>OY987283.1:2962750-3607135 GCA_963920785.1 Sphagnum contortum
ATTCATTCTCAAACCTTAAATCCATGTTCTCAACTTAACCAGGAAATTTTTTTCATTTCTCACACCCTAAACCAAAGTGTATTGTAGTTGTGCATTACAATTTCAGATTTACAATGACTTAGATCTCACCTTTCATCCTCTCCTTAGAAGCTCAACCATTCGCATCTGCCCTTTTGGTCTCCCCTTTCAATCTCAGCTATTCTACATAAATCTGCATGAAATGTCAGCGCCATTACTTTCACAACAACATTTCCATCTTTTAGCAATGTAGTATGCACCTTAAGACAAGATGCAAGACGAAAAAATCACATTTCCAAGAGGATACATTTGCTGCTTCGTCCAACTCAAGTAGCAACCTTTTTAGTGTGCAACGCATGTTTCTTAGGACTTGCCCCATGATAATAACAGCTACTTCTGAAATACTATGCATTTTTTAAATAATTGAGAACACAACCATAGTCAGAGTGAAAACTGTGAAGCAATTGCACCTTTTACAAGACAAGAAGACATATTTAACTTAAGCCTGAATAGATTATTCAAACTCCACTTTATATATTTCAGATAGGTATAGAAAATGTCTTTAAAATGCCTGGAAATTTTTCAAGGCAAGCTCAAACAAAGTTCTTTGTCTAAAAACATAAGATCTTAAAAAAACAGAACGCATGAGCAGGGGCTAATCTTCCAACCTCACACTACCTAGAAGGTCAATAAGATTTTGCCTACCAAGCAGCCACAACTCCTATGATGAGGAACAAGAACATGACAAAACTCCACTAATAACATATGTTTGCCTCAACAAAAAGGCATTAAAAAGAAGATGCCCAAACGAGAATCTCAACCCTAAAACACATCACATATTGAAATTACTAACATTAGTCTATGACTCTATCTTCAAAACTCCCAACTAACAGACTCTGCATCCACCATGCCACCTTCTGTCAAGAACCCAAGTCTGACTCTGGCGAGCGAGCATCATGTGTAGAGAGTATGCATATATATGACAATTACTAACCAGAAGCATTAATCCAATGCACCAGCAATGCATCATGTGTAGAGAGAATTCACACATCACACAAGTACTAAGCAACACCATTGACCCTGTGCTGCTGCACCACCAATCCGTATGTGATTTCCAGACCAGCAGCTGCTTCTCCACGTTTCACTTCTTCTTCGCTGCTGCTTTAGTCACCTTAGCACCAGTAGGTTCCTTCTTCTCCACAGCCTTGATCACACCCACAGCCACCGTCTGCCTCATATCACGAACAGCAAAACGACCGAGCGGAGGATACTCTGCGAAAGTCTCCACAGTCATGGGCTTAGTGGGAATCATCTTCACAAACCCTGCATCCCCGTTCTTCAAAAACTTCGGCTCTTTCTCCAGCTCCTTGCCTGACCGCCGATCCACCTTCGTCAAGATCTCAGCAAACTTCACCGCAATGTGGGAGGTATGGCAATCCAGCACTGGTGCATACCCGTTTCCAATCTGACCAGGGTGGTTCATGATGATAACCTGTGCGGTGAAATTCGCCGCTTCCTTGGCAGGATCGTTCTTCGAGTCAGACGCAACATACCCTCTCTTCAAGTCCTTCACCGCAACGTTCTTCACGTTGAACCCTACGTTGTCTCCCGGATGAGCCTCCAGCAACGACTCGTGATGCATCTCTACCGACTTCACCTCAGTCGTCAGACCCGTGGGAGAGAACGTCACCAACATACCAGGCTTGATAATACCCGTCTCCACTCGTCCCACAGGCACAGTCCCAATGCCTCCGATCTTGTACACGTCCTGCAGAGGTAGCCGCAAAGGCTTGTCTGATGGCCGCTTGGGCTCTGAGATCTGATCCAGAGCCTCCAGAAGCGTCGGTCCCTTGTACCAATCCAGATTGGAAGACCGTTCGATCATGTTATCTCCTTCAAACCCAGAGATAGGGACGAAGGGAATCTTCTCGGGATTGTACCCGACCTTCTTCAAGTACGAAGAAACTTCTTTGGTGATCTCTTCAAAACGAGTCTTGCTGTACTTGGGAGTTGTGGCATCCATCTAAGAGCCAACAAAACCAAATTCATAAGAAGAAGAAGTGCACGACGAACAAACCTCCCTACACACAAACAGAGCAGCCCAGGCGATGCAAAGACCACTGCATGCAAAACCAAAAGACTGACCTTGTTGCAGCAGCAGATCATCTGCCTGACACCCAGGGTGAAAGCCAGAAGGGCATGTTCACGCGTCTGTCCGTCTTTCGAAATACCAGCCTCGAAACCCCCAGTGGTGGAGTCGATGATGAGAATGGCGCAATCGGCCTGGGAAGTACCAGTGATCATGTTCTTGATAAAATCGCGATGTCCGGGTGCATCAATGACGGTACAATAGTACTTGGTGGTTTCAAACTTCCACAGGGCGATATCGATCGTGATGCCGCGCTCCCGCTCCGCCTTGAGCTTGTCCAACACCCAGGCGTACTTGAAGGATCGCTTGTTCATTTCCGCCGCTTCCTTCTCGAAGCGCTCTATCACTCGCTTGTCGATTCCTCCCAGCTTGTAGATGAGATGACCCGTGGTTGTCGACTTGCCGGAGTCGACATGTCCGATCACCACGATGTTGATATGCGACTTCTCCTTTCCCATCTTGCAAGACTAAACCAAAACAAACAAGAGTCAGCAGCTGAATACTACAACACGCACGCACACACAAACACTCTAAGTCTCACTCTCTCTCTCTCTCTCCAAACACCTCCCTAATATTCGGAGAAACTGGGACCAGACAAAAAGAACAAGATACAAACCTACGAGATTCAATCGAACTTTCCTACACCAGAATCGAGAACGAGGAAGTTCGATAGCTTGCTTAGGAGGACAACACACTCATGCAGAGAGACACTTGCAGAAGCAGACAACGAGAAAAGCAGTTGCGAAATGTAAGGCAACCGAGAAAACAGGAACGTTTTGGAAAATAAGAGAAATCGACGAGACTTCATACCTGGGAGAGTAGCGGAAGACGACGAGGAACTCGAACCAACACAAAAATAGGGGGTTTTTACGGCGAAACACTGATATCGACAGAACACAGGAGATCTTCGAGGCAGAGTCGATGTCTTTAACCTCCAGAGAATGCTCTATCTCTCGGCGCCGCCCTATCCCCCTTGGGTTTCTATCGCATTGCAGCCGTGCGATGCGGGATCCGACGGTTTTCGACTCGTCTCGTAGTTGCGGAAAAAGGAAATCCCTTTAAGTATGCGCCGCAGCAACCTTCCAGCTTTGCGGAGAATTAGGGCACAGCTGGCAGATCAGGTACCCTAGCAACCACTTGTAGGCTAGGCCCGCGGCTGTAGCCCACGTAACGATGGGTTACCCGACAGCTACGCTCCTTCCTGTCAACCCTGGTAGCTACAAAAATACAAAGCGCGCGACTTTTGTCACCGGACTCAGGTCACCCGGCACAAAACTTCCCTTTAACTATATGAGGACGGGTACCGTGCTTGCTACTCCTAAGACCGACCGACCGACCGACCTTCGCCTAGATTATCGTCAGCCAGCCGTGACTTCATGGATGAGATAACTGCAATAACACACAGAGCCCGGATGAAAGGTAGCCAGGTGTAGCCAATTGGGGTGGTGTTCATGACGAATGGATGCATCTCATCCATGAGGATGCCTCTTCATAGCTTGTAACCTTTACCAGATCCCAAGAGCCAGTTTTGGGTTGGTGGATGTGGTATCATCCATGAGGACAACATTCAAGAGTTTGTAACACAACTCATTTGAACCCCTTGCCTAATGCACAAGTGTGTGTGTATTTGACGGTACATATTACAAAATTACAACTACAAACTACATTTTCAAAACCTCTCTATATACCACATTCTGCATGTATCCATCGAGACCTTGGCCGCTGAAAATTTTGATGTTTGCACTGCTTGTGACCCGTGACATCGCAACATACAACTCACCATGGGAAAAGACCAAAGATGGCAAATATACCCCAACGTTGTTCAGTGTCTGACCTTGACTCTTGTTGATTATCATCGCAAATGCCATAAATTTTAAATATTTGCATAAAATTTATGGCATCTCCATATTGGCGTTGGTGATCTGGATAGATGATTCGGATTAATCTTCTTAAGCTGTAATCTTCTATTGGTAGCCTCATATGGGACGAAATCTTGATCCAATATGGATCGACACCTTTTTCTTCTATAATGGCAGGAAGATTACCGTCTCCAACATTCAACACCCATTTGCAAACTTTTGATGCTCTTCAGAATTGGCTACCATGACTCACATGTTGATATGAAGATGAAGAATCGTAACATGCTACCAAAGATGCGATCGAAGCAATGAAACACTAACAATGTCTTCTTGTCCTCCCTTGGGAACAACAAGCAAGATCTATCAAAAATCCCCACCAAGGACCATGGTTTTCCCACCAAAGATCTTCTTGTTTACCTATGCATTATGCACTTACATCAAATCACGCAAGGTTCGATCAACAACTTTGAAAGTTCGACGATGCAACATCGATGCCTCATCCCAAATGATCAAATCCTCTTTACGCACCAACTCGGCCACTTTCATCTGTTGTGTGATGTTGTAAGTAAACTCATTGTGTAAATCAATCGGAATTTTGAATCTTGAATGGGCGGTTCTACCGCCCAGAAACAACAAATATGCAATTCCTGATGAGGCAACTACAAGCACAATTTTGCCTTGCCCTCATAGACGAGAAAAAAATGTTGTCCAAACAAATGTTTTGTCGGTTCCACCACTACCATACACAAAGAACAGTTTGCCCTCAATGTCTGTCACGGCATTCAAAATAGTTTCATATGCGTTACGCTCATCATCATTGAGCCTATCTTCTGATCGTCTACATCTGTGGTCAATGAATATTGATCATAAGCCAGCTCTTCTTGGACTAATCAATTTCCTCCATGAATAGGAGGGATGTAATTAGACTTGGGAAGTGTTAAAAAATCTTCCAGGCGATGTCCGTTGCGGATGAGAAACTAATCGATCTTATATAATGCACGATCCTTTAGCACATCCCCAGAAAGGGTAACAGTTGGATCATCACGCTTGCGACGTGTAATTGCCTCAATGTCATCACTCAAAGACTCCCAATGTGCATCCCATAGTTGTTTGGGATTCATCACTTCACAAAACATCAACATGAAGGTGAACATGTCATGAAGTTGTCATCCTGAGGCCCAAAGACCGGCTTCTTCCAAAGTTTGATGCCATTCATTATCATCTGCAAGCAAACCCATTACAATGCATACATCTTTAGATGTGTCGTGCTCTGTGCCATCCATTGTTCGCAAATATTCGTAGGATGTGGCAACTTTGACGCTGTTTAGTAGCATCCGCAAATAATAACATTCACCCAATGTCGAGTGTGCATAATACATGCGACCAAAGGAAAAACCTCTCTTGCACATTGTCCATCGCTTTAACTTCCAATTCCACACCCATTACTAAAGGAATTGATTGAACGTAAGGTTTCGTGCAACTTTCGATTCTTCATTTGTTTTGAACCATTCTGTTAGCATCATTTTGGAAGTGACTAACCGTGCTACCACTTCCTGCTCATCATCATGATCGTCGAACAACACCATTTGTTGATTAGGTAAATGGTATTGCAAATGCTCAATGGTAGGAAACTGCTCATGCATATCAAACTTGAAGATGCACCACACTACTTTAGATGCAGATACATAGCGATAGTCAAAATATTTTTTAATTCATCGGCTTCAACCACATTCCCTTCTATGGCATTGTCACTCTGGCGTGAGATCTCAATAGTTACAAGATCATGTCATTTATAAACATACTTGAACAAATCCTTGACTTCACGAATGTTGTTGCAAACCTCAATGTTGATGTGCGCATCGTATTTGGTCGATAAATAGACATTGTGCGGTATCACCCAATGATTGTCCAATTCAACGCCGTGAACCAAAACTATGTGCCCCGTATCTCTGCGTCAATAAATAGGATATGCATTTACATCCATCACCGTCTCGGATTGGAACTTGTGTGGACATTTTTTTTGCATTCGCATCTTCCATGCATGGGGCATTTGGAAACGGAGCTCCATGTGGACCATGCATCACGCATCTAGCAACTGTTTCATGGGCCAACTTATTTGTTTTTGGATTCGAAAGTTCAGCATTAATCATGTGGTCTACATCCTCAACCGTGTCTGGCTTACAATCTTTGGCAAAGAAGATGAAAATGTGTGCATGCAACAACCCACGATTTTGAAACTTAATGACATAGAATCCTGCAATCATGCGTCCCAGAATATGCTTCTTATGAATGTCATTGATCAACTCTTCAGCTTGATTTTGAACACTCGGGTTACCAAATCCGGTTGATCCTATGGTTGTTGTCCAGGTACAACGCTCTCTTGATCTCAGGCCATTGGGGATTACAAGTGAATGTAACAAACGCATCCGAACAATGGGCCTATTTGCAGATTGCCATGGCATCTCGAAAATTTTGAACCATGTGACGTGGACCTCCTATGAAAGAAGACAACATAATGATCCTTTATATGATGGCAGCAGCGCTATTGTCATCTACATCAATGGCATCATGAAGGCCTTGATAGAAATTTGCACGAAGCTGTTTCTGATTCAAGCATAAATACATTAAGCGGTTCTGTTCAACAGTCGCATAAGCATCCACAATGTATTCTGTTTCAATTGGTCACCCGGAAACAACGCAATGTCATCAATGTCTTGATGTTGAAGTCGATAACTGTAAAATTCGGCCATTCTCGCATTATGATGTTTTCTTTGATGTTCAGATTCTTCCGCATGGTCTTCATCCAAATCCACATCAACATCTTGTAAAACAACACCATTGAACGAAATATTTGAATGCCATCCATCCTCACTGTAAGGAAATACCAACGGATAATGTAGAGCCATGTATCCCACATGTAGCTCGAAAATGCGTTGAAATGGGCTAGCTTGCTAAACAACGACAATGTCACGCCTATCTACAACCTTAGAACCATCTCCTACCATCAATGCAACGACTTCATCAGTCGTCGACACATTATATCAACGAACATCCTTTTTTCGAAAGGCAATGAAACATAATTGCAGATTTGTGGGACCACCTTTTATTGCCATCATATCCCTTGCCATTTTGAACACTTCGACATAGGGATTGATATTGTACATCATGGTCAACAACCGATCCAACATCATTGGATCAAGCGATGGCATAACGGCATGGCAATTTTGACATTCACTCTCCGTCTCATGAATGTACAACTATGCAACTGTGGACACTGTCGTTCGGTAAAACACAGGGATCCGATTTTGTGATAAAACTCAACCTGTATGTGAAAGGAGTTTTGTCTAATGCCTCTTGGTACCAACTCATCAACTTTGGCACCGAACAAAGTGAATGCCAACACCGAATTGTATATGCGAATCTGATCTCAAAATTTGATGGCACTTCTCTCTTTGTTGGTTAAAAAAACTTCCACCTCTTGCGGTGTTGTAGGAAGACTTAACGACATAACTTTGACATTCTCGCAACACAGAAAAAATTGTGGGTTGTTGTTGCTCAACTTTGCCAATCGTTCTTTAATCCAAATTTTCGCGTTGTAGAATCCATAGATTATGTCCATTTCTCCACAATCCCATCGTGCTAGGGTTGACGCATCTTCATCTCTAAACAATTGCAATGCATCATTGCTAAAAGAAGGTTATGCACATGTTGTTGTTTGTTATATGGTTCGCCATTCTCGACGCAGATGATTACTTTGCTCTTGTGGTGTTCAAATGGCCTGACCGATTTTATATATTGCCTGGCACGTTGTTGTCTCTAGAGGCGATTGTGACATTCACGTGTAGATTTCGACGTGTCTTGATTAAATTTTGCTAGAGCATTAATATGTGGAACAAGATTTTCCAAAAAGTCAGTTTGTTCGTCATTTTACTGAGCTTTTGGGTGCTGTTGAAAGGCTGCCAAAGCACTACCATGCTGCGCAATGAGTGCACACATACATTCTTGTATGTCTTCGGGCATTGTGAAGAATATATGTTGGGTTTGTTGTTAATATTGATATCAAAATCTGGGGGGGGGGGGGTGGGGTCTATCCTGCATTCTTGTAAATGACTCCTAATAATGTCGTATTTCTCTTGGAAGTATTCTCACAAGCGTCATCACAGTAACACAGGTAGTGAAGGGAATGTTTAGTTCAACTGAACTTTTCATTTGTCACTATGGAGATTTATCTGAAATGCTCGTATGTTTTGTTGGGACAAACATTCCTTTTCTTCAAAGGACATATTGTCATGAAAATGATTTATGGCTAATAATAGTCACTTGCCTACAATAGGAAGGGCAATGTGAAGTAGGGATATTTATAGGTGTTGTAGCTTATAAGGGTTCAATTATTGCAAATTGTTTCAATCTTCTCAAAGCATGACAGTTGGGATGTACTCTTTTTGGGAGTCTATATTGTCTTAGTCATGATTGCCAAACCTTGTTTAGGTCGTCAAGATGTTGCCCAAAGCATTGCTGATGGGCTATGGAGCTAGTGAATGCAGCATCTTGGCCCCTTTTTGTTTTGGTTTCAATGGTGGTTGTTATACATCTCTTTACAAACATGAAGAAAGCCACATGTAAGTTCAACTGTTTTTTTCTGCTTGTGGATTGCATTATGCACATAGATTTAAGCCATGTCCACTTCCCCCTTCACCCCTAACCCCTAAACCGTAATTTTTTTTCCACTTCAATTTTGCATTGTTCTCTTCATTATTTCATTTCACCAATTTGCTTCACCGAGCTCTGCCTTTTTGCATACATTAGTATCAGATCAATGAATTTCACCTCGTTGAATTCCCCCATGGTTTTATCAAACCCAAACCCAATTCCAAAAAATAATAGGAAGTGATTCTTGGAATATCTAAAGACATGTCATGAATGAGCAAAAAATCTTTAAGCTTTTCAAGTTGACACTTTTGGAAACTCTAATCTCTACAGACTATTTGGGATTAACAACCAATGCCATGAAAATCACACAACAACTACACTCCTAGCTAGATTCTTGTAAGTTCTACTGCCGCACCTAGATCTACATCTTGAGGTTTTCATTCCCAAGAAGAAGAAAGAGATTGCTATTGCAACAACAGGAGGATGGGGAGTTCTAGGATTAACAACCAATGCAATGAAAATCACACAACAACTACACTCCTAGCTTTGAAGCTTCTTGTAAGTTCTGCCACCACACCTATATTTACATCTTGAGGTTTTCGTTCCCAAGAAGATGAAGGAAATTGCTGTTGCAGCAACAGAAGGATGGGGAGTCACTGAATACTTTCAATTGGATTGGATGGATGATGGGACGAATGGATGGATGGAAAAAGCTTCACGACCACGACGTCTTTATTATATGTAATACACATGCAAAAAATATACCTAACAAAAGGTTTGTTATGGTTTGGGGAAGCTTAGGTTTAGGGCGTAGGTGTAGCTTATGAAGCCACATAATAATATTGTATGACCTTAATAAATTCAACAATATATTCTTATTTTTTATTTTGTTTTTTTTTAATTATTGTTCCAAGTGACAAATCCAAATTCACTACAACAAAAGGGTTTCATGTACACCAAATGATTTCACTAGATTTCAAGGAAATTCACTAGTTTTAATAAATGGGAACTAGTTGGAAAATAGTGAATTCATTAGTCTAGCGAATTGGGATTAATGAACTACACTTACATTTTGTAATAATATTTGGAGGTATATAAGGTTAGTTTAAAAAATTATTGCCCAACCTTTTTGAAAGAGTAATTCAAAAAACGCTAAAAGAATTTATTTTTCCTTGTTTTTGTGCAAATAAGGAAAATTTATTACCTGTTACATATTATATCATAGTGGTGCATACACATGCGCTTGGATTTTTTCAATTAGTGATGATTCAAATAGATAACAATAACTTTTAATATTAATACATATCACATGTGTGTTTGATTTTTATAATCCTAAACAAATTTTGAATTACATTTAAACATTATCCTAAACATTGTCTAATCATCATTTTGGGCAATTTTAGTGTTGACATATTGTAATAGAATAATCACACACAAAAAAGGAGTATTATTAAATTTTATGGATAAATTCAAATTAAAATCCCAATTAAATGAAAATGTCACAAAATACTAATCTCAACTAGACAAATGATTTTGGAAATGAATGCAAATATGGTGTAATAGAAGCATATTCACCAAATTTCCACAAATTGATTTATAGTGCATTCAAATTACCAAACACACTTCCAATTTGTAACAAGAATCCATTGACATCTTCATTTGTCTAGAATGTAGCATATATGACGATGTGTGGGTATACATGTTACATTTTTCACCTTATGACCCACAAATGGTTTAACGTCGTATATTATCACCAAATGTTTCATCATTTATTGTACAAGGCCCCTATTGGTTGCTTAAGTTTGGATGTATTTATTAATTTTTTGTCATGTCATTGACATATGAACATGTGTTATTTAGTTATGTTTTGTGTGGATGTGTTAACATTGTTCAACAAATTGGTAAGAATAAATGGATGCAAAAAATTTAAATGGAAGAAATGCTTTTGAATTTGACATATGAAAGCAATTGTGATGGAAATGTTTTGATATTATTCATAATATTAATATACTTTTTTTTTTGTGCGTGTGAAAGATCAAGAATTATTGTGTAATTATGCAAATATTATGTGAACATTATATCTACAAAAAATATGAGGGAACAAATATAAAACGTGTAATGAGTTTAGTAGTGATGCAATGAAAATGTGTTTTGAACACAAAACAAGAATGAAGGTTGACCATATTATGTTTATTCATATTATGTATTTATAAAAAAAATCAAGTAAATTGTGATTTATTGTGGAACACTTGTTGCCATAATTTTCTAATGTTTGGGCATGCACTTTTTTGTTTTCCTCTCATTGTGGTTTGCACTCTTAAGGTGTTACAAAACAAATGATGTTCACCTCACCATATTATATGAACCAAAATAATTTAAATAATTACTGGACCAATTTTTTTTTTTTTCATTTTCTTCAATGTTGTTCATATGTATCTCTTGTTTTGGTTTTCAAAAAAATTGATATATGTTGTGGTAATTTGATTAAGGTTTATGTATCACATCATTACTATGTAACACAAACCACATGATATCAACTCACATATATTTCTACAAACATGTTTTCAAGTGACACCAATTTTTTTTCTTCAAAAGAAGCAATAAAAAAACTAAACATTTAAAACCTGCTTATTTGTCAAATTATTTAAACAAAACAAAAAAAACCAAAAACTCAAATAATGGTTGGAAAGGTATACTTGCAAATCACATTATCTTTGAGATTCACATTTGACATTTTCTTGTCACATAAACAAAATCTTCAGAAAAATTGAATAAAGATCTATGCGTGTTTACAAAAAATTATACATGCAAAATGTTGTTTTATCATTGCTACAAGATTTTGTACATAATATGAATAAACAAAATAAAATAACATCATGCATTTATTGTGACAAAATCAATGGTTATTAACAATATATTAAGATAATTGCATGTTTGATAATCCAAATTTTCCTATCATAAACATATGGAAATACTTTTGCATGCATCTTCTATTGAATAAATATTATTTTTCTATGTATTCATGATGGATCAAGCCTTGTAGCTCATGGAACCTTTAAAATTGTCACTATCATTGTAAAAGATGAAAGTAATGTCATAGAATAAGCACAAGTTGACAGGATAAAATCATTTGTTTGTCCTGTAAAACTTATTTCGTGATCCTTGTCCATTATGGAAAAATGACATACTAGAAATAAACAATCCATCTTGTTTATTGTACATGGATGTCATTTTTATGTACTTACATACTACTTATTATCATAGTGCCTTGGTATCTTTTGACATTAAATAATTTTATTTATAGAAATATTATAAAATTTAAAGTTCAAATTTCAAAGAACAAAGTTTTGAGAAAGAAAACAGATAGTTTTTTTGGAATATTCCAGAATATTTTATTCTTGACATGACATCTTCAAAATAAATTTATTATTCTATAAACATGTGTTGGAATTATCCTTGAATTATTGTAATTTTCACATCTATTTAAACAATCTTGAAAATATTGTGAATCTATTAAATCATGTGTGCTTTTTACATCCCATGAATATGTTGTAAGGTTTGCAAGTTTCTCTCAATGTATGTGGATAATTGAATTAAATGCAAGGGAGGATGAATGACTTTTTGCCATAGAAGTTTACAAGAAAAAAAAAGGAAAGAAAATAAAATGGTTTAAAAAAAAAAAAATTAATGGTGATCCAATTCATCATCAATACACCGATGCTTGCAAATTGAAATCATTTACAAAAATTTAAAAACATACAAGTTAATCACAACAATTATGATTTTCTAATTATAATATTATTTCATTTCCTATGTAGTTGAAACATGTTCAAAATAGATAGCTCTTGCTTTCAAATTTTACAATTATTAAAGATATAATATTTTGATTAATTCAATTGCATGTTAACCATAAATCATGTGTTTCTCAACCTACTATCATTATGTATCACACCAAGGTCATGAAAGCCTTGAGATTCATTTATGTGTGGTAATATTTAAAAGCACGTGATTCACATTCAAATGCATTCATGTTTCACCTTTTCATTCATGAACTACATTTTTAGGTTGATGGCCAACTAAAGAATACATTATTAATGATTTGAAACATGAATTTATAATTATAGTTGAAGCTTTTGACATGCACATCATGATTTCAAATCATGAAAATCTTATATTTCCACATTTGGTTTTATATGAAAAAAAACGTCTTGGTGTATTTTAATCCATTAAATACTTTACATATCCATACATTCCTTCATAGATTTTATGTTGTTTATTTTCATAATGTTCACAACTCCAACAAAGGGTAACAATATATTGTTTAACATAATGGTAGCTTTTAGTTTGTATTGAAAATCAAATTTATAGATAAATTAATATAAAATTGCATTATAATTTCAAAAAAATTATTTTTAAATAATCAATTACATATATGGTATTTTCAATTTAATAATGGTTGTAATCAAAATTGGCAATAGTCCAATAGATTTCAACTTAAATTTTTTTAACAAAAATTTAATGGATCATGTGCCTTTTAATCCAAATTATAAACATTTTTATTATAACCAACATTGAAAATTAAATATCATTAAAGAAGAAATTATAATGACAATGATTCATAGCTAGTGGGTGCAAGGTTTGATGCAAACAAATGGAATCAAAAGGATTCATGTTAAAAGTACACAATTTACATAACATTGTGCACATGTGGCCTTTTCTGTTTAAAATTATTTGGTTTATCAATTTAAATCTATGGCCCTAGTTGAACCATCTATCTACAAAGGAAGGTAGTTTGTTTCGTTTTGTTTGTACTTATGACCAAACCAGGATGCTTCATATTGTGTTCTTGGTGTCTTTGGAAAGCTCTCGACAAGGAGGGGTATGTGGGCTTTGTTCCATGACATTTGGACTTGTAGTGCAAAAGTTCTTCAATAATGAATGATTTCTTCATTGGAAATCAAATTAAGTCTTAGTTGAAAGTTTAGGAAGAATTGGAATATGTTTCTTTGGTGTTGTTGGAAAGGTCTAGATGAGCATGATTTAATGGAAATTATTTAGTAAGATTTGGATTCAAAATGTGGGAGATATTGATTTTTAAATTATTTCTACCATTGAAAATTCAAATAAATTCCCAAAAACCATGTGTCAACACTTTAGAAGTTGATGAAGTTGATTCCTAAGCCCATTAGAATAGGGTCTAGTTAGTCTATTTTGATTTAACTTATCTTTCTAGTTGGTCTATTTCATTTGTATCCTTATGTTATAATGTTGCACAAAGCTATACATATTCATTAAAAAAAATTGTCGTTTGCAATTATCATTTGCAACTAATTTTTCAATTGCATGTGACATATGCAACTGATTTTTGCCTTAGTTGCATAAAACAAGTTGCAAACGACATCCAATTGCATGTAACATATTGTACATACAATATATATATGGTATGTTTGTACATTTTCATCCATTTATATTACTACAATGCAACTACATGAAAATCTTTATTTTATGACATGTGTTCATTTTTTAGGTCAATCATTTGACAACATGTGACATTTAAAACCAATTATGGCATTTAATATTTGAATTAATTAATCAAATCTAGATCATTCAATTTAAAATTATAAGATGTTGACACATGGCATTTAAATAAGTAGTTAGGTAAATAAATAGGCCTAACCAATAGATGGGTAGGTAGGCCTATGTTATGTAGCTAGCTAATTAAATAAATAGGTACATAAGTAGCCTAAATAGGTAAGAAGGTAGGTTTTTAATTATTTTCACCATTTTAATTTTTGGGTTTGAACATGTTTCATTGATTCATCCAAATTTTCACTTGTTTATTGAACTAATACACCTAAAACTAAATAGTAAATACAAACTTCAAAGCTATGACAAACAATACGTGATAAGCATTTTAATTGCAATGATGTAGGTTGCAACAAACATAGTGAGGCAAATAAAGACTTATAAGTATTTGAAAATTGTTCTGTTATTTTTAAAGGTTAAAAATATTTTTTAGTCCTCTACCTAGCACATCCAAAGTCGTTAAAAATTATTCAAAATGGTTAAAAAATGAACAAGATATTCCCTTTGAAAGTGAAGGGGGTCAATGTTTTGTTTAGGCACATAAGAACAAATTGACTCTTGAAACTCAAGTTTGTTGGTCATTTTTCCATTTTCTTTGAACTTCATAGAACTTTTACAAAGCTTTAGATGGTGCATCATAACCTTTTAAATCATTGAAAATGAAAAAGATATTAAAAAGGTATAAAGTTGGAAAATAAGGGGGGTTTAATCTTTTTTTCTTCCTTGAATGAGCTTATCCTCTTTTCATTTTTTCTTTGTTGTTATTTTTTCTTTGGATTTCATTGGTGCACCCTGGCCACAAATGTTTTTCAAAAAGAAAAACAACTAAGGAGATTTAGTGATTGTTGTTTAATTGTAAGGTAATGTTCAATGATGGGCATGTTTGCCTTGGTTATACCTACTTATCACATATTAACTATTAATTAGACTACCTATTACAAATAATAATAACTAATAGGTACTGACATTGTAATAATAAATAAACACATAATTTTATTTATACTACTTAGACCTACACCTAAACCCTATTAACTTAATTGAATATTTATTAATTATTTTAAAAAATTAATAACCTATGTGGGATTGAGGTTAGGTCATAGGCACCTAGGCATAGGCCTAGGGCATGCCATGTGGCACATAAGTTAGGCCTAAACATAGGCCACATAGAATTTTTTTCCAGTTTTTTTCCATAATTTTTTGATTTTATGGGAAAATTAAAATTATCTAATTATTTCCATTTCTTTGTTCCCATATTGCAAAAAATGTCTTAAAAACACATTGGTTAAGAAAACCAAAAAATTGGAACCCACCTCCCAAAAAAAACACTAAAAAATAGGAAGGGCATTTATTTTATTTTGTGGGCTTACAATTATATTTTCTTTTTTCTTTTTCTTTTTTCCCTTAAAGTTCCATTTTTTTTTAAAAGGTAAAAAACCCGAATAAAATAGGTTTGAAATTAAATAGGTTTTACTTGCCAAATATTTTTTATTTTATCTAAATATATTTGGTAACTAAAATTCGAAAATATATATATATATATATATATATATATATAGTTTAATATATAGAGTTTTTTTAAAAATAATTTGCCAATAAAAATAGCTAGCAAGAAACACATTAATACATAAATTTTTATTTTTTTATACCTATGTACAAAGGTATTTAAGGTGTCAAGTTACAACATTATGATCACTTATGTGAGTACCCATATATATGATAACATATTTGTACATAACCAAGTGTAGAAATAACTAATTTTCAAGGATGAAATAAAAATTGATCGCGCCATTATCGTAAAGGTGACCAAAAATCATTTATATTTCAAATGTAATTGCACACAAACTTTTAAAGTTGCATGTGTTAGCTAATTACATACAATTACAAATTGGCTAGTTATAAAACATAGATTTTTGTAGTGATTCCAAATAAGGGTGTTTTTTTTTTTTTTTTTGTGTGAAGTTGTATAATCATTCATAGTACTTGAATTGCTTTGTTTAGTTATGACATGAGGTAGGTCAAAAATGACGTTGAAAAACACACAAAATTTCATTCTAAAGAAACGTTTTGAAAGCATAAAGGACAAATACTACATGATTTTGACAGTGATGACATCACCCTAGAAACAAAACTTGAAAGATCTCACAATGCAAGGAGTAAGATGGACCCGTTGTCGGAGTGGAATCAAAAAATGGAAAGGTTGAAAAAACCTCGTTTAAAAAGAAATTTTATTCATTTTGTGAGGACAAGCTTGAATGGAAATGGCATTAATCCCCACAAGTTGAAGGTAAAAAGAGACATTGTGCAAGAAAAAATCATGGAGGCTTTTGGCAAGGGCACTTTTTGATTGAGTTTTCAATACATGAAGTATTGTGATGCCAAGATGAAAATATAAATTGAAAAATATATGGCCCTTGTGTTACGAAAAGATGGAAATGCATTACACAAAGTTCATTGCACAAGAGTTTGCATTAGGCATTGGTGCAAAAAAACTTGAAATAGCCATCTACTAGGCAATTTTCACTAAAGAGAAAATATCAATCAATGATCCAAGTTCTTCAAATAAACGGGGAAAATGGAGCTACAAAAGAATCAGTAAACAATGTTGAAACCAACAAATGTGAAGTGGGAGTCTCAGCTCGAAGGTGATCTACAAAAATGTCAACAAAATCAAAGATTGTTGAAACTTTATGTGCAATTGAACGACCTCAAGTTTTGAAAAATTAGAATTTGAAACTTGGGGCCAAGGTGTTTCGGTCGCTTCAACTTGCATAATCAATGGAGTCTAAAACATTCAAGTTAAATCAAATTGTTGTTAAGGAAAAGCAATGACTTGTGGACCAAACACACATTGTTTGGATGTTAATGGAGTCCATGCAAACATCTTTGCTTGAAGAAATGGAAAAAACAAAAGTTGTGGAGGCTAATGAGCAACATTGAGTGTTGCTTTGATGTAGCTCAAAATTTATTCTAGTTGTTAATGAACTTTTTCTGTCCAAGGACCCATTCATCTTACATAATCAGGTTAAGAAATCTTTTTCTCATAAAACCCAACATTCCATACCAACACATGTTTGCAAGTTGTGTCCAAATCAATGATTTTTGCAACTATTGATGCAACTATTCTCCATGGCACCATGTGACTAAAAATGTTGCATATATGATTACAAAATGGCTTTTAATTGCATATGCAATTATGACTTGTGACTATTGTTAATATGGATGATAATGAAAATGAAAAAATGTAGTCATGTCATCCAATGACTAGTGGCATCCAACAATAGATGAAAATATATTTCCATTACAGCAAAATGCATCCTTGTATGTCAAATGATTTCATTGAATTTTGAGTGAATTCAATGGTCCCAATGATTGAAACTTGGTGGGGATGCAGTGAATTCACTAGTACATTGAACATGGATCAATGAATTTCACCCACATTTAAAAAAAATGTTGTTTTGTGATTAATAATGTGGTTCATAGGTGATTGGACATCATGTGGTGTTTTATTCAACTTGAATTGCAACTACATATTATATTTACAAATGTACATATGTAATTAGGTGTGAAAAAAAATGTTATGGTTAATGAAATTACCAAATTTGGTGGTTCTTTTTTGGGTTATCTTGAGTGAACAAATAATTAACATATAATAAAACTTGGTAGGTTTATGAAAAGTTTAGAAGACCACTAAAAAAGATAGAAAGGAACCATCATTTCAACAATTCAACCTCAAGGGGCAAAAGTTGTAGATTGTGGAGGAAATTATCAAGTCTTGAACTTGAAGTAATTATGTATCATGTTACCCATGCAAATGTGCAAAAACGTACCAACAATTTTTTTTGGCATGTTCAAGTTAGTGAGGCGGACAAATCCAAGCCATTCAACTGTGAAATTATTTGTGGTAATCATAACTTGCATTACATATGTTTTGTTTCCCACAAAGACCCTACCTTGGTCCAATGCCATAAAATGTCATGTTTTTGTGTGGCATGCATGGATAAGATTTCAAATGAAAGATGCGAAAATGAAATTCAATGGTCATTGCAAAGGCTTAAACCTTCCAATAGTTAGGAGGTTAAGAACATGATATTTGATATGGATGAAAAAATAAAGAATGGTACTCATAGTGAATGGATAGTTGATGTAGTTTGTGTTGGGGATAATGTGGCTATTATTACTAAAAGTGGAACATATGAGCAATCTTAGCTACTATTAGTGGACTAGACCATACACATGTGCAAGAATCCTTTGAAGACGAATGGGGTAATTCGTATCTTGTGAAGGATGTATTTCTAAAGGGATATTGGTATGAAAGACTATAGGCAAGTAGTCATTCTTATATCTTCACAGTGACATACCTCCAACCTACATTTTCTCTCACCTACTTGTAGCATCCAAGTTTTTGATGCCACCCATTGTCCATTCCATCAAAAGTAGTTATGCAACTTATAAGTTGTGACTTAAAGTGTTGAATATTATTTTTGATGCAATAAAAGCAACAAGGATTGAAAGTTCTTTTGTTATCCATCTTGATAAAATTTTGAATCTTGATGTCCTTATTTCATTTGTTTTGTTTTGAAATTTGGTAGATGTACATGTCGCAACCTTACTTTGGCCAAGTGTGGGCTGAAGCCCAACACTTGGAAAAGTTGGGGATTTGGAGTCCTCCGGGACTCCCGAATGTTCAGAGCTCAACAGAAAGGGGAAAAACACCTCGCATTTGGGTGTTCTTGGTGTCGTTGGAAAGGTCTTGAAATGTAGATATCGAAAATGCCCTCGCATTAGCAATTCGGACATCTACAGCCCAAGTTATGGGCAAAAGAAAGGCCAAGAGTCAAACTGGCAGTTTGACTCCCGACCACTAAAAGTCAGGAATCGACCTCTTACCGACGTCCGATTTGCGTGTGCGAGATGGCGTTGAAAAGATCTCGATGAGGGCTACAACTTTGGTTTAGACCTCGTCGCGATCCAACTCTGCAGTCGGGAGTTATGGCCGTTCAAAGTTCCGGGAGTCCCGCCGGGACAATTTCGGGACTCCATTTCGGGAGTCCCGGGATTTTTGTGCCATTTGGATGTAGTCCCCACGACGAGCTGCAAAGAATACTATAGGGAGTAAGGTGGTGGCTTACTCCCGAGTCCGGGCCGTGGTGAGTCTTGTGTGTCCAAGTGCCCGTGGCTTGTCCCAACACCCAAGGGTGTCCCGAATGCTAAACTAACTTCCCGTGGTTGGTTTTTGGATGCAGATTCAACCTTGATCTTCTAGTCCCTCTTCCTAGTCTAATCCCGGGGCTTCCAACTCGACCCTCTACCCCTTTCTAGAGTTGGAAGCCGGGAGCGTGCCCTCGGTCCCAACTTTCCGCAACTTGACATTTAGTGAACCCTCAAGTGGGTTCACCCTGAGACCAAGGAGCGCGTCATACATGTATTTTATTACACATGTTCATGTCTTTTGTACATACAAATGTTACAATTAATTTATACAATTATGTACAACTTGGTTTTTTTATTCAAGGATGAAGATGATGTGTTGATGTGATGCTTGTTTGTAGGGTGTTTGGGTGAAAATGATGTTTAATGGACCATGTATGGGTTTTCGATCAAATATTTAGACAAGGCACTTTCATCTAACCTAACATTTTTTTGCTTAAATGTCATTTCAAATGTTTATTCTTTGTGCTTAAAAATGTTACTCCTTGGGTGAATTTAATTACTAAGGGTGGTTAAATTCACATGCTCAAGGATTTTTGCAATGTCACTAAAGTGAATTACCTTCCACCTTCCTTCCAAGAAGTGACATAGAGTATGTAGATAGATCATATCTTCAACTTCGATATGTTTCAATTTATCTACATGCACATCAAATGGTGTTCGATATTCCATTCTTGGACATGGAACTAGGGCATTGGATTGAACCCTGTTAAACCACAGGTTCTCAATCTTTGTAGTCATTCAATTTGATGATGTGAGGTCGAAACATAATTTTCACATGTCAAAGTACACCTTGTCTAATATTGCACACTAACTTCAACCCTTAATTCCGAAAGAGGACACCAAATATAGATGTGTAATCCCTATAAAAATATGTGTAAGCATGTGCATTTACAAGATGGCATAAGTGACGATTCTTTTATTTGCAGTGAATTATTCATTGTGGGTCAATCCACTATGGCCCTTGTAGTACATGAGGTCATTTGTGTTGTGAATAAAGTATTCAAGAAAATGATTTCTTGCCCAATTAGTGGACGGATGCAAAATGTGATGGTTAGATTAAAGGTATGATGTGAATTTCCTAGTGTATAAGGTGCCATTGATGGATGCCACTTCAAAATTGTTAAACCTATAGTTGATTTTGTAGATGATTATTTCTACCATATAATATTTGGGGGTATTCCATGATTGTTCAAGCAGTGTTTGACCATAGGAAGTAGTTTAATCTTTTGTTTGTGGGAATGTCATGGAATGTTAATGATGCTAAAAGGTCCAAGCATGATTGGGGTACATAAATACTCACTCTTAGGACTCCCAAATTCATTTTTTTCTTGACTTTTCCTATGACTTGTCTTACATTTCACCTTTTTTTTTCATTTCAAATGAAATTGTTTTGTTCCAAATTTTATGTACTCTTTTAAAGTATCTATTATTTTCAATTATGAAAGTGAAAATAATAAAGTTTATCCATTGTGGGCCATGTTCCACTAATTGCCCAAAATTTTTAGAAATTTGTTTTTTTGAATTTCTTTACATTGTAATAAGGCATTTGGTCATTATTACATTCATATATTTTATACACATTAGCACATAAGATGTTTGTGGTAAGATCTTGGGCCAAAAAAAGTTGTTTAGACATTTTTTAAATGGGTATTTGAACCTTTTTTTTTCATGAGATAAGGTCCTAGACTTTTTTCAAGGACTTGGTAGGAGTCGTCAAACTTGTTCAAATTGGACATTATATGCATTGAATAATACCTTTGTAACGTATCTATTTATGAATAAAATCAAACTTTCAATATGAATGTGTCATTAAGTTTCAATAACATGTTTAAATGAAGCCTGATGAAATGAATATAAAATGAAACGGTCTTCTTGGGCACCCCAACTATACTTTGATCCGAAAGTTTTGTAAAATTCCACATTGTATGCCAATGTAGAGTATAAAAAGCTTTTCAATCCAACAAGAACATGATCAATTGGTGGCATCCCCTTTTACTTATTAGGGGACAAAGGTTACCCTCTCTTGTGATGGATAATGACTCCACATAAAAAGGGTGATCAATCCATCATCGAGAACTTCTACACTATAAACATAAATCGGAAGGTCTGTTGTGGAGAATGCCTTTGGAATATTCAAACAAACCTTCAAAGAATTTGGGGAAAACATATTTACACGTGACCATTGTGCTCAACATGATAACATGTTATCTCATCTACAATTTGTTACTTGCAAAAAATGAGATAGACATAAAGCATATGTTGCACATTTTTGAGGAAGAAACTTTGGAAGAATAACAAAAGTTTGTTATATTATAGGATGGTCAAGAAGGTGCTAGATGTGTATATATTAGGAGGGATAGATACATATCAAATGATATTCCAAACTTCAATGATCAAAACAACATAATCCTTAGCCAAAAGATTTCAGGTGAAACATTTTGCAATCAACTTAAAATATACCTCAAAAATCATCAACAAAATCTTTGAACATGTATGAGTTGTTTAAAGTTTTCAAAATTGTATTGTCTTGCAATTACATTCAATGTTTGTAATTTGAATTGTGAACCTAAATTGAAAATGGTCACAACCTTTTTATGAAGAACTCTCATGCAATTTGAACAATTGCAAAACTAAATTGAAAATGGTCTTACAATTTTCATGTCAAACAAGCAAAGGAACTTGAACTATAGACCTAAATTGAAAATGGTCATAGTATTGGATGGTAAACTTGTGTTGAAAATTTATTGATCATATTTTTTGTAAGTTCATTGAAATTGACCAAGTCATTCAAGGTCCCTTCAGGATGATTAATTGTGTTTGTAGTTGGTTATTTTGCCTTGTGTGAATGCCATCCCGATTATGTGAGTTATGCCAACAATAGTTTGAACCTTATTGTTTTTTGTAGATTGAATATTTTAGTTTCTTTGCTTGAAATATTGTTGTTGTTTACAAAACAATTCCTTCTACACCTATGATTTATTTTTTTCAATCACAAGGTTTGTCTCATGTATCTTGTTGAATGAGGCCACGAGCTTGGAGGTACATTTTTGGGTAGCCTTTTCCATATTCCTTTAAACAAATCAAAATTTCCTTTTCAACCTAGTGTTATTGAGGGTTACCCTATTCAAAATTGAAGGTGGTTGGATAATCTTCATTAACATTTGAATCTCCAGTCTCTTAGTTTGTGAGGACTTTACATTAGTAGGATTTTTTTTAAAAACAAATATATTTACAACTATATTTGTAATCATTTTGGATTAAACGACTATGGTCATTAAAGTTGTGCCGCATAGCTTGTTTCATCAACTCACATGACATGTGTCAAGTTGTGTCGGAAACAACTATTTGTAATGTCCACATGGCTTTACAATTAAAATAAAAATATGTAATCATTTTATAGTCATTTAGGATACATGTAGTCATGTTATAGTCATTTATGACACCATGTAATTATATTGTAATCATTTAAGGTCAAGTTTATAATGTCATTATAAGGAATTGAACCTTCATCTCCATGGCCATAAATCAATTCCTTAACCATCTAACCAATACTTCAACTTGTGATATATTATGTCATTGCATAAATATAAACATGTATATTTCAAATCTTATATTCATATCATTATTTAATTATGTAAGTTCATAATAAGTTTCACATTTTAATTACTAATCAAAATTTATTATTCAAATTTAATGTTTTAAAATTTTGATTTCAATTATAAATTAAATATAGTTTATAATTTTTATTTTATTTTAATATTTTGATATTTAATATGTCATTTTTTATTTTAAAAAACAATTAGTTAAAATTATTTACTATTTTGGGCCATAAATTAAAATTATGATTATGAATTAAATTAATCCATATTTTTAATTCCACATTTCTTTAAAATTTTAATTTTCAAATTTTCAAATGTAAATAAATTATATCAATTTGAAATATTTATTTCAAAATTTTAGTGTAAATTTTTAAACTATAAACATACACATAAATTTTTTAAAATAAAAATAATTATCATTGATTAAATGTTTATACATGTATGCAGGCCATTTGAAAAAATAATGAACTAAAATATAATATTTTTATAAATCACTCAAAAATGATTCCACTTGAATTTCATATATACATGTGTTTTCATGTAATGCATACATGACTATTGCCATTACAAAATGGCCTATGAATTTTTTTATTAATGTATATGTTAAATTATATTTTATGATGTATGATGTAAGTTATTATATACATTTTCAATATAATTCACAATATACAATTAAATTATGATTACAATTATATTAATTTGATTGCATATTTACACCATGTGGCAAATTACACACATGTTATATGTAAAGTGATGGACAGTAATTTTCCACATCATATCTTAAATAATATTACAATTTGTTTAATAAGTAGTTGCATAAAATACCAAATCCTTTTAATATCATATTCAATATCATAATATCATAGTTATTATTGTTGGTTAATCACTTTAACCACTTTACGTCTTTAGCTTGAGAGCACACAAAATTCAATACATGCCCACCTTATGTTAAACATTCATTCCATTAATCCATTAGCTGTAATAACCATTAAATTGTAATTACACATTGCCACATAAGCTAAATAGTTGTAAATATGGTTCATAGTTATTTATTTAGTTATTGATAATCATTAGTTGTTGATAATCACTAGTTGTGTAAGAAGTGGTTGTGTAGGACATAAATTCTTTTAGTGTTAAGAAGTATGTCTTTCATAGTTGCTTGAAAACTTCTCACTGTTGTAGGGCATTATCTAATTCCATTACCAAATGAACTTGGTGTTCACATAGTGCGAAGAATGACCACAAGACTTGGCGTGCAACTTATTGGTTGTAGTGGAACAATGGTCTGCATTAGTGGAATTGGATTAATGTTTGAAATTGTAGTAGCTTTTGGTAGTACACATGGACGTCAAGGACAAATATCCATTACATGTTGTAAGTTTTTAAGTTGATTGGATAGGATTGGTAGGATTTCCATTTACATCTTGCATGAGACCCATAAGCCCAAATGAAGGATCATACACATGGTCATCACGGGCCATAGTGTCTCTAACATGAGTAGGTTTTAATGTTGGATGGGTCCTCATAAACATATCCACCATCTCATTTACTTGGCGATTGAAATGCCTTGGTAGATTTAAAGCAATCTTTTCTTGTGGCATAAGGTCTTAGTATTTAATCACATGTCCAATCCCGAACATGTAGTCAAAAATTCTCTTGTAATCCCCATATATGGAACACCACTTGTTTTATAAGCTACACCGTTGTGTCAAAAAGATTAATGCATAATAGCATTGACATTGTCAACAATTTTTGTCATTTAATCATTATTGTTTCAAATTGGTCCCAAGGATGTATTTGGTCCATGCTCACAAGAATTTTTCTATGCTTGGCTTCAATGAGCACAAGAACTTCTATTAAATCTCAATTTGGTTGTTTCACCCTTTTGGATTGAGTTTCTATTGAATCTAACTATGATGTAGGAACATCATTTGTGACTTTTGTTTTTCCATAGGGTCTACCATGACCTCAACCTCTCACACACACAAATGGTACAAGGGGTGTGCATACAAGTATGCTTGCACAAATGTATTTGATGCTTTTATTGTGGCTAAAAATGATTCTATGCACATATGCATGTGCACATGTTAAAAGGACTATACAATCAAAGGGGGAATCAACCCAAAAAAGAACCCTAGAAGGACAGAGTTATTAGGTCCAACAACGTTGTTGATCATAGAAGAGTCCATTGCAACCACATCCATTGCAGCATCCATTGGTGTTGCACCATAGTAGACTAGCTAGAATTTCTTGAATGTTTGAGCTTCGAAGAATGTAGCTAGGAAAAAATTGAAATGCAAACTATAGATGCAAAAACAATCATGTACAATGAAATGAACTCTTGCTAAACAATGAAATGCACACCACATTGACTTGGAACTTTCTATCTATCTTCTCCTACGAATTGTGGACCTACTTGCTTGAATGTGTATACATCTAAATACATCTATTTCAAATTGTGTTTCCCAAGCGCATGATGATAGAAGCACATGATGATAGAAGCACATGACGACTAGTTTTGGGGAGGGGATTATATGACAATTATTTGAAGCTACCACAAACTTATCTGATCATTTTGGGCACCATTAACTTACCACTAAGTTATTTTTGAATTTAGATAAAAAATATTTGTATTTTTTAATTTCATCTTACCACCCAATGGTAAGCTATATATGGTGATATATATGGGGATGTCTTTGGATGCTAACTCTCTGCTAATTGTAACACTATTTCCTCATTTAGGTGAGGGCATGGAGTAACTTCTATAGTTCCTAACAATGGCTTAACTCATTGTTATCTTCAAATGTGAACATACCTTTAGTGTTTCAAAACTAAAATATGTTTTCTATGAGTATTGCAAATAATGTAATCTGAAGTGTAGTTACCTATACTTAATTACTAAATGGAATATTGCCAATATCATGGTGTATATTTCACACCTTTATTAGATAAATTGTTGGGATGTCTATGGCACTCTACTCATCTCACTGCTTCTCCACAAAGGGAACTAGTGGAGCAATCCAAAATCGCCCAAAAGCACATTCCTCCTTTTCACATTTGCTCTTTGGGGTTGGATCAATCAACCCTCCAAGAACAATTGTTGGTCTTAGGTTTTGATAGTCATAGATCGAAAATGTGAGGTTATTTCTTCATTTACTTATAGAAAGCCTGCTTGCTAGAATTGTATTGATCAGCAAATTGAGAAAAAGGAAAATTATGATAGTGTCTTGAAGGTTTCCTTTTCATTACACAACAGAAAGAGAAATCTGAATCAAACTCACTCAGTCCATTTCAGAGCTTTTGATGGTCTTGAGTGCGAGTCGGCTCCTTGTTACACCATGTACTTGAGTCTCCATCCATGTGTTGCTGTATGCTGGAATCACATGTTTGTATTGTGCGGCCAGCAAGCACAAGCACTCTTGGCATCCCCTCCTTCTCCTGATCAAATATGGAGAATTTCTCTGTGGGCTCAAGTAAGCTGCTGCTATCTCTTACCAACCACAAGTTCTTTAGTATATTCATGGGTAGCATCCCACTCTGCTGTTTCCTCAATCCAGTGTAGTGCCACATTGTGCACAGGATAAACCAGACATTAGCAAACAGCTGTAGTTCAAGCAGAACCCATCGGTTGATACACTAGAAGCTCATACCAGTACCATTTGAATTCACATATCACCCACATCAATACCAGGCACCCAGCCACAGGCAAGTCACACGACTGCATAGTCAACCTACTACTAGAGCAAACAGCACCACCCACCACGCTCCCTCTCATAGACACATTCCTGCACAATCACAGACTGACCTGTGGAGTAACAACAGGCATTCGCCACACACACAGAAGCATTCACAAACTGCACTTGCAAAGAAGAAGACAAAGAAGAAGAAAGAAGTCATCAATCAGCAGCTTTGAATTCCCAAACAGAGTTAGCAAAGTAATTATGATTGGGTCCAAAAAAATTGCATTGAAAACAAAGTCTGCAGCAAGTCTGGAGTTGTTGAGACTTCTAAGACTTCTTAAAGCCAAATGTGAAGTACAACTAAAGCTATCCAGAAACAGAAAGTTCTTCCCACAAAAGTTTCAGTATTGCCAAAGAAATCCACTGTCGTTTATTTCCAGTGGCACTTCCATAATCTTCTTTAAACTAAGAGTCATAATACAGCCAAGTAGACCCCTGCAGGCCTTGCACCCACAACGAGTATAAATTGCCCCTCTCCACATAAAGATCACCACACACATGAGGAATGCATTTCCTGAAGGTTATGCAATGCAAATTAGGAAATGAGAAGGACCTTGGACAAAAAGATACTATCCGTGTCCATCAAGCTAAAAGCTTGCGAATACTACCCCCATAGTAAGTGCATTAATAGAGCCAAAGCTGCAAGAGCTCATGAGTATACACAGACCTTGAGTATACATTAGTACACAGCTCAATCTTTTTGAGTGGGAGATCTCTATGCTCAATCTACATAAGTATTGAAAACCAGAACCTGTTTTACAGTTCACATTCAATGCTCACAAAATGTCAGATCACAAAGTATACAGAAATACACTCTTATGCGTGCTGAGTCAAACTGCCACTGGTGATTTGCACCACAGGAGTTCCCCGCCAAGTCCATGGTTGAGACTGACAGGACTCCACACTTCAGGTTTGCTGGGTGTTCAGGAACACATTGAATCTCGCTCATATTGATATTCTCCAACAAAAGCATACTAAACCCAGCACTCTTTTCCAGTGTTCCTTTCTTCCTAGCATGCAACAAGGTTTGGTTTGTGAAAGGAGAAGAGCCCACCTGTGAATAAATGCAGATATCTACAAGCTCATACAACATCTGGAAACATACTCCCTTGATTGTAAGCCGCTCTCTTTCTTTCTGACTTTGTCTCAGTGAAGTTTTCACCAAGAGATTTTAATTCATTTAAAAACATACTCAGGTGAGATTTTCACCAAGAGATTTAATTTATTTTTAAACATGCTGAAGTCTTGGTAAGCAGGCATTCCATTTAAGGAGAAATGTGGGAAGCAGGAAAGAATGTTCAAGTCTAACCAATGTTCAATGCTCTTGCAGGTGGGAAAGAATCTGCACGTGTTGAGTCAACTGGAAGGGGTGGACTTGGAGATGTACAGAGAATGTGGTCCTGCCATGAGTACTTGAACAGGCAAGACTATTGCTGTAAGCATGGCATTTTGCAGATGTAGAACCGTAAACCCTAATCTGATTTTTAAGTCTTTGGAGTGATGCGGGTGCTGTATTGATTGCATGTTGGTAGAGCCAGGGCCGAGCTGACTGTCTTTGTCTTAATGTGAGAGGTGTCAGGTCGTAAACTGCAAAGATGAGCTTGCACAATATTACTTGATGAATTGTAATATCCAGGTCTTTCCTGATCATTTCCACCTTTAGAAACTGGAAACACTTCCTGGTGCTTGTCCCCAGTTGCAGGTTTGTCATCCCTTCTTGTCACCTTCCTTGTTTGTTTAATATGGATCTGCTTTTTGTTGTGTAAAATGGAGTCGCTTATTATCCACTGACTAATGGATGCAGCCAACTGTTGATATAAAGATAGTGATGTCACAACTGATGGAGCTTGTCTCTAAGTATGCTGCCGCTTCACCTAATGTAAGTCAAAACACAGTTACACCTTCACACTTAATTGCACACCATATACATAGTGTTTTGCAACTAACAGCGGTGGGAATAGAGTGCAGGTATTATGTAAGTTTCAGCAGGTGGATGCCTTCTTGAAGTTTAGGTCAGTCTGTTGTAGAGGTGAGCAGCTTAATTCCTTGTGACATGTGTCTACTCTTCTCATCAGGTGGTTGTTTGAGATGTGGGTCAATGATAAGTAAATGCCTGTTTCTGCATAGGACTTTGAATCTCCTAGGTGGAAGTTCTGCTTGAGATGACGCCTTGAAACCTGGCAGGTCATAGAGACACAGCCAGACATGCCCTTGGTTGGGCCATGTGTCACTCCTCAATTTTGTTCTATGAGTGTACATGGATCAGGTGGATTATGTGGATCAAGTTCTGGTATGCTCTGACCCATCAGATGCCTTGTGTCATGCTGTCTGTGATGAGATTGGAACATGCTGTATGTGATGATACTATATGTAGTCCTATATGTAGACAGTCACTGAACAATTTTCATTTTCTGTGTTTACTTAGATCTCCTCCACACTCGTTCACAGCACCAACAGGTTCCATAATTTCCTGAAGTAAATGCTTACCAAGGAGGAGATCTCTCTGTATTACAGTTGTCAGGAGTGCTGATCAGAAGCAATAATAGTCTGTCTAATGAGTTTAATGCACAACTCATCAGAACAAGTGTTTCAATGCTTAACACTTAGCTTTTTGCATTGTACCAGAGTGTAGAACTGTCTTGTTAAGCCATTTACAAGGGTGAAATGTAAGAGGTTCTCACTTGGTTGCATATCTTGCAGGGAGCATGTGTGAAAAAACTTGAAGGGAAGGGAAGGTTAAGGACAATAAGGCAACAAAGCAACTTGTGGCCCTGCTGAGTGCACCACTAGAGAAGTACAAGGATGTTGTGGTGGTGCTGAAGCTGAGCAACTATGCACAGGTGATGAAACACCTTGATTATGAGTCTAACAAAGTCATGGCTGTGGTCCTTATTCAATCTGTGCTCTCCAATTCCACAATGATCACAGTTCCAGAGATGGGTTACTCCTCACTTTCCTGTCACAATGATGTGTTCCTCTCCTTAAAACTGTGCACATGCCCCTGTCCTGACAATTTAGCTGCCATTTTCTTTTTCTTTTGTCACAAAAGGTGGATGCTCTATTTGAGCTTTGAAAGAGCTTATTCAAGATAGTGAAGGGGTGCCATCATTGGATGCAGTAAGCACTACATTCAATCAATCCCTACTCATGTGCAACTTGCATGGGATATCCTGCATATTTAGAAACAAGATTTGTTGCAAGTTGCTCTCAACTCCCAGGAGGTAGGATCATGATTTGAACATAATCAGTTGTGCATGTAAGACTATTATCTGTCAGCCATCCATAGGCCTTTAGGAGAGCACAGTCCTATGCACATATCAGGTGGTTTGACGTTTCGAATCAGTATGAATGGTCCAGATGGTGTACCCTAAAGCTCCCAAGGCTTTCACCGCATCTAAAATTCACTATTGAATGCTTTGGGAGTCTTTCCTAGTTTATACTGTTGATGGTCCCTGAACAAGAGAGAGACTGTCACTTTGTTCATACTCTGTGTGTGTGCATATTTTGGTTTCTGTGATCTAGTTTTGTCCCTTCTTTTTGGCTTTAACATGGAGATTCCTCAATTCTCATTAGAGATAATATACATAGTCTTTGTCGAGGACTATCTTACTTTTAAGAGTTTCCCAGGATGCCTTTGCTTCCTCCCAGTCTCTTCTTTCCCAATCAAATTCAACTCAAATTTGTTGCATAATTGATGATGCTTTATACATAAGGTGGTATGTTTGTCTTAGCATTATGGTTTTATCTCTGTTGTCTTTGTAGGATTAAAAAAGTTCTTCCTGCTTTTCACAAGTTTCTAGAATAAAATACTTGAAGGCAAATTTATGAGCTACATGGCAAATCTTATTGCTGTAAAACTTGCTGGAGGAATTTTCTATACATCAGATTGGTCTTGAGCTTAGAACTTAACTCCCTGCTTTGGAATTTACTCCCATGGAGATTTTGGTTTAAGATCTTTTGTTGGGTTAAGTCATTATTTTCACAATCATACAGCTATCATAAATTCTTGTTCTCAAAGGGAATTCTAAACTGCCGCAAGCAAATTATGTGAAGCCTAATGAACACTCTAATACTCACGAAAGTGGTGAAACTTCCAGTAGTTAGTTGCTGTTTGCATATCAACTGCATGTGGAACTTTCTCATAGAGTTGAGAAGAATCCATCTTGCATTACCTTTGGTTGGTTTAGTAAACAAAAAATTAGAGCATCTCCACATACAGAGGAAAAATGGCTTGTCCAAAATACTTTGGATGGAGTATAATACATGGAATTGGGTTTGGATATGCAAAATATGAACAGGACACAATGTTATCCACTAGGGGCAGTAGAAAAGATAATAATTGAGGGGAAGGGGGGGGAAAAGGCATTGAAGAAGTCTCTCATTTCCATATCATCCTTAATTTCATGTTGTAGATAGGGCACTACTTCTATGGTTAAATAATGAGTGTAGAGATGCTATTTGGTAATATTCCATGGTCTTTGTATACAATTTCAACTCCATTAAACAAAAAGAAAGACGTGACTAACTTTCTCTTCCCACATGCAAACTGTTCAATCATATACTATCATCATTTATTTTAGTAATGTGCTTCGATTCCGATTTTAAGAAAAGTTACAAGTTTCAGTTTCAGTCGGTTTAGGGTTAGATGCATTTATCATCTCCATTATTAGTAGTGTTCCAAGGATTGGTTAGTAGTAGAGAGGACAAGAAAACGAGTTTCTCCACATCCTAAAATCAAAAAGAAAGAAAGTACAAATTAATCACAAAACAAATTTATAGCCTACAACACTTTCAAGCCTTGTTCAAAAACAATTTCATTTTCTGAAAACATAGATATCAGCCATAGCACATTCTCCAACCTCACAACTACTACAGGGTCTCAAACCATATGTTTACTAAGCAACCACAACTTGCTCAAATAATGAGGGCACAAGAAAGAACATGATTAATATCACTAATAACACAGATTTGTCTCAACAAAAAAGGCATTAAACAGAACACTCCACTGTTTTAAAACCGAGAAAGTTAAAAACCCTAAAACACACCACGTTGAAATTACTGACATCAGTTTGTTTTATCTTCAAAAGTCCCTACTAACAGAACGAACTCCGCATTCACCATGCCACCTTCTGTCAAGAACCCAAGTTTGCCTCTGGCGAGCGAGCATCATGTGTAGAGAGAATGCACACATTAGACAATTACTGACCAGAAGCATTAATCCAATGCACCAGCAATGCATCATGTGTAGAGAAAATTCACACATCACACAAGTACTAAGCATCACCATTGACCCTGTGCTGCTGCACCACCAATCCATATGTGATTTCCGGATCAGCAGCTGCTTCTCCACATTTCACTTCTTCTTCGCTGCTGCTTTAGTCACCTTAGCACCGGTGGGTTCCTTCTTCTCCACAGCCTTGATCACACCTACAGCCACCGTCTGCCTCATATCACGAACAGCAAAACGACCAAGTGGAGGATACTCCGCAAAAGTCTCCACAGTCATGGGCTTAGTGGGAATCATCTTCACAAACCCTGCATCCCCGTTCTTCAAAAACTTCGGCTCTTTCTCCAGCTCCTTGCCTGACCGCCGATCCACCTTCGTCAAGATCTCAGCAAACTTCACCGCAATGTGGGAGGTATGGCAATCCAGCACTGGTGCATACCCGTTTCCAATCTGACCAGGGTGGTTCATGATGATAACCTGTGCGGTGAAATTCGCCGCTTCCTTGGCAGGATCGTTCTTCGAGTCAGACGCAACATACCCTCTCTTCAAGTCCTTCACCGCAACGTTCTTCACATTGAACCCTACGTTGTCTCCCGGATGAGCCTCCAGCAACGACTCGTGATGCATCTCTACCGACTTCACCTCAGTCGTCAGACCCGTGGGAGAGAACGTCACCAACATACCAGGCTTGATAATACCCGTCTCCACTCGTCCCACAGGCACAGTCCCAATGCCTCCGATCTTGTACACGTCCTGCAGAGGTAGCCGCAAAGGCTTGTCTGATGGCCGCTTGGGCTCTGAGATCTGATCCAGAGCCTCCAGAAGCGTCGGTCCCTTGTACCAATCCAGATTGGAAGAGCGCTCGATCATGTTATCTCCTTCAAACCCAGAGATAGGGACGAAGGGAATCTTCTCGGGATTGTACCCGACCTTCTTCAAGTACGAAGAAACTTCTTTGGTGATCTCTTCAAAACGAGTCTTGCTGTACTTGGGAGTTGTGGCATCCATCTAAGAGCCAACAAAAAAAAATTCATAAGATGAAGTCGACGACGAACAAACCTCCCTACACACGAACAGAGCAGCCCAGACGATGCAAAGACCACTGCATGCAAAACCAAAAGACTGACCTTGTTGCAGCAGCAGATCATCTGCCTGACACCCAGGGTGAAAGCCAGAAGGGCATGTTCACGCGTCTGTCCGTCTTTCGAAATACCAGCCTCGAAACCCCCAGTGGTGGAGTCGATGATGAGAATGGCGCAATCGGCCTGGGAAGTACCAGTGATCATGTTCTTGATGAAATCGCGATGTCCGGGTGCATCAATGACGGTGCAATAGTACTTGGTGGTTTCGAACTTCCACAGGGCGATATCGATCGTGATGCCGCGCTCCCGCTCCGCCTTGAGCTTGTCCAACACCCAGGCGTACTTGAAGGATCGCTTGTTCATTTCCGCCGCTTCCTTCTCGAAGCGCTCTATCACTCGCTTGTCGATTCCTCCCAGCTTGTAGATGAGATGACCCGTGGTTGTCGACTTGCCGGAGTCGACATGTCCGATCACCACGATGTTGATATGCGACTTCTCCTTTCCCATCTTGCAAGACTAAACCAAAACAAACAAGAGTCAGCACCTGAATACCACAACACGCGCGCGCACACGCTCACTCTCTCTCTCTCTCTCTCTCTCTCTCTCTCCAAACCCTCGCCGATGCAACAAGAAAACCCTCACCAGTATTTGGATAAACCGCAAACAGAAGAAGACCAAGATGCAAACCTACGAACCTAAATCCGACTTTCCTGCCACCGAACACAATATGAGTTGAACAACGCTTAGAGCACAGAAGCATAAAGAGAAACTCGCGGACGGAGACAATAAGAATAACGCATTTGGAGAACCGAAGCCGGCAAAGAAAAAAGATGCGAAATCTTCGAAGATTAGAGAAATCGGAGCAAGGGATACGTACCTGGGAGAGTGGCGAAAGACGATAGAAGATGCAAGCAACAAAAACTTGGAATTTGTTAACAGCAAATGGCAATCGTCGATCGAAGATCGTAGCTCTTCGAGGCAGCGTCGATGTCTTTAACCTCGCGAGAATGCTCTCTCTCTCGGCGCCGCCTGAGCACCCTTAGTTTCTATCGGATTGCAACCGTGCGATGCGGAATCCGACGGTAGTCGCCTCGTCTCGCAGTTGCGGAAAAAGGGTACCCCTTTCGTAGGCGCCGCAGCAGCCTTCCAACTTTGCGGAGAATTAGGGCACAGCTGGCAGATTGGGTATCCTAGCAACCACAATCTAGGCGCGCGGCTATAGCCCACGTAAACGATGGGTCACCCGAGAGCTAGCTATAGAAATACAATGCTCATGACTTTTGTCACCCTGGAATTGGACTCGGGTCACCCGGCAGAAAGCTTGCCTTAAGTAGAGAAGGACATGGTACCGTGCTTGGTACTCCTAAGGCCGACCGACCGACCGACCGACGGACCTTCGCCTAGATTATCGTCAGGCAGCCGTGACTTCATGGATGAGATACCTACAACAACACACAGAGGAGAGATTATCGGTAGCCACTTGTGGGGTTTTCATGGATGATGAAGGATGCATGACATCCATGAGGACGCTGCTCCAGAGGATGTAGCCTAAACCAGATCCCAGATGATTTATTAGCCAGTTTTGGGTTCGTGGATGTGGTATCTCATCCATGAGGACAGCACTCCATAGTTTGTAATCTGATATAGGACTTCGCGATGCTGACAGTCGTGATCAGTGATTTTAGGGTTTTCTTAGGGTGTTCTTTAGGGTTGTTTTCGGGGGTACTGAGCTTCTTCGTGCGTGAGAAGCAGCGAAGTTGAGATGGATTCGGCCTATACGCGAAGATGACTTGATCGCGCCTTTTACGCAGAGAATATTCGGTGTCCAGCAGCCTTAGTCAAGGTTTTGAACTTCACTCTCTCGGGTTGTAGAAATTTTATCTGGAGAGTGTGATTATTCGGTCTGTTGAAGCGTTTTTTCTCGCACTTCTGGGAATAGCTGTGCTCACGTGTGTGCATGTAAGTGTTTTCAGGATGCATTGTGGGAGGGAGGGAAAGAAATTGATAAGTGGGGCGTAGATTGTTCTTCTCTACTGTGTCTTACGCAGGAAGAGCATTGTTAAAGGGAGGCGAAGTGGAGGACGAGTACGATGAGTACGATATGCCGATTTCGAATCCGTTGCCACCACCCCCAAACAAGCGAAGGAACGAAAAATGCGGACGGAGGAGCGGGACATCAGAATTTATCTGTCCACTGCTCCATTTCTGGAAGATGGTAATGGATACTCCTCGCCGTCCGTCGGGAGGAGAAAAACAGAGAGCGGTATCTATTATCTATCGTGATTGTGCGAAGGAACGCAGAGAGGATTAAATCCTGACTGAAGCAAACAACTGCAGAGTGTTTAGGGATTAGGGTCTAGGGTTTAGCGTCGAGAGTCAGGATATTTTTGATAAGGGTTGAATATTGCACATAGGTACTGAAGAGCTACTCAATCCATATGATTGGGTTTGTGCAGGGGATGTGGAACCTACCCATTTGGTGAAAGGGCTTGATTCTGCTTGATTACTGTACAAGATTGGCAGTGAGATAGATTGACACACAGCCCGAAAATGACAATCTCCTGCAAAGTGCCAAGCAATGGTAAGTAGGGCGCCTGAAAGTGTCGAGTTTGTTTGGAAGGTTTTGGGGATTTTTTTTCTCCTTCTTCTGAAAGTAAAACTGATGATGAAGTGATTACATATTTGTGTGGGTGGGTGCCAAAAGGCAGTGGAAAGAGGACTATGCAATGGCATTTCTGCTCAGCTTTAAGCCAAGGTAAGAAGATGGGCCTTGGTGGTTTCAGTTTCGGGAATTCCTGATGGTATTTTTAAAGCTATGTTGCAGTCAAAATGAATCATCCTTCAAAACAATGAAATTTAATATTTCCATATATCTTTGCAAGGTTTGGTACAGGAAGGAGGATGGCAAAGGAGCTCATCTTGTAAAAAACAATGGCCATGCACCACCCAGGTAGAAACATCTCATTCACCTTGTTTATAGTCTGTGGCTTCACAATCCACTGGCACCATCTGCAACCAAACCAATGTCAACAGAAACAGTAGTTACCATGACACAGCAAATTTGTGATGGTGGGTTGCAATTAGAGGCAAAACAGTCAGTGGTTATGTATCTGTGAACCTTCTGTGGAAATGTAATTGATGAAGTCCACATACCCTGAAGACCTTCACCAGGGCTGGGTGCATCAGATAATCGTCTGATTCCATTTTCTCGCTCCATTTTTCTCTAAATAGACTGCTGTCCTACCTCCACAAGGGTGTATTTATCTTTCCTCATCTTTTCATTGTGGGACATCAGCAGTATGGATTCTGTATTTTCTGCAACCAGGACTAGAGTCTTATTTGTATTGTTTTAATGTAACCTACTGAAATTTGGCAACAATGACATGCTAAAAGGTTATGAGAGGATTTCAAGTTCCTTAGGTATTAAAAGTGAAACTAACACTCTAGTCAATCCTCATGTTCCTTTCAGGCAAAAAGGTCAGCTACATTGGTGGGACTTTGAGTAAGAGGATGACTGGGTCAAATACTACAACCAGAAGGAAAGCCATGCTTAAGGCAGCATTAAAGTTTGGAGTAAAAATGCAAGATGGGTGCAAAATATGGAAGTAAAATAATAATGACCAAAAGCTCACTAATGACTTTGTGGAAGATAAGCCACATATTGGATAGCAATTAGAAAGATAAGGCAGTACGTTATGAGAAAGAGAGATAACTGGTACAATTAGCACTTGCTAAGATACTTGGCACTTCAGGATACATGGTATGCACAAAAGCATTGTAGCTCCTTTTGGTTTTGTCACCAAGGCCAGCACAGCTCATTCACTGTTATGCAAAGTCAGATGTGTTAAAACCAAACAAGTGATACAATTGTGTTCCTAACAGACTCAATCAAGGTCTTATTTCCCTGAACTATCATAGACACTTCGTTTTGTCATTGGCATTTTCCAATTCAGAGATCTGGGTTGAAGGTGTGGTAATGAGCAATGGACAATTATATGTAGAGAAATCATTCAATGTTTGTCATGCATGACCTATTGATTGCAACAGCACACTTTAGGCCATCTGGGCACAGGCTCATGGGCAAATCATTGAAAATGGAAGAGAAATTTGGGAGAGGCATGGTGCTGTGAAGCAAATATGAACCTGCTGGAACTGCAACACACATTAATGAACCTAGCATTGCTGGAGGATCAGCAAGGTGATCAATTCAATGGTATGGAAACTAACATGCAGTGGATACCCTTACCATCTAGAAAGGTATCAAACAGCTCCAGATCTCCAAAAGAAGCCACAGAAACAGTAAACATCACTTGAGTTGTTGTAGCTTTTCTTGTGATCATTTGTCTAGATCCTCATACTGATAATCATCTTCAGACCTACCCACTACCCACATCATTTAGCTGCCAACAGTAAATGTGGCAAGCACATTTAACGTTGAACACCCAACAATTGACATGTGCTTTTCTTCTGTCCAGAGCCTCAGTTAAATTATAACAACCATTCAAGTGAGGGAATTGCAGATTTTGCAATTCTCTCCAATAGTTATTCTTATAGAAAATGTTGCATCCAAAAGGAAAAAGAACTTCTATATCATTAGCAAAACCTATGCCAAAGGTCAGATATAAGGCCCATTTCATGGTATAAGAAAAAAACCTTCTGATACTGTTTGCAACTTACCAAGGATCCGATTCAAGAAGTTGGAATGAAGAATGTCAAAATTTGGGTGCTGAAAAGAAACAGTAATTGAATTCTCACTACTTTGGAGCTTCTTTTGCACCTCCTGCACTCGCCATTCCTGCTCCCTGCGGGTTGCGAAAGATTGGTACATGTGAAAATTTTGTTCTCCCAGCTTCATTCTGAGGAAGTTCAGACCCAGGTACATTGTCCACTTGCTGAAGTGACTGCAATAGTGTGTCACTTCCACCTTGTGATGGAGAGATTCCAGTCCCTAATGGATCATAAAGCTGTTGTGGCAGATGCACAAAGGCTGATTGTGTGCTTGTGTCATTTCCAGCTTGTGATGTAGAGATTTCAGCCCCTAATGGATCATGAAGCTCTCGTGGCAGATGCACAAAGGCTGATTGTGTGCTTGTGTTATTTCCAGCTTGTGATGGAGAGATTCCAGCCCACAATGGATCATGAAGCTCTTGTGGCAGATGTACAAATGCTGATTGTGTGCTTGTGTCATTTCCAGCTTGTGAATGAGGAATTCCAGCTCCTAATGGATCATGAAGCTCTTGTGGCAGATGCACAAATGTTGATTGTGAGCTTGTGTCACTTCCAGCTTGTGATGGAGAGATTTCAGCCCCTAATGGATCATGAAGCTCTTGTGGCAGATGCACAAAGGCTGATTGTGTGCTTGTGTCATTTTCAGCTTTTGATGGAGAAATTCCAGCCCCCAATGGATCATGAAGCTCTTGTGGCAGATGCACAAATGTTGACTGTGTGCTTGTGTCATTTCCAGCTGGCGAATGGGGAATTCCAGCCCCTAATGGATCATGAAGCTCTTGTGGCAGATGCACAAATGTTGATTGTGAGCTTGTGTCACTAGCCTGCCATCAACTTCGACACATTCCAAAAAGTTCAACGAGTACTCTAGAAAGCATACACGAATCAATCACGCCAATGATCAGAGTAAGAGGATCTCCGCAAACACATATTCAGAGTAAGACGATACTCTCTAAGAAGTCCTTGCATCAACTCTCACAACAACAGTTCCAACCAGGGGAAAACAAAAACCAGAACACAATCTAAGTATTAATACTAAAAGTCCGGAATCTCCCCATAACAACATCTAGTTCTGAAAAAAAACGAAGATTGTAGAGCGTCCAACCCTCCTCCTTGTATTCATCCGGAACAGCTTGTTTCCGCTGCTAAAAAACTACGAGAAAAATCTCCTAGATTTCGAAACACAAAGAGGAACGAAAAAAACACGAGAAAACAAAACAAAACAAAACAAAGGTCGATAAACATACTAGAAAAAGAAGCAGGAAAAATGGAAACAAATGTCAGTATTTTGCAGGCAAGTAATAGAAGAAACTTATTCATTTCAATGCCATCATCTGCAGATGGCCTGCATCTTGCGCAAGTCGATCCGCGCTTTGCGTGTTTTGAGAGTCAGTCCGCCGTAAGGAGGAAAAACAGACCAGAAATGGCCATAAAAAAAAAGCATCCTAGAAAAAAGAAGCAGAAAACTCGAAACAAATCATCAGCATTTTGCAGGTAGTAGAGGAAAAACCGATTCACCTCAATGTCATCATTTGCAGACCCCTGCGTCTTGAGCAAGTCAGTCGCGCTTTGCGTATCTTGAGAGACCTCCGCCATATCCATCACTGCAAAAGCTTCCTTCTGGCACAAAGAGCGTTGCAAAGGCTTTGCAATCAGAAAGAAGACAGAGAGATCTCTAGACGCGAACTTTGGATTACTAGGCTCAGAATGGTGCCTTCATGGATGAGAAGTCAGAGATCTCTAGACGCGAAAGTCGGATTATAAACCTCAGTATTGTGTCTTCATGGACGAGAGACGTCAGAGATCTCCGGCCACGAACGTCGGATTATAAGTTTCAGGATCGCGCCTTCATGGACGAGAAGTCAGTGCTGGTCCTCTCGGGTCGACGAAGTGCATTCGTTCTGCTTCAGTCCTGGGGTTTCTTCATCCATGAGGGCTCTGTTATTTGGCTAAACGTGGTGATAGACCATCATTCTTAAATCCATAATTGGCGGTTCATTTTATTTTTTGTGGCGAAATTCTACTATCTAATTGTGTGAATAAAAATTAACTAAATGAAATGATAGTAGCAAAAGGGATATTTGAAAACGTTTTTTCACATTACCAATGATCATCAATTCACATTAGATAAAAATGTCAATATTTTTTAATTATTTGAAAAAAATTAGTTATTAGACATTGGTTATTGATAACCATATTGATAAAAATAATTATTATAATTCAAGATATAAATATCAAATAATGTACTATTTAATAAATCATTAAGTTTAAAAGTGTAGTTGTTGAATGCAAAGGTGAGTCATGCTCAAAGAATTTAAAAGTTTTCAAGATTTTGGTTTGATACATAGTGACAATAGTTTGAGAAACAAGATTGATTGATGGTTAACATGTAATTTGTTTAATCGAAATATCATAATATTTGAATTATGTAGAATTTGAAATCAAAAGTTAAATTTATTATGTGATAATGTTATCACATGACATTCCATCCAATAATACACCATTTATCATTTTTTTTTTCCAAATTCACACTTAAAATTGCCATGCAATTATCTATAACAATTGTAATTGTGTTTATATCTAGTATAGATGGACTTATTGTTTTGTTTTAAAAATTATCTTTGAGCATTTAGGTAATTTCTCTACTTTTTATTTATACCATAAATACTTCTTGAGATTATAAGTTATTTAAAGCAATTCTCTAAGTTTTAGGTATAACATATTTCCAATATTTTCCTACTAATACCTTGGAAAATCTCTTCTACAAATATAAGTTTGTTCTAAGGAACAGAAGGTATGTCACGTGATTTTGATTTTTCTATAAGTGCCATTGAATTTGAAATTCTAGTCCCCATTTTGCTCCTATTATGGAAGGTACTTCCGCATGTGGATTGGTAACTTGCATCTATTGTATGTTACAAATGGATTTTTTCAAAACATTCCTCTACCTTCTAGTCCATTGCATTTTTGTTCTTTCTTTGTTCCCATTCTTAGAATGCATGTATTTCAATTACTTTGCTCCCAGTGGTTGCCACATACGCATCCACCATATTTATAGATGTAATCATAACTTTCACATTAGCAACATGTTTCTTTTTTATAATCTTACTTCCCTTTTGTCCTTGAACATGTTTTGTATCTTATTAAAGGTTGGACAAGTGCTTAACTTATGGCCAATGAATCCATAAATATGATAAGTCAATAGTTTAGGTGGTTTTATAGTTTGTGCATTCACTTTTGTTATTGCTATTGTTAGATTTTTTTTTCTTATTTCAACAGGTTTTCACATTGTGGTTTGTCCAATGGCAATTGGTATAATACATGTTTGGTTTGCTTATTGTAGTTTAAACGATAATTATCACATTGGTATTTGATACTTAAGGTATCAGAAGAAAAAAATTTAATGCAAAACACTTATGAAAAAATGGGTTGATTTGCAACTAACTTTGCAACTAAGTTTTTCAATTGCAATAACCATTTGCAATTCATTTGCAACTCATTGCAATTGAACATACTTTTATAAGCATGAATGATATTGAACAAGTTGCATGAGTTGCAATGAATGCACCTCACTTTATATGAAACCATACACACATTCAACTTCAATAATTTTGTCACAACTACATCTACTTATATTTAACATGCATTTATTTTGCACCTTGGTGCATGTGATATAAAATTTAAATGCAAGTTTATATTTTTAATAGTATTTTGAAAGCCAAAAAAGAAATGTTATATAAATGTTTCACATGGGAATATAATGTTATATTTATGGTAATCTATGACAAAATTTTCAACAATGAAAACTAATTTTACAAAAACCTAAATTAATAATTTCATTTGAGGTATGTTCAAAATCTTCTTGTCTTTTGCACAAAAATAATTTTGTGACAAAATTAAAAAACATTGTTAAAGGCAAAATTAATATAGTCACTAAATAAAATTTCAATTATGTTTTGGAGGGAAAATTTGAGTTTTTTTTCATTAGGAATTTTGAACACATCATGTATAAAAAAAAAACATGATAGAGAGATTGCACAAATATTCTATTACACAAATATTCAAATATAAAAGCTTTGTAAAAATTAATACTTATTATCAACTGGATCATCATCATCACCATCATCATCGTATGTCCAAGTAGTTTTCTTTGCAGCTGATGGAGCTCTAGAGCCGCTGGAGCATGCAAAATCCAAGTCTCAGAGTTTTACTGTATCGTGATGTGATGAAGTGAGCTCACCACATGCATGATGCAGGAACTGCCTCGTCGATTTGTCACGGACAATGCTGCCAAGTTTGATCTAGATGTCACGATGCGAGGACGAAGCAAAGAAGCCATGGCCGTCAAATTTGTAATGGTGAACAGAAAGGATACTCGGGCCAGTTCCTTCATTCCTCGAATAGTAGTTCGCGCAGCAAGTTGGATGCCTTTCTTCAAAGCGAATGGGCTGAAACAAGGGCAAGAAGTCCTGTTCTCGCTTCGTGCAATCTCGTACTTCGAAGTTGAGATCATTGCAGATGAGCATGAAAAACTCATGTCTTCTTCACAAGTACCCAAATTGGAACAGAAACATGATGGGCATGATATTCATAGTGATGATAATGATCTAGATGAAGTACAGCTTCATACGCCCTTCGTCCGCTCCATGACAACAAGTGCAGAAGCTGATCAGGAAGAATCAGCAACAACTATGAGAGACAGAGCGTTTGCACAAATGGATCTGTTTCTTGCTCAACATGCAGTTCAACCCATGATTTCTTCAGCCACCACTGCAACACCCGCATCATGTTGTTGTTCTCATCATCATCATCATCAGCCCATGATCTCAAGTCGTCCCCCAAAGAAGAAGTCAGCTCACAAGTTTGAAGCTGCTTCTTTCAAAGCTTGACATCCTGCAGCACATGAGTCTTGCACTTTCTTTCTCAGATCAGATCTTGCTCTCGCTGCAACAGATCATGATCAACAATCCTAAATATTGCTCTTGAATTTCATCTCCTTCTTCTTCATTAGTAGATTTGAGCATAGACCCACAAGGCTAAATTTTGCTCCTTGTTTGTTTTTGTTTTTTGTTTTTTTGTCCTTTGTTTGGATACTTCCCCTAAAACTTAAACTCTTCACACTTGTAACTAGTCTGCACACTACTAATTTTGCAACCGGATTTTTGTTGGAACTTGGAAGCTTTGCAGTTGTGTTGCCAAAACTTCCAAGATACAATTTTTTGGACTACTTGAGCTCTTCATTTGAGATCCAGGTTTTTGGTACCAAACTTCAACTACTGTCCCAGCAGCTGCTTGCTGTCCGCCTTAACAGTTGTTCTGCAAGTCCAGCAGCTTCCCATGTACACTCCGGGATCAGTCTCGATCTTGAGCTACATCGATTTTGTGTATGGAAAAAGCCTGAAGAAAATTCACTGAAAAGAAGCATTTGCAGCGGATCACTAGTACTTGATTGAGGCCTTTCTAATTTCGCAAGAATTTTTTTTGGGGTTTCTCAGGTATCATCAGGATCATGAAGAAGAACTTGAAGAATCTTAAACCCCATAAGAACATGAAAATGGATTGTTTGTTTGACAAATCGAAGAAGAATGTTTGCAATCATTCTTCTGTTTCACAATGGGAAAAATTTAGAATCAAACATTGAAATTTCCCATTTGAATAAAACATTGATGGACCGGTGATGCGCTTGGAGAGCTAAATTCAATTCTCTTTTGTTTTTGTTAATTCAACCTTTAACTTGTCAAAAGGTTTCAAGTTTCAACTCTTTTCTCTACAGGGAATGCCACCAAAAAATGTCACTTGTGTCAATTTCATGAAGGGAATGATCATCTCTTCAGACTACTCCATGCCAAAAAAAAAAAAAAAAACCCTTTCATTTGATGGCTCAGTATCTACTGCAGTTAAAGCCCATCTCCTCATGCCAACTTCAATTAGCCTAGTTATATAAAAGTTTTGCCAAGAGCTAAAGGTTTAGCAAGAATTTTTAAATGGTTTTGCCAACATATAATGGTTTAACCATGAAAAAATTGAGGTTTTGACAATAGGTTGAGCCAAAAACAGTTAAAAGTTTTGCCAAGAAAATATATAAGTTTTGTTGAGCGATAAAATTTTCGCTATGAGAGAGGTTGACTCTGATACAATGTTGGTTAATGCAGGGTCAGGAAGCGGATGAAGAAACGCAGCCCATCCTATGGACAGAACGGCCAACACTCGGGGGGAGGGAGGGATGTAAAGACAATAGGAAGTGATGAATTAATGCATCATGGGGAAAGGGCGTTCATCTGTTTTCCGGCACAGAGAACTCAGGTACGGCCCTCGTTCCCAGACCCTCAGGAACGCGCTCCATCCCTACCCATTCTGTCCTCTACCAAAACCCTAATTCCTTTCCTAGTGCGCTGAAGCTCCACTCTCCGCGCCATCGTCCGAGCGCGTTTCCTCTCCGACCGTTTCTTGCATTCCGGGTCGAAAACATGAGTGAACCCACTGTGGATATGGAGATCGGAGACTTGCAAACGCCTTCGCCAATGCAGGAGAGTGAGAATGCAGTATCAGAGTCGTCGAAGAACTCTTCTGGGGGTTCCGCGGAACCGTTCGGCAGCTCGGGGAGACCTACGGTTATTGCTCGGAAGAAACCCATCGTTGTCATTGTGATTGGGATGGCAGGTAAGTTTTGATCGGGAGTCTGCTTTTTTGCACTGATTACAAAACTCCAATTCGGATTGAAATGTTTTCCCTCTGCAGATTATGTCTAGATGAAACCTTTCTCAGATCTTCGTTGTGGGAAATTTGCAGGAAGTGGAAAGACTACATTGATGCATCGACTGGTGGCGCATGTCCAGACCGCACGCAAACGAGGCTATGTTCTCAATCTTGATCCAGCTGTGACGTCTCTTCCATATACTGCAAACATAGATATTCGCGACACTGTGAATTACAAGAATGTGATGAAGGAGTACCATTTGGGTCCCAATGGTGGCATCCTTACCTCCCTTAACCTATTTGCCACCAAGTTTGATGAGGTAGCGGCATCACTACGCTCTTTGTCTCTCTTGTCCTAAAACCCTCTTTCGTTGTACAAGTTATAGAACTCTGCCAATTTCGGTTTCGTTTGTGAATTTAGGGTTTCAGGAGCAGTCACACACGGCTTGCCCTTCTGTATTTGACATACATGCAACCATTTTACTGTGAAAGATTCTCTGTTCACACTTTGTGTGTGGGTGGATTTCACCACAAGTACATAGGATGCAGTAGGCCCTTGTATCTCTGTCTCTTTTGAAAAGTTCAAGTTGTGTGGGATTCCCTCTGGAAAAATCTCTAATTAGATGGAATCTCTTTTTTCATGTGGTTTCACTGTATTTTTGGATGCTTAGACTCAGGCTTCAAGCAGTACTGCAGATTTAATTCCCCTTCGCTGATACTATTGAGCATCTGGTTTTGTGATTTTTATTTTCAGCAGTTATGGATGCCTTTTCTGTGCATCTGGGATTGCAGGTGGTGAATCTTGTGGAGAGACGGGAAGGAGAGTTGGACTATGTACTTGTGGACACTCCTGGACAGATAGAAATATTCACCTGGTCTGCATCAGGCAGCATCATTACTGAAGCTTTTGCGTCCACTTTTCCAACTGTGGTTTGTTATGTTGTGGACACCCCACGTTCGTTGAGCCCTGTCACATTCATGAGTAATATGTTGTATGCATGTGGCATTTTGTACAAAACTCGGCTTCCACTCCTCTTGGCATTCAACAAGGTTGATGTTGCCCAGCATCAATTTGCACTTGAGGTGGGCCACACTCCTGTCACTGAGTATCTAAATGATGGGAACTTTTCCGCTTGATGAATATAATTGTGCAGGAGAGCTGGAGCTGCAAGTCTGTTTTTAGAAAGGTTAGTGCTCAGAGATCATAGCTTGGATGGAGAAGTGCTCCCCAAGGATGATCAGTATCCTGTATGTTGTAGGTCTACAGTAGTTTTATCAGTTGGCATGGTCACATAGCATCTTGCATTTGTCTTTATTAAGTCACTGCAGATGAGTTGGTGGAATATTCTAGAATGTTCATTTCTGCTTGCATCCTTCTAGCTAGAAGATAGTGTCTGACATAGATTCTCTATATGCAGTGGATGGATGATTTTGAAGCCTTCCAAGCAGCTGTGGAGAATGATTCATCGTACTCCTCTGGTTTGAGTCGCAGTCTTTGTTTGGTGCTTGACGAATTTTATCGCAACTTGCGGAATGTGGGGGTTTCTGCTGTTACTGGGGCGGGCATGGTGGACTTCTTCGCAAAACTGGATGAAAGTGGTACTGAATACATGCAAACTTACTGGTATGCAACCAAAGCATCTCTGTTGGGTCTCTCTTTTGTGCCCCTGATGCAAATGTTGCTCTCTCTCTCTCTCTCAGTGGATCACTGTCTTCATTTGTGAGACTCTTCCCTGTTTCTAGAAATGATTAGGCATTTGTGGTTTGTCCCCTAAGGTCCTGTTTCCCATGCTGGGATTACAGCATCCCTTGTACGTATTTATGCTCTTGACACTCTGCAATTGAGATTTCATTTAAGAGAATTCATTCATTGGACATCATGTTACTATCTGCTTATCACCTTCTGCAGGGTTGAACTTGAGAGAAGACGTGCCGAGAAAGAATTGCGTGATGCAGAGCGCCGGCAAGCAAACCTGGCTGCACTACAGCGTGATTTAGCAGAGTCCAATGGTCAGAAAGTGGTGCTTAGTACCACACGTCAAATGGAGGAAAGAAACACAGAAGAAGAAGAGGTGGAAGAGGAGGAAGAACAGGAAGAAGAATACAGTGAGAATGACTTGGACGAGGAGGAAAGCACTGAAATGTTCCGAGAAATGGGTGGCCGTTTGTAACCAGGGTGAGCTTCTTTGTATGAATCCAAAGGGCCCGATCATCCAGTGCAAAGATAAACTGGAAATTGTAAATGGACTTGTCTTTAAACCCAATACTTTGTACCTTGATAAATGCAAAGTTTTGTAAGTGGATTCCTTGGAGGCATACACACTAGGATGGGTTTGAGAAAGATCCTTGAAGTTAAGTGTGACAAGAAAAAGGAGAGCATACCTCAGGCCGTGACAAGTTGAAAATAGCAGTTTGACCATGGCCTACTGGATGCGAGATGCTTTTAAGTCAACTTCATGCTGTCTCTTCAGTTATTGTAAAGTTGCGGAAGGGTGAGGTGGAACAGCTTGAAACTTCAAAAGTTTTGGCAAGAAAAATATGATGTACTGTCATAAACTGAAAGTTCAACAATTACTGACAGCAGGTGACTACTCTGAGAATTTTCAAGGTCATATGTGGATACACTAGTACCTTGGTTCATGATTTGTTGTTTAAGTTGGTCTGTACAGGTTGGTTTCAAACAATTTCCTGAAAACTAACATTATCCCTTATAGTGTCATTATCTATTTTCTTTTCTTTTCCTGAAATTGAAATTTGTGGTCAATTCAGTTAGCTGTTGGCAAATGTTTTGCCACCTTCCTTTGTTATCATTACTGTTTGATAAACAGGGGAAAGTGGCTCTGATATTTTCATTTCAAATACACAGCCAATCATGACTTTCCATGCTCCTACCGTGCAAACCAAGATATACTTATGACACAAGGTAAAGGTTTTTAAACTATGTTAATTTCCAGTGGTCCACCTTGACATCGATTGTTCCAATGTTATAAGTTGCTAGATGGTTATCGAGAATCACGTTAGGTTTCAAGAAGTTCAATTGTTTCAATGATTGTTTGGTGAACAAAAGATTAAGATGAAACAAGGAATCTGTTGCTTAAATGAGTATCTTGGCAAGGTCAAAATGCAAAAAGGTATTTGTTGTTACATCACACATGGTCATACATATTTTTGGGGCCTTAACCTTAACCTCACAACCAAAACTATGACAAAACAAAAAGGGACAAGCTGAAAGTAAAACAAGGACACAATGAAAGCCAAAGGAAATGAACACATTCAAGAACCAAGTGAAATGGGTGTTTGCATCAAAGGAATATGCATTTCAAAGTTTTTCAAATTGCAATCACTTTAAGAGCTAAGATGGGCATGGTGCCTTAAATGTTTAGAATGATATTTTAAAAATCAAAACATGTTTAAATAATCTTGGTGTCATTGAAAATATTTCATTGAAGGATATGAAATGATAGACTTATAAGCCCAAACACCATAAGAAATCTATCAAAATGCAACTACTCCACTTGTGATTACATATCATTGGTGATTAGCTTTAGTCACTTTTACAAATTTTTATCAATCTTCACAAATTTTGGTCATTCTTGTAATTATATTGTAATTATGTTGTGATTATTAATTTTTGCATCTTTCATGTGGACAAATTTATTAATTCTTTTTATCCAAAATAGGCCTATATGTCCCATTAATCATAATAGGAACCAAAATTAATCACACCATTATGTTGTGGACTTAACCACTAGAGGTATATTAATACATATTAAATATATATTAAAATTAGATCTCTAAGCATGTATTAAGGTTGTATAAAGGTTTAAATTATAATATATTAAAAATGTATCACATGTTTCAAATATATTTAGGGTTTAACATCATGATTCTATCTTAAACATTTCCACCACAACATTGCATTTGGGGTGGTAATTACATTTATAGTGTCCAAATTGTGGGGTTAATGTTTACTCGTCCCCAACCACAAACAACAAATATGGGACTACATACACTAAAGGAGCAATTAAATGCCACATGCAATCATTTTAATTTATAAGTGTTCATAAGGAAACCCAATATTTTATGCGTTTATACTAACTTCAAACTCATTTTCGAGTCCAACACCCTTGTATGAATACATGGTTCGTTTACCAATAAATGTGACCCCCCCCAAAAAAAAACCAATACAACACATTTGTATATGTTTTTATATTTAAATTGTTAACTTAAAACCATTGTTTTGTTCATAGAATATTAATTTTGGAACACCCCAAATGGTTTAGGAGAAACCAAATTACAAAAAATTGCACTATGATATCAATATTGGTCCACTCATTTGTGGGTTCACTTTGTGGCTTGCATAACCTCAATTTTGTGTAACATGGAAGGACCCAAAACCATTAGAATAAGGAGTTTGATAATAAGTATTAATTTTAACAAAGCTTTTATATTTGAATATTTGTGTAATAGAATTTGTATTTTTAAATTTGTATTTTACATTTTACAAAAATAATATATGTATTTTTAAATTCATAACTACAACGACTATTATGTATTTTCTGTACATAATTCCTTGTCAAACTTCATAAATTGTATTAATGTGTTTCGTGTTTCAAGATGGAAAATCCATGTCCAAAATAAAACTAAATCCATGTTCTATCTTTGAATTTTTCTTCTTCTTTTCTTATAATTATATAATTCTACCATGTGCAATCTCTCTATCATGTATTTTCTTACATGATGTGTCCAAAATTCCTTATTAAAAAAAAATTCAAATCTTCCTTCCAAACTTTTATTCAAATTTTACTTAGTGACTACCTTGATTTTGCCCTAAGCAACTTTTTTTTGTTTTATCATAAAATTATTTTTGCGCAAAAGACAAGAAGATTTTGAACATATCTCAAATGAAATTAATAATTTTAGGCTTTTGCAAAATTAATTTTCACTTTTGAGAAAATTGTCATAGATGACCATAAATATAACATCTTATATTTTTGTTGTCAAATTATTATTAAAGATATAAACTTGTGTTTAAAATTTATATGACATGTGCCAAGGTGCAAAATAAATGCATGTTAAATATAAGTAAATGTAGTTGCAACTAAGTTATACAACTTGCATATGTATAGGGTTTCATATAAAATGAGTTGCATCCATTGCAATTCATGCAACTTGTTCGATATCACTCACATTTATAGAAATATGTTGAATTATAAAGAGTTGCAATGAGTTGCAAAGGAGTTGCAAATGGTTATTGCAACTTAAAAATCCAATTGCAAAACTAGTTGCAAATCACTTCATTTTTTCATAATGTTTTGCATTAAAAAAAATTTGATACCTTAGGTATCAAATATCACTATGATATTGTCGTTCAAACTACAATGTTTTAAAAAGTTCATTTGTAACATACAATAGATGCAAGTTACTATTCCACACATGGAAGAACCTTCCAAAATAAGAGAAAAATGGGGCTAGAATTTCAAATTCAATGGCACTTGTAGAAACATCAAAACTACATGAAGTACCTTATGTTCCTTAGAACAAAAATTATATTTGTCCAATTTTTTTCCCAAGGTATTAATAAGATAATATTGGAAATATGTTATTCCTAAACCTTGGACAATTACTTTAAACAACTTATAATCTCAAGAAATATTTTTGGTAGAAATTGAAATTTAAAAAGTTACCTAAATGTTTTAAAATAATTTAAGAAAAATCAATAATATTTCCATCTATACTAAATATAAACACAACTATAATTGTTACAAATAACCACATGGTAGTTTTAGGTACAAATTGGAAAAATTACCATAAATGATGTATTATAAGATGGAATGTCATGTGTCAACATTATCACATAATCATTGAGAACCAAGTTAGGTTTACCCAAACCAAAACTTGCACCATACAACCTTTGAATGGCAGATTAAATTATGACCAAACGAATGGGATTAATTTCAAATATGCAAAGTATATACATGGCATTCCTTATATGTACCCACGTTTATTGTAATACAAAACAATATAGTAGACTTTAGTTATTTTATGTTGTTGGGAAGACTATGGTCAAAGGATGCCAAGGTAGCACACGATTGGGGGCAATAATATGATTGCTATACATGGCAATGGAGCAATGAGAATTTAATTGTAATTGAACATCTAGGCAATAATGTGAAAAGGCCTAAAATTTTGTTGTGTTGTATTTTTCAAAACAACATAACGTATGAAGAAGATGTTATGTTTAATACCAAATGTAAGTTGTTTTTCATATGTATTATTGGCTCACACGTAGGAACATTTTTTGCATATATAGTCAATCCAATTGTGGAAGTACTTACCATAAGAATAATATATTAAAATACAACACTACAACTATGGAAAACCACTAAGTGATAGCATAAATATGAATTCAAAATGAACATGTAATTGTTTTAGAAAATAAAATGTATTCTAAAACGTATCATCACCATAGATTAAGGAATGTACAAATTTATGACACACCCACCAAGGTGAAAGTACATGAATTGCATATTGCAACCTAGACATTAACTAAGGACAAACAATTGATGAATTTGAACTAGGAAATTGAAGATGGTCTACAATACATCAAAGTGAATGCACACCTTGATGAGAATAAAACAAATGCATTAGAACAATTTTCGAGAGCATACATGGACATATTGGCTTGGACTTACAAGGACTTTAGAAGAATTCCCAATATTAATATTGGAAGCACACAATGCAACTCCATCACATGTTATCTCCATTTGATTGAACATTGAGTTAGTAAAGATGTTGAACAAAACTATTGGAGTATACCAATTTCAATGAAGCATTGATTTTGCTTCTGCCCAATTAGTCCATTGATATATTTAATCAGGAATTGGATGTTACACATTACAACAAAAAAAAACACTAATAGTTCAACACAAACATATAATAATAATAAATAACTACATGATGAAACTTGAAAAAATAAAAAACAACATCGAAAAAAAATGATAGAAAAAAATTTAGTTTTATTATTTGGTAATTGGAGAATACAAAATATCATATTTTTTGTAACTTGGAGACTAATGAAAATAACATGTGAACAAGTCTTTTGACAATGTTTTCTTTCTTCGACAAATCAACTATGGATATTTCAATACCATAACCTTGAAACATTCTCCATTCATCAACGTGTTCTTAACCCAAAGTTCATCATGTTTGCTAACTGTCATTATCCAATTCTCTTTCATCAACATCAATAAGAGATTTAGAACATACTTCATTAGGAGTAGAATCAAAGTCAGTGGCATGAGATGTTGTAATGACATTAAACCTGGGAAGACAATAAATAATTGTTACAACAACATTAAAATTGACCAAATGAGAAAGAACTAGTGTAATAACATCATAGTTGGATAAGAACAATAAGATTAGTGTTGGGACAAGAAGAAAAAACCATTGCAACAACATCAGAGTTGAAAGAAAGAGATTTGGGATCAAAAACATTAGCCCCATCATGGACATCAAAGTTTTCAACATCCATGGCCGTTGAAAGGTTGTAAAATTTTGAAAAGAAAATGTCCTTAAAATCAGCTCTAGAAAGTTAAGGAGAAATAAACTTAGACGATTGTAAAAAGATGTCAAAATCATTAACGAACTACATGATATTAAAAATAATACAACTAATAGAAGGTGTGTAAAAAGATTTCAAAATCATTAATGAACTACACACTATTAAAAATAATACAACTAATAGAAGGTGTGGATGGTGTATTAGACTCAAATCTAGAATCAACATCAAACCTCTGCCTAAATTCTCCACCATTTATTTCAAGTAAAAATTATAAAAAAGTCATCAATCGAAAATTCTTAGAAATAATCAATACAAAGTTTCTATTTCTTTGAAGCTCCTTGATTGATATTAGACATTGGAAAAGAAACAACAAAAAGGAGTGAAAAAATAATTGAAAAAAAAAGTTTACAATGTATTAGTAGAAGAGAAAATGGAAGAACAACCTTGTAAATGCAACATCATAGTAGAAGAGAAAATGGAAGAACAACCTTGTAAATGCAACATCATAGGAGAAGAGAAAATGGAAGAACAAACTTGTAAATGCAACATCATTGATAAGAATTGTAAAAGAGTACAGATGTTGTTGTAGATGAATAACATTGTCATAAAAATGTTGCAATTGCAAAAAAAAATATAAGGTCATACAAAAACATTGCAAAGAAACATAGTGCTATAAGAAAAAGAGTAGAAAGAAAAAAAAAAAACTCAAAAAGAAAAAATGAATGACAAATTGTGAATGATTAACAAAGAAATAAAATGCTACAATGAAAAAAAAAAAAACCCCAACATTTGTACACCAATAAAAAAGAAGAGATATAATGGAGAAAGTTTAGAAATTCCATAAGAAAAATGAAGGTTGTGGCAAAAACATGAAAATAATAAGTTTCATTTGCTACAACAAAAGAAGGAAGATGAAGCTTGTGACAATAATAATTAAATAAAACCAATAATCCATCAAAATAAGGATATTAAAATTTTAATTTTTTTTTCAATACCAGGCATGCATGCATGCATTCATTCATTCATTTTCTTCATTCATTTCCTTCATTAGGGTTAACCCTCAATACATGAACTATTCTCATCCTTTGGATGCAACTTTTCAACTTTTTATGAGTTGAGGTTCATCCATCTACAACTGAGTAATATCGGGCATCCATCCAGTGGATGGTGTACTGGGTGGGTGCTGGTTCACTGGGCGGGCCCCCCCCCCCCCCCCACTCTTTCCTTGAGAAGAAAAATAAGTAGCCCTTTAAAGCCCCATACCCCTTTTTGCACATTATTTAATAATATTGTTATTATAATGGCACCACCCATTTATTTAAATTAAAAAAAAATGCCCATCTCCCTTTTGGAATATTATTTAAAAATATATATTTTAATAATACACCACAAATCTATTTAAAAATACAAAAAAGTCCTCCAAAATATGTTGGGGGGATTATTTGGGAATCTGATTTTGCCAATCACCCATTTAATTATATAATAATAAGAAAACAAATATTTTGTCATTGTAGGTAAGTCCTATACTTGGTTTTTTGTCAACAAAATGAACCAAAAAGTTGTTGGATTGCTATGGACCCACTAAATTTCTCACAATTCCCAAAGAAATTTAGAATTGATGCTCATCCATCTCACCTAGATATATACACAAGATACAAAGTGCAAAAAAAAAAATTCAATAATTTTATTTATTTATTTTTGGCTAAACATTTCAAATCAAATATATAAATCCAATGATTTAAAAAAAAACCCTTTTTTGGTCCCAATTCCAAAACTTCCCAAAATCACTTCATTTTCAAAAATTCTAATTTTTTAATTTTCATTTTTTGGCAAAAACATTTGCTAGTAAAAATTGTTAACGAAAAATATTTCAAAAATGAAAATAATAATTGAGTTTATTACGGCACTTCTAATTGCAAAAATTTCAAATTAAAAATAAAATCGCCAAATTTTACATCAGGTTCTAGTAAATAGAGATAGATGGCATCAAAATGCTAAAATGTTTCATATTTTGTTAATAAATGTGGTTAAATTGTCTGATGCATGATAGTCACCAAGGGGTTTAAATTTAAAAAAAAAAAAACTTTAGATTTTTTAAAGTTTTGAGATATGGCCAAACTAGCCATTGTTCACAAGAAGATTTAGCCAAATATGGCTATAGACCAGATGTGAAAGTAAATAGTCTTAAAGAATCCTTCTATATTTTGGCTACCTGCTGGAACCTGTTGTAGAAATCCGGCGATTTAAGTTTCTGAAAAAATAATATCTGGCAAATTAGGGACATTAATGCTTGGACCCATCCTGCCCGACTTTTCAGATGGAAATTTCCTGCCCGGCGAATCTCTGGACCAATTCCAAAAAAGATTTCCAATTAAGATCTTCTGCCCGGGATTCTCGCGGTACGAGAAAGTGACAAACAGCCCAGGTGACGAATGACCCGCCGCTAGCTACTTAAATCGAGATCCCCAAAAAACTGTCGGCCGACTGCGGCGCAGCCGTCTAGGTACCGACTCTCAATTATTTCCCTCGATCGTCACCTCGAATGTTCCCCTCTCGATCGTCACCTCGAAAACATCGTCTTCTCGTTCCCCTACAGACCCATCGTTTCCCCGGCCACCCGCCCGGCCCCACCCTCTTTTTTCTCCGTCGTCTCTCTCGCGCGCGCCTCTACCGCACCTACGCACGCACTTCCCCCGTCGCCGACGCCGACGACTTGTTGCACACGAGAGAGAGAGAGAGAGAGAGAGAGAGAAGAGTCGTCTTTCGGCGCCTTTTCCTTCACAAATTCTCTCAAATTCAAGAGTATTGAGCATCTTTAAATGCTCATCTTCATGATGTAGTTCTTTTGTATTGAAAAATCTCGCTAGTTTTCTTCTCAATTGAAGAAGTTTTGGGAAAGATTGCGGAAGAGACGGAGAGAGGGAGGGAGGCAGGGAGGGAATCATGCGACTTGAAGAAGAACACGAAGAAGATGATGTTGTGGAAAGAATTATCAGAATGCTCTACAGAAGCTGTTGATTTAAGAGTAATTTTTTGTTTCAATGTTTTTTTCCCAGGAAGTGTTGTAGAGATGTACTGAGGAGAACTTGTCGGAGGAGAAAGAGGTGGATTTTTGGAAGTCGTGTTCTCTTACGGAAGTCTAGTGGTAGAAGAGGCTGTAGTACGGTCTTGGAGAAGAAGCAGAAGAAGAAGAAGAAGAATGAAGAAGAAGAGCAGCTTCTTTGCTTGATTTGTTCCCTCCTGTTTGTTTGGGGAGTTTCATCAGGCCTTCGAGATGGTCTCTCAGGTACGTGATTCTAGAAGGAAGGAATTGCGTGAAGAAGATCATTCTCGACGTCGATTGCTGTGGTAGGATGTGCTGCAGCAGTAGAGATGCTGTTGCTGGTCTAGAACTTGTTCTTGTTTTGTTTGTGTACTGCCGCAGCAACGGACAGATACGTAAAGTATTTCTTTGTGGAATTCTCATGACGTTTGAGCTTCCGGATTGCAAGTGTCCCTGCTCTGTAAAAGTCTCTGATAAGGAAGCCCGAGAGCCTCACTTGCCATAGCCTAGAAATTTATAGCTTTTATGGTCAGCTCATATTCCATGCGAGACGTGCAAATTGCTTGAGTCTCTGGCAGAGAAAAAGAAGAAGAAGAACAGTGAGGTTCCAAATCGGAGGTTTAGAAATTGAACATAGGACTAGTGAAGTGGAAAATTCTGCACTCGTAGTCATCATCATCAGTGTTGGATCCCGGTTATGAGGGTAAAACAGTTTGTGGTGATGATGAGCATTAGTGTTCCATCTGCAGCTTGTACATTGATGATGTCAGTAGTGATGCAATGAGCTGCAAGAAGGTGGTGAGAAAAATAAAATCATCAGGCTGGATTTTTCTTGTTGCAGAACAAAAGTGAAGGAGGAGACAAAGAAGAAGAAGAATATCTGGCTTCAACAACTGTATAGCAATCTTCTCAGCACCATTGGCAGTGGAGACTGTGGAAGTCGTCAGGTATGATGCTTGCAAATAAGTTAGTGCTGAATGCTTTAGATCAGAAACCCAAACTCTTGATGACTAAAATTGAGTTGTTTGTGAATGGTTTATGCATATGCAGCAATGACTGTTTTTGCAATTGAAGACTGTGCTTTTTCTTAGAAAATTATAGTGTAGTGTGCGTGTGTGGAATCTCATGCATCTGTTGGGCCATCCACAGAATGAAATCCTGTCGGTTTTTTTGATCAAAATTGTTACATTATGAAAATTTACGTGGGGGTCATAATGCAAGTCATTTGATAGAAGAGCACCTGATCAAACCGCTTGAATTGTCAAGATATGCAGGTTGATGATAATATCATCATGTGCGGATGATAGAATGCCAGTCTTTGGCATCAAACCATTAACCCTAAATTTCTGGTTTGAAGCTGCAGCAGCTCTGGCACAGCAGTGAAGATCACATCTGGTGACTAGATGCTCATTGCTAGTTCCCAGTGACATACATGATGATGATGATCATGACTGTGGCAAAGAACTGTGTGCAGCTTCTTAATTGCAGACACAAAGTCTCAAGAAAACAAACTCTGAGAAACACGAAAGGAGTTCTTCAGAGGTGGACTGTTGATTGAGTGCTGAACAGTTTTCTTCTGTGTTATGTGCAGCAGATGGTTGGTTGTTTGATCTAGCGAAAAGGACAGACAACAAGTGAAGCAGTGAACAATGGGTCCTCCCAATATGATGACAGAGTTAACAGATATGAATGTTGAGGAGGTCAAAGGATGGGATGATGATGGTGATGCATTGCCACAACAACTGCCACTGAGCTCTACTCCTTCATCTTCCTTTGAGGGTAATGAGGAGGCCTCTCCGATGGATCTTGTAAAAGATGATTTCTTCAGATTCTGTGTTCTGGCTCCGAAATCGATGACTGCTTGCTCGGCCCAAATCATGCATCAGGTTCTTGGACCCAATTATGAAGAAATTCTTGCTATTTTTTGCATCTTGATATCCTTCATTTGTTTTGACAGCACCACTTGTATGGGTGGATCTCAAGAATCTGAAGCGTCTGTCTGGTTTTGCTAAACTGATCAATATGAACCTTCTACTGTTTTTTGCAGACCCAAGCGACAATGTGTATCACTCTTGAGCATTGTAGTCTTGAGGAATTCAACCTTCCATTCCAAAGCTGGATGTTCCAGACTCAGGTCCAAATGGAGCCGCGGTCTGGCCATAAGATCAAAGCAGACATCTTGTACCAGTTCACCACAGGTGATGGGAATAAATTGATAGGATTTGTGACTACCATCTTTAATGGTATAACTGGCAAGAACTCTTCGAAGCCAAAGCTCGAGAAAAGAGGCGGCATTCCTGTCCGGCAAGCAACCTTACAGTTGGACATTGTTGACCACCGAGGTGAATTGATGGAGGGAATTCAAGATGTGCAGACGTGGATGGCTCTGTTGACCAAAATGATTTTTTTTTCTGACTCATCAAATGTTGATGCTTGTCTTGAGGAGTATCAGCATCATCATCATCACCAGCAAATGATGATGATTGCAAACAGAATAAAGGAATCAGATGTGGATCAATTTGTGAGTTGGGCTTACAAGCTGTGGGGTTGGTTAAGTCAAGGCTATGCTGAAGCGTCGCAGGAAGAGAACATGAACACAGCAATGCAGGGGAAGATATGCATCTTTTGTCTTGCTTTGACTGATCTCCTCAAGGCTTTCGAGATGGTTTATTGGTGTCGGAGGGATAGGCTTGCAGATGTCTACCTTGTGCTCCTTTCATCCCTATGCAAGTATGAGGTGATTTTAGGTGCAAGCACTCCAAGCCCTTCATTTGTTGAGAAGACTCTGGCAGATGGGGTCAAGAACCTTGTGAATTGTATCTCATCTTTCTCCTTTGCATGGATCAAATGGTTAAGCGTGCTCGGGAAGTTTGAACCAACATGGCAGTTTTGTAATAGATGGAATACCATTGAGTTTGACATTGAGACCATCTTTGAATGTCAACGAGTTGAAGATGAGTACGGGAAGGCTGTCATGCACCTTATACACAGCAGCAGCAGTGTAGAAATGTCAAACAAAAGGGTGAGGAGCCAAATCTCAAGAGTTTCTCTTGGGGCAGCCCCAACACTACCTGCCTTTTTGGTGGCTGCACGAGCGTTGGATGGGTGGATGAATAATGCAGCTGATTGGGATCCAACAAAGGAGAATGTGCAAGAAGAAGTTAGATTGTCCCAAAAAACAGCAATGGAAATGTGGTTCAATCAGCTATATAAGGGACCGAACGGGTTGAAGAAAGCAAACAGATTGTCAAAGCATTTTGAGTTGGCTTTGTCTGTTCAATTTCAGGTCACAAAGCCGTTGGTTGCATATTTGCCACCTTTTCTGGCAACCAGGTTCCGTGAGAGTTTCATGCAGATCCTTTTGGACATTGCTTTGTCCAGACCAGAACTTCTGAAGAAATATTCTTCACATGCTGCTGGTGACGTAAATTCTCTCTTTCAAGCTGCCATCAAACTGATTTGTGAATGTCCATACACATTCACAATCCCACTCTTGCCGAATGAGGTCCGTTTGCTCTCAACCCTGGCAGGGGCTGAAAGTGATGAGTTCCACCGGCTTGGGAAACTTGCACTAGTTAAAATGGCAGCAACTTTTGTGGAACTGGATCCAGGAGGCCAAAAAACCATCGAGCAACTCAGAAACAATGTCCTGAGGCCATGGATCCTGAAAGCCATAAACCGCGTGAAAGGATCATCACAATCTCAGAGCAGCCAAGTTTCTGCAATGGATTCCCTCAAGATCGTGGATGGATTGTTTGACTTGGGTCTCAATCCCTCATGCCTATTGGCACATTCTTTGTCTTCTTTGGTGGTTTCGGTGAGCCAACAAAAGTCACCTAGCATGCGGCTCTTTCTCATGGATGCAGAGAAAATCGGTCAGTTACATTCACCTCTTCAAGTTCATTATCAGCAAGCTGTGGTGACCATGATTTCTGCACAATTGCGATATGCAGAAGCACTGTCTGATGTTTATCGAATTGGTCATGAGGCTTTGGAGGGAATCTGCACACAAACTCCTCAAGGAACCTTGATCATCCAAGAGCAGTAAGTGCTCTTCTGAGTGTTGTTCTTACGTTGCATTTTTTTATGATCCCATTTGGGATCAACACTTGTGGGTGTTAAGGAAGATGGCAAAATTAGACCCTTGTCTTGCACCTCTTCTAATGAAAGTTTCACTCCAATATATCTTCATGTGATCATTTTGGCAGGATGCAGGAGGACCTATGTGTAGCGCTCCTGGATGCAGTTGACACAACCCATCAAATCATTCTGGATGACGCACTAGACAATGAAGCAATCAGGACGATCTCAAAGTCTGATTTTGCAATGAGCTTGATGAAAATTGGAGACTGTCCTCCCCGAATCCAAAAGCACCGGATTTTCTCAAAAGTGAGTGAGGCATGTATGTCATTGGGGTCATCTTTGGTCGAGGAGACCATAAGCATGGGAACCCTTAACCTGATCTCACAAATGGATGGTGGTGGGACATGGCATGTGATCTTTACATCACGTGGCTTCCATAACTTTGTTGCTGCCCTTGATGCAGCCCTCCGAGATCTTGAGGTCTATAAAAGGAGGCTTAGAGCATGTGATATTCTGGTCACAATATTTTGCTCCTTTTTGAGCGAGCGAGGTTTGTTGATCCAAGGTTTTGAAAATTGGTGTGAGTGGCTTGCAGAAAGGAAAGAGAAATGGGGTGACTTTTTTTTATTTGAAGTGAAATTATCAGATCATTGGCCTGATGTTGCTCATGCATCAGTCTTTGACAACTTGGATGCGATTCTCATCTTACACCAGTCCAGGATATTCATGAATCTCTTGGAGGAGAGTGTACAAGATCTCTTGAATGTTGATGAGATATGTGATCTCCCATCGTCAATGAGTTCACATCATCCTCAACTTGTTGAACTTGGAGAAGAGTCTTCTTCTTCTTCTTCTAGCTTATTATATCCAGGAAGCATTCACATGGTTGACACATCACTAATTCCACGTTGCATGAAGACTTACAAACAGGAGATGATGCCATATGTTGGGCGAAAAGGTCTTGACAAAGTGAACATGGATAGAGTCTGTTCATTGTGGCATGGAGTGGGACCAAGCCAAGTTGAGACTGAATTCGAGTTGGCTAGACATCAACTTGATGTCACTGACACAAAGGGTTCCTGGCTGATGAATCTGATTCGTGGGAAAGAGCTTGACATGGTTGAGCTGATTCAAGCCTGGGTCGCCATCAAAGCCAAAGGTGAGCTAGCCAAAGCTTTGCCTAGAGTGGCTGGGATCTTTGGCTTTGAAGGAACTTGTGAGGGATATTTGAACAAAGTCGAGAAATTGATCAAGGAATGTGAAGGTGGATGTACATTGAAGGATTTCAACGAGCTTCACAAGCGAGAGGGGAAGGCAATTTTGGCCTTTGTCTCAGAGTATGAAGAGTTTGCATTGATGCAACTGGCTGAATCCGAGCCCCTTGTGATGTTCTTGAGGGAAAACTTGGATGAGGATCTGAGGCATTTGATTGATGCTATCGAGGAACACTCGGATCACGATTTTCTTCAAGAAGCAATGATTTCAGATCTTATTGACCTCCATAGTACGTACATCAAAATTTTGGGGATTTGGGAAATCTTGGGGTTTAGGGTTTTGGTAGAAGTGAATTAAGTATTGCAATCTCTGGTTTTTGATTAAATTGTCAATTAGACTATTTTACAATTATTGATTGTTTTTATGATTGTCTTGTAAACGTATTAGGATTTCTTCTTTTGGGGATTAGGGTTTTTGTCCTTGCATCCAAATTTGCCAATCTAGACTGTCTTACAATCGGTGATTGTTTTATGATTGCCTTGTATATATTAGGATTTCTTTCTATTGGGGATTAGGTTTTTTAGGGTTTTTGTGAAAATTTTGCATCCAAATTTGGCAAAAGAAAATATGAAATGCAATCTGTTGGTTTTTGGTGAAGTCTTGGATCAAAATTTTGCCAAATGAGAGAATTTATACAACTGTTGGTTTTTTTCTAACACTCTTAAACCCTCTTGGTCCCATGGTGGTTGTGCCAGGGTACTGGATTTAATGATTGATCTGGAATTTTTTTGTTTGGGGTTTGTTTCAGGGCTCTTCCGGCCTCTTTTAAAGTCAGAGACACCTTCATTTGAGCAATTACAAAAATTGATCTCCAATGAGGTAAAAAATTCAGAAGCTGGTGCAAGTGAATTAGCGGTGAAGCTTCTGACTTGCAATGAGAATGTGAATATATTGAGGCAGGTTCTCTCCACTGTTGCAAACCGTGGACTTAAGATGCGGGATCACATCAAACGGATACTAGACAGTGGGCAATATCATTTCACGGTCTATGATATGGCATGCCACCTCAGATTGAGCATTGGCTCTCACACCACAGCCCAAAAGTCTGACAGCGACAGGGCACTGAAAGAAGAAAAGGGTGTTTATGTACTTTCAGATTTGCAAGATTTCAGGAGCCGTGCCCGGTTGGTTATGAGCTCTCATGTGATGCAAGCTAGGAGACTTGATATCCACTCATCTGGTACATTTTCTTTGCTACTCACATAGTATGTACTATGGAATGGCTAAGCCCCTGGCCATTATGTTGGGTTAAGGTGCCAGGCAAGCTAGGTGACACACCCAACGTAATGGGCAAGGGCAAGGCCATTCCATGACATTATGGAATAGAGTGGTAGATTCAGCTAATTTTCATGTTCAAAAGATACATTTTGGTCACTATTATTATGAGTGTGTGATCATCACTGGAAGATTATGTCATATAATGTGGTCAAGAAAATGACACAATCTTCTGCCACCGCAGCAGACCCTACTGTTCAAATTACAGAAACTGGTAACAAGCACCACCCACCAGAATGGATGTCTGAAAGTAGCACCAAGTGTGTGATAATAAGCATTTTCCATTGACAGACTTCTTCAATTGACTGCTTTGAACTGGGTGATGTAGGTATGTCTGCAATAGATGCAGACTCGGAAGAGGCAACAAAAAAGTTCATTGATCAAGTCAATATTGTTGAACACCTGGTCACTTCGATTTCAGAACTTCATACCTCGGGTCACTTTCAGTTCGCAGAATATAGTAACGTGGTCTCGGGCTTAGAGAACTTGCAAGCACTGGAAAGAGATGTTGAATGTGAGCTTCAGGATTGGTATGGTGCAGTAAAACAAGCCCGCGCGAAGCACCCATGCCTCAACTACTTCCGATCCATGGAGCTGAGATTATTTCTCGAGGTGTTAAGGGGCAGTCCGACTGAGGCAATAATGGAACCTAAAGAGAGGACATGCTTAGAGTTGCTTGAGTGGGCTGGAATAAAGGATGGTAATTTAGCTCTTCGTAGAGCTCAAGCTATTGCCAAAACTATGCTACAGAAGCTCATTTTTCCTGATGGGAGGCACCACCACCAAGAGGTGAACAAATCTTATCTTTTGGGTTGTTTGGATGCGATTGCATTCTCACTCGAGACTGCTTTTGTTAGGAGAACAGTGATGAATACAGTAAATCCCTCTGTGGTTGTTATGACAGAGCATGGATTTGATGAGTTGGTTGAGTTCAGCAGGAAGACTCGAAAACACAGCAGTGGCAGTGGTTCGATTATTCTGGCTTTGGTGGAAGATCCACAAAGTGAACTAGATGCAGTTGTAGAGTTATTTCATAGACGAGGGATTAGTCTTCGTGACATACCGAGAAATGTTTTACTATGTTCCATGACAACCACCTGGGAAGAAATCCATCTCTTACTGCTGCGCTGCTTCAAAGAAGACAAATCCCAAGATTCAAACTCTGGCTTCTTCTGCATCGCCTATGTGGAAAATCTCAGCTTTGATTGCCAGAGTCAGTTTCAAAGCACTCTTCAAGAGATAATCCAGGAACAAGAAGACAACCAACCACAGAATAATATTGTCATTCCAAACAACATTGGGGATCAGAAGCATGTGAAATTTTGTGAGAAACTGGCGTTGGTGTGCTGTTCTAAGGGCCATCCACTTCTGGCCCTTTCACGTCATTTGCATGTCCGAGTTTGCCATATGGGTGGGGCCCATGTCAACAACATCCAAAATCAGCTACCAGCAGAGTGCGGCAATATGCGGGTTGTCACTTCCAATCTCCCTGGCCTGGGGAAGACTATGTTCATCCACAAAACTTCTCCAGTATGCAATTCATTAGCACCCAACCGCATCCTTTAACATCCCATACAAATTGATAATAACTTTCATCATTATTATTGTTACGTTTTCATAATTATAATAATAGTAATGAGAACATAATAGTAATAATACTAATGATACAAATTGTCTTAAGTTTGTTAGCTAATCAAGGTTTGCTGTCCAAACATGACCCTAAACCCTAATTGCTGGGTTTTAGTGTTTAGGGTGTAGGTACCTGGGTTTGGGGTTTTCTATTGTTGTCTCTGATAAACCTAATTACCTAGGTGCTAATTGGCTAATTTCATCAGTGCTAGCAAAACTGGTCCTTTGAATCATGTTTATGTTCCATTAATCGGTTGATGATCACTAGTTAGGATTGGATCCATGTGAGTGATTTAATCTTCCTTTTTGCAGGAGCTGGTTGAGACATTGTGCATACAGGGGAGTATTTCAAGGAACACATTGATTTTGAGACTGAAAGAACTGAATTTACAGCCTGACAGCATCTTACATCTCAACATCTCAACTGTCCAAAGTTCTGAGGTGCTCAATATGCTGCTATTTGAGCTTCTGATTCTTGGGTCTCTAAAGTCAGACACTGTTGGGATTTTTCATTTGAAGACAAATCATGTATTTGTCGAGCTTGCAAATACACTCCTTAATGAGCTTGCGTTGAGCCTCCTGGTTTGTCGCTGGTTGAAGAACGATATCATGATGTGGGATTTGGGAATGCTCGAAGTAAGTGATGATACCAACAGCAACACCCAAGTCGTGTGTACTTACCTCCAACAGCTGGATTCAGGGCAGCTCGAAGTAAGGGATTTGATCTTTGAAGGACCCGATCGCAATGTGAAAGCTCTTACTTCAAGCCAATGTCAAGTGCTTTTTAAGAAGCACTTTACTGATCACATGAAGGACCCAGATTCAATGACGTTTGCAATCCTTGACATGTTCATCAAGTTCTTCTCATGTCAATTGAGGAACTTAACCAATAATGTTTTTTTTAACACCGAAAACTTGAAGTACATGGAAGCAATGCCAAATATCCGATCATATCTTGTGCGCACACTATTGGAGGTTTCCCGGGATCTCTCTTTGCGGTCTGTAAAGCCTTGGCTTCATGAGCAGCAAAAGTCAAATGGTAGGAGGAACACAGACTTGACTATGGCTGCTCGCTTTGATGGGATGCTACGATGGTCCGATAGCAACCATGTTATGGTTTTTTTCCAAAGAGATGGACCACCTTCCATGCTCTATCGAGATGTGGACCTCGTACCAAGGTCCATGATACAACTTTTTGCTAGCCAAAGGTTGAGATCAGAGAAGTGTGTAATGCCCAATTACTCAATGATGTCATCTGAGGAGTTATGGGCAAATCTGTGGCCAATATTACAGCGAGAGGCACCAACATACAAACCTGAATATGTTCTCACTCCTGACAATTTCTTGAAGATGGCACTCATTGCTCTTCGTGCCGAGGCCGGTGTTCCTGTCATAATCATGGGCGAAACTGGGTGTGGCAAAACAAGCTTGCTCAAAAATTTGGCTTTGTATTGTGGTGTTGAATTCTTCTGTGTCACCCTCCATGCAGGAACATCAGAGGATGAAATCAGGACCTTTGTGGAAAAGGTGGAGGCTGTAGCTGAAAGGGGTCCCAAAAAGGTCAGTTTTTCACCCTCATTTTATTAGTGTGGAAAATTTACCTATTGTGTAAATTGTCTGTATGCCTGAGAGGATTGTGCTTGACTGAATTTCCAGGTCTGGGCTTTCCTTGATGAGATTAATGCATGTGACCATCTTGGACTTCTGGATGGGCTCATATGTCACCGATCAATGGACGGGGTACCACTTCATCATGAGCTTGTGCTTCTGGCTGCATGTAATCCATACCGTCTGCATGACAAGGAAAGCAATCGCATTGGTTTCTCTGCCCAAGAGCTTCTGAATCCCAGCAACACACAGCACTTAAATCTGGCGTATCGTGTGCACCCACTACCTGAGGCGATGCTCGATTATGTGTGGGATTTTGGGTTGCTTTCTCAGGATGATGAGAAAGCATACATCTCGGCCATGGTGCAAGAAATCAAGGAGCCACCAGTCCATCTGGGAGCCTTTACAGACCTATTGGTCCAATCGCAAGACTTCTTAAGACAATGCCATGGGGAAGCAAGTGTGAGCTTGCGGGATGTAAGTCGGTGTATCTCATTATATTGTTGGTTTTTGGAGAACCTTAAGTTGCGGCCTTTGTCAACCCATAAAATTGTTGCCATTAGAGCAACAATCTTGGCATTTTCACACTGTTATCATTCCCGTCTAGCAACTGGGCATGAGCGACAACAGTACCGAGATTTGTTTGCTGCTGTTGTTCGGACTAGCAATCCCCATATATACAAGTGAGAATTAACCATACCCTAAGCTTCTATTGCGCAGAAATTGAACCTATGGGTGGTAACCGTCAAAGAGTTGCCAAAAGAAACACCCCGGTGCTACTTGTATACCCTATTGTTGCTTTTTTCATTTTTCATTTTTTCTTCTCTTTTGGAACTTGTAACAGGTACCCTCACTATTGCACTCTTCACTAGCAAATTTCCCTTGTATCAAGCAGATCTTATATGACCTTTTAAGCTTTGAAATTGTTGATTGTTTCTCATCTTTTCTTTTTTTTTGGTGTGGATAAACTGATTGATTCTCCAGGAATTTTGACGGCACTCAATATGAGAAAATGCTTCGGGATGAACAGATGGACTTACTGAACCGAATGGAAATTCCAGCTGGAATTGCCAAGAACAAAGCTTTGCTGGAGAATGTGTTTGTGACATTAGTTTGCATGTTGAACCTCATCCCTGTCTTTGTGGTTGGGAAACCTGGCTCTGGGAAAACCCTGGCCCTGCAGCTCATTTACAGGTAATGGTATTCAGCACTACCCATTTATTTCTTTGGATTCAGCAGTTTAGGGTTTCTGATGTACAAGAGTTTTCTTTTTTTGTTTTCAAAGTTTATTTCTTTGGATTCAAGGGTTGAGGGTTTCTGATGTACAAAAGGGTTTTTTTAATTTGCAAAGTTTTCAGCAAAGGAATTTATTACTCCTGTATGGGTGGGTGACAAAAGAAAACAATGTCAGATTTCATGTCTCTGTTACTACTAGATCTTTAATTCAGCTTGATTGATTGAAGTGTCTAATTCAATCAATTTTTTTTTAATGGCTGCAGTAACTTAAGAGGCTTGGAATCACGGGATGTTTATTTCCAAAAGTTACCACGAATGTACATGCTCTCATACCAGGGCTCCCAGAGCTCAACATCAGAAGGCATTCTCAAGGTAAAAAAAAAATCTGAACTTAATTCCATCATACCTCCCACATGTGTTGCTGTCATGGGTTTGTCCTCTTGTGGTTGGTTGGTTGGTTTGATGATGCTCCCAAGAAATATACTTGCTTCTTAAATCTCCAATGATTACCCCCAAACTTCATGAAACGAAGAGATTTAATCGAAAAATAGATTGATTTTTCTCTAACAAATGACATCAGTTAATTTTCTGTAAGTACTGGGTAAGCTCAGAAGTTTGATTATGTTTATCTTAATCCAGTTAGTAAAGGTTTTCAGGAATTTTGGGTTGTTCTAGGTATGCCTTTTCTGTTTGAGCTTCTAAAAATTTTCTTTTCAATGGGCACAAAACATTTATATATACTCAGTCATTAGGGGGTTGAGATTGTTGTTGGGTGGCTGATCTAGTGAGCTAATGACAGCCAGCAGAAAATTGGTGTGTGTTGTTAGGTGTTTGAGAAAGCGTATCGCTGTAAAAGGGACAATCAAGATCGGGATGTTTTGGTTGTGGTGGTGCTTGATGAAGTTGGGCTTGCCGAAGTATCCAGCCACAATCCTCTCAAGGTGCAATTTTATGCAAAAACAAATCACCCACACCTCTTTCTTGTATTGATAGGAAGATTGTGTATAATAATACATGGAAATTATGGACAATGGCATTATTATTTTGCAATTAAAACAATAAGGTCTGCCAAGATGGTAGAAGATTATGTCATTTTCTTGACCGCATTATATGACATAAAATCTTCCAGTGATGACGATCATACACATATAATAATGACCAAGTCCTCTGTTGAACATGAATTATTATTGTTATTGTTTTTTGAATTGTTCAATCTGCCACCCCCGACCTTAATGTCATGGAATGGTTTTGCCCTTGACCATTATATTGGGTGTGTTGCTGTAGCTCGCCCTAACATGTTAGGCTTGCTTGGCACCTTATTCAACATAATGGGAAAGGGCAAAACCACTCCATAGTACGCATTAAGTTCCCCTAGAACCTGGCTTCAGAAAGAAAGATGTTTCACCAAACTTTTATTGACATTAATCACAGGTCTTGCATGCACTTCTGGAACCGGATGGGATGCAACAAGTGGCAGTGGTGGGGATAAGTAACTGGTCACTTGATGCAGCTAAAATGAACCGGGCAATCCATCTGTCACAGCCAGACCCGTCGGAGGATGACCTGTTTTTGACCAGTTGCGCCATACTTGAAAGCTATGGGAACAACAACAACAGCTCAGGCAGTGGCAGCAGCCATCAGAGCAGCACTGCCTTGCACAAGGAGCGGGAGCTACAGAATCTTGCAAGGGCTTATTATAACTACAATTGTGTTCAATCACAACCCAACTTCCATGGTCTTCGTGACTTTTACTCCTTGATCAAGGCCCTGCGGATCACAAGACACAACAACAACAATGCTCCATTGCGGCAACAGTTGTCACAGGGATTGGGGATGGCTGTGTGGCGCAATTTTGGTGGTTCGCCCAATGACATTGACACATTTTCTCAAATTTTGAAGGAAAACCTGGGGCATGAGTCACTGTTGCAAAAACCCCCATCAGTTGTCGACCTTGTCAAAGAGAATTTCCACGACAAAGATGCCCGGCATTTGATGCTCATTACAACAGTATGTCCTCTCTTATTACCTCTACTGTCATGAAGGAAATGACCCAATGTTCTTTAACCAGTGTTATCGGGCAGTCCTTTGATTTTTGCTATAACCTCTGGTTTTAGGATTTTTAAAAAAAATCAAAATCAAAGAACCAACCCCAAATTCTGGCTTTTAAAAGAAAAATCCAGAGTAATAAGTAATCCTTAAAAAGTCACCCTGTCTTCACCCTGTCTTTGGGCCTCCTTTCACCCCCTATCCCCTATTTCATTGGTATCTGCAAAGTAAAGACATTTTAATAAATCTCAGTATGAAATGCTGCAACTCAGCATTTAATGCACAAGGCTTGAGACTAATTATAGTAGTTGTACAGTTAGGAGCAATGAAAATATATGTAGCAGCAGTGGAGCCACTCAGGAAAAAGGAAAGACAGGATGAAACTCAGGTTTACCACCAAAATTGATGGTTTTCTGAGTTTCATCCCCCATTGAATGCTAATGTACTTTTTTGCAAGTTTTTTTTGAATCTCACCCTGTATATGACCAAACTCCGGGTTCTGGTGCTGTGTTTTTCTTACTTTATATGGATATAACTCTAATATAACCACCAGTTCTGGGTTTTTGAAAATTTTCTTAGAACCTGCAGTTCAGGGTAGGTTCTTTGACTGGTTCTTTGATTTTCTTGAGAACCATGATATCTTCCAGTTCAAAATTGGTTCTTTGAACTGCCCCAACACTGGAAATAACTCTCACTCTTGGCATATGGATTTTCACATCAATAAATTAAAGTTTGCTGTTGCCATTGATCAACACAGAAAAGCTGAGCTTCCCATATGTGTTTGCTAGATATCCAACAACAGTAACTGTGTAACTAGTTCCCTAATCATCACAAACAAAACTCTCATATTCCATGCTTTTGCAAAATATCCCAATTTAGCTTAACTGGCTTGGGTGGTGGGGAATTTTTGTTCAACCCTTTTTAACAGGGCGATTCTGCAATCAGTATCTTGGAACACATGCCAGAGTTCCAAGAGAATGTTGTTATTATTCATGGAAGCAAGTACAAGGATGACCATTCTGACGACTATTCTTATTTGATGCTGAGCAACATCATCCTGCACATGGAGGCTGGCAGGTAAATTAAATTCTGTAGCTTCCGGAAATGGAGATACTAGTGCTCGGAATGATCCAAAGATTATAGTAACAAACACTCCCTGTGTGAAGTCCAGTATTTCCATAAAAGCTGCATTATTGGAAAGGAAGAGACCATGAAAGGTCAGATCATGGTTGTAAGAACCTTTGATTTCTTGAAGGTTTTGCTCCAGTGTTGGGCAGGCATTTGATTTTTGCTAGTAACTACTGGTTCTGGTTTTAAACTTTTGTGTCCTGAAGGTGCATATTACTACGGGGAGTGGAACAACTTTGGTCATCGCTATATGACATGTTGAATCAGCATTACACAACAGTGGCAGGCCGACGGAACTGTCGCATAGCTATGGGTGCTTACAGCAACCCGATGTGCTTTGTCCACGACAACTTCCGGTGCATTGTTGTGGTGGACTTTTGCCAGATTCCACGTCTTGACCCCCCTTTCCTGAACCGTTTCGAGAAACAAGTGTTGACATATGAGAGCATTCTGACCAAACTCCAAAAGAAGGCTGTCAAGACTCTCGACTCATGGGTGGAGAAAATGGCATGCTTGTCCCCAATTGATGATGCTGAGCCTGGTCAGAGTACCACCACCCCATTCCGCAAGTGTGATTTATTTGCAGGCTACCATGACGACACTTTACCATCACTTGTGTTGCACCATATGAGCACTCAGGAAGTTGAATCTTCTGCTTCCTCTGTACCTATGTGGCTTCTTGATAGGTACCTTCTTTGACTTCAAACTCAACTTTCACAGGAAATCAGATATTCTTAGACTTACTAAATTGATGAACTTTTAAACCTCCAGAAACACGTAGTATTTCTTCTGCCAACAGTATCTGCAATAGAACTCAGAAGTAGTACATGAGTGAATCTTGTTAATTGGACAAGTCACACAAGTCCTGCTATAAATAGTTTCATAGGGTACTACAAACCAGTGTTGGATGGGTATTCGATTTTGTTAATAACCCACTGTTTTTTAAAGAAAAGGTCAGAATCAGAGAACCACTGCTGCTGGTTATGTTTTTTGAAAAGAAATTAGAATCAGGGTTCCAGTTATTTCAAAAGCCTCCAGTAAAGAATCACCAGCGGTTTTATAGGCAGCTATCTGTTATTGTTGTTTTTTCAAATTTTTGGAGAACTGTGGTTATGTATTAGAACACGAAATTCTTTTGACTGCAGTTATGAACCCTAAGAACTGCCCTGATAATTGCCAGGGGTCTGTTCCTGGTTTCTGATAACCACCCTGCTAACACTGGTACAAACCAGCTCTGACAATTAAACTTGAGCAAGTTTGATATCAAGTGTTTCTCCTGGTTAAATAGATTGGACAGTCTCATGGTCCTCCAGGGAAGGAATGCAGCAGATCCATAAGCTGATGGGACTGTCTATTGTTTTAAAGTACCAAGTTCACTAGTCTTGAAATAGTTTCATTGGTGATGGGTTACGCGGGGAAAAGGTGTAAGGAGGATTTATTGCGCACAGCCTATGTGGATGGCATGGTGCGAGCGTCTCAGTCACAACAGTGCCAGCGAGAAGTTGCAGACCTCAGGAAATGGACCCAGGTCTTCTTCAGCCAATGGCATGATAAACTGTGCCTTCACGACTTCCTTGATGCTCATGTAAGATGGTCATTATTTATCAATTTGCCTACTTTACTTCTGTAAAAAGTAACTGATCCATATTATGTCTTTTGCTTGCCATTTGAAAATCACAGCCAGAGATGGGTTCAGACCAATGTTGGTCTGGTATTGACTTTTGAACATACCAGCCTGCTTGGTCCTGGTATAGTGGTGTTGTTGGTTATGTTGCCTCAGCTCATACCAGACTGGTAGGGGTCCTTGCTACCAATGTTCATACCATTGTTGATAACAAGCACAACCCTATATACCAGACCAACACTGGTTGTTCAGACCTAGGAGCTGATTTTTCTTGTGTCAAAGACTTGAGATGAACAGCCCCAATTGCGGCTATTTTGAATTGAACCCTTAATGTTGCTTGCTTTTTATTTCATCAGCTGCAGAATGATGACACTTTGGAGAAAGATTTGAAGGTGGTCATTACAACTCGATCAAATATCCACACACCTGTCAAATACCTTCTGCATGGCCTCCAAAACATCAATAATGTAAAGCCTTTTTTTTTGACACCAACCAATCCAACACATCCTAATTATTCCAGAGATAATTAATTGTCCAATGGTTTTTTTTTGAAGAGTCTTTTTTTCTTAGCTTGTTATATATGCTGAAGATTGATTGTTTCCAAATTACAGAGGCAAAATTCTACAATTTGAAGTTGAATTCTAGTGTGAAGGTTAAATATCATGCCTGGTTGGTTCGTGTGCATTATTACTTATTAGGTGCAAATTGAGAAGTTGGGTGAGTTCTCTTCGGAAAGACAACTTCAGCTCCAGATTCAGCATTTCTGGTTTGGAGTGTCAAATTTACTTATTCTTCAGGCAGATGCACTGTCAGACAAAGAGCACATACCACTTGCAAAGTTTTGGGTTGACAAGATCAACACAGAGTCAACACCAGCTGCTCAGACTAGTAGTTCTATTATTGGGTCAGGTTCTTTTATGAACAACAAGAAGAAGAATGTTGTGCTCATCATTCACACTCACCGTGATGTTGTTCAAAGTTGGTCCGGATTCACATTTCTGAGTGGTTGGCAGCAATTGACAATGGACCAGCTTCAACGGGAAGAGACTGATTTGAGGTATAAATCAATTGCTTCCCAAGGGACATTAGGGTTGATTTGCTTGAAATGATTTTTTTTTTCCCAAAGTCAACCCAAAATCAGCTTGAAGAAGCATCTTTTCACAAGATTTATTCACTATCAAATGTGAGACCAAACCCAAATAAGAAAATCTGTTCATCTCCATACTAAGATAGTTTATTTCTAAAGAGCATTTAAAAACCTTGTCTTTTTTTTCTTTTTTTGGGTTTCTTTTTTGGGACTATGCATATTATTGTTGTGGTCTGGAAATTGCCGTCTTTGAATTTGTATTGTACCTTTTTGAGGTTGCGGGTATTTTCATTTTTATTCTGCAGTTACACTTTTTGTGACTACCATGTACCCAATAAGTCCATGAATTTGAGCTCATGATAATTCTAAGTTCATAGATTAGAAGATGGAGAAAAGGTTCAATTAAGAATAGTTCAAATCTAACCATAATATTTCAGATCTAACCATGTCTGTTGGGATGCACCCACCTGCATTTTTTCTTCTTGCAGAGTGTTTTTGGACCATACGATTGTGGAACTAGTAGAGTCAGAGAGGATTTCACTTTTTGAAATGATGGTCAAAGTGCTCACATGGAGTTTTCTATGCATGAAGTACCCATGTGGACTAAATGCAGCAAAATATAGCCAAGAAGCGGTGCAACGAATTTGTGCAGACAAACAACTGTGGGGATGCTTTAAGCAGTGTGCTGTTACATGGCTTACTGAGAACTCAAGTCCTTCATGGCAAGCTTTGGTTGCATGCAATCGAGGCCGATTATCACTCTCATCAAGCCTCCAAGATGCCTTCTTGCACTACATTGAGGAAGAGCTCAGAGAGCCAATTGCAAGGTTGGTTTATATGTTGGAGAAATCGTCTGCACTTGCGTCTTATTTCACATTGGATGAGGAAAGGCAACATTTGTGTCAAAAGGCTCTTGAAAGCTCGGCCTGTATTTTTAAGCTTGAGAATGTGCCAGCTCCGAGGCACCCAGAAGGTTACCATATCAAAGCTCCACTTCGCCTTTCACTTCCGTTTTCATCTATCTTTGCCCAGCACATTGATGATGGTTTTCAGGAAGTTTACTCTATGGAGATCTCAAATGGTCTGAAAGCTGTGGAGATGATGGCAGCAGTATCAGACACAAGAGTGGGTACGGGAATCAGAACATCCCAGCCCAGTGAAGAGATCTTCTGTATGCAGCATTTGGACAAAAAGAAAAAGATTGTGGAAGAAGAAGAAGAAGAAGATCATATGACTGCAAGAGGGAGCAGGATTGCCAACATCCAAACCAGGATTCGCACGGACATATCTAGTGCACTTCGGGCTTCATTGGGCTCGATTGTTGATTACATTGAGTCAAATATTGAAGAGTATATTGTGGATTTCTCAAAGATTTATGCAGTGTACAAATCTGATGAGCGAAGGGAGAGTGAAGCAAGGCCATTTGAGTGGGTAATGAGGGGGAATTTATGTGGGACAACCTTGTCAGCTGCTGACTTGCACTTTCTCCTATGGGAAAAGGGTGAGAAGATATCAGCACAGGCTCTGTTAGCTGAATCATGTTTATCGGAATTTGATCTCAAAGCAGAATTGCAATGTTTGAAAGACAGAAAGTTCCCGATAATGACAACAGCCGAGTTTGATGCACATCTGGTATCACGTTGTTGTGCGACAATTCTGCCAACAAGAGAAACTGTCAGTGACAACCTCAGGTTTGGTGCATGGTTTCGAGACTTGAATCTCCTCATCAAACTTGCATCACCTCTTGGACATTCTACACATTGGACAACTTTAGTTATGCTTGAAGTTCTTCGAGATATGGCATGTTTGGTCATGCCTCCGGTTTCTTGGAGCAATGTGATTCTTGTGGACCTTGCACAGTGGTTCCAGAATTGCAGGTATGTGGTGGGCACATACTACTTCAGCCCAGGAGAACTCCTTGAGGCAGTTTTGGGCTTCATCCCAGAGATGAACACATTGGCAGAAGAAGAAGAAGGGGTCACTAGTAGTCGAGAATGTTGGTTTCGGTTTCTGGCATTGTTTTTGGAGAAGATCCTGGACTCGGATGACTTGACTGCCAAAGACATAAATACAATTTCCACTTTTCTGTTCCAGCTCAGCAATCCGACATGTGCGATGAAAGGTGTGATGTTAAAGCTCCTTCACATGACCCAATTACATATGTCACAACAACCCATCCATAATGTTCATTGTCCACCGTGTATGCATGTCTTTTTTGACCAAAAAGACACAGACTTTTGGATCATCAACAAGACAACATCATTTGAGAGTGAAGACCATAAAATCTTTGTGCTTCTTTGTGACTCGGTATCCAATATGATTCAACCTTCAGTCTCGAGAATAGTTCGACAAGGCTCTTACACGGCAGAATGGGGATATAAGGACTTCGAGCGGTATTTGCTTCTAGCTATAGATGAGCTCAAGAGTGCCGATCATCCCTTGTCACTTCGCACTGTTGGCTCATTAGCACTTCTCCGGGGTACATTGCATGTGATTGCAGATGAGCTGATCACTGTCCATAAAGAAGCTGTGCATTCTTCACGCCAAATTCAGGTACCTCAAGTTGTTGTCACTTTGGCCAAGGCACTTCTTCACAACAGCTCACCGAAAGTTGCAGCTCTCAAGCAGTACTTGTTTAAAGTGCTGCATACATGTCATGGTCTTACTGTGCAAGAAATCAACACTTTAGTCAACAATTGCAAAGGCAATAGAGGTGGACTGGATTGGTACACATCAATCCTGGAGTGGGATCTCATGCAATTAGGGGCTGACAATCCCCTTGGTTTTGACCCTTTTTGGTCCTCCTCTCAAGAATTTCAGAAGGCAGGAGAAAGGATTTGGTCCCTAGGAACAAGAAGTGCCCAGCAGGAAAGCAAGGCAGCAAGAAGATCAATTGAAAATGCTACAGAGGGTGAGCAGAATGCTTTTACAGCTACAGTTGCATCTAGAATCTTCCTTGTTCAAGCTGCTCGTAAGCTCACCTCACGAGAACGAGACACAGCCATGTCACTCAACAATATGAATCTGCTGCACATGTGGCAACCAAAATGGAGAAAGGTGATCTTGTGTTTTGCTGATCTGAGATCAAGCTCCAGCACAACAAGTACCATCACACAGCAGCAGATGGGTCTTCGCCCAAACATGCCACCACAGGAGTTGTGGTTTAAATCACTCTCTGCTCATGTTCTTTTGGTCGTGACATCTTTACCAAACACCTCTCCATTACAGGTATTTCAAGAGTCTTTCTCCATTCCTACTGATAGACCATCCAGTGGCAAAGATTGTGTTTTTTATAAGAACCATGTATGATATTGTGATGATGGGTTGTTCCCATCTACTGACGGTTAGCTTGTCAATTTTCTCCAGTGAATTACTTGGCAATCCAGCAATCCAGAAGTGACTTTTTGAGGTCTAAAGAGTAAACGAGTGTTGGTTTAGTATCAACTTTTGAACATACCAGCTGGTCCTGGTATTGGGTACTTTTTAAAGATTTTCATAACCAGTCTCAGGTCATGCCAATCTGGTCAGTTCTTTGACACCAGGACCAATATCAGTCTATATACCAGGGTTCTAGCATGGTACCCGCCCAACTCTGGTGGAAACCTGAAGAAGGGTCATTGATCATATTGAAAACATAACAATGTCATTTCATGATCTTCTACCTCATTTCAGTTTCTCCCATATGCTGAGATTACAGTATGTATCTGTGATGTTGCAGGGTTATCTCTCCCATGATCCTGTCCACTTGAACAGTGCATTCGTTTTGGCTGCCCCTAACAGCTCTTTAGCTGCGTTTCGCACAATTGTTGAAGGAGGTCGAAAGCTTCTTGAGTACCAATGCCCATGCGGTTTCAAGTACTTTATTGGAGAATGTGGGAAACCAATGCAATCAGGGACATGCCCTAATTGTCGTCGCATGATTGGTGGCCAAAACCATACTGCTGCTGATGGAAATGTGATTATACCCAACACACAAATTCAAAGTGGTAAGTATATATGCAAGTTATGGTCCAAAGATTTAAGGTGGATTATCACATTGCTATATGCAAAATCTTTGATTTCATGTTAAAATTGCATTTTCCCAAAAACTGTGTAGTTCCAGTTGTGTTGCAGACAATTGCTGACTTTCTATGTACAGTTTAGGGTTTTCTTGTTAATAATTGATCTCATTGCCCCCAATCTGCTGGAATTTTTATATTGTAATTCTTTTCATATGTTGCCACAGGTTATGTCATTGACAATGTTGCTCGTTCGGATACCTTCTACACAGTCCGCCACCTTGACCATAAATCCTTTCGAGTACTTCGTGTTGTGATGCATTATTGTCTATTGGTTGGACTATATCTTGGGAACAGTAGTGGGGAGAGTCTAGCAAGGTCAATGGGTCTCTCTTCCAACAAGTCAGAAGTTATTGAAGAGCTCAAGAAGATCATCCAGGAAGACTTGGAGAAATTGGACCACCTTCTTTCATCAAATCGTGAGGTGACAGTCAAGTACATGCATTCATTGATTTCCTCATTGGGGTTAATGACAAATTCCAACATATTGACAACCACATCGGCACGCGACCATTGGGAGATGGAATTTCTCCGACTTTTCGATATGGTTAATTTTGAAAGTGCCCATCTTGCAGCAGCCATGTATCTGCAGGAGCAACAGGCAACTGATCGCTTTGCGGAGGTGCTTGAGGAACGGGGGCAGCCATTGTTTCCAGCAGCAATTGAGGCACTTTTGAGAATAACCATACAACCATCCCTTGAAAATTTCAAAGTGGTTTATATGCAGGACTTGCAAAGAGTTCAAGCCCAACCCTTGATACGTGTCTTCTTCAATCATGAAAAGACTCTAGGTGATTTACAGTGTCTCATGGTGTTGTTGCGTTTCTCCAATGCTGTTCATGAAAAACTCTCTTTCAGAATCACACGGCCTGATGCCACATCAAAAACAATAAGAAACTTTCTCGGCGATAACAGGTACAACTTTTCACCAAATTGTGATTACTGTAAACCCTAAACCCTATTGCTGCAACTGGAAACAAATCTTGTTACATGATATAAAGCAAACACTGTGATGGCTGGTTTCATTCAAGTTCTCTATTATCCTTGGTTGTTAAGTTCCGAGAATTTGCCTGGCAAGCTAAGTAAATGGGCATGTATGTGTCCATGCAGGGAGCTAGAGAGACTATTTCACAACTTTGCAGAGGCATGGAACAGCATTCGCGGGAAAGTTAAAGGATATGGGTGCCGGGAATTTCACATTCCAGTCATGGATATTGAAACTTCCCTTGCACTCTGCCTTGTGGAGCCTCGTGACCAAGGCATCTACATCACTGCCATTCTTGACTACCTTGCCAACCTTCAAAATTCTTTCATCGAAGATGTGGTTGCATTGGGGATGGAGGCAAACCCAGAAACTCCAGACTCTGAATCAACCACCAGAGAATTTGCTCATCCACCGACTGTTCATCTCCAGAGCTGCAAGGTTGGTGAAGGTCCTTTTTTTCCTTTTTCTTTTAAAGATTATATATATAATAAATATTTTTAAAATTATTTTATTTTATTTTATTGCTTTTTCTTATTCAAAGTTTTGGATAATGTATAGACTGGTGTTGGGTAGTTATCAGAAACAATAAACAGACCCCCAGTGGCTATCAGAGCAGTTCTTGGGGTTGATGACCATGGTTCTTCAGAAGAAAATCGAAGAACCAGTTCTGATTCATAGATGAGGTTCTCAAAAAAATTGGAAAAAATCAAATAACTGCCCAGTTCATTTCCAGTTGTTTTCATGAAAACTGCTGGTTCTTTTGAGGTTTTTGAAATAACTGGAACTGGCAGTTCTCTAATTCTGAAATATTAAAAACGGGAACTGATGGTTAATAACAAAATCAAATACTGGCACAACACAGGTATAAGCACATCACATTTGTCTGTCTCTAGTCCTACTCATAAACAGTGATTGATGGGTTCATCTCTTGCTTGCAGGTTGGAGAGGTGATACACTATGACCGGAAATGGGTGGAAGATATGGTGTGCAATGTAGCTATGGCAGATCTCCGTTACTCTCATGGCCTTGAAGCCCACTATGACACTGTCACAATTAACCAACAACTTTCCCTTCATCTCGTGCAAGGAAAAGCTCACCTTGAAGCTGTATGTTTTCACTCTCCAGATGCTCATTTACATTTGAAACATGTTATTGACAAAATCCACCTTTGTGGGTGGGAGGCACGATCACCTATTCCTTAGAAAACATGTAGAGTTTTCTTGAGCAATTCATGTGACATGGAATATGGTCAAGCCCTGTGCTGGGTAAGGCACCAAGTGAGCTCATTAGGGTGAGCCTGGCAACACACCCAACATAATGGGCAAGGGCAAGATCGTTCCATGATGTTAAGGTCTGGAAGGAAGAGTCTATGTTTTTAGCAAAAACAAAGTGTTCAACAAAGATTTTGGTCACTATTACAAGCATATGATCATCACCAGGAGATTATGCCATATAATGGGTTCAAGAAAATGACATAATCTGCCACTCCATACCTTAATGTGTGCAGTTCCCTTATATTTAGACATTGATAGAAATGTTGCCTAATTTTGTTAGAATTTTGGTGCTGACAGAATTGGCTGGAATTCCCGTACAAGCATGAAGCATTCCACCGTCATGCAACGATTCTCTCTGATGTGACAGCAGCCATTCATCAGGAACCATTAAGACCTGAGACTTTGAAAACCATTCAAGATGAGATTGACATCGGAGGTGCTGGGGTGGGTCACTTTCTTGGCATTCTTGATCTTTGTCTTGGGTTTCTTCGTCGAACAGGCAGCAAACCTTCAGAGCCTCTGGGGAGCTATTGTGAACGTTGGCTGGGTAAAAAAGAGGCAATCTTAATCACCGAAAAATCTGTCTTTGACAAGATTCAGCTTTGTCATATCGTAAGCCTATATGAAGGACTGGAGGACCATGCAAGCACCTGTGCCAGCAGCATTGTCAGCCCTCGTTACAGGTGACATGATTTTTTTCTTACGATAGTTTTTTCCAAACATAATAAACCTTGGTTGTGTTGCAAAAGGTTATTTTAGATTTTCCTCTTGGAATTGGGAAAAAGACCCAGGATTCAAACATCTAGATAGAATGCAAAATAATCCATCTTTAAAATTTAAAAAATTGCACTTATAATAGAGGTTTCTGTAAAGTAACCCTGTCTTCACCCTGTCTTTGGGCCTCCTTTCACCCCCTGTCCCCTCTTTTAGTGGTATCTGCAAAGTAAAGACATTTTTATTAAATCTCAGTATGAAATGCTGAAACTCAGCATTTAATGCACGAGGTTGAAGACTAATTATACAGTTAGCAGAAGTGAAAATATATGTTGCAGACTTGGAGGCACTCAGGAAAAAGGAAAGACAGGATGAAACTCACTTTAGCACCAAAATTGATGGTGTTTTTATTTTCATCCCCTGTTGAATGCTAATGTACTTTTTAGCAGATTGTTTGAATCTCACACTGTGTATGACCAAACTCAGGGTTCTAGTGCTGTGTTTTTTATACTTTACGGATAACTCTGATAGATTCAATCAAATTAGTATTTAAATCAGAAAATTTCTGGAGTCCTTGAGCTTTTCTACAGTTTGAGTATAAGTGTAGAATTAAAGTGCTATTTATATGGTCTGGATTCTGCAGTCCTAGCAAGTCTAGAAATTTCGATTTACTTTGTCTGGTGCCATTATTTATTGTTGGATTTATTGTAACAAAATTATTTCTCTTGTTGGTGTTTGTTTTGGTCCAGGAGTCCTTTGTCACAGAACTTGGTGCGGGAAGTTTGTGAGGCGATCAAATCGGATGATGGATGGACAGACAAGGCTGAAACAGATGAAAAGTTACCTGCATCAATCTTTCAAAATGTGCTGCAAAGATTTATGTTCCGTTACCTGGGTGCTGAACATTTGAGGCCTAATGTGGCACTTGAACTTTACCTCACAGATCCAAGGTTGGTACGGTGGCCTAATGACATGGTGGATGAAAGCCTGTTGGATGATGTGTTTCCGAAAAACTTGCTACTTGAACATTCATATGCGACATATATGCTTCTTTCTCAGGTAATTTTGTCTCTCTTTTTTGTGTGCCAAAAATTTTAGGGTTTTTTTCTACTTGCGAGGAAAGCTATTTTAGGTAATCATGCTTAGCAGATGTCTGTTGATTGGCTAACAATGGTGTGAACCAACCATTGTTAGTCAAATCTTCCAACTTGTTCTTCACTTTGTTAAGACCAAAAAAAAAAAAAAACTGAGTTTAGGGTCTAATCCCAAGGATCTGAAATTTTCAATTGACTCCTGTTTTGGAAAACAGATGTGTGTGGGAGCAGATTGGAAGAGGGTTGGTCTTGCGGAGGGTTGGCTAGTTGATGAACGTCGCACAACTGATTGATTTTTATCCAAGTGAGAAGAACATGCATTTTGCAGTTATCATTGTACAGATGATATGTTGTTTCTAGGAGTCATAAAATTAGCAAAATGTTACTCAAATTTGTTCAAGAGTACTAAAACCCTAAAAACCCTGAAACTGTTTTGTACTTGTTCAGTTATTTGCTTAGTTTGTGTGACTCATGTCCATATTGCTCCTTCTTTCACCTATGTAAACCTAGTTTAATATGCCACAAACATTGTGAAATTTTGGTACCAAACTGTAAAATGGCCTAGTTATGACCTTGGAAAGAAACAGAGACATTGAAATGGTGCCACAAAAAAATGGCCCCAAACGAAATGTGTCAAATTGAAGCATTATTGGGTTTTGGGACCAACTGCTTCTATTATTTCTGCGCATCCCAAGAAGTCTTTTTTGTTTTCTTGAATTATAATGTTGCAGTGCTTTCGGTTGAGAGCATATTATTATTGTGAACTAGTAAAGGTTTCAGATTTTTTGTGTTCTTGGATTATTGTGCTGTCTTTGCTTCATTTAGGATTTTGGTCAGTTGATCTGTACCATGATAGTAGGGTGAGGAGAAAAAAAGTCCTTTCATCTTGTCAAGCATCCACTTGACTTCAATTGTTGCTTACAATACATTGTCATTGCCAGTTAATTTATTTGCCATGCAATTCATTGAATCTTTGATTTATGTTGACGAATAGCCTATCTGTTTAGCATTTGCTATTTAAATTTTAGAAAAGTTTTGTCTAATGTGCCGCACCACAAGGTTTGAATATAATGTTTTGACTCATGAAATATGGCATCTAAGAGTAGCTCCACTAGCAGCAGTACAAATAAATGGCCTATAAATTGGATGTAATTCTGAGTATTCCAAATATTCTTATGGTACCTTTCCTTCTCCGCTCACAAGTTTGGCTTTGCAATTTGGAGGAATTTTGTCTTGGGAATATCATCATATCATCAACTATGTTATCAAGTGTTTTGATCTAATCCATCTTGTACTCATGTTCCTCTTTCTCACTAAAAGATTTTTTTCCTCTCTTGAGGGTTTGGTGACATGACTAAAATTCAATTGACATATTAAAGACTGGATATTTTTATTACTTATTTCCACATGGAAGTATTATTATATGGGTATTATTCCTTGTTGAAAAACTTGCTCAACCCATTAATGATAAAATTGATAGAACTTGAGATAAAAAGAAACACTTGATAAATGAAGTCTAAAAATGTCTCAACCAATATATCAGATTCAAGCTCTCCACAAACATGATGTGATTCAAAACACAATCATCCATGATCATAACTAACTGTTCATCAGCTAGTATCTTGCCATACTTGAGTCAATATAATTACAAAAATTCCAGTAAAGACAAATGGCTGGAACTATCACATGGAAAACAAAAGCAAAGGCCAAAGAAAGGTCAAAAGACGCACAACCAAAGAAGGGGAAGAGCTAGTCCCTCTCATGGTAGGAAGCCGATGAGAGGAAGCCCATAAGCTCTCTAATGTTGTCTGCATGCAAATCGTGAAATCTAATAGTAATAGGGGGTTGAGAACAAGCCTCTCCCAGTGATGCAATCTTCCTCTCTATAGCAAAGACGAAAGCATGCTCAAGAACAATATTAACACATTATCTGAAAAACTAAATGCAAAAAGACAAAGATAAATAACCTCCCATCATCTATCTTGGAAAAGATGAGCACAATCACATGTAAGTTCATGATTAAGCATGCTCATGCGCACATAAACAACCTCCAAATTCTAATCCAATCTCAAAGACTATCACTAATCTAATGCCAAATGATGGGTAGCCACTATTATTTTAGCCTCATAATTATTTTTAAATTTTATTTATGTTCCTCTCACAGTAAGCCCAATAGTATTTACTTCTGATTGTCCCTTGGTATTTTCTGTGGTTTTCCAAAGAACAATTGACCAAAGGCATCATGAGTATAAGGGGAAGGTGAAGATACACACCAATGTAGGTGATGGTTCACTTTGGCCTTCTATACATAACTAGATCAGGGGGGTAGTAGGAGTGGAAGGTTTTTGCTCAGTAGGAGTTCAAGCTTTTGCTTCATTTATGTGTGAGTAAAAACCCTTGATTATGTAACATATGGAATGGTCAAGCTGTTGCCCATTATATCAGGTAAGGTGCAAGCAAGCCCATCAAGAGCTAGGTGAGACACCCAATATAATGGGCAAAAGGTGAATTCATTCCACAACATTAATGTCTAGGGTGGCAGATCATGTCATTTTCTTGATCACATTATATGACATAATCTTCCAATGATGATCACATTAGTGATGAAAATGTGTATATTGAACATAAATTTCATGTTAAATCATTGATTTTGCCACTCCAGACCTTAATGAGCTGATCAAAGAATTATGTTCTGAACCTTATGCATCTCTGACGGAGTGTATTTGGAATTTTGACATTATGATGGTCAAAATCTGGTATGCAGGTAAAGTGATAATTGATGCTAGTGAAGCAATTGTATCAACTAATCTAGCTCAATGTTTTCTTCAAGGTCATTATCAACTTTAGCAATGGGAGATAAGGGGGAAGACTACTTTCAACCAAGTGTCTATCACTTAGAGGTCTCAGAAATGGGTGTCTTCCCATTTTGACAGATCTTGCCACAAAGGACAAACGTGCTTTGCTTGGGTTCTTAGTATCTAGGATCTTTGTCATGGGTTGCATTGGGGATTTAGGGTTTAAGGTTTTATTTACTGTAGCATTGCAAAAATATAGGTTCTACTGTCATTAGACATGGTATTTGCAGTCCAGATTAACCTCAGTAGACTACAAAATTGTTCATACAAGATGGTTGACACTAAGAATTCAGACAACCAAATTCTTGAAAGAACAGGGTCCTATGAAACAATATAAAGTACCAGCATAGACTCTTTAGGTGTGAAGTCGATGGTGCATGAGACCCAGCACATGTGTATGGCAATCTCATCTACATCACCAAGAACAATTCAGTTAAAATCCAGGAAAAGAAGCCAGAATTCAATGCAGGTTGCCAATGTACTTCACAGATGAGACTCTCCCCACATCTATGGCAATCTGATCTACAGAACCCACAACAATTCAGTTAAAGTCAAGTAAAGAGGTCCTGCAAGCAGTTGCCAGTGTAGTGCATACTAACAGGTGGGCTGTTCTGCAACTATGAACACAGACAGATGTGACACATTGAACATGATTGAGTTGCAAACACTAACGTCATAACTTAGAGTCAAACACACAAGCACAAATGTCTTCATTGAGTTGAGCTGCTTGCCATGTCCTGAACAACCTCTTCTTCACTACTCAAATCCTGAGTTGGCTGTAGTGAGTTAGATGCATCGACTTGAGTGTCAGGTAGACGGGATTCTACAATCCTCTCAACTTCTAAAGCATCAGCAGATGGAAATACAGTGGTCAATATGGATGTAAGCAAGGGGACATCATCCTCAGCTATAAAATTGGCACCAATGCAGCACTTGCAAATAGCATCAAGGGCCTTTTCTGCACGCACTTCCATAGGAATGTCGATGGCTGGAGCATTTGATTTGGCCCGTTTCTGTCACACCACATACATAAAGAGGCAAAATTAACACCATCATTATCATTGTGAGAATTTCAATTAAAAGCCAGGAAACTTTTCAAGGAAAACAACTACAGGGAAAATATAATTCAGAAAGTGCAAATGCAAATGACAGGTACAACACTTGCCTTGGCAGCTTCATCCATGAGCAACTCCAGATTTTCAATCTCATATTGGATATCATAAGACACACGAAGGCGTGATGCTCCCATGAGCAAGTCATCAGACTTGAGCAGGCCAGCTCCCAATGCTGCTGCCCAGCACCAAACTAAAACATACTGTGCCTTTGCCGCCTGGAAATAAATAGCCCCCCGCAATTCCAAAACCAATGATTGAACTCCATCAAGTTAATTTTTTAAAAACTAACCTTGATTTTGTTGCAGAAAAAATCCTTGGCAAATTGGCATTTTGCAGGAATAGAGAGAGCTTGCAGACTGAATTGTGCAAAATCCTGAAAATCAGCTTGCAATTGAGGTTTTCTCCTAGATATCAAAGACTTCACCTATCATGACCTAATTGATGCCATACCTACTAGTATCATTTTCAGCTTGCATACTCCTTCTCCGGTTAATTCCTAGATTCAGATTCCAAACACAATAGAAAAAACTTGCACACAAACTGCTACTGTAACCATGCGATGATGAACCAGTTCTTCTGATTAAACCGTAAAAGAAACCAAGGGGAGGGACACACACGCAGGCAGTTACCGTTCCATGGCGCTCGGTGAAGCTAAAAAAGGCGCGGGAGGCATCCGCAGAGCAACTCTTCTCCACTTTCCGACAGAACTCGACAAACTGAATCCTATCATTGCCGACACCTCCCTCGTCACTCAAGATGCGCGATAACAATCCCACTATCGGCAACGAGCCTCGAATCCTATTGAAGAAATCACCCACAGGGTTCACGTTCCTCTCAAGGTAAGCTGTTATTACAGGACCTCCATTGAGCAACTTCTGCTGCCGTTGCGGGGTTTGTAGCCTCCTCCTCCCTTGCAGTTCACGTGCAGCCAACACACGAGCTTCCGAAACCAGGCTATGACGAACAACACCCCCACGGAAAGAAACCCTAAAATCAGAACAAGAAGACGACGAAGAAGAAGAAGAAAAATAATAAGAAGAAGACGGCGATGCACATGAGCAACCACTGCACATGGGAGCTTGTGAGGAGCAGAAGAAGGAGGAGGCGATGGGAGTAATGGCGTTCACGGCCGCAAGCGAATCCATCGCAAACTCCGTTCCTTGCGAGGATCGAGTGCGTACACGGGCGCTCGCGGGTTGTGTCCGAAAACCCTCGAGCTCGTCTTCTCTGCGCGCGGCTCGTATACTACTTCACTACAGACTACAGAACTCGCGCCTGTATACATACGGACCGTATACTATGATTATAATACGTATAGTTCAAAGTTGGATACAGACAGTATGTATGAGTCTTCGCTGCTGTCATATACGGGTACATACGTCATCATACGGATAAGGTTACAGACCATGCTCTAGACTAAATATTTTGAGGTACCGAGCTTGGCTCATAGCAGCGAAATGGCCTATTAGCTCAGCTGGTTAGAGCGTCGTGCTAATAACGCGAAGGTCACAGGTTCGAGACCTGTATAGGCCATCAATTTTTAAGCTCTCTTTTTTTCTTTGTATGTGGCTTCTTAAGCTTTTATGTATAAAATTTAAATATATGTAAAAAATAATTTTGGATTTATGAGTTTCTCTTTTTGGTTTGGGGAGGGGCGGGAGGGGGTTACAAAATCGTTGAGTTTTTTTAATAAATTTTATGGGTATTTATTTATTTATTTATTGGGTGAAGAAGAACCAACATCTCTATCTATGAAGAAGCAAAGGTAGTTTGTTTGTTTTGTTTTGTACTTATGAGATCCACTGAACCAGGATGCTTCAGATCGTTCTTGGTCTCTTAGGAAAGCTCTCGAGGAGGAGGGGTGGATGGGCTTTGGTTCCATGATGTTTTGGACTTGCGGTGCAAAAGTTCTTGAACATTGAATGATTTCTTCACTGAAAAGTAAATTAAATTATAGCTGAAAATTTCGGAGGAATTGGAATGTGCCTTTTGATGTTGTTGGAAAGATCTTGATGAGCAGGATTTAATGAAATTTATTTGGTAAGATTTGGATTCAGAATGTGGGAGAGATTGGATTTTAAAGTGATTTCTGCCACTGAAAATTCCAAAAAACCAGGTTTTGGAAGGAAAAAATCAGTTGAGGAGGACGTGGTAACACTTGGAAGGCTTACCATTCAATTCAAGCATGATTTCCTTTCATATTTGGCTGTTCAAAAAATCAATGCACACATTGCAAAACAATGTTCACATGTTGAGTTTCCCTATTTTGTAATGGGTTCACACTCGGGCCAACGGCACAGGCCACACTAGTAGTATTGTATTTTAAGAGCTTCCCCCACCCACACCAAGAAGGCCATACATTTGTGAGTAGATAGATGATCAAGACCATCCTCAGATCAGTAAAATCCATGCACAACTGAAGAGATTGTCAGGACAGATCCATGAGGAGGATATCTGGTAAAGATCACATTTGTGCTGCATAGTGTGGAGGAGGAGGAGGAGGAGGAAGAAGAACAAAGAAGAAGAAAAGGTGTCTAATTTGTTTCACTGTAGTGAGAAACTGGCGATTGCAATTAATGGGCTTGTCAGCACACACACTCCTGGTACTTCACATTCTCAAGAATCTGTGGGTATGTGGAGACTGTCATACAGCCACAAAGTTCACCTGTTGGAGCATGGGAATGACTATCTTCACTCATAATCAAATCAATCACCAGGCAGAGTGATTCTTTGGTGCCGTGGGTGGTTTGCTCTTGTGGGAGGGAGGGGAAGATGATGCAATGTCATGCTTGCGAGAGTTGGCTTCTGTCTTCACATCTGGAAAGTAAAGCAGCACTTGCATGCAATTGTGGCATGACAATTGCTGTTGTCAATCCTGGGCAATGTCCAAAACAAAAAACACGACATGAGAATTAATTCTCATGCACATTTGTAATCCTTGAGTCAATGCTCATCTGCAACAATCCTGTGTGCCAATTGAAAGACAGGGAGGAATAGAGATCCCTACAGATCTCTCGATTCAGACCATACAGGGGATTAGAAATCTCTGCAGATCTCTGAATTGAGCCATGAATTGAAGACAGACAGGATTAAAAATCTCTGACCCATTTCTGAATTCAGACCATGATTGAAGACACATAGGATTAGAAATCTCTAATCACAACAAGCTCCTGCCAGTGTACAATCAACCTGTTGTTGACTGGAAGTTGCAGCAGTTTCATGTGTCTGGATGGGGCCCCAAAAGAAATTGATAGATCATTGCTAGATTTGCCTTTCTGACTTCGACAAAGCTTTACAACCACATTACTAGTACAACCCATTCTTGTGTGAGTGAATTTTCACCAGAGAAAAATTGAAGTCATGAAAACAGCCACAACAGCCCTTGCAGATACTGCACTATCTCTGTATCCCCAAGCCTTGAAGTTCCATAGACCCTGTCTACAAATGTGATGGGCATCAGCACACCACATCAACTAAGTTTACAATGATAAGCAGAGCAGCAAACCACCAGTTGGCTAGTGTGAAAGGTGACAGGATCCGGGTTGGGTTTCATTCAGAAGCTACTATAGTTAGTTGATCCCTTGATTCCTGAGAGTGTTCAAACTTTTAGGGTTTGTCTCATGACTGGTTTATGGCCAAGCATGCTCTCTATTTGGATTCATGTAGGGCTGATGCTCTTGATATAACATCTTATCGAGATTCACACATAAAAGAGAATCATCCTATCTTGCAGCAACAGCCTGCCTCTCTCTCCTATGGAGTCCAAAGTAAAAGTACCAAATGGGTTTTACACAAACAAACCTCTTCAATATGATAGTGCATCACTTATACAATGAGCTCCATTTGAAAGACATACCCCTTTGCTCACACACACCTTTGTCAGTTTCTCCAACACTTCATTCTTATAAAGCCTGCCAAAACAGTCCTCATCACATCATATCTATCGGAGTGCAGAGAAAACTCCACAATAACACTAGATTGTAAACATTGTGTCATTTCAAGCAACACCCAAAAGCTAATACAACAAGAGTAAGTCCTCCTGTGCAACCATGAAAACAGGGCACCATCGACTGATAATACCCCAACTACGCCTCATGCTGCCTCCTTGTAACTCTCTTGACTTAAGAATCTCAACATCAGTAGCACCTTTTTTCCAACACAGAGTGCATGGCTCCTGCATTTCTGTGCTCCTGTGATGAGCCTGAATAGATCAATGCTCAGAGCTACATCCACTCACTGAAACAATCCAGTCAAATCTGAGACATTAGGCTCACAAAAAATTCAATGGCTTGACAAATTGTCCTCATTTGATATCTCTCAAGTAGGTTCACATAATTTCATCCAATTGGGATTTTGGCCATGTCAGATATGGAACTTGGTATTGAGGTTTTGTGGAGCTCCTCGTGGTCAAATTTGTGCATAATTCATTGCCAAAAACTATATTCGCATCAAGTAGCCTATGAATTGTTGATATGAGACACAATTACTCAAAATCTAATCACTTATAAATTGCTATTCATACCATGGACATCAATAGATGGAACCAATTGCAAAAGATTAATTCTACAACAATACACAAGCAAAACATTTGCAATAAGCAAAAGCAAAAGTTCTCTAATGCTAACTATAACTACAAGCAAAACACTCTTCTCGAGATCAAAGTGTGCATGTCAACAACCACTTCTAAATGACATTATCATCTTGAATGTAAGCTTGAGGCAACTGTCATTCATTATAGATGTTAATGAAATTTTACAAAATTGTTTGTACCCAAGCAAAAAAAAGAATGGGAGTTGCCCAAAGGAATAGTAGCATAAATGGGATCCCGTGGAAAAATAAAAAAGAGCATTATTTGGCTACTCAAGTTTGCTCTTTCAATTATGTACACTCACACTCCAACTTCATACCAACCCTACAACAATGAAGCATGGTTAGTATTATGTATTGAAAACTCACCACATCACCATATTGGGGAGTCTTGTATATAATTTTTTTTTACCTCTTGAGGTCTCATATTCAACTAGTTGAAGTATTGACCCCAATAATCTCATAATCAAATTCCCAACTTGCATTTTGAGAGCAATTTATGTTCATCCCACTTCTAAACGCACAATAAGCATGGAAATTTTAATAAGTCCATGGATCAATTGAAACAATGGGAAATAGAGGATGAAACCTTGAGATCAAAAGACCGAGAAAGATACCCTGAAGAAAAGGGGACATCAAAGAGTTTTATAAAAGGGTCCACCACCAAAAGGAAAGTGATATCTTCACCCCATGTGATTGATTGGCTATCCTTTCTAAGGTCAATGAATGTGGAGGCTCACAAGTAAGTTTGATAGTTTGTGAGTGGATGGAAACCAAATGTAACACTTACTCAAGATCTTATGTTGTTCTTGAACATCTTGGGACTTGCTCCAATTTTCTTTTGTGTAATGATTTTGGGACATATTTTTTTCCTTTGTTGTTTGGGGGTCATTTTGAAAAATGGAATATGTGTCAGACCCCGTAGTTTGTCTTATCTTGCCAATTGCATCTTCTTCAACACCAAATGATGCATTTTGGCCTAAACCCTAAACCTATAGTGTTAACTTCCATTTGCAATCTGAAAGGCATCCGTTAAAGAAAGCTCATTTCATGGGCAACCCATTGCATGACATCTCTCAACTTTGAACACCAACTAGAATTTTGTTGTCATCATCTATGCTGATCATTATAGTGATCAATAAAAATTTAGTGATCATCAATCATTTCTTATTTTTGTGTGCTCTTCCAAGGCTCTAAAATATGGACTTTGGTGGACTTGCAGCACCAACATTGTGGCCATGGTAAAAAAACCCAAGATCCATTTAACTCATTTCTAAATATTACAAATATCCCATGCGTAGCATAAGCCGGGGTCTTTGAGTTCAAAATTTAACAAATTTTGGGCTTAATTTGATCACTAAGAGCATCTCCACCAATGCACAGCTTTTAGAGCCCTGGAGGAGCCCTGGAAGAGTCTAATAAACATAGTCAAGACATATTCTGCTCCCTGTTTCTGATTGGGTAGATAGTTTGATTGGTCCAAGTGGGTTGCTTTTTATTTTCGAGAACTCGCATGCATTAGAGCATCATCACTAGGATTCAGTGAGCTTCAGCATTGCCAAGAGCTTCTCACGAGCTTGCTCACCTAACAACTACTTTGTCAATGATAATCTACAACATAAGTAGCTAGTGGAGAATAGCTCGAATCCAAGGGAACATTGCACTAGTTTGCACATGGTTTTAGGGGTTGCTTGGATTTATTCCAACTTTTTTTTTTTTTTTAATTGTTGGGTGGGGGTTCAATTTCTATTTGTGGAGTTTATGGAGTATGGGGGTTAGTATGGTTTTTAAAAATTTGTAGGCTAAAGGTTAGGTTTTAAGCAAGTTACCTTAGAACTAGTATATCTAGATGGTATTTTTATATCTTGCTATGAGTGGTATGTGACGATTATTTATTGATTTTTAATTATTTAAATAGTGAAATTATTAGATTTAACGATTCTAAGAGGTGAGGAAGTGGTATTGTAACCGAGATTATTCAAAAAAAAAATGAGGATGAAAGCAAGAAAGTAGGAAAGGATGTGATTTGGAATGGTGGATGGAAATTTATCAAAGGGATTTTATTTTTCTTATTATCTAATGTATGGTTCGGAAGAGAAGTTGGAGAAGAAGATAATAAAGTTTTTAAAGAAGTTATAACATAAGAAAAACATCGCGATATATGTGTAAATTTGGGAAAAAACAATTTGAATGGTTATCATGGTATGATATTTTTTTTCTCTTTTTTTTTCATGAAGTGTAGTAAAAAATAACCATTTTTATTTTTTTTGGAAATAGAGTTGCAAGAGGGTAAACTACCCATTGTTGGTGTCAAACCAAAATTGCAACAAGGTAAATGACTTTCTATAACAATGGAAACATTGTTGTAGCATTGCAAGGTGATATAGGTGATAGTTGACACGCAATAGATAGAATAGCATGGCGGTGGTCACACCCACAAGAAAGGTTTTTCCATCCTTTATGCAAATTTTGAGGTATTCTTCAAGTGGTACTTCCTCTTTGGAATTTCCAAAGAAATAAAGTATTGCCTTATTTTTTGGACCAATTTTGTTTTTAGGACTCATTGTCTCAAGTTATTAAGCTTAATTATTTATTCTTTGATTTTTAAATTTTTCTTAGCAAGTTAGTTCTTTCATTGGACATTAAAACTTACTAGACCTTAGAAGCCAATATTAACATTATACAACACAACCTTGTTTGCACCCTTTTCATTTGGCGTGCATGTCTTCAATTCTTTCAAAGTATCATGTAACCTATCCTTAAGATGTTCCACCTAAATGTAGAATTGAAGAATTGCAATTTGTGATTTTGGTACACAATTTTCCAAACCTAGCTAGGGATAAGTTATCTCACATTTTGTGTACCTTGGCTATGGTGATTGTATGAACTAGCCCATGCAATTCAAATGTATGGAGTCCACTATGCACTTTGGGACTTTCTATTTTGGAGGTGCTTTTGCGGGACCGTTATTGGTCATCAATATTTCATGGCTCTTGTGAAGTCATCATGGGCTCCAACAAAGTAAAAATCTTCAAATTTGGGGTTAAAAAATTGTACTAAAATTAGTGCAATTTCAACTTTCACCCTAACTTTTTTCCCTTCATATTATGATGACTTCAACTTTTTTTACTACATCATGTGTTTTGGCCAAACACCAAGTACCCACCTAATTTTTTTTGAGACTTTACAAATAACTATATTATGTGATTCAAAATTATAGCAAAAAATTCTCCCAATGGTTTACTAGTAGTTAATTATTTGTTCAACTTTAAGAAAATGATCCTTAAGCTACATTTTTTGAAAGGTAATTGGGATTCATTGTTTATGAATAATGATTATAATGAAAAAGACTTTTCATACATTCAATTGAAGATGTTATGTGGGCTTGTTGTATTTTTATTAATTAATTATAATTATAATTGTAATTTTTTTGACTTGAATGGTTTCAATACCTTATAAATGTTCTTTTTATTTTCAACATTAAGCACGTTTAATTTTTCAATTATGCATCCAAAACTCCATGACCTTCCACCATTTTCTAAGCAACTTTTTCACATTCCAAGTGCATCTGTCTCGTTGATATTTGACATTTCACCATTTTCAATGCAATTTTTCCACACATCCCCCATTGATATTTCTTGTGTGTAATTTCAACTATGGCAATGTTAATTGTGTGTGTTTTCCAAATGCTTGTGAATTTTGTTAAGAAAAATGTTGAATTTTTTATTTTTTAAAAGTGTGTTCATGATGAGCTTATAAATGTATACATTCTTACTAAACGTTGTAAATGTCCATTGAAAACTAATCAAATTTATCATTTCTACATCCAAATTGAGATAAAACAAGGAAATGCAAGTGTAAATAAAGAATTTTATCAACTATTTTCTATTGTAGATAGAAGAGAAACAAAATGAAGGTCCTTTTGGAATGCAAAGTCTTTTGATGAAGATCATAGTGAGATAATAGATTGATCAAAATTATATCTTTCATTATTTGTAAATATTGTGAAAGTTACCAAACAAATTTCACTGACAAGATTTTTGAAACCCAAGATTGAGGATGATATCGATAGAGAATTTGAGAAGATTATGTTGGACCTTGAAATATAAACTACAAAGAATTTTTTTTGCTTCAAAACCTAAATGATTGGTTGGAGGCCTTATAGTGGAACATGAAATGACATTTAAAAAAGTTTCAAGATCAATTCTTGCAACAACTACCTCTTCACCATTAGTTTGCACACACAAAAGGTTTAGTAAGAAAGTAAAGGCCATATGCAAATTAGTTTGTTGAGGACAAATAACCTCTAATTGAAATGGCAAAAAAACAACATTAGAGTTTGTTTGTAACCTTACATTACTTCAAACTTACTCATAAGTACATGCTCCTAATAAAGTTTTTCATTGTAATACTTTTGATATCTATGTAATTGGGGTTGATGTTGGTGAAGGTTTGAAAACGCTCTTGGATTCAATCACATTTTGTAAAATATGTAGGACTAATTCAAACGCTTGTAACAAACACAATGATAGCTTTGTGTATACCTTGTTCATTTCTGAAAGGCATTTGAGGCCAATGTATTTTCCCCATGTTGGAAACCATTACCAATTTTTTCCTTTAATTCAAAATGATAGACCTATTGCATTTAAATCAATTTCGGTGAAAGACTTGTGCAAAGACTTATGAAAATGAAATACGTAAGGCAAAATTTGAATGCTAGGATGTTTTAACCAATCATTTTGGGGTTTTGTTATTGCTCATGCATTTGAGCTAATGGGCAAGTTTAAGGTGACATTAAAATGGACATAAAGATTCTAAAAAGCCAATTAAATTGAAATTATTCATGAACTACCACAACATGTGAAAAATTTCCATGAATTTTGGAACTTCTTGGAAAAATTAAGACATACTAAATGTCATAGATATTTAAAAATAAAATAAAAATTTTAATTCCAAAATATTCATGAAGAATATGCTTGAATTTTTTTATTTAAAAAAAAAGAATCACAAAAAATATATTTAGAATTTTTTTGAAGTTTATTGAGAGATCCACAAGGAACATGCTTGGAAATTTTTAGAAGTTTCCAAAAAGATCCAAAAGGAATATGCTTGAAATGTTTTAGAATTTTTTAGAAAACTTCACAATGAATATGTTTTGAAATTTTAAATATATATATTTGAAGAATGTATTAGAATTTCTTTAAAAGATATACAAATAATGAAAATATTTAAAATAATAATTGATGGAAGTTTTTAGAAAACATGTTTGGTGACAAAATTTTAAATAATATAATAAAAATTTACCAAAAAAATTATTTTTTAAAAATAAAAGGTTAGTTGATGGAACTTTTTAAAAAGTTGATGATTTTGTAAAAGGTTCCATTGGATAATATAAGTAAAAGTTTGTAAAACATCACATCAACTTTTATATTCCTAATCCATGAATCACGACATTTATATTCCTTGTCCATCTTATATTTAACTTGCAATTATGTTTTGTTCAAATAATAAAATTATTTTGTTCTTCTTGTTCATTGTTGAATTCCTCATTTGTCAAGTCCATATAATTTTCTTTAAATTGTATTTTTATCTTGTGTTTGACATCAAGTTGTTTAATTGGTGAAAGCGTACAACATTTTTGTAAATCTCGTCATCAACACTGATCAAATTGGTAATAACAACCCTTTACTTGTAGATCAAACACATGGATTGTTTACATAAAATATTTTTAGTTGTCAAGTTCAACCATTTTAAAAGAGAAGATTTATCATAAGACTATAACTATGTGTTTCTTACATGTTTAGAATGTACATATTGAAATCAATAATCATGTCAAGTGAGTAATATTAGTTTTTTATTAATACAAGTATGTTATAATATGTTGCAAAATTGTGATTTCTGTTTTTATATATTTGTTTATTGTCCATGTATTCCTATTATACCAATGATTTTAAAACACACTTGGGAAAGGAAAGGTTCAAAGGACATCAAACTATTACGATAATAATAAACAAGTGTACTAATCACAAACTTAGCATCTCACAACTTAAAAATGGAAATCGTGTAACATTAGTTCAATCATAATTAGTACGTTTCACAAATTGATATTGTGCATTGAAAACATGTTTCACACATGGATTTATTGAAGGATGTGAAATTTGTGTGACATTCTTTCATTCATACATTTGTACCTAGTTGGTTGTGAGTTATTTTGAGCCTCCATTACATACCAAGGTTTGTATATGTTCCTCCAATATTCCACTTTATGAAAATCTCTACTAGAAAGAAAGAATATTATGCTTATTTTTAAAGAGTGAGAGGGACTTTACACCTAAGGTTTTCATGATGCTTAGAGATTGTGAGACATAGGAGGGGTAAGATTCTTACCCTTATTCCTCAAGATTGGGAGTTAAAAACCTTCACTCTCCTGCACCTTATGATCACCAAAACCTTTTGTTCGTCTTTTTTCCTTGTTTTTGCCATGGGTAACCTATTGAGAAGGGCATACCCAAAATGGAGGGCTGGATTCCCAATACTCTCTTGGCCTAGCTACTTACTTTGGGAACCCACCCTGAAGTTTTTATCTTACATGTGATGATCTATTAGAAAATTTTCAGTGTATTCGCAAGGCGCCTTAAATGCTCAAGATTCCTCCTAATATGGGGAGGTTATTGGGAGGGCACCTTACACATTTCATAAGGGCCTAATTTTTTTTTGTTGGGGGCAATGAAAGGCCCATACAAATATCTAACCTGGCATTACAAATAGGAATACTTTCACATAAGGTGTTACCAGAAATTGGTGCTGCCCTTGGGTTGCCTTGGGGTGGGTGCTTTATTTCAGTAACACCCTTGTCCACATGCTTTACCTATCACTAAACAAATTTTCTCAAGTATTTTACATTTCAATTTCTAATGAAATAATGTTTTTGAAAAACTATATGAATGATGAAATATATATATATATATATATATATATATATATATATATATATATATATATATATATATATATATATATATATATATATATATATTATTTATTTTTGTTAATTTGAATTGAAATGGGGAGCTCAATTGTGAGGGCATTTTTTTAAAAATAAGTGGCATAGGATGAGGTCATAACTGAGTGTCAATTTGGCATACTGGGAACCAGTTTTACCCATCTCAACACCATGAGGTGAACTATCATAAACCTAAACATACAAATAATAATTTAACATACAATGTAATTTAATAATTTAATAACATGTAATTATTAGTGTACATTAAATGCATGTTGTTGAAAATCCATGAAAGGCCTAAAGATACATCTTTCACTAACATAAAGAAATATGATGGTTTTCTCTCACATTTTCATTTGCTGAGCTTCTTTTAAGGTAAGTAGGTAACTTTGCACTTTGATTTGTGTGCAACTAGATGTGAGAGATCATTTTCTTTTTCTTTTTGCTTTGAAAATTGTGTTGTTAGAAGAAAGAAACCTAAAAAAAAAGGATAGAAATAAAAAGAAGTGCCTTCCAAAGTTCTGGAAGGCATTATTATAAGTCTAAAGTGTTCACACTACCTTATGATTGAAAGTTTGCGATTCAAACTTGACATTGAAATGTTGATTTAAAAAGCCACTTTCATTGTGCCCATGGTTGTGAGAGGATTGTATCTCATGATCTTATTTGCGATGTTTTTACGTACATTGCAAAGGACTTAGGGTTTCATGTCTTACGAGAGTAAACTCATGATTTCTTGTTGTCTTTTTTTAAGTTTTCTCATTGATGAGTGACATTGGTTTGTCAATTGATAGCATTTGCATATTGATCGATATCATCATAGTCAACCTCACTTGAGTAAATAGTATCACAGATGGTTTTTCTTGTGGGGTGGCAACAACCATGACATCTCAAATGAATGAAAGACTTTATTGTGACCATCATCTAGTGAACATATTTTTTCCTCTTGCCATAAAGGTTTTTGAGTGTTTTCATCAACATCCTAACTTGGTGTGGACAACAAAAGACATTGGAGACTCTCTTTTATCTATATTTTGCGTTCCTTTTATAAATAGAGAATGTCGATGGTTTTACAAAAAACACAGGCCACATCCATCTTGAGGTGGGTTGTTACTACAATGAACAGTTATTTTAGGCTTAGAATTTTATTGGACTTATGTCCCCTTTCTTTAGTTGATATGTTTCATGTGGTTAGTTGAAGTTTCAATATTTAATGATTTATTTTTTCGTGTGGCTCGCCTCTTTTGGGTTCTTTACTTGCCTGGACTTTGGTCCTTCCCCTTTGTTTTTTTTTCCTCTTCCTTTCTTGGGTGCTTTATTTTTATAAAGTTTGACAAGGTTTCATCATTATTGCAAGTTGATAATTTAAAGTAGTACAGATGAGGAATGCGAAGTAAGCAATACATGTTCGAAATATTATTATTTTCTAATCTTCAAAGTTGGATGAATGTGTTTAATATTCATCATGTTCAAAATATCATGCTTTTTTGACACATGTTAATGATTATGTTTGACATCCATCCCTTGTAACCATTTTTTTCTAGGAGTTAGATTAGGGTTAAATGATGGCAACTACAGTATGGTTAGATGGCGGTTAGATTAGGTTTAAACAACGACTATTTACGTTAGAAAGTAACATATATATCATAGTGATTTTGAATAAATCTTCGTCACTTTCTATCAAGCTTTAGAGTTAAAAGTTTGTCGCAGATCAAATTGTAGTTTTTGAATGCACATAGAGTTTGAAATTAGTTTGTTACAACTTATAATTCATAGGTTATGATTGTAACTTGAGACATCTAACTCATGTTAGCCAATACAATTGCATCCTTTCAGAGAATTGGTCTCTCATACAATAGTTAAAAAGTGTGAATGCGGACCTTTCGAACTCTAGAAAGAGGAACCGGTAATTTAACTCAAATTAGCAAGGCTTTACACCTATTAGCCAAGCATGTATAATGAAATTATTTTCCAACAATTGAATTTTTTTGCCTTCTATCATGCTTGTATTTGTTTTGGATTATAAATGAACTTAAAATTTAAACTCATGTATACAACATTAACATTGTCTGTAGTTTATGACAAATAGTAATTGCAAGCATCTCGTTTTGTTGGTGAAACTAGGTCTTTACAAATTTATATCTACATATTTTTTGTTGTTCTGAGTGTATATGAGATTTCAAAAGTGGTAACAAGTGGGCTTTGTCATGCCTTGGCACCAACTTGCATATATATATATATATCCAATATTAACACACCTTTGTGAGAAGTCAAACAACATTCGCGGAGCATACAATATTTCAATCAACTCTATCAATGAGCCCAAATTTTTTGAAGGGGTGCAACATTTGGGAAGAGTAATTGTTGCAGCTAGGATATTTGAAGGTGGGGTACAGTTTCTCTTCGAAGATGTGAAAATAATGGCCCAAATTGTGGGGGTAGGACTTGATTTTGCAACAGTTTTCTTGACTTGAGAAAATGTGATAGTTGTAGAGGCTATTGGTGAATGGGAGTGGACAAGATTATGGGAAAACCTTGAGGAAAATTTGTTTGAAAGTCCAATTTCCATGCAAAATTGGGAAATGTCAGTTGTCATGGAAAAGATGAGAATTTCTCCACCTGAGCAGGGCACAAAGTGCACCTGTATTGTTGAGAGTTGCATTGTTTTTTGTGATAGAAAAGTTCCTCCAAAATTTGAATGTTGGTAATTTATGCAACTTCGTAGTCAAAGGTGTAGCAACTACACTGACAGAAGAGCATCACCTTGATATTGGTCAAGTCTATGCTAAAAGTAATGACCCTGGCACAGGATTGTTGGGATTGAACTTGTGGGAATGCTTTATCAAGCTCAACATCATGAAGTGGCCTGGCACTGGAATCGCAGAGCAAGATACGCCTAGTGAAGGAAATGAGGCTGGTGATGGTGGAGTTTATCCTGACCGTGACACAGGAATCTGGGGATTCAACTTGTTGCTAAACACTTTGAATTTCATCACAAAGTGGTCTGCCACTGGCACTGGTACTGGAGAGAGGAAATTTACATGTTGGAGGTACAAATACTCCTGGTGAAAGAGATGAGGCTGAGGGTGGTGAAGGGGGGACGATGACGACAATTGTGAATGTTGAGGAGCAAATGATGTACAGCAAAAGAACCAACATGACATAAGAGTGATAGTTAGTACTGGTTATGAACACAGTGTCTGGAATAGAAACCCTGTTCCTGAACAGCAATATAGTAGGCGCATGGGCATCTACATGGAGAATGTTCCTGCAGAGCTAAAGGAAAGCTACCTGACTCCAATTTTGACATTTTTGTTTAGAAAAACAGAAAACCAGCCAAACACAAATGTAATAAAGTCCAAAGTTTTTGTGAGCTGTCCCATTAAAAGAACAAAATCACAATTTCCAACTCATGATAATTCAAAACATTTCGGTTGGTGTCAAAACCGCCTAGATGTATCGTACCAATGTTTAGAATGTGATGCTGCAATTTATTCAGGAAGTTCAATACTAGGAATGAGAGAGTTCAAGGATACGTTCGTGGAGATGAGACAAGCACAAGCCACTTCTTCTCAAGTGACATTAGGAGTGACTGGGGGTTGCAAGAGTGTTGCTTCTGCATCAGCTTCTTTTGCTGGGCCTGTAGAATCAACATTCATCGAGCCAACACATGATGGAGATGCCATCTCATTTCATGAGTGGTACTGGATTTTGTGCAGAGTGTCATGATGTGGGAGGTCCAAAACCAATTGCAAGGGTTGATTTTGAGTTTCCTCTGGAGCTTCCAACAAACGAATTCCGTGACGAAAGGGAGCAGAAGAAGTATCGTGGCATGTTCTGCACAGTATACCCCAATTTCAAAGGCATTTGGATGTTCTTGGATCAAAATGAAGCCTGTGAATACGAGTTTCAAGTGGAAAGGCATGTGTGTGAGTTGATTTCTGTTGCCCAGCCCCAGCCCCAATGGTCTCTAATAAACTCAAAGACATGGCTTACGGGCAAACAAAAGCCCTTGCGTCATTGTAACAAAATGTTGGAGACTTACAAGGTGAAACTCTACATCAACCACATGATGTCAAACATTGACACACTCCCACAGTCTGGAATAGTTATGGTTTGTTGACGCAACCCAAAGAATGGGTTGGTGGAGCTTCATTGTTGTGGTCCTAATGAAGCTTCCTCTCACTTCTTATGCCTTTTGAGTTTCAATTTGTGTTCCTTGTCATTAACATTTTTTTTCCAACTTTGGAATTCATTTTTTTTCAAGGACTCTTAAATTATGCATTTGGAAAAGGTTGAACCTTTTTTTTAAAACATCCACATAGACATCCACATTGAGATGACATTTCGTTTTCAATCAGCTCATAACATATTAAGAGATTTGATCAATATTTTAGTTCCTTGTTAATCTACGATCACACACATATGACAATGAAAATTGTTAGAACTAATTTGATGCATCATCTTATATGTACATAGTTGATAATTAACGTGAAAAGTATACATATGTGTGAGATTTGGCATATCTCATTGCCCCATTCTCAAATACTTTTCCATGTGTTCGGAATTAGAAGGTGAATGTTTTGTCAACCATCCCCAATTCTTTTCATTTCAAGTAGCATTATATCATTGCATTATTCAATGAGTGATTGAACATTGGATTCCACTTGCCTACTTGCAAAATGTTGTTTTTTCATTCCAATGTTGCCTTGTGGCTTATGTTTACAACCATGTTATTTTTCTTGCTTATATGCCATGTAAATAGATTGTGCCAACCCAAGGATAGTGTAGTAAAAATTTCATGAATATCCTTTCCTTGTAATATGATAAACTTTCAATTATTATTATTATTCTTTCATGCAACATGTTTGGAAAATCCAAGATATAAGATATTTTATTTCCAAATGACAAGTCCCAAAATTATTATTTGATGATAAACTTTTTATCACAAAGAAAGTGTTAGTTCTAATTGATAGAGCAACATATGCATGTGCTCACATTACAATCGGCTCATCATAGAAAGGTTCTTCAAACTTTGAAACAAAACAATCCACATTTGAATCTTTATGTGTTTTATTAACAATTATGTATTAATTTTTTTTCCTTACACCAATTGTTTTTTCCTCATCATCTTCCAACATGTGATGTTAATCAGAGGAAGAAAACATTGACCAAAAATAATGTCCATAAAAAATTGTTTGAGTCAATGGTCATATATCCAAATGGACATAATTTGTGATTTGTGATTTGATAATTCCATAAATGTTGCTTTGACATGATTTTCAGTAAGATCCTCATCAAGAACAAGTTCCCTAAGGCCACATGCATTCATCCACCCTTTAGCAATTGTAATTCCATTGATTCAAAATGTCGCATTTCCTTCCACATCACCGCCTCCTTCCAATTCCAAGAACCTTGGCATCATTTGCCTAACTTTTTAACCTATGCAAATGAAATAATTCAATTTGCAAAGGACCATCCTTGTAACCAAAGGAATGATTTTGAATGTCATCCTTGGCCTTGTTAAAAAATGCATCAAATGATTCATCATTGTACATGTTAAGTTTTCAACTCCATGCATCATGACATCCTTCATAACATGACTTGACATTAAACTTTGGACATTGGATTATCTAACATTAAGCAAAATGTCTTTTATTGGCCAAAAACCCCACATAGTCCAAGGTCTTTAAAACATTGTGCAAAGGGATTCGAAGAAAACAAATTTTCAAAGACCTTCATAATAAGTTGAAAACTATGATAATGTGATTTTCAAGTCCAAAAGCACTAATATATTGATGTCAATTTTGCGGCCTTGCAATGTCCAAGACCAATGCACATCCTTTAAGTTGCAAATATGTGTGTCCATATAATTAATTATAAACATAGTGAAAGGAAAAACATTCCCATATGCATAAGATTATAAGATTTTATATTCTCATCTCGTTTGAACATCTAGCAAAAGTCATCAATTACAATTGTAACATGTTTTTGAGTTTTATGTCTTTCCACCACACTTTGCGAGCACAATAAAAATCATGTGATTGCTTGATATTCCACACAAGAATGAAATAGAGGGACTCACTTCACACATTTGTTGTGAGGTGGAGACAATCGAATGACCACCTAATTCTCTTCACCTTGAAACAAAGGAAATTAGGTCTAACCACCTTATTCAATTTGCATGTTTTTGTGAGGTGGAGGCAATTGGGCAAATGGCCCATTCATTTCCCCTTTGTTATGAGGGGAAGGAAATGAATAAAACTCAAATTCTAATGGATAAAAATTTTACACTTTCATGGATAAAACATTATGAAATTTCAATATGCCATAAAGATAATTATGAATTAAATATTGTTGAAAATTTTATTTCATTCATGAACACTTATCTAAACTTCATTCTTAAATTTTCATCTACATGTTATGTTAGTTCTTTGTGTTAATCATGTTGGTTTAAAGATTCCATTGTTGTTTAATACTTAGATATATATATATCATTGCACTTTTGTGGTTAGGGGTAAAAGTTAGTCATGTGACAAAGGAACATGACATAATAGGTGGCATGAGTTTTGCTAGTCACAAATTGTCACTAGATTGGATTGTAGTCCTACCTAATCCATTTTTTTCATATTACAAATCATGGATGATATTTGGATAACTTTCATGGATGGAAAAAAAAAAACTTTATGGATGATCTTCATTTCATCATGAAAATTTATCAAATTTCATCCATGAATGTTCATCCATAAGACCAATTACTAAACTATTTTACCAAATTCACTTTAGTTTTTTTCCAATTCCATCACTATAAGAATTCACGACTTATTTGATGAGGCAAACCAATCAAAAACCACACAAAAGTGACAAAATCCAACCCAACCAAATAATCATTTCGATCAAATCATGTTGAACATATCCATTTTGACAATGGGTTTTTTTTACTAGTAAAATTGGTGAATCTTTGACTAGTCAAATGAGATAATAATATTTGGGCAACCCATAAAAAATTGAAACAATTTTATTAAAAAATGAATGACCAAAATAATAAGAATAATATTTATGCAAATAATGAATTTCCTAATTAATTGATTCATTTACCTAACTATGTTAATAATAATTCATAAAATAATTAATAATTAATTCATATGTATATATATACTTACCCTACCCTACTATGCACCTATGTGTTATAATGTGTGGTATATGTTTGGAATTGGAATTGAACCTTAATTTCCATGGCCAAATGTCAATGTCTTTACCAACCAACACCACGTGTTTTTGTAACATAATGTGTCAAATAATAAATATAACATGTTTCTTCCAAGTCATTTTATTAGTCTAATTTTTTATATGCATTTTTCTTTTCAATTTTTCTTACCTATCTACCACTTACCAACCACCTTCCTACCTATTATTAATTGAACTTTAAAAAAATATTTCATCAATCTTTTATTTTTATGTCATTCCCATGTTCATATAACTAACTTAATCATCATTGTTTTTTTTAATTATAAATTCTTTACCTTTAAACCACAGACATCAATTTGTTGTTTTGCACCATCAATTTCAACATATCCATATCTAAAAAAGATGCATGGCTTGTGCATGAGCATAAAACCTAAGCTTGGAACTTAAAAATTAATATGATTTTAATCCACCTACATGGATAAATTTATTCATAGGTGAATGATTGCATATGGATGATTGTCAATTTGCATGGATGAATTTCATTTATGACTTGGAATAAATAAATCACTGGATGAAATTCATCCATGGTTAGAAAATAAATAAATTCAAAATTACTTATTTCAATCTTCATTTGTTGTCTAAGTATGAATATTTCAAAATTCAATGCCATTTTTAAATGATGGATAATGAAATTGTGACAATATGGGAAAATATGATGATGAGACCATAATATTTTTAAATTTTTTGTTTAAATTTTTTTGTCAACAATGTTAAACAATTAAAAAATTATTGTCATGGGATGAATGTTACCTCCCCCCCCCCCTCACATTGTTGACAACAATGCTATATATGTACTTTGTGAAAAACTAAAGCGCCTTGAAAATAAATAATTAATAAAAAAACCCCATTGTCATCTATGATATTAGGCTGTTTAAAAAGCTAAATAAGGTGCCTAAGATTGAACTTTATTTTATTTCAAAAACCCATTGTCATCAATGACTTTAGGTAATTTAAAGATATTTAAAGCTCAAAAAATCATCATTGTTAACAACACTAGTTAGATTTGAAGAAAGAATGAAAAAAAAAACCCCTCCATTGTCATCATCAACACTTATAAATAAGTTTGAGGGCAGTTGTGGCAGATTTGGAAAAGGAAAAAGAAAAACCCACCATCATCAATGGCACTCAATTAGTTTGCTCAGCAATAATAATAATAATAAATAAATAAACGACCATGGGGTGGATGTTAGCATAATAATAGTAATATAATTAAAAAATATTCAAAATAATGGCATTTAAAATCATAACCATCAAATACATTTATAATGAAAGTTACATTATATTATTCAACAAATGATATATCATATAAAATTAGATTATGTTTTAAATTTTAATTTATCAAAAATTATGGAAAACAAATTTGAATGAATATATATATCTTTAGGTTGGAGCTTTGATGTACAATTTGTTGGAATAAATAAAATACAAATGTATGGATATTCTTCGTTCATCCATGAAAAGAAGGCCTTTAATTTATGGATCAACCAACAATCAATAAGTCATATCATTTTTTTGCTCCTCTTTAAATTCATTTCATTTTCAAAGCATGGAATGAGAATATGACGTATGAATTGTTTTTCATGTCTTCAAGTTTGACCAATGATTTTCAATCATTGTAAATTGAAACCTATAATCCAAACAAAATTTGGAAATTAAGGTTTTTGGCAAACGTAGATTTGTTTTAGCTATGAAAATGATCTATTATAGAAATAATGTACCATAAGTAGTTGGTGATGCACAACACATAATTTTACTAATCACAAATTTAGCATGTGATGGATTGATAATGAAAATTGTGCAAAGTACATTCATTCATAGGTTTTACATTTTACACAAGAATATATGCATTGAAAACACATTTATTTGATACATAGTTAAATGTAAATGACAATATAAGCTAGTGGATTTTAAGTGTTCTCAATTGATGAAATGCATTCTTTATTATGCAAGTTCAATTTTAATAACAAATGCCAAAATAGAAACAAGCAAAGGTTTAATATTGTATAACAATGAAAATGGAATTATTGTATTAACACATGTTTATGTAGACCATTGTATGATTGTGAAAATATTTTGAAGTAAATTTTTTATTAAATGAACATTATGAGAGGCAACTTGCAAAAAAAAACCCTCATGTAAATGGAATCACTATTTCTAATTTTTTTGCTACCAAGGATTTTTATTAAAAAAATGATGTGTAGCAAAAATAGTTTTTGGAAAATTTAGCTCATTTAATTGTTAAAAACCATTTGCCAATGCATCTTATTGAAAGCCAATAGTTAAAAATATTTAGTTTACATTTATGTCCAAAGGTTGTTTTGCCTTTTAGGAAACCATTTCCAAGAGAAATTTTGTCAAAGTTGGTCGAAAAAATTAAGCAATTGTATGTCCTACTTGCTTTGGTAGATTGTTATTATGTAACAACAAGTTTTGATTTATGGATGTCAAAAGGGGCTTATGACATTTATGGCCTTGTTATTAATTTATTGGGGTTTGATTGGCAACCAAAACATATTGCAATTGGGCTTTTTGAAGCATTTGATACCTCTAGGCATGCATTAACCAAAGACTTAATTAAATTGTTCTGCAAGTATGGCTTGAGAAAAAAAATTATTACTTGTGTACAATTTAATTTAAATATTATAACTCTAGCCTTAAAGTTTATTATAAGTTGTGATGTTTTAGGTTTGACAAAAAAAATTCAGGGTAGCTATTTTGGCTATGCATTCTTTAAGGCTTGTTAGTATGTTTCAATTGATGAAAGTTTTTATATAAGTTTGAAATATATGTTTATCAAAACTGCCCAATCTGACCTATAGATTTTCATAATTTGGCCAAAAAAATTAAGGAAAGGAAGAGAAGAATGGAACAAGGTTTATGCAGATTTCAATTTTCTTAAAAGAAATTCAACACTTTAGTTAAAACAAGGTTATCATTAAAACTTTAATATTTCCTTGTTTATTATTATTTTTGTTAAGATTTGTTAAAATGTAAATGATGATCATTTGTTGTTTTTTTTGTAAGTTTGCCAACATAATCATTATTTTTCAAAAAACTTTATAGTCTAAGAATGCTATAATGCTTTGTTATAACAAGCAAAGTTTTGTGAGGATGACAACCATAGTTCCACCCCCTTTGACATGGCATATTTGTCAAATTGTTGTTGATTGTTTATCCTTATGTTATTAATTGGTTGTGTTGTAAACCAATCTAGCGGACATTGGTTATTAAGTGATGCCCTTCATTTGGTCATTTCCATGAGCTTGAAATTGAAAGAAGAACAAAAAAATGCACCATCTTTTTATACCTTAATGGAAGAGGATTTTAGTGTGGTACTTGAGTTAATTTGTTTGGCTTCCAACATTAGAAAAGAAGTTTGTGGAGTTTTAAATAGTTTTCTTTCCTTCTCGAAGAAATTTGACAAAATAACAACACATTATATGTTAGCTTTAATGTTGGACACAAGATTAAAAAGTCTTCGTTTAATGTCTTCTTTCATTGGTCATGATCAAGGAATAACAATTGTTGAACAATATGATACAATGTCATTATAACCTATGTTCATAAAATATTATTACCACTTGCATCCATTGATATAATTTGATAATGGTTTTGCTAACAAAAGAGTGGATGATGATAGTAGTTTGAATATTTTTCAAATGCTAACAGGGAGTATTGAACCAACAAAAAAACTTGTTAAAAGAGAACTATTGATTTTTTGGCATTACCAAGTGGCTGTGAAGGAGATCAAGTGTCCCTTTCAATGGTGGGAGAAACATGAAGCCATGTTTCCCACAATTGGGTTTCTTGTTCATAAAATTTTAGGGATTGTTGGTTCCCAAATAGAGACTAAAAGGATCTTTTCCTTGGTGGGATTTTTCACTAGTTTGAAAAGATGTCATTTATAATCAATTGAATGATGAAGGCAATAGAGAGAAAAAAGGTTTAAAGTTGAATGACAAAGGCAACACATAAAAGAAGGTTAGGAGGGAAAGAAAGAAGGTCTTGTGCATTTTGTTTTTTCAATTCCAAATCATCTTTCTTTCTCTTTGTGCAAGTTGCCTTTGTTGCTCAATTCTAAACCCTCTATCTCTTTCCCTATTGCCTTCGTTGTTCAACTCGTTTTTATGTAAGTCATCCTCATCCCTAAGCTCCAAACCTTTGTTTTTTCTCTTTGCATGTTGCTCACCTTCATTATTTACTTCTAAACCGTTTCTCTCTATAAGTCATTTTTGTCATTCAACTCCAAAATCTTTCTCTTTTTTAGTAGGTCATTTGTCACCTTCCTCATTCAATTCCAAACCCCCCTTCTTTCTATTTTTTGTGTGTGCCTTCGTTGTTCAATTCCAAACCCCCATGTTCTACTTGTTTATTTTTGCACCTTCATTGTTCAACTCCAAACCACCCTTCTTTTTATCCAAAGGCATTGCTTTGGTTGTTTAGTTTTAGAAGCCCCCCCATCCATCTTTTTTTTTTCTTTCCTAGGTCTTGGTTCATTATTAGAGCTTGCCACCTCAAATATTGGCAAAAATTCCCCCCTTTCTTTAAGGTCAATTATCATCATCATTCATGGGCATTGTTGTTACATTTGTGGTTTGCACATCTCCCTTCACCCAAACTTGTCTCCACCCTCTTTTTCTATAATTAAACTTTTCAGAGAAGTTTGAATGTGTACAAACCGCACCCCCCCCCCCCCCCACCCCCCAAACCAATGAATTGCAATGCATTATGTTTCATGGAACTTCATGATCCCCCTCCTTCCCAATGCATTGTTTTATCTATGTTGTCATGTTAACGTTTGAACCTTTCATCATGTTTGTTCTGTTTATCCTTTTGTTCTTTGGAATCCAAGCCCTTTCACACCTTCCCCATCTACAAGATGTTATTCCAATTTGGTTTGTTGCAACCTCATTGTAGCATTTGAATTCTTGCCATAGCCTTAACTTCTCTCTAATTTTCTAATCCTACATCAAGGTTCATACCTATGTACAATAAAGGATGGGCCTTTAAACTAGCTACAAAATTCTCATGAAACCTATCCTTTATTTCCCATATTGTAGTTATTGTCCAAGTTACATTGAAATTTTCTTTTGTGTGTTTTTCTGTTATTCATTGAGTTTCCTTCTTAGTTGGGGTGAAGGAATTAACAACATGTTCCTAATGCTTGATATTGTCATCCATTAACTATGCATTGAATGGCCAAATTCTTGCACCTGCAAACCCATTTTTAATGTTTTTCCTAGACAAAGATTGGTCTACGGTCTTGTCTACATAATCTACACTGATTAATTTTTAGTGATTAATTTTTATCATTGCATTATCCCTTTCTTTTTTTAAAAGTTATTTTGAAAGGTTTGAAACAACTCACATCCGATGGTTTAAAGGCACGAGAAATGTGAAATGGTAATGTAATAGTGTCCAATCCAAATTCCTATGCTTATTCTATTGTTTTTAATGAAACATGTGACCCACATCCATTTAAAGAATTGATAGATCTTGATTGCATTTTGTGATGCCACCTAGATTAACCTATTGAAGAATGATATAAATTCTTAAAATAAAAAAGAAGTCATTCATGTTTTCCTTGCATTGCCATGCATGTTCCTTCTTTACAATGCTTGATGTAATTTTCCTTGATCCTATAACCCTTGAATATGTAAAACCTTGGTAAGAACCTCCTATTGCATTTACAACATAGTTTATAGTCAACCATTCCTTGGATTTGGGAATGGTGTTATAAACCTAATGTGAACCCCTTCTTGTCAAAACTTTGGCCCTTGATTGGTGCCATGCCTAAATCCTTATTTCAATTGAATTCCACATATGATCTTCATTATCATGGCTAGATGTTGCACCTTAGCTCTTTCCAACTAGTTGGTGGAATCTATTCAAGGGGTATAAAAGGTACACATTTCAATCTCATGTACACATCCCAAGAGTCCAAAAATTTGGTTAAATATGGATATATTAAAAGTGTATGCTTTTGTAACAATTATGTAGAAGAGATTACTTTGAAAAAACCTTCAAAGTCTTCCAACAATAAATCAATGTCTAAAGTTGATGTGAAAGTTGTAAATGTGAACCTCATGTGTTGACAAGTTGGAACTTCTTGAAATAGGTGAAAACTATAATTGTTTATTTTCCTTGCTACTCTTGGGACTACATATTGTTGGGTCCATCTATAGTTGTTATGTTTTATTTCGTAGAGTTAATTTACATAAGATGTCCTTTTTTAAACTATTGTTTTTATTTTTTAATATTGTGAACTTGTTTTTACTTTCACCTCTTCTAAGCTACCTTTTACCTTCATAGGTCCTTCTTGTTTTTTTATTTCACAAGGATTGCATTCTTATCTATTTTACAGCTCAAGGATTTTAAAGCTAAAAATAAAATCTCTTGGATATCTAACAATTTATCTTCCATATTCTATGACAATTTGAGAATTTTGATCCAACCATAAAATATATACTACGATTAAACATTTTTTTAATATTGTGATATGTTGGTTAACTTGTGATTGGAAACGATGTTTTTGGTGGGAAATGTAAAAGGCTCAACCTTTTGAAATTTGCTTTGGCTTTTACCTCCAAAGTTGTTGGGGTAAATATTATGTTTTAAAACAACTTTGTGTACACAAGATTGTTTATGTCCATGTATTTTAGACAATTTACAGATAAAGTGGTCATTTAATTGAATTTCTCCAAACTAGATTTAAATAAATATTAAGTAAGTAAGTTGAACTAACTTCTACTTACCCATCTAAGGTACACACTTCTCTAAATAGGATCTATTTACCGATTAAGTCAAATATAACCTGAGGTAGATAAGTAGGTAGAAAAATGGGTAATTAGGTGTAAATACATGCATATTTAAATTTTATTTTAGGTTCAGCCATTTTTATTGACCCATCCCAACATCCACATGTTTTAAAATACCTTGTTCATATACTTTTCAAAATGAAATGAAAGTTAAAACATATAAACTAACCTTGTTACTTACAAGTTCGTAATTAAACATGTGATTGATCCTTTACAAACATGAGCACATTTGTCATTATAAACATTAACTTGTTTGAAAATAAACTGTTCAATCATTTTTTTTCCAATTAAAAGTTTGATGAATTTTTCCAATATTTCATTAAAATTACAAATCATACAAATCATGGCCACCCTTCTACAATATATGGTGGAAACTGAATGGTTATCTCCTACTCAAAATAATTAATGTCAAAGCTCCTCCATATTGAGGACTTTTCACAATTTATTGTACAACAGTTTTTAATTGTTCTCTTACATGTAAACACCCTCAAATTCCTCAAGCTGGTCAGCAGCTCCAAAGAGAGAGGCAACGTTCCAAGAGCCAAGCAGTCAGCAAATACTAGTTTACTCAAATTAGGCAGAGCACCTTCATCCACTTCTGGAAATTCCAAGAGCCTCTCACAGAAATCTATTCGAAGCAACATAAGAGCTGGAAAAGCATCACAACTTGTGAACGACCTTGGAAGATATTCCAAATTTTCCAAACTAAATAATTCAAGTTGTTGCAGTTGTTTTAAAGAATATGCCATCTCAGGTCACAGGGTTTCGACGTTCTCCAACCATAAAAACTTGAGCTTTGTAAGAGTAGATATATGGAGAGGTAGCTCCACCTCTCCACCATAAATGCTAAGTTCTGTCAGAGCACCCAACCCACATACTTCTTCCAACCACACTCCAACAGTTGGATATACATCACACAAAGATTGTGCTCTTGCCATGCCTGATGCTGTATGTTCAGCCCATCTCAAGTTGGAACAGTATTCTGTGCGTAATATTTGCAATGATGTGAGGCTGCCCACTCCAGAAGGGAGATACTCCAAACTGTTGCACTCAGATAGATTCAGATGTTTCAACACATGAAGTTTCCTTACTGTGTCTGGTAACCTCACTAGGTTCCAACAAGAAGAGAGGTCAAGCGAAATCAAATTCTTAAGATCACCAAGTTCCTTAGGTAGATCTGAAAACATTCCTCCACTTAATTGCAGATATTTTAGTTTTTGAAAGCTCCTCAAGAAACTTGCTGGTAAAGAGAATATTTCATTTCTACCAAGTAATAGAGACACCAATTCAGGTGCACAAAACGTCCTAGGGAGTCTCTCCAACTTGTTCGACCGCAATGATAGTCTCAGACCTTTCAAAGGTCGCTTCGATTTGGCTTTCCACTCTTGTGGGAATTCCTCCAAATTTCGACCTGCTCGATAAAGATAAAGCTGTTTTGCAGGGGGTGTGCCATTGTCATTTTCCAATATGTAGAAAGCCAAATCTCTCATCACATCATGTAACTTGAACCATTGAAATCTCGTTTCATCTTGTTCGTCTACATTTGACTCAATGAATGATCGCCTCCACAACTTACTCAACAAGGAAAATGCATCCGCTCTAAAATCATCTCCACCATTTCCAGGAACCAACCCCTCCCCTATCCAACCTCCCAAAATCTCATCAAAGTAAATCTTATGATCTTCAGGAAATGCTCCAAAGTAAAGAAAACAATCCTTCAAGCGCCGATCATCCTTAGATAGGAGATCGTAGCCAAGCTTTAAACGCTCATACAACTCCTCTTCAACAGTCCACTCTTGCATGCATGATTCCCTTAGCTTCTTCAGTAATGGCTCCCATTCAAGTTCACGTGAGGTCTTCCCACACATTGCTCTGCCTATAACCTTCAGAGCTAATGGAAGACCTTTGCACTCCTCAGCCATGGACTGTGCCAATACCTTTAATTCACATGGCACATTGCATGGTGGTCCAAATGCATGCACACAAAACAGGCTCCAACTATCCTCCTTTGAAAGTGGAGTCATATGCTCTTGGTTTATCTGTGGACTGGCTCTTTCCAATAAAGACAGGTTTCTAGTAGTCAACAATGTGACACTTCCTTTTCCCTTGGCTAAGTCCAGTGAATCAAATGCTTTGCCTTGCCAAACATCATCCAAAACCAGGAACACTCTTCTCTGTCTAAACTGATTGTATAATTTGAGCTTGTAATCCTCTGGGTTCACAGTCTTCTCTGGTTCGAAACCCAGTTCTTCACTTAGGGTCTTATACAGAGCTATTACGTCAGGAGTTTGCCCCACAGTGCACCAAATAAACTTGGCTTCTTGAAAATGGCCATGTACCTTTCGGCTCCCATACACTCTTTGAAGAAGAAGAGTTTTCCCAACTCCACCCATGCCCCATACTCCCACATATTGAGGATCTGTATCACTCCCTTCTGAGGTCACCAATGTTTCTACCCTCTCCACATAGCTCTCCAGACCAAACATTGATTGAGGCAAGTCATGAACCTCTTGTAAAGCCTGATCACACTCTCTTGCCACCTTCAAATTCACCGTACAACTACCAAAACGTTAGGCCACTTGTCATACATAGAAAATATATTACTACAACATCACTCACTTAAGGTGAATATCCTATCCTCGGAAACTTGCATGGGGCCATCGCTTTGCACATTCATAATTCATCAAAATCAAGCAAACTTGCTTACCTCCTAACAGAAAAATTTAACTATATTTTACAGAGTAGGTAATGCTTCAATGTTAACGAAATATGGAACTAACTCCATTATTGAAACTCACCTCTCTACAAGTAATGATAAATTGTAGAAGCAACCGGTAGCTGGGATGTTCTTTACTTGGGGGCTTGCACACCTCCATGTGATCAGCATCCTCAACCTTGTAAGAATTTTTTCCTGCTAATCGTTGTGCCGAGCTAAAATCCACCAAAATTCCCTAGTCCAATCATAGAACCCAAATTGCACATATCAACACCAAACAACATCAAATCATCACAGGTGATTGGTTGCAAAAAATCCATTTCATCCAACACATACGTACCACTTGCTCCATTGGCCTGCCCTCACAAAAAGCATATATATTCATTTCGTTTTCAGTGACAATGCCATCAAACTCCACTGATAGCAGTTCCATATCTTGTTGCCAGGGTTGGATGTTCTCCATTATTTCAGGATGACGTCTGTTGCTGGAACTCAACAACTTGTTCACATATTTAGCAATATTGCTTGATCCAGCATGTGGAACAGCATAGAAGGCCACCCCCCTCACATTACTCAAAAACACTTTCGCACACTGCACTGTAGCTTTGGACCAGGAATCAATAGCATTTTTGATGGCTAATCTCCTCTTCAAATTTACAACCAAGCTCTTCAATACCAACCCTCCAAAACTGTGCCCTACTAACACAATAGGTTGATGCCAATCATACCTGCAGAAAACATATTCATTCCATATGCTGATTTTTCAGAAAATATTTAGTTGACTTAGTTAAGTCTATATTTATGTGACTGAAATATATATTGCAAGTGCACACCTCTGACATTATGCAAAAAAACCATTCCACTGCACTGCAGCTCTCCTCATGGCATTTTCAAAATTTAGAAAGTTAAAGCCCTTTCCAAACTTTTAAACATCAATGTTTAAAAAATAGCATATTTTCACAAATAAGTATGATTCCATTCAACCTCCACAATACATTATGTCCTATATTCATTTTTCAGGAAGCATTGCAAAACCATCTATAATTGGCTGATACAGTACCACTGATAAGCAAATAGATTTTCTATACAATTGAAAGATGACCAAGTGGTTGGGTTACAAATCTTATATCTGAAAATTTTAGTTGCTTGATATATTTGTGAGAGAGACCACTACATTGGCCAAAGCATGGCATTTTGATAATCAAAGAGAGATGACTTTTACCTAGGATTGATGAGAGTCTGGAATACATTATCTGCAATCTGTGATACATGATCATGAGGGGAGGTTACTACATGTGCATTGTATGATACAGAGAAAATGCGCACAGCTTCCCCCAAATCAAACGGCAGCCATTCTTGAGGCCAACATACATCATCATGACCTCGTTGTGTCCATGTGCTACTCCAGGTACCACTAGTGTCATTTGCAGTTAATTGGAGCCCATGGAACAATACCACATCCAATTCACTCCGTTGCTTGCCTGCAGGAGGTGGCCATAGCTGATGCACTGGCCAATCACCCTGCCACCAAAATTCCACATTCAAAATATTGCACAGTAACCAAAGTCCAAATCACAGCACCAGTAAGTATCTGAAATTTGCTGAGAGACAGAACACCAATTGATTTACGATGTAATAGAATGGACAATTCAAACCAAAACGCTTGGAAAGAAATTAGTATCACAGACTGGACCAATATGCAAGGTGAAAGGAACTAACAGAACTAGCAGCCATGATGATCAAAATTGATTATGATAGTTAAATATAAATCCATGATATGGCAACAACCCTAGATACCATGTGCCTTAGTAGTGTCATTAACTTGTAAACTGCCATTCAACTTTGTTTTTAAGAGCTGAGAGCAATCCAAAAACCTCACTGCTTGTATAAGTGGTTCTCATAACATATAAGAGGGGTGTTGCTCTCAAGAACTGATGGTTTTTGTTCTTCATTGAATCGATAGGTGAAAAACGGCATGTTGGGAGTTGCCACACAAATGGTGGTGTTGCCACAAAATGGTGGTGTTGTTCTCAAGCACCCATTTTCCTTTCATTCACTAGGGGAGAAAATCCCTGACAAACTTGTGCAGTTACAAATGTCATACCCTGTCGCACATTGTTGAACTCTTCTCTCAAATCCGAAACAAGCAATAGAGAGTCAATTTGTAGACGCTGTCACCTAGCCACAGATACATAGACAGTATCATTCTAAAAGTCAGACTCTGCAGGCACATTATTTGAAAAGACCCTGAAGGGTGAGAAAACAATGTATGATATTTTGTTCACGTGGTTTTTGGCCCTGGAGTGATTGGATCTGCTGACATGATTAGTAGACATTTGTTGACTCTTAAACGAAGAACTACTGATATGTGACTAAAAGTTCGCAAATCATTAGGCCCTAAGCAAGAGATGTTCAGCCATAAACACATAAACAAACAGAGTCCAGCACCCCAAAATGCTGCATCATCAAAAACAATATCTGAAATTCCTGCGTCTGGAAGTACCCTAAGAAGGAATAGCCATTAACGGATGACACGCTGAAAACTTTGCTTCGAATTTGAACAACATAAATCTCTTCAAAAAGAAACTTATATGACTAGTACCTCAAAAACTTGGCCCATAACGGGAGGTTCAATCCTGCTGATGCAAAGGCAATTTGCAGAAGAAAAGCCTTCAAATAGTTCAAGGTCCTTGAGCAACAACAGGTAGGACTCCCTCGTTCTGGAATGCGAATTCTGCAACTCTCAAAAGTAAATTTTCAAGTGACATTGGAAAGAAATTTACTGAACTGATCCGCCAGATTCCAAGTGTTCAGCAATCAATCAATGCACAACCAACTAAAAAACATGACAGTAGGAGTCCATCTAGCACAATATCACAAATTGTGGCTTTGTAGATGCCCTAGAAAATAAAGTTGCATGCAAGCTGGTCGCATACCAGGAGATGGTCATCGGCTGCGAGAATGGAGACTCCAGGGTAGTCAGCGTCGAAAAATACTAGCAAACCTTCAAACCGCCGAGGGTTGAGAAATATCGACGCTAGAGTACAGCGCTCATTTCTCATGGGAGACAGGAAAACCATCCAAATTAGCAATATAGCAACCGTGTGCTTTTCCGTGGCTGTTCCCCTTGCAGAAACCACACAAGACCGAGACACACATGACTGATCTTCTGTACTCCCCACACTACATTGGGCAGTACAGTTCAGTGAAGCTGCATGAAGCTCGAACACTGGTTCTATTATAACAGACGGAAGCAGCAAGGAGTATTCCAAACCCTTGCGATGATCTGATTTCACAATGGCAGGCCACACAATCTTCACGCCACTTCAATAGATGATGGAAATGCTTCCTACCGACATGCTGGACAGCTCTGCGGATCGCAGTCGATGTATGAAGCGAGCTCGCACGCAGCAAGTAGTATTCAAACCTGCTCCGGCAACCTGATCTCGCAATAGCAAGCTATACAATTCCTTTAAGCGTGGCTCAATCTTAGAGGCCAGCCAAGAGCTGTAAGAAAGCACAGTAAGTAGTACTGGGGTGGGCAGAGAAGATTAAGGGGCGAAATCCTTCTCCTGGCCTTCTTCGAGAGCACTTTCAAAAACACGTGCAAAAGAGGAGCCAATGCATTTTTCTAAATCGCTAGAAAACAAAGCATGGACCACTACCTCATGTTTTCTGGAAGGCTGAAATTGTATTGACTAAATGAGCTAGATATCTCAAGTTACAACCATAAACTATGAGTCATAAGTTGCAACAAACTCATTTCAAAATCTATCTGCACTCCAAGACTACTATTATGAACAAACTCTATGTGCACTCAGAAGCTACAATTGTGATTGTAAGACAAACTTTGAGCTTCAAAACTTGACAGGAAGTACTGCAGTCTTGTCCAAAATCACTATAATATAAGCTTTCTAACCCTAAAATAGCCGCCATTTAACCCTAAACTGGCCAGCATCTAACCATACTATAGTTGTCACCATTTAACGCTAACCTAACTCCTAAAAAAATATATGACTACAAGGGATGAATGTTAAGCGTATTCATTAACATGCGTCAAAAAAGAATAATATTTTAAACATGATGAATATCAAACACATTCATCGAACTTTGAAGATTAAGAAATAACAATATTTCAAACATGTATTCTTTGCTTCATATTCTTCAAGTGTACTTTGAAGCTAATGGAGACCACTTCTTTTGATTTCTATCTTTTTGTTTTTAAGTTTCTTTTCTCTAATAGCACTAGCGTTTAAAATTTCACATATTTGTGACCTGAAAAAAACCTTTCTACCTCCTTGTCATAAATCAAGGCTCGTATTTTGTCCAAATCGCCATCATTTGACATCCTTTTTAGAAAAGAGAGGTCATCTTTTCTATCAACGACAAAGATGGTTGTTAGTTTGTACAACACAAGAGGACCACAAGATGTCGCCATTCAAAAGAGGCACATTACAAGTCGCCATTGTGTTGCTACAAGCATTTTTTGTGTTTGCAAACGGAGTTACAATGTTGTTGCTCCCTTTTCGATCAACTCCGCCACAATGTTGCCTCCAATTAATGACCTATTTTAATAAGATGTCATCTTTACTTGTTTAGGTCATAGTTTTCTTAGTGACAGCTCCTTAACATCAATGGTCTGAATTTTGTAGCCACTATTGGAGCACGATGGCTATTGCACAAAGACCAAAAACTTTGGAGGTTTGACGTGAGTAGATCTTCCTTACAAATTGAATTTGTTTTTATTGTTTTTTTTATTGTTGAAGCCAAAATCTTGCATTAAGCTTGCGATTTAAGTAATTTGTGTTTGGAGTTTGGAGTTTAAATGTTGCAAACTTGGGATAATCAAGCTTTAGGTTTGATGATTATTTGGTTTCTTATTATTGAAGTTGGGAATCATGATCTTGCATTAAGCTTGCTATTTATGTAAATTGTTTTTAAAGATTGGAATCTAAATGTTGCACACTTGTGAGAATCAAGCTTCAAGTTTGGTAATTGTTACAAGAACTTTGGACCAATGAGCACTATTTACAATTTTGTAGCATTTATTAATATCTTGACGTCAATGTTCTAGCATTTATTAGTAACTTGGGGCCAATTTGCAACCCAAAAATGCTCAAAGTTGGCCCCAAGTTTTTTTGGCCTTGACTCCTAATGTAAAGTGGGCCTTATCTAACCCATGTAATTTTCCCTGTTAATGTTGTTGACAACTATTTTTTAATCACAAACTGTAGTTAAAAAATTACATTTCTTTTTTTAATCCCCCTCTTCTCACCCATTCTTTTTGTGCAAAAACAAAAACTCCCAAGTGCATTGCAAATTGTATCAACTTAAATTCAATTTCAATACACACAAGCCCCAACATAAAAAAGGCTTCAAAACTCATGTCAAACAAAAGAAAAGAAAAAAAGACCCCCAACCTACCAAGTTGGATTTTCAAAATTCCAACCATTTACATGACATATGGGGCACAATGCAAAGGGATAATTGACAATTAGTTACAAGTTAACCAAGTCGTTTGTTCAAAAAATTGATTCAAATTTTAGAGAAATGAAAATTAATTGTTTAATATTGGCATGAATTATTATCTCTTGTTTTAAGAACACTTGGAATTTTGTCTTGCTCCACAAGAACATTTGATTTTCTCTTATTTTTTCGATGTTTTTAGTTTTCATGCAAATAAGGAATTTTATTTTTTTGTCACACATTGCATCATATCATTATTACCCATTGGTCAAAACTCATTTGTATCAAGGTTATTAACATGTTATGTTATTGACACTTGAACATGTGTTATTTAATTAGGCTTCATGTGAATATGTTGACATGATTCAAAAAATTATTAACAAAGAAATAGATGCCAATGCAAAACATAAAAATACAAAAATGCACATGGAAACAACCATAATGGAGTCATTTTAATATTATTCATGGTGTTCAAATTTTTATTTTTTTTTATTTTTGTTTCATAGATCGTAATTTGTACAATTTTTTGGTATTTAAAAAAATTATTCAAATAGCATGTGAGAGTTATATGTATAAAGGGTGGGAAGGAGCAAATGTTAAAGCACGTTATGAGTTTAATAATGATCCAATAAAAAATGTGTTTTCAACATAAAATAAAAATGGAGGTTGACTATGAAATCAAAAATATTAAAATTTCTTGACTTACAAATTGGTTCCATCCCCAAAGCTCTTAACAAATGTAAGAGCAATCTAATAATTAAATAGGGTCATTTGTTCAAAATTTATTGGAATATTAAGCAAATGCATTATCCCCATGCCTCTGAACAATCATGTCGGTCAATGTCATTGGAAATTGACCAAGCCCAACAACCATTTTGTCTTTTTCTTGGAACCTTGGTAATGAATCTTGCAATGATCCATTTTATTATGAATGATGCACAATAGCTCCTCTTTTGATTGAATGGATTTTTCTTTCCAATTAGGAGAAAATTACTTATATGATTATTGGTGTTTCTTATGCCTTTTGAGTTTCAATTTGTGTTCATTGTCATTAACATTGTTTTTTTCCAACTTTAAAAAAAAAATTTGAGGACTCTTAAACTATGCATTTGGAAAAGGTTGAACCTTTGTTTCAAACATCCACATTGAGATGATGTTTTGTTTAAATCAACTCATAACATATTAAAAGATTTGATCAATATTTTAATTCCTTATTAATGTACAATCATACACATATGATAATGAAAATTGTTAGAACTAATTTTATGCATCATCTCATATTTACATAATTATTAATCAACATGAAAAGTTTACATATGTGTGAAATTTGGCATACATCATTGTTCCATTCTCAAATATTTTTCCATGTGTTTGGAATTAGAAGGTGAATGCTTTGTCAACCATATCCAATTCTTTTCATTTCATGTAGCATTTATCAACGCAATGTTCAATGAGCTGGGGTGAGTAATAGTGGCATTTGCCACTATTACCAATATTACGCTAATAGTGGCATGTCCAGATTTTTATTAGTGGCACTAGTACTAGAGTGTAGACAAACTCCATATAGAGCAACATTATTACTTCTTAGCAGTGAGTTGGAGCAGCCGTTTGTGCTGTTGGGCATGAAGGACACACTCGAGCCCAAAATTAGAAAGGCTCTGCCTAAAAATATCCTTCTCGCGCCTCAGTCTGGAGAAATCTGCTTCCACTGTCAAAGTGCCGGGAAAAACCGAAGCCAAGCCTCCAGCAAATTCAAACAGACCCGGAAACCGCGATCCAAGAAGACCCCAACCATCCATAAACGAAGTTTTGTGATTGCAGGCATCGATGACTAATCGCAAGTTGTCCTCTGCATGATAGCATCTAATTAACTCTTCGTGTTCTTTTTCGATGGTTTCAATATGTTGTGGTGTAAACTTGGCTGCCTACAATCGTAGAATGTGCTTGCGAACGGTGACACAAAACTGGGAGCGCCCATACTTAACAAGCTCGTGCGGCATTACCGGTGGCAGCTGATCATTGGCGGCAGCTTGCTCATTGGCACAATTTCGCCTAGCAGTGATCAACGTAAGCTGCAAAGCAGCAGAAAGGAATGTTGAACCGACCAGTCGGAGAACGTGATGCCGTGCACCATTCTCAGAAGGGATCTCGTTGAGCTTCAATGACATGAACGTTCCAAGACCCTGAACAAACTGCTCAACGCTAGAGAGTGGCGCCGCAAATTCCCCAGTTGAGATGAGACCACCAGAACCAGCTGTTGCCTCTGTCATAGCCTGAAGCTCAAACTGAAGCAGTGGACCTTTGCCTCCCACCAGCCGGCAGAACGTCTGCGATAGGTTAGATAGCTCGGCCACTTGCTGGGACACCAATAAGGTCAAGCTAGTGTGCACCACACCAAACCCTAATGAAATTGGGCCCAGTGGCATTATCTAAGAATGTAAGCAGACCGACGTGCCGTCCTGTCATGTTCCTCGCTCCATCAGTCGCAACGCCGATTAAGGAGTCTCTCTAGCCTGGACAAATTACATCCAAAACCTTCACAATCATGTCGAACATCGATTGCCCCGTGTGACGCTCGTTCATTGGCAGAGCCAACAAATGAAAATTGTGGATGTTGTCGCCGGCCCAGAAGCGAACCCGAATGTCCAGATAGGATGTACTTTGATGTGTAGCTCCATCCAATGCCAGCGAGAAGGCCCAGCAATCGGAAAGAATGTCAGAAAGCATCTGCAAGTTCGATGCGCACATCACTCGAAGAAACGATGAGACCTTACGACGGTTGCAACCAGAATAACAAGCCATTCCAGTGAGCTCCTTCGTCGATTGAGCAGGGCGAGAGGTGAGACAAAAAGTCGAACCAAGCGAAGTGAACTCAATGACCATATCAAACAAAGAGCCGTTCTTGATCGCTACCTCGTATGCAGCAATAGGAGCATAGGCACTCCTCTCTGGAGAAAAATCCTGGATCGGAACGAAGATACTCAGAGCCCACTTCTTGATTTCTAAAGGCGTCAAGTCTGGACGGCGGCGACCATCTCTGCAAACAGCAGCCTCCACTTCCTCGGCTTCTTCATCCGAATCAGATTCATCGTCAACATCGAAATACATGCTGCCAATGATCGTGTCGACAATCGCCACATCAATTTGAAACAAACGCGGTGCAGTTTCATTCTTGAAGTGGCTGAGGAGAGTGTTCTTGATTGGTACTATCCTGTCAAAAAAGTCGCCCTTGTCATCTGCAGCTTGATAATGTTGCCATTTGCATGGGTGTTGCGTCTCGTTATGCTTCCGGTAGCAATCAGGCCTAAATGGCGCTGTGAAATACTGGGCATTTTTGGTGGCCTTTTGCTTCCGTCCTGGTTGTTTTTCTCTTCCAAAGATTTCGCAAAATCAACAAACAACACTGCGGACCAACTTCGTCTTGGGATCAACATCGGTCACTCGGAGGCCGTACGTCTCCTCCTGGCCTTTCTGAAATGGCGTAGTTCGTTTTGCCGACATCGTCCAACACAGGAGACAATCAATCGAGGTAGAAATGGTGCGCGGATGGCACGACACTCTCCCGGCGCACTTCATGGAGTTGCGTTGTAACCAAAAAAGGAGGTCTCACAAAAAAAACAGAACCTAAGCTTCCTTCCTCGCATTTCTCACCGAACCCCAATCAATGAGGCGCCGCTTCCATTCATCAAACACGCCGTCAACTCCCATGCATTCCATGCAAATCAAGTCATCCTCACCTCCTAATCAAGGAGGCATCCGCCGCCACTAATCAAGTGCGGCGGTCAGATTACCTAGATCAAGACGTTTGTGTTCACACAGACAATGCGCTCATGAGATCTTTGTCCGACTACCTATTGTTCGGTCACAGCGCCACGGACCCTTTTAATAGTGGCATGCTGCTGAGCACTGATAGTGGCACTGGGTGGCATTTTTTGCCCGAATGCCACTATTACTCACCCATGTCAATGAGTGATTGAACATTAGATTCCATTTACTTAGTTGCACAATGTTGTTTCTTCATCCCAATGTTGCCTTGTGGCTTATGTCTATAACCATGTTATCTTTCTTGCTTTCTATGACATGTACATAAATTGTGCCAACCGAACGATAATGTATTAAAATTTTCATGAATATAATTTCCTTGTATTATGATGAACTTTCATTTATTATTATTATTCTTTCATGCAACATGTTTGGAACATCCAAGATATAGGATATTTTATTTCCAAATAACAAGTCCCAAAATTAATGTTTGATGATAGATGTTTTATTACAAGGAAAGTGTTAGTTATAGTTGATAGAATAGCATATGTGTCACAACCCTAACCTTGGGTTCATGACTAAATGTGAAGTCCAAGGGCCTATGAAGGCGAAAATGTGTTTAGGTGTGAAACACACTTTCACAAATGGGGAAGAGTGCAAGGGATGAAGCCCAATGACTCCCAAGTGCATTCCCACTTTTGGAATTGCACTCATACAAGAGTTCCAAATGTTCAAAACCTTGGTTGAAAAGGCAAACAAACATCAAATTGGGCCCCTAGGACACCATTAGAAAGGTCTTGAAACGTAGATGCTTCAAATCTCTTCACATTATTCATTTAAACTTAATTGACATGAGTTATGATAAAAAAAAAGGGAGCAAATCAAATTGGAAAATTTGATTCTTCACCACAAATCCTTTGAAAGCAAGGGTCAAATGAGGCCTGATTAGAGCGCATTATACAATGTTGGAAAGATATTTTCAAGGGCTATAATATTTCCCTTGCACTTTTGAAGCAGACTTGATTTGAAAAATATACAAGTGTCCAAAGTTTTGGGACACGAAAAGTCCCAGTTTTGGGACTTTCATTTGAGAGTCCTAAGGAAAATTGACATTTGGATGTAGTTTCCGCAGAAAGGCACAGAGTATACTTATAGGGAGGGGAGTGGTGCCTCCTCCCAAAGGTTGTGGGTTGTGTGAAGTTTGTGCGTGAAATCATCCCTATTAAGTTTGGTCATCCCTATTAAGTCCAGTGCACCACTTCCATTCAACTTACACTAATTGGCCTTTTTTCTTGATTGTGCAAGTTGATATCATTTTGAACTCCTCCTTGTGAATTCATCCTAGTCCCATCTTGGAGCTCTAGCACACCCTCCTACCCCCGAAATGTTACGAATTAAAGAACATGCCTTAACTCTCTTATTCTTTCGTTGTTTTTGCTTTAAGACCCACCTTTGGGGTTGTTAAAGAATTTGGGGGTGCATCAATATGCATGTGCTCACATTATAGTTGGCTCATCATACAAAGGTTTTTCAATCTTTGAAACAAAACTATCCACATTTAAATCTTTATGTGTTATTTTAACAATCATGTATTAATTTTTTTCCTTGCACCAATTGTTTTTCCCCATCATCTTCTAACATGTGATGTTAATCATAGGAAGAAAATAATGACCAAAAATAACATCCATCAAAATTTGTTGGAATCCATGGTCATATATCTAAATGGACATAATTTGTGATTTGGCAATTCCATATATTTTTACTTTGACATGATGTTTACTAAGATTGTCATCAAGAACAAGTTCCTTAAGGCCACATGCAATCATCCACCCTTTAACAATTATAATTCCATAGATTCAAAACGTCACATTTCCTTCCACACCATCGCCACCTTCCAATTCCAAGAACCTTGGCATCATTTAGGTGATTTTTTTAACCTAAGCAAATTGAAATAATTCAATTTGCAAACAACCATCCTTGTAACCAAAGAAGTGATTTTGAATGTCATCATTGGCCTTGTTGAAAAGTGCATCGAATGATTCATCATTGTACATGTTAAGGTTTTCAACCCCATGCATCATGACATCTTTCATAACATGATTTGGCATTAAACCTTAGACATTGGATTATATAACATTAAGCAAAATGTTTTTTATTGGCTGAAAACCCCACATAATCCAACGTGTTTAAAACATTATGCAAAGGGATTGAAAGAAAACAATTTAACTTTTTCAAAAATCATCATAATAAGTTGAAAATTATAATAATGTGATTTTCAAATCCAAAAACACAAATATATTGATGTCAATTTTTCACCCTCGCAATGTCCAAGACCAATGCACATCCTTTAAGGTGCAAATATGTGTTGTCCATATAATTAATTATAAACATAGTGAGTAGAAAAAAATTTCCATGTACATAAGATTGCAAGATTCTATATTTCCATCTCATTTGAACATCTAGCAAAAGTCATCAAATACGACTATAACATGTTTTTGGGTTTTATGTCTTTCCACCACACTTTGCAAACATAATAAGAATCATGTGATTGCTTGATACTCCACACAAGAATGAAATAGAGGAATTTATTTCACACATTTGTTGTGAGGTGGAAACAATCGAATGACCACCTAATTTTCTTCACCTTGAAGCAAAGGGAATTACATCGAACCACTTGATTCAATTTGCATTTTTTGTGAGGTAGAGACAATTGGGCAAATGGCCCATTCTTTTCACCTTTGTTATGAAGCGAAGGAAATGAATAAAACTCAAATTTTAATGGATAATTTTTTTACACTTTCATGGAAATTCAATATGCCATAAAAATCATTATGAAATATTGTTGAAATTTATATTTCATTCATGAAAGCTTATCTAAACTTCATTTTTAGAATTTCATCTACATGTTATGTTAGTTCTTTGTGTTAGCCATATTGGTTTAAAGATTCCATTGTTGTTTAATGCTCTTATATATATATATATATATATATATATATAGTTTTGAGGTTAGGGGTAAAAGTTAGTCATGTGACAAAGGAACGTGACATAATAGGTGGCATGAGTTTTGCTAATCACAAATTGTCATTAAATTGGATATAATCCTACTGAATCCCATGTTTTCATATTACAAATCATGGATGATATTTGGATAACTTTCATGGATGGAATAAAATTTGATGGATGATCTTCATTTCATCATTAAAATTCATTAAATTTTATCCATGAATGTTCATCCATAAGACCAATTACTAAACTATTTTACCAAGTTCACTTTAATTTCTTCCCAATTCCATCATTATAAGGATTCACTACTTATTTGGTGAGGAAAACTAGTCAAAAACCACACAAAATTGACAAAATCCAACCCAACCAAGTAATCATTTTGGTCAAATCATGTTGAACATATCCATTTTGACCATGGGTTTTTTTACTAGTAAAATTTGTGGATTTTTGATTGGTCAAATGAGATAATAATAATTGGGCAACCCAAAAAGAATTGCAACATTTTTAAAAAAAAAAGACCTAAATATTAAAGAATAATACTTATGCAAATAATTATTTCCTTAATTAATTGATTATTTTTAATTCATTCATTCATTCATTTACCTAACTATGTTAATAATAATTCATAAAATAATTAATTCATATGTGTGTGTGTATATATATATATATATACTCTTACCCTACCTTGCCGTACCATGCACCTATGTGTTATAATGTGTGGTATATGTTCAAAATTATAATTGAACCTTGATTTCCATGGCCAAATGCCAATGTCTTTGCCAACCAACACCACATGTTTTTGTAACATTATGTGTCAAATAATAAATATAACATGTTTTTTCCAAATCATTTTATAAATCTAACTTTTGATATGCACTTTTATTTTCAAAAAAATTACCTACCTACCACTTACCAACCACCTTCCTACCTATTATTAATTTAATTTTAAAAATCCATCAATTTCTTTTTGGTCATTCCCATGTTCATATAACTAAATTTATTGTCATTGTTTTTTTGAAATTATAATTTTTTACCTTTAGACCATAGACATCAATTTGTTGTTTTGCACCATAAATTTCAATAGATCCATATCTAAAGAAGATGCATGGCTTGTGCATGAGCATAAAACTTGAGCTTGGAACTTAAAGATTAATGTGATTTTAATCCACTTACATGGATAAATATATTCATAAATGAATGATTTCATATGGATTAATGTCATTTTTGCATGGTTAATTTCATTTATGATTTGGTTTAAATAAATAAATCATTGGATGAAATTCATCCATGGGTAGAAAGTAAATAAATTCAAAATTATTTATGTCAATCTTCATTTTTTGTCTAAATATAAATATTTCAAACTTCAATTTCATTTAATAATGATGGATAATGAAATTGTTACAATAGGGGAAAATATGATGATGAGACTAGAATTTTTTTTAAAATTTGTTTAAAAAATCATTTTAGTCAACAATGTTAAACAACTTAAAAAATATTGTAATGGGATGAATGTAACCCCCCTCCCATTGTTGTCAACAACATTGTGTATGTACTTTGTGAAAAACTAAGGCACCTTGAAAATAAATAATTAGTAAAAAAAAACCCAATTGCCATTTATGATAGTAGATTGTTTAAAAAAAGTTAATTAAGGTGCCTAAGATTAAATTTTAGTTTATTCCAAAAGCCCATAATCATCAATGACATTAAGTAATTTAAAGATATTTGAAGCATTCAAAATTCATCATTGTTATAACATTGAATAGATTTGAAGAAAGGATGGAAAAAGAAAACCTCCATTGTCATCAAGAACACTTATAATAGGTTTGATGGAAGTTGTGGCATCTTTGGAAAAGGAAAAAGAAAAACCCACTATCATTAATGACAATGGGTTAGTTTGCCCAAAAAAAAAAAAAGTAAATAAATAACCATGCGATGAATGTTGACATAATAATATTGATATAATTAAAACATATTGAAAATATTAAAATTATAACCATCAAATACATTTATAATGAAATTTACATTATATTATTCAAAAAATGATATATCATATAAAATTAGATTGTGTTTCATCAAGTTCTAATTTATTAAAATCACGGAGTTAAAAAATAATAATAACAGCTTAATGATAAAATCAAACATTCATCCATAAATTTGATGGAAGTTTTATTATTAAAAACATGTAAAATCAATTTTTTTCATTGATACATTAAATGAATGAAAAAAAACATGCATTTATAATCAACATGAATGCTTACATTCATCCCCATGTTTGCTACTAAGTTTATTTGTATAACATTCATTTTTGTAATGAAATTAGGTTTTATTTGCATGTGTTAAGGGAAAAGACAATTTACCATCCCAAGTTCCAACTTTAAGCTTTGGGCTAAAGCTTTAAACTCATGTGACAACTTGCTTCCATGAAACACTTAAAACTCCATGAAAAAGATGGGAAAAAGTTGGGTTGTTCAACTTTGGGGGTGTTAGTTGCTCAGTTTGAACCATAAACCACATTGGCTAGAATGAAACAATACCCATTAAAACACCATCCACTAGATGCCCATTATCATTCAATGATGATGAACCACAATTGAATCAATATTTGATTTCACCTCAGTCACCCATTAACCCCTTGTAATTCATCCATGCATTCCAAAACTATCCATACATCCATTGAGTATCATTTGTGAATTTTTAATGAATTAATATTGCATGAACTTCCATTCATAAGTTTTCATGAAGGAAATTTCAAGGATGAATGATAAAAAAATTTAGAAATGAAATTCACTTGATGAAATAAAGATCCATGAAATTCCATTAAAAGTAAACCAATATTTTTAAAAATCATTAAAATGGTCATATGAAAATGAAAATGATAATATAACTCGTTCACAATTTGATTTCATTCATCCAAATTCCATGGATGAAATTTATGAAATATGGTTTGTGAATTTGTATTAAATCAAAAATAAAAATTTAATGGATAAAACATAAGATGAAATACAATTGAACATGAGATATTTTCTAAACATTTATTTAATTCCTAGAATTTTATGTGGTTTATCATGTCAACATCACCAAAAACATGTTTGTTGGTTTTTTTAAAATGTGAGGCAAAGGGTTCCTTTAATGCAATTTTATTTTTTCCACACAACCTTGTTTTAAAAAAAAATTACATTACAAGTAAACCAATATTTTTAAAAATCAATAAAATGGTCATATGAAAATGATTATGATAATAAGAAGGCCATTACTTAATGGCAACCAAAAACGATTGACATTGCTTGATGTGGATTAAATCATCATCATTGTTCAATGATGATCAAAAGTAACACTCACCATTAGGATAACAACCAAAGTGATATCCATTACATTGGATGGTGATCAAAAGTCATCTTCACCATTTAATGGCACCAAAAACTTATTCACCATCAAATTGTTCAAATTTTATCTCCAAAATCTATTTGCAAAATCATGGTGACCGATTTTGGTAAGTTGTCATAAAATTGACATAAATTTTCATGGATGATTTTTGATAAAATTAACAAATGATACTTCATGGAGAGTAAAAATTTTGGATGAACTTTATATCATCATAAATATAATCCTGGGAAACTATATATATATTACAAAACACTTAAAATAAAAAGCTTTTTTTTGGTATATTAAACTATGTTTTCATAAAGAATTATAAACACCTTATTTACATTTAAATAAATTATAAATGATATTGTTTATAATACTTTGGACCCTATATCTTTTTGCACATCCATTTGGAATAAAATGGAAGTGACCTCCCCATGGTCCTACCATTATCGTCATAGTGAATTAGGCATGACACAATTATTTTATTAAAATTACCATTACAATGTCAAGTGGACCATGATGAAAGGTAGGTAGAGTGTATATGTAATCAAAACCATTTATTTATTTTGTTAAAAAGAATTTGGTGTTGTTATTGATATGAAAAAACCTTAGGAGAACAATAAAAAGTCAATTTTTTTTTGGCTTGAAAATCTACAATCTTGTGGTCAAAATGGTTCAAACAAAAGGTGATATTTTGATTAAAAAAGAAAAAAATGTAATGGTTATAGGTGGAACATGTATCAAAAGGTAGGATGGCCATATACATATATATTTGAACGATATATTTAAAAAATGCTATTGGCAATGACATTACCATCCATTAATAAGCAAAACAAATTTGGGGTATGGTCTTTCTTTTATTTTTATTTTTTTCATGTTCCTAGTTACCTTAAGAGGCTCCATATTCTTCTATTTATAATTTTATATCTACTCAATTTTCATGTTAAACTTTTCAGTACCAATGATGATGATTTATTTTCCATTCAACATAATTAAATTCAATCAATTCTGATTGGAATTGAAATTGAGTTCAATTGGATTATCCTTTTAGTTACAATAAAACTTGTTTTAACAACTATAAAATTAAGGACATTTTTAGGTGCACTTTAAAAACTTACTTTAGTCAAAAGATTATGATGAAAGTCATGATGCAATGGGGTGGTGATTTTCATAAGGCCAAGTAAGGCACTAATTGAATGCAATTCACCATTTTCCACCAAACAATAGTCCAAGATCACATTGTTTGATTAAAGTTCAAGGGTTTGCTACCCTTTCCATTTGCCCAATGATGAATATTTCTTTGCACTAACTACATTTTTAATCAATTATGATGCAATTAAGGTTCAATTCCAAGAGCATGGTTCCATACACTTTACAAAGCAAATTTGTTACACACATTAAATGGTAGGCATTCTAAGAGGATATCTAGTAGTGCTCAATATGCACTTGGAATGTAGGATACATGCACTTGGAATGCAAGATATAGCTCATGAATTCAAGGTGCCGAGATATTGTTTTTTTCCATCCCTGACACACTTTGTTTCATTGGTATTTAAACTCCCAAAATTGAATGCCCCAGGCCATAGTCTTGTACAATTGGATGGAAAGCCATACACAATTCCCAACTTTCTTCTAATTGTGCCCTTTGATTTGCCTAGGCTCTTGCTAGGAGATCAAAAGCAACCAAAAATCTTGTTTTATCATGGGGAATACTTATGGAGGGCTACTAAAGTTCTTGTGAATAATGTGTTTGAGTTGGAATTTAGAATCATCAAAGGTTTACAAGATATGCATCCTAGCAATTGCAAAGGAAACCAAGTGAATGTGTTCCACCATCATTGTAATAGGTTCATCAATAGTAGAAGATGGACTTGAGATGCAACAAGACATAGCCAACAATTTTAAACAACGCCAAATTTTGTCTTACTCATATCCTTACACATTTCAATTCCCTACATTTTATACTCCCAGAATTCATGGATTATGTTAAGGGCTTCATCCCTGTGAGATCAAATGGAAAGTTTTGCACCATTCCATGTTTTCTTCCAATTGCATGCACCTTTGGATTTGGTTTTGTCTATGATTTTTGGCAAGGAGACACAATAAAGTTGAAAATTCCATCTTTAAATGTGACTGTTTTTAAGTAGTTGCCAGAGTGCTTGTGAATTATTATATATAAGCTACAACATATTGTGGCATCAAAGGTTTTTTTGTGAATATCGAATTATTAACATGAACAAATATGAATTGAGTCAAGTATGTTGCATGGCCCAAGGCCAATAAATGATAATGCATAACCAAGTTTTGAATTTGGTTTTTGAAATTGTTGTTGCACCCAAAACTTATGAGTCCACTTGAATGTTATTTTTGAATTGTCATTGTTGTAAACTACCAACAAACCTATTATCAAAATTGGAATCAACAAGGCCTTTTGCAAAGTTGTAGTTCATGGTCTTTAATAAAGGGCATGTTGTGAATTGATGTTGAAATTCCAACTTCTAATATGGTAAGGTAGCTTGTGGATTTTAATTCCACATTACATGTTTGAGGATTTAAGGTTACATGTGGGACTTAATATCACAAGGTTGTCCAAATCACCACATGCCATTGTTCCATTCCAAAGTCAAGGTTCATTTTGTCATAGTGCTAATGTGGAGTCATATAGATACTCTAATCAAATCCCGCATTTCATATAGAAACACCATTTAGTTCATTCGTTGGTAGGAATGTATGCAAAATATCCTTGACTCACATTAAGTTTCAAAAATCTCATAAGGTTTTAACTTGCCTATATGTAATACCATCAATAAGTAACTTTCCATTTACATGTTTGATTCCTCCTAGTGGATCAGGGTGTAGACAAGATAAAAGAAGTTGAAAAAACCTCTTGAGCTAGATTATTTATTTATTACATTCTTGAGCTAGTTATTCAAGATCGAGTGAACAATGTTTAGACCAAGGTTGCTAGAAAGGGCCTTGAGTGAACTAACACCCAAGTTGGTACCATGGTAAAAATTTCAAAATCCATTTAAATTATTTATAAATATTACAAATTTCCCATGTTCAAACTAAATTAGGGTCTCTGAGTTCAAATCTAACATCTTTTGAGCTTAATATGGCCACTAATAGGTCTCATTCAAAAAGGAAAAAATACCCAAGTGGGTGTTGGTTCAACACGACCGTTAGAAAAGACGGTCCTTTATAGTCCCTTAACTCCATTTTTTGCCCATTGCATCAAGATTTAGCCTTGAACTTAGTAATGCAAAAGGCTTAGTATTTTGAAATTCACCCCAGAAAAAACATTGTTGGGAACTTCCTTCTAACATATATTAATGTAGGTAGGTGTGACAGTTTACTAACACTTGTCAATTGTGCTATTGTAGTCTCTGGCATATACTAACCACTTCGGGCCTGCACATTCAAACACAACTTGAAGGTTTACGTCGTTTTAGGCTCATATGTACTTTCAAATAGGCTTTTCCAAACTGTGATGCAATAGGGAAGACCTTAAATAAACGAAGGGTCTTATTGCAAGTAGTACAAAATAATTGTTTGTTTATTTTTTCGCTAATTACCCATTTGTCCATCTCAGTCACTCCCTAGAGATAATGCCCCACCAAATGAGAAATAGGGGAAAAGCAGGCGGATAGGGGTGTTGCTGGAATGGGCTCCTGATTGGTCCATAGGGATTTTCTTACCCACTCACTTCCTCCTCCTTTTCTTCCGAGATGAGGAACTTGGATGGATGAAGGAGGGGACGGATGACGGGACGGATGGATGGAAAGGACGACCAACACCGGACAAAACCAAGGATATTATATAAGTAGACTAGTGGGTATTCATATCCTTCGGACATTGTGAAGTCCCTCGGTTTCTTTAAACCAAGAGAGACACACACAAAGGCGCAAAACAACTATTTTTATTTTTATTTTATTTATTTTTTGTGACGAAAATCCGTTGAAAAGTCCCCATGAAAACATACATGGTGAAGCGAGCATTTTGGAAAATTTCAAAAAAAAAAACTAAATTGCCACATTTCCAGGAAGGGGAAAAAAAGGGTTTTGAAATCGCCACATTTTGAGGAGAAATTTTAAGGGTTTAACAACAAAAAAAGGATGACAAGTTATGTTCGTCATTTTGATTTTGAAAGTAGATGGAATGAGAAAAAAACGACAACAACGAGCTTTGCATTCGTTGTCATGGTGTCAAATGTTCCAATAGAAAAAATAAAACCAAGATGATGAACATAATTTGTAGCTTGTCATCCTCGTTTTGGAAGTTGTTAAGGGGGTAGGATGAGTACATCATTTTGGATGAATAAGGCAGATAGGATAAGGACTAATCAAGGAACTTTGTTAGTTTGAATTCTTGCTGTTTTGGGCATGGTGATATGATTTGGGATTGTTGAAAAGGGGAAAGTTTTGGAAAATAGAGAAACTTCTTAGATAATGAATTTTGGGAAGAATAGGAGGAGCTATAGGTATTTATTAATAGAAAACCACATATTTTATTTTGGATATATTATAGTTTTTCTTGTTGTTTTGGAAATCTCTTCAACAAAACATGGGATTCTATTGTATTTTGACGTAGATTTACAATAATATAGAGAAGTAAAGACTTTTACAATGAACTTTATGTTCATATTGTTGTGTGAATTGTTTGTGGTGTCAACATAAGATGAAATGAATTGTGATATTTTTTTGGGAGTTTTTATAGTGTATTTTAAAGTGCGGATATTGGTTAGATGAAATAACCATGAATCTGGTGTTTTAATGAATGGTAGTCTTAAATATGTTGAGAATTAAAACTGAAATAATGAATGTATGCATGTGAAATGCAAATATATTGTTATAGTAAAATGAAATATTTTATAGGAATTAAATTTCACATCTACCAAAAATACCTGTAATGAAAAAAACCAGGAGGATGAGCTATTCATTGTTGTGGTTCAAAAGGGTGCACGATACAAAAAAAACCACAACGATGAGTTGTAGGTTGCTATGGTTTTGGAGGTTGTAGTTGTAATTGCAAAAAAAATAAATTAGACGTTCGTCATCCTGGTTTTGGAAATGGATGGAATGAGAAAAAAACCATGATGATGAGCTCGGTGTTCATCATGGTGGTTTTGGATGTTACAACACAAGAAAAAAAAACTAGGATGACAAACATAGTACTTGCATTAAATTGTTTTTGGAAGTATTAGTTTTGGAAGTATTTGCATTAAGAAAAACTAAGACGATGAGCTGCAACTCGTTGTCATAGTTGAGAAACTTCCACAATGCAACAAAAATAATGATGACGAATTGCAATTTGTCATTGTGGTTTCAATGGTTACAACAAAAAAAACCAAGATGATGAATGCAATTTGTCGTCCTAGTTTTGGATGTAACTACAATGTGAAAAAATCCATCACCACGAGCGAGCATTTGTCATGTTGGTTTCGAATGTTGCAACACATAAAAAAAGTTAGGAGAATTCGTCATCTTGATTTTGAAAGTACCCAAAATGAGGAAAAACCAGGATGACAAGCTACAGCTTGTCATCCTGGTTCAGAAGCTTACACAAGGCAACAAAATAAAAAATAAAAAATTATAGGTTGCATGAAAAAAAAACTCTTACCTTGAAAGTTGTGTTCTGAAACCATGGCAAGTTCCTTGCTCTTCACTCAACAAGCTGCTTCTTAAACCTTAAACTGAACTAGTGAAACTATACCTGGTTTTCAAGTTTTGGCGATGGAGGGGAGCACAAATGAAGGGTGGGTAGAATGGAGGAGGTAGATGGGTTGGGTGGTGGAAGGGAGGTAGGTAGGTTGGAGTTCCCAAAAACAAATTTGGGTTCAAGGATTGCGGGAAGAAAAAAAAAAAAAACAAAAATGAAGCCTGGAAAAAAAACAGTGAGAGAGAAAAAAATAAAAAGCATGAGGAAAAAAAAAGGTTCCAAAATTAAAAAAACTACTGACCAAGTAAACCGACCTTTGGGAACAGTTTTATCCCATCCGTGAAATCCCAGAACGAGATTTTTTGGATGGTGCACTGATGGGTTCTGGGTCACTCAAGCGCTATTTGCCCGTTTGTCTGTCCAAGGTCACTCCTAAAAATAATGCCCCACAAAATAAGAAAGAAATATTTGAAATATTATTCACACTAAACAGGGTGTAACCCTTCCACTGACAAAATAAAATCTTACAAAAAATTTAATGTTCTGCATCAAAGAATTGACAAACTCAATTGAGTTGTTGAAATTCTAATGAGAAATGTTTGACATTGTGTCCCCAAAAGATAATGAACACACTGTCCACAATAACACTTGGTGAACATTTCAATATTGGGTGGTTAGTTGATTTTTTCCCCTGACCGCCGGTTCTAGGTTTTTGGAAACCAAAAATACAGAATCAAATAACCAAATAGTTCCCAATTTTCTGACCTATTCCCCAAAGAGTTCCCTATAGCACCCTACTTTTATCCCATATGCTTCGGCAAATGTTGTCCTCCTTTCATCTATATAGCTTGTGTGTCTTGCGGTTATGGACCAGTGTTTCCACTTGGAGCTTACACTACAACCAGTGGTCGAGCTTCATGAAGCTTCACTGAACTATTACACTGTCCAATGTGGTGCGGAGCTCTGTATGGCAGATCGGTCGTGTGTCTCTGTGTTGTGTTGTTTTTGGAATGGGAATATCCACGGAAAAGTCACACGGTAGGTATATTGCTAAGTTCGATGGTTTTCCTGTCTCCCATGAGAAATGAACGCTGTACTCCAGCGTCGATAGCTCCCAACTCTCAGTGTTTTGAAGGTTTGCTATTAGTTTTCGACTCTGACTACTCTGGAGTTTGCATTTTCACAGCCGATGACCATCTCCCTGGTATGCTACCAGCTCGCAAGCAACTTTATTTTCTAGGGCATCTACAAAACCACAATTGGTGATATTGTGCTAGATGGAATCCTACCGTCATGTTTTCTTGTTGGTTGTGCATTGATTGTTTGCTGAACACTTGGAATCTGGTGGATCAGTTCAGAAAAATTGCTCTCTAATGTCACTTGAGGTTTTAGTTTTGAATGAGAGTTCCTGAAATCACATTCCAGAACGAAGGAGTCCTACCTTTTGTTCCTCAAGGACCTTGAACTATTTGAAGGCTTGTCTTCTGCAGATTTCCTTCGCATGAGCTGGAATAAACCTCCCTCTATGAGGTACTAAGCATATGATTTTCTTTCTGAAGAGATCAGGGTGTGGTTGAAATTCAATAACAAGTTTTCGGCACGTCCTCTGTCACTGGCTATTCTTTCTTATGGTGCTTCCAGACTCAGGAATTCAGATATTGTTTCCGATGACGCAAGATTTTCAGGTGCCGGACTCTGTTTCGTTAGGTATTTTTAGCTGAACATGGGTCTTCCTTAGGGTCTAATGGTCTGTGAACTTTTGAGCACATGAGAGTAATTCTTTGTTTAAGAGTCAACAACTGTCGACTAATCATGTGAGCAGATCCAATCACTCAAGGGCCAAAAACCAGCTGAATAACATGTTATGTATTGTTTTCTCACCCGTCAGGTTTTTTCCAAATAATGTGACTGCAGAGTCTGACTTTTAGAATGATACTGTCTATGTATCTGTGGCTAGGTGACAGAGTCTACAAATTGACTCTCTATTGCTTGATTGGGAGTTGAGAGAAGAGCTCAACGATGTGCAACAGGGTATTATATTTGTAACTGCACAAGTTTGTCAGGGATTTTCTCCCCTTGTGTGAATGAAAGGAAAATGGATGCTTGAGAGCAACACCACCATTTGTGTGGCAGCTCCCAACATGCTGTTTTTCACCTATTGATTCAATGAAGAACAAAAGCCATTAGTTTTTGAGAGCAACACCCCTCCTTTTATATGTTACGAGAGCCACTTATACAAACAGTGAGGATTCTTGGATTGCTCTCAGCTCTTAAAAATAGAGTTGAATGGCAGTTTACCAATTAATGACACTATGAAGACACATGCTATCTATGAGTGTTACCATATCATGAGCCATCTTGATTGTCATGGCTACTGATTCTGTGAGTTCTTTTCACCTTGCAGATTGGTCCAGTCTATGATGCTAATTTATTTCCAAGCATTTCGGTTTGAATTGCCCATTCTATTATGTTCATAAATCAATTCGTGGCCTGTCCTCTCAGCAAATTTTTGATACTCACTTGTGCTGTGATTTGGACTTTGGTTATTGTGCACTGTTTTGAATGTGGAATTTTGGTGGCAGAGTGATTGGCCAGTGCATCAGCTATGGCTGCCTCCTGAAGGCAAGCAAAGGAGAGAATTGGATGTGGTGTTGTTCCATGGGCTCCAATTAACTGCAAATGACACTAGTGATGCCTGGAGTAGCACATCGACACAATGAGGTCATGATGATGTATGTTGGCCTTGAGAATGGCTGCCGTTTGATTTCGGGGAGGCTGTACACATTTTCTCAGTATCATACAATGCACATGTAGTAACCTCCCCTTATGGTCATGTATCAGAGATTGCGTATATGCTATTCCAGACTCTCATGAGTCCTAGGTACAAAAACACCTCTCTTTCATCGTCAAATTGGCATGCTTGGGCAAATGTAGTGGTTTCACTGTCAAATATATCAAGCAACTAAAATTTTCAGATCTAAGATTTGTAACCCAACCATTTGGTCATCTCTCAATCGCATAGAAAATCTGTATGCTTATCAGTGGTACTATATCAGCCAATTATAGATGGTGTTGCAATGCTTCCTGAAAAGTGAACATAGCACAGTAATGTATTGTGCAGGTTGAATGGAATCATCCTTATTTGTGAAAATACACTATGTTTATAAAGATTGGTGTTAAAAAGCTTGGTTGTGAAAGTGGAAAGGGCTAGGACATTTTAAATTCTGAAAATGCCACAAGGAGCGCTGCAGTGCAGGAGTGTGGAACGGCTTTTTTGCATAATGTCAGAGGTGTGCACTCCCAAGATATATTTCAGTCACACATAAATATAGACTTAACTAATATGAAATGTAGAAGTAAATTAAATATTCCTTGAAAAATCAGCATAGCAAATGAATATGTTTTGTGCAGGTATGAATGGCATCATCCTATTGTGTAAATAGGCCATAGTTTTGGAGGGTTGGTGTTGAAGAGCTTGGTTGTAAAATTGAAGACCATGACAAGTGGTACTGATGCCTGGTCGAAAGCTACACTCCAGCGTGGGAAAGTGTTTTTGAGTAATGTGAGAGGGGTGGCTTTCTATGCTGTTCCACATGCTGGATCAACCAAATTTGTTGGATATGTGACGAAGTTGTTAACATGCAACAAAAGAGATCTTGCTTGAATAATGGATAACATTCGACCTGGGAACATGATATGGAAGACTTATCAGTGGATTTTGATGACATTGTCAATGAAACCAAAATCAATATATATGATTTTTGTGAGGGCAGGCCAATGGAGCAAGTGGTACGTATGTGTTGGATGAAATGGATTTTTTGCAACCAAACACCTGTGATGATCTGATGTTGTTTGGCACTGACATGTGCAATTTGTGTTCTATGATTGGACTAGGGAATTTTGGTGGATTTTAGCTCGGCACAAGGATCAGCACAAGATAATTCTTACAAGGTTGAGGATGCAGATCACATGGAGGTGTGCAAGCCCCCAAGTAAAGAACATCCCAGCTACCGGTTGCTTCTACAATTGATCAATACTTGTCAAGAGGTGAGTTTCAATAACCTAGTTAGTTCAATATTTCATTAACATGGAAGCATTACCTACTATATAAACTACAATAAAAATTTTCTGTTAGGAGGTAAGCAAGAATGCTTGAGATTTTGATGAATTTTGAATGTGTAGAGTGATTGCCCCATGTAAATTTCCTGGTATAGAGTATTCACCTTAAGTGAGGGATGATGTAGTAATATATTTTCTATGAATGACAAATGGACTAACCTTTTGATAGTTGTATGTTGAATCTGAAGGTGGGAAGAAATTGAAACAATTTTTTCACTTGTGGAATTGCCACCAATTTGAAGGGATGTTGTTTATAATCAAATAACTTAGAGAAATTAATCTTGGTGAGTAAAAATTGGCAAATGATGTAAAGGTAAGTTGCAAAACTTTTAGTATTTTTGTAAAATTGATAGATTTTGAATTAGATTTAGGATAAGAATGCAATGAATTTGAAGGTTCATTTAAACAAAATGAATTGAAAGATATCTAATCTACTTTTTTGGTTTTATATATATTTGACATGTGATCACATTTTTTTATATTGATATTAATTCTTTTTCATAAAGGTTGCTTATTTGCTTTTGGCCTCTGAGAATTATATTTTAATTTAAAATTTTAAAGTGAAGTTAAAGATCCAGCTTAATATTACTAACAAATCTAAATAGATTAAAAACCAATTGGGCATGAAAAAATAAAAAATAAAAAATTGAACAAGGTATGAAATTTTATTTTTCTTTGTGTTACAATAAGAAGAACAAGAAACATTCTTCTTATATGTTTCATTTTCCTTTTCCTGTGCTTCTTCCATGCATCAAGCTTGTGTTATAACAAGCACCTACAATAAGGAGAAAAAATACTCCACTTGTGTTGCATTTTTTCTTCTTCTTTTGTGAAGCAAACTTGCAATATAGTTTTGTTTTTCACACAACAAGCTTGCATTGTAGCAATCATGCATAACACCGGAAGAAAAAGAGTTCAAGCATTGTAGCAAGTGCATGCAATAAAAATAATTTTTTAAATGAAAGCAGCTTGCATTGTAGGAAGAGAAAAAGTTTGTGTTGTAGTTTCTTCTTTCATGTAGCAAGCTTGCAGTGCATCAAGTGCACATAATAATAAAAAAGAACGTGTGAGTTGGTGTTTTTTTAAGTGAAGCAAACTTGTGGTGCAAAACATTGTAATGGGGCTTTTGGTGACAACGATGCAAAATGTGTTGTTACTAGACCGAGGAGCCCCAAAGGATAGGATTGAAATGAAAATTGATGATTTCAAGGTTATGGTGGGGAGCCCATTGATAATTTTTTTGTCAAATTGCAATTGATGATGCCAATAGGATAATGTGATGGAGATGCACTTACATTCTATGCATAGCTCTACTCTTTATATGTTTACACACATTTTATACAATGCAAACCTTCTGTTTGGAAGATGAAGAAGAAGTGTGGACCTGCCTTTTCAACTTGCTACAATACGAAGTTCTCTTTTCTTGTTGCATGTGTCCGTGATTGACTACTTAGTTTGTTTTGTTATGATGATTCTTTTCCTTTTGCTTTGTGGTGTGCAATTGCAATGGGGCACAATGTTTTTAGTTTGATCTAAGTCCGACTCCCAAGCAACTTTGATTTTGTTGGAAGAATTTGTTGGTCTCTAGTGGAGATGCTCTACAAAAGAAACTTATGGGGTCAACCACAATTGGAAGACAACGTTACTAAAGTGGGCCACATGGGATAGCTTGCAAGAGCATCTCCATCTGTGGTTGCTCAATATGTGACTTTGCAAAAAATAGTTTTGATTACTTACTTTTTCCTAATGTCACCCCTAAAACCCAAACTGTAAATATGTGGGAGACTACTAATAGTAACCCACCTAGACGAATCAAACTATCTAGCCAATAAGAAATAGGGAGAAGTAAATAAATATAATTTGATTATATTTATGAAATTGTCTAGAATTTTTCCAAGGCTCACAAAAATGTGCATTTTTCCAGGGTTACAGTAGTGTTCTCATGCATCCATTGGATTGCTGTACTTCTTCTAAGATTTCCTCTAGTGCAATGTGATTTACTGAGCCCCCCCCCCCATGGAGATGCTTTGTTTGCCTTTCCTAACCTTTACACTTCTCTTGATATTAAATTTGAAATGTGATTTCACAACATAGTTTAAACAATGGTCTACAACAACAATTCAACATTAGATTGTGAACAATGTTTCAACTTGATGTTAGAATAGAAATCCATAGTGAAAAGTTAATGTATTTGATTTTTGAATACTCAAAAAGTTGTACAATCTTAAAAGGAAAATGATTATGAAAGGGTGGGGCAAATGTGGGTTGTTGAAAGCATTTCAGAAAACCAATTCAAGGAGCGACTTTGAAATCAAATGCGTATATATTCGTTCCTTTATTTTTTGGGAGGGATATCCATGAATAAAGGTGTTGTCCAAGTATATGATCCACTAGGAATCTATCTTGCACATGTGCTTTGCGTGTGTGTGAATCCATCTCACACATGCTTGTATTTTGGTTAAAGCCAATGGTTGAGGACTTTATCAAATGAAAAGTTGGTTAAAGCCTATAGTCAAGGGCCTTACCAAGTGAAAAGACATATTACAATTTTTTCCCTTCTTTTCTCATGATATTTGATGGGTGCCCAATAAATATCATGGGATTTTAAATACAAAAAAAAAAGAACACTACAACAAAAGGTGTCCATGTACATAAAGTGAATTCATTGATTGTAATTTTCTCATGATATTTGATGAGTGATCAATAAATATCATGAGATTTTTTTAAAAAAAGAAAAGAATATTACAACAGAAGGTGTCCCTGTATATAAAATGAATTCATTGGTTGTAGTGAACGGGGACCAATGAAAAAATTATGAATTCATTGGTCTAGTGAACAAAACATAAAGTGACTTCATTGGTTGTAGTGAACACGGACCAATGAAAAAGTTATGAATTCATCGGTCTAGTGAATAGGACATAAAGTGAATTCATTGGTTGTAGTGAACAGGGATCAATGAAAAAGTTATGAATTCATTGGTCTAGTGAACAAGAACTAGTGAATTGCAATCACATTTTGTAGTAGTGAAACAAGAGACAATGGAGGAAAAAATATGTTGGGTAACATGCCTAGATTTAGGGTGCTAGGTTTGCATCCAATCACAATAGAATTTAACATTTAAACAAGGAAATGTCAAATTTGGACTTAGAGACCCTGATTTAATATTACAAAGAGGTGGTAGGATGTAGGACCTGATATTTACCATGGTTAGAAGCAACCATTAAAGAAATAGTGAAACCATGGTTAGGTGCTGGTTCACCCAACACCTCTACTATTAACCATTTCATACCCAGATTCAATAAACTTCCTTACTTTGCGGAACCTCACTCAGAGGGGGTGAAAAGAGGGCCCAAAGATAGGGTGAAGACAGGATGACTTTAAGGAAAACTCTGATGTTCAAGAGCCTAATAGTAAAAAATCTGGTGAAAAAAACATTGAAAAAGTGTAAGACAAACAAAAAAATACAAAAAGGTACCCAAATATTTTTTAATTTTTTTGAAAAGCGTGCAATAAAATAAAATAAAATACAAACAGATTTTTTTAAAAATGATTATGAAATGAAAAAAAAAAAAACCCTGCAACTCATAATTTTCATTTATCGATCATTGGTAAAGGAAGTTTAGCCAAATTTGGCTACAAAGAGAAATATGAAAGTTTAAAAAATGTTTAAGCATCTTTCACAGTTTTGGCTACATGATAGAACCCAGTACAGAAATTCTGGCAATATTGTAAGATTTTTTTTTTAGTTTAAAAAATGATTTGGCAACCAGAAAAACCAAAAGAAAACATAATATTTTTAGCCATATTATTGAAATTTTTTTTTCTTAACTACCCAAAAAAAAAACCCTGTAGATTCTGAGTTGAAATCTAACATTTTTTTTGGCTGAATATGGCCACTAAAAGGAGGCCTCACTCAAGAAGGTGAACTTAACCAACTTGGGTTCTGGTTCAACCTGGGTTTCAAAACAGGCGAAAATTGAACGAAGGCGAAATTTGCAGCTGACGACGACGACGACGAGGAAACGAAGAGGAGGACGAAGAAGAAGAAGAAGAAGAAGAAGAAGAAGAAGCAGGAGCAAGAGGAGGAGGAGGAGGAGCGGCGGGAGCAATGATCGTGGCATTAGGAGGCGGTGGTTTCTGCCGTCTCCAATGGCGATGTATCAGCGTGGCTTTGGTGATTTTCTTATCATTGGCATGTCCTGGTGTTGCGGTCAGTAGCGGTGTGGAGGAATTATTATCGTCGTCTTCGTCGGCTGCGTGTGAGTTGAGTGCATCTGCTGTAAGAATTAAGGAGTTGCAACGGGTCAAGGGAGCGGGAGCGGTTGTGTTGTGCAGCAGAAGGAGCAGAGCGGCGGAGCGTGACGAGGAGGAGGAACAGCAGCAGGAGGTGGAGGTGGAGGTGGAGGATGATGTGCGTGGGAATATTGGAAACGTGAGCGATGCACGAAGCGTAGTCGATCATGAAGGCAACTACGGTGCGACGATGATGAGGGTGCCTCACGGAGAAGCAGTAACCGGTTTTTTGACGAGAGAGGATGTGGATCCGGACTCCTCGGGTTCTCGCAAGAATTGGCCTGTAAGTGTTTTTCTAGATTTGGAAAGTTTTGTGAGAGAACTTGTTCTTTCAGAGATGGAAGTGAGACATGCAAGGGTGTTGTAGCTCGTCGTGTTATTGTGTGGACGCTTGAGAGAGAGCGAGAGAGAGGGAGAGAGAGAGAGGCTTAAGAGGAGATAGCAGGATGCAGGTCGGTAAATAGCCGACGCAGCAGAACTACGTAATTGCAATCACCTCTAACCGGCGTCTCCAAGCGAAGGTCTTTCTGTAGTAAGACCTGAAACTGAACCAGATTATGAGCTCTCTCTCTGCTGGAAATTTTCCACGCACAAGGACAATTGTGCCATTTGACGTGAGTAAGGAACTGAGATGTCGTCGCTGGTCGGGTTGCAGAGGATTTGATGCAGCATTTATCACACTTCCTAGGTGAGCTGTGCAGCTTCTGTGCGGCTAGAATGTCGATGATGCTTGATCATGTCTTCTTACAGTGCACGGGGGTGAGTTGCAGAAGTTTGAGCCTGGCTGGAGGCTGGCGATAGGTACTGTCCTTGGTTCCTTGGGAGCTGCAGTCGGAAGTGTGGGAGGTGTTGGTGGGGGAGGGTTCTTCATTCCAATACTCACCTTAGTGATTGGCTTTGACACCAAGACTACAACTGCGCTCTCAAAATGTGAGGATCTGTGGAAATGCAAGGATTTTTTTTACTTCAGGAGCCAGCTGCAATGTCTTTCCCATGTTTAGATCATGTGCTCAGATCATCATGTGGTTCAAACTCTGCTGAGAATGATGCATTGTTGGGATATCGTTATGATTGCAGCAATGATCATGGGAGCTGCACTGGCAGCAGTCATATACAACCTGAAGAGGAGTCACCCAACCAGAAATGTACCTTTAATAGATTATGAAATGGCATTGTTGTTCCAGCCTATGATGATCTTGGGAATCAGCATCGGAGTTGCTTTCAACATCATCTTTCCAGACTGGCTAATCACTCTTCTTCTGGTATTGATGTGTACAAGTAATCACTCTATCCCTAATAAATCTTTCCTCTGCATAGATGAGGTATGTCCAGAGAAGTCATGGTTGCATCTGGGTAGACCCTAAACCCTAAACCCTTGTGAGTAAATTACTTGAGTCTTATGTACACCTTCTCCTTGGTTAGACTTTACCTCCCTGTTGATAAACTGGATGTCTCAACAACTGTTGGTGAATTTGCAGCTATAATTGTAAGTGCATTCCGAAAGGCAGTCATGACATGGAGTGCAGAGTCAGAGTGTGCAAAGGTTAGCCTTTAACTGAATGTACTTTCCAAGATTTCATATTGAGCAGTTTGTCCAAAAGGTTTGAGAAAGGTTTGAGGAATGATAGAACAAGTTTCCTGTGAACTAAATTTGCAGCTCAATTGCCAGTTGCAATTGACACAAAGTCCTAGTCAGCCAGAGAACAGATGGCATGAGGATGAGCAGGAATGGATGCAATGAGAGAGCTTCAAGTCCTTGACATGCATGTGGTTTTGGAGTCTTCCAATTGATGCTCTGCAGCTGTGTCCACCAACAACTGCAATGGAAAAAGTATTCTTGTCTTTTGGACTCTGGAGTTTCCAGGTGTTAAAGTCTCTGATCCTTCGGACAAGTGTAGGTGCAGCACATTGTCTCATCACCTATCAGCACAACAGGTTGTGATAAAGAAGGTATATCTTTCTCTTTTTTTTGTCACATTTAGGAAACTTGCCTGCAATGACCCTGAGCATGAACACTCACTGCAATCTGGGTTCATTCTAAAGTTCATAGATGAATTGGGATTGTGGCCTTTGGTTTGATGGTATATAAATGTTTTGTAGATCCAGCACAAGAGGTTGAGTACGTGGCTCTTCCTGCAGAAACTTGCCAGCCTACCTTTGAGCCAACTTGTCAGCCAGCTGTGAGTGTCAAGCTTAACTCCACTGTGCAGATCTGACTTGATTCGATCAACTTGCATCCATTAAGGTTCTGCATTCCACTTTTGGGGCATCTGGACGAGGATTGCAAATGTTATTTTACTAGAATGAAGCTCTCTGGCATCTTGAAGAGAATGTTCTGTGAGAGATGATCAAAAGTTGAGAGCATTGCACCATGCAGGGGCCACCAACTCTGAAGGGCAATTTTCAATGGAAATATGTGGGACTGCTGCCTTTTGTGTGGCTTGTCTTCCTAATACTGCAGATTCTTAAGGCAAGTTACTTGTAGCCTGTCATTTCATCCTTTTCTTGGACAAATGCCATAAGCAGCAGGTTGCAATGGGGCAGTGGGTGATGTATCAGTATAAGGCATGGCCAGCTATGCCCAACCTAAACAGTTGCAATCGACTTTAAAGTATAGAAGTACCAATTCTTTAACAATGACTGCTTGCTGAAATTTGTCTTGCAGAATGGTGTGCATACCTGCAGTATTCAGTACTGGGTGATCAATTTGGTGCAGGTCTGGTTTTTCCTTGTGTCCCAACCATGTGAGAACTTGTAGAAAGATCTTGCTCACTGATCAAATGAAGTCAGTTGACTGTGATGTTCTCATCTTCCTCCTGCACCATCAAGTCTCATGCTCAGCACACCCACTTACACAGAACCAGTTGCATTGACATCTTGCTTCACATTTTTCAATAGCAGAGCAAATCAACTTGTCTTCTTAGTTAGTTTCTTGTGGCAATTAACAGTCTCTTAACCATCAAATTCCAAATTTTGAGGTGCAATATGAGTCGTGTCTTTAAAACTAGCAGTAGGGAAATTTTTTACCTATGCATGGTTTGGAAATAGTCATGGTTCTTCCCTGATTGCATCATCTTGAATCAACATTAATATATTGAATGTTTGTAGAACAGATTCCCATTGCGCTTGGTGTGACAGGTTTTCAAGCATTGCATTTGTACAGAAAAAGTCAAATTGCATCAATTACACACACTGAGGCAGACCTTGACTACAAGTTGACAGATTCAAATTGGGGAGTGGGCAAGCTGGCTCTATATGCAGGATCAGGAGTTTTGGCTGGGACAATGGGGGGCCTTCTTGGTGTGGGTGGGGGAGCTACTATAGGGGGCTTCCTCTTGGAGCTTGGTGTACCCCCTCAGGTAACCATGATGTCTTACTAAGACAGGATTGTGTTGTCTAAGATTTGCATTTTCTTTTCAAAAGCTGGATTTGCAGAAGCTGAATGGAAGGCAGAGTCAGAAATTGCTTGTTGTGAATATATTGCTTTTGCACCCAGTGTTCATGCATGGGTTGTTAAACATTCAGGTATCATCTGCCACTGCAACATTTCTGATGCTGTTCTCTTCATCTATGTCAGTAGTGGAGTATTCCCTCTTGGGTCGTCTCCCTAGGGATCATGGTATGCACTTCTCAACATTTTTGATGCTTTATTTCTCAATGATGCATTTGAGGCAGGCAAATGAAAGGGTTGGAATAGGCAGATCTGCAGATCTCCAAGAACCAAGAAGTCATTCAAAGCTAACTAGGGTAAGGTGTGAGTGGTATTGACTTAGCAGCTGAATTGCCATTTGCGGCAATCAGGTTGGTTGGAAAAACCAAATGTTCTAGTTGCTTCACATTTTCCTACCTGTTAGCCAGAGTAGGTCAAAAATATAGAATGATCAGTGTTTGTAATTTGATATTCACTAGAGCTTTCAGAGTAATCAGAGTATTGGGAGCTTGAAAAGGGTTCCACGGCTAATAGTTACTGATGAATGTGAAAGCAAATTCTGGGGAGGTGGGAATTCCCTGCATGTAACTTAAAAAGTGAGAGGCCCTGTGGAGAATGATGTGCAGTTAATGAGAGGGCACTTTCCCTCTCAAAAGATGCTGCTTGCAAAATTCATACTCAGTTGGCATAGAGTGAATTTGCTATTAGTTCTGTAAACCTACTCCTCTCAAAGGTGGGATCAATAAGGTTGCAGCACTGGGCTTCTCAATTGGTCACCTGTTTTGATAGTTATCCAGCTTCAGGTGCTCATGAACTTAAGAGTTCAGTTCAGGATCTGGTGTGTCATAGCTGCAACCTCTATGAATCATAAGCTTCGAACACAGTTGTTGCAACATTCTGAGCTTGAAGACATTGATGAGAGATTCTGGCATACATATTGCAGCTATATTCCTTACAACCATGGCAGCTATTGGAGCTTTCTGGGGACAATCTGTGGTCCAGCAATTTGTTGTTCGGTCTGGGAAAGCCTCTATCATCATTTTTATGCTTGCAGTGAGTGTCACCTTCAGTGTTATTGTGCTAGGTGAGCTACATTTTTACATGAGCTAATAGTGACCAGTCGTCACAGGTCATGTGACCAGAATAATATGATCTCCAGTAAACATGGCAATGCAGCCTATTTCCTGTGTAACCTTTAGGCCACTGTGGTAATTTTCCTGCTCTTTTACTATACATGGATCAATGAAATGTTGTGAGAGACTTCACTTACATCCTTGATGGTTTTGTTGAAATTTTCAGGCATACAAGGGTCAATTAGAGTATATGGAGAATGGCAAGACGGTGCATATATGGGCTTCGAAGACTTGTGTCGTTCATAATTATTTATTCAAATTGAGGCAGTCAACAAGAGGACTCCCAATAATCTTTTGTCAGGGCACATGCAAGCGTCTAAATTCGCTTCAGCAACTGGCAGTACAGGTACTATTTAATGTGCATTGTAGTAAAGATTGGATAGCTATGCCTCTTGAGTGCTCACCAGTGTTGTACTTTAATATATCTAATGAGTGTATGAAGCAATAGGGCTGCATATTTGTATTGTACCAATAGTTACATTTTGTCAACCTGTATAGCTACCAGACTACACTGGTTTGTCATTTTCAACCAGTGTGACAAAACCAGTATTGCCAATTAGCATTCATAATGTGCACCCATACTCATACTGATTTGCTTAGGAGTGGCTCTGAGGCTTCTCTAATCATAAACTGCTTGAAGAGGAATAGTTGCTGATAAATTACTGTGGGCGAATAAGGAATGAGATTTCAAATGCACCTTTGAAGCCTGTATATCCACATATTTGCCAAAAGAAGATGATTTTGACATGTATGCTAGAAAAGGCACATGATATATGGGAAGTGCACTAATCCTTGGATTTGATTTGGTGGAATAAATATAACCATCTACTTGTGAATGGACATTTAAAGAATTTGCACCATTTTTGGACTTGATGCCATTCACTGTATGTGATGTGCTTGTGTGCAAGTAAGACAAGCATTTCAAGTTCACCTTTGAAGGATCAATTTTTGCATCTGGTAGCTAAACTAATTTGCATGTCTATGTTGGAACACAAATGATTTTTCTATTGCTTTTGCACTCAATAAGGTCTATGAAGAAAAGAGGATGGTTTGGTTGCCAATCAAACATGATTAAATTAGCTTGTCACCCTAAGGACTACTACACCTACTTTGGAATTAGTCATTCTTCTTCCATTATATAATTTGGGCTATATGGTAGCTAAAATTTCTGTTATGGGTTGATCTCCGAGTACTACATGGTTTTTGGTGATGAGTTGGCATAGTAGCTTTTCTTCTGAAAGGTGTGGGTTTCAAGAAGTAATCTATAAATTGGCTTAATGTTGAGCCCACACTTTCAAGGTGGGTGTGAATGCTAATCGCTTTGAGCTATTGGTTTGATGTAATTAAGTTTCCATCATCATCTCCTTTTGTATAAACCTTGGAATCCTTTCCATGTTTGAAATAGTGAATGTCATCCATGTACATGTTCTGTGGGTGTGTGCCAATGAATGTGGACAAACCACTCAATTAAAAGGCATATTTTGCATGTTCATTAAATAAGTATTTTACACATTTAAATGAATAACTCTATTATGTGAGGTCTAAATGTGCACACAATGGGTCTAGAAAGGTCATGAATTCATGTTGTTACATGTGATCAAAGGTTGATACTAGATGGTCGCATGAGCATTCAATACATGTATGTACCTATTACAATGCATGCAATCACAAGTGAGGGTAAGATGGAAAAATGACATATAGAATGACTGCATGTGCAACTTGATGATTCATGGGATAGTAGTTGATGTTACACTTGGTTTGAAATGTTGAATGGATGAATGCCCACATACTAGGTACCTATACTAGAATTTTGTGTAGGGTAAGGACCTGCAAGAAGGGGGGCTGTTCTGGGAAGGAGGGGGGACCTACACAAAGGCAGGAGCAGTGAGAGCTGCGCCTGGGACCCGAATTCCTAGAACAATCCCACTCAAGGAGGTCCTTAACCAGGACAAAATGGATGGTTGTGATTCATTTGGCAGAAAATGGATGGCTGTGATTCAGTTGAGAGAAGGTACCTGCATAAAACTGTAAACCCAAAAATTTATACAAGGGCTCTTTCTTTCCCTCTGGCCAGAACCCAGAAAACTGCATGGATGAATAAATATGCAAAGGGTGGGGGAGCATCATCTACACCCATATCTTGGCCTACAAAAGTGGCCCTGTTTGGGGGTATCTTGGCCTACGAAGCGGCCCTGTTTGGGGACCTATTGGCCTACGAAGCGGCCCTGCTTGGGGATCTCTTGGCCTACGAAGCGGCCTTGGGGCGGCTGTTTTTGCAGTTATTATGGATAGGTAGGTAGTGCGGCATTGCTGTTCCTGTTACCCCCCTGGGTCCTGGCTCCACCCGTCCGCCGCCTCTTTCCATGCTACTCCTGATCGGCCCTTTCCCGTTCGCACCCCATGCGTGTACCCACTCCTACCCCTTGTTGCTACAAGCCTTGCTCCTCCCTCCCGCCCTCCCTCCATCGCTCCTTCCCTGCCTTGCCGCGCTCGCTCTCTCTGCCTCCCCTCCTCCCCTCGCTCGCTTCATTGTCATCATGCATCAAGCATCAAGCATTATCGTTGACGTGATCACCATTTTGCTTTCTGGTTCGCCAACCATCGCAAGTTTCGGAACAAAAGCACCAAGAATATTATTACAAAATATCTAGGGAGTAGTAGGATCCAAGAATTGCATGACTGGTCTTATTTTGTTTTGGTGTAGAATTGCTTGCTCTGCGTGTGTGTATGTGTATGCGTGTGGCATTATTCTGCTGCTTTCGTAGCAGAGGTATACACAACTTAACTCGGCGAATCTTATGTTTCCGTATGAATGAATCATGTGTCTCTCGTGGATTGCGGTCAGGGAACGAAGTAACACTGGAGAGCTCAATTTTGTATATTAATAATCGAGGCCAGGATGATGGACATCATGGCGATTCTCCTTTTTATGTTCTTGATGGCGTAAAGGAAAGTAGTATTGTGCTTACTACTATTGTGGTCCAGGCCAGGATGATGGAGATCATGGCAATTCTCCTTTTTATGTTCTTGATGGAGTAAAATGAACGAAGTTTGTTGCGTGGTTTTGTTTGTGGCCGACGCCAGGATGATGGAGATCATGGCAATTCTCTTTCTGTTCTTTGTGGAGTAAAGGAAAGTGGTTTGTGCTTCTTGACATTGTGCTCGTGGATTGCCTTCTTGCAAAGATGAAAATGAGAACAGCAGCTATGGAAAAATCAGGGGCTGGTTTTGGCGAAGCTGAAGAAACTGATTGCGCTTGCAGAGTTTTGTTGCAATGGCGGTAATGATTGAGTAGCGTCTGTTTAGTATATCAGCAAAAGGTCTAGATCTCGAGGAGGGGAAGGTTTTTTTGGCGTCTCCAAGGGAGGAATGGGAAGGAATATGTCGGAAGCAGGAGCAGCAGGGGAGGCTGGCGCTGAAGAATATGATGATGATGTGTTCGTGCCGCACTATGGAAATTACGTCCACGCCGCGACGCCAACAAGGAACGGTCATCAGCCGCAGCAAGGTTCTTTCTTCATGGCTCTGTCCATTTTCTTACGAATTCCGATCAAACTTGTGCAGAGGTACGTTTCTTGAGAATCTTCCGATGAATTTTGAAAACATTTTTCTCTGGTGATGGAATGGTTGCAGGATCTTGCTTGGCAAACAAATATGGTATACGTGCAGACTTGATGTCGCAGGTAGCTAGTGCTGCCAGGCGGAATAGTGCAGCAGAAGAGGTTAGTATTACGCAGGGACTCTTCTCAACACGGACATTTTCCCCTCCTCCCTCGGTTCTGCGTCAAATCGGAGCCCAGCAGCAGCCATGGAAAAGCGGCGCCTGTGGTGACTCCTCCTTTCCAAGTATAGACAATGTAAGCAAGGTTCTTTACCACAATTGCTACCATTTCTTACGTATTTGGTGCCAGAAAGTCAGTCTGGTGGCTTGGTTTTTCCATTGTTTTCAATGCACCGCCACGATGCATCCGGATTTGCTTTTGATCCAAGAACGAAGAAGGAATTTTTGTTTCGATTCTAGACTAATCATGTTAGACCGTAGATGCTGCAAGAAAGAAACCAGCAGGAAGATTTTCAATAATCAGAAGCTTTACAAAAGAACTACAGAAATAAACTCCTCTACTGATTATATTTTTGTGGATGGAATTCTTTTTTTTCTGGGAGCATTGTTTTTCAGAAACTAGGTCTGGTGGGTTTGCATCAAAAGCTTTCAGAGCTTCAAGTTGCATTGCAAGCTTCAGATAGGTAATGCAACATTGCCCCCATCTTGGAGCTTATGAATGTTGTAGATGGGTCCAATCAAACCTTGGAAAGAAATCTGGGAAGTTTGCAATTCCCTACTTGTTTTCACTTGTCAACTTCGAAAGGTTGGCCTAACGAGTCTTCGACAGTATATGGATATTGCATTCCCATGCTTGTTTTTTTGGCAATTTATGAGAGACAGGGCACGGGAGGAAGGACAGCAGGAGACAAATGCTCTTCGTGTTTACCTTGGAAATGTGGAAGCCGCAGCAGCGAGCCTGGTCACCCGTATCCAAGAGCTTCAGCATTTGCTTGCATTGTGTGAGATGTGCTTGCATTTTACCGACAACTTTGTTGGGTGTCTTTAGAACATACTATTTTCTTCTGTATTGCTGCAAGCTAAACTCCAGTGGTAATGCTTTCATCATTGAAAATTTTTTCTATGGGTTTTTCCTCTTGCTTCAATTGTTGCCTTGTTCTCGCAGCATCTGCTGTACAGCAAGGTCAGGATGTTGATCAACTCAGGGGCAAAGTGGCCTCAGAAGCAACAAAAGAGGCTCGAAACTATGCAGCTTCAGCAGCACAGGCAATTTCAGCTGCTCGGGAAGCCACAATGGAACTTGACAAGGTACTGCATATCTTCTCATAACATCCCATTCAGATGTCCAGCAAGACTTTTCTTGAGATTGTAGGCTTTCTCATTATCTACTCTATCTGCAGGTAAAACGAGATTCTTATGCACTCACAACAGCCCAAGCAGCAGAAATTGAAAGACTATGTGCAGAAACTGCAGACTATCACACTATTTGTGAGGTACTACAGGGACCAAATCTCCAAGACTTTAGAGCATGGACATAGCAACCTCAAAACTAGTATCAGGTGCTGAGATTGGTTACGGGGAAATCCCTGAAGATGATTGAGCTTGAATCTTGAGATGACTTTCAGATTTTGGCCTTCATATTTTCTTTGCAAATTCACCTGTAGTCTCTCTTGCTGTATTCAGAACCAAAATCTTTTCAACAATTTTGAAGTGAAGTTTTGAGCATGTGCAGGCAAGGGGTAAGAAAATTCAAGACCTGACAGTACAGTTGGAAATGGTGGTACGCACCCTTATGTCTGAGTCATTATCACAAGAAGCTTGCAGTGCACTGTAATTTTGAGTACATTACAGATTGGTGAATTCACAACCCTTGAAAGTGGTGCAAATCTGAGCATCAGCTGCAAATTGATGTGCTATTTTATCTGCTTGTTGATGGGAGGGTGTGCATAGCAACAACAATTGGAGCAGCAACGCCACAAGCTAGATGAAGTGCATAAAATGTCTCAAATGGAGCTGTCCATTTGCCAAAAGACATATGAAGCTGTGAAGGTACACCCAACATCCTTCCATGCAAGCCACTGGCATGCAGTTGGCATACATCTGAGCCTTTGTACATTGGAGGGTTGGTAGTCTTCTGAAGGAATGGCAGTCTTATGTTTTGCAGCTTGCAGCAAAGGAAAAGGCAAATCAGTGTGCTGAGCTTATGCAGGCTCTAGAGCTTAGTAAGGCTACCGTGAGGAGTGGGGAGTGCAAACTTGAAGAAGCAGTCTCTGAGAAGAAAGATTTGCTACATCAGAATGAGCTTCTAATACAGCAGGCATTCCTGCCCCTCACCATTTTTCAATTTGTCTGTTAAAGGGCCATGGTAAGTCAATTGCCACATTCAGGACATCTCACCAGGAATAGGTGGAGCAATGGACATTAAGCATGTTTTGTTCAGTTCTGGCCAATGGTTTCATGTCTTCACCCTCAGGGTTTGATGATTTGCTCAGGTGAAAAAACTTCAGAACCAAGAGATGGAGGCAACTATGGCCCACTATACTCATGAGCTTCACAAGGTTTGATTACCATTAGTAATCAAAGTGGTGTTTTGGGAAACTATGCTTGAGCACTACGACCTATGATGGCATTAACATTCATGTTGACAATTATAAAGTGCCCTTCAGTGTCTTACATCATGTGCAATGTTCAGGTTCGAGCTGTCCTCGGAGGAGAGAAGGCAAATCTTTTGGCTGACTTGGTAAACTGTGTCCTGGCTTTCCATGGTTAATGAATCTCTTCACTCCAACTGAGAACTTAAGATGAAGATCTAAGATGCATGAATTACAACCTGGCTTTGACTAGGTTCTTAATATAGGGAACAATCAAACCAGCTGTGAAAACTGAAAGTAATTGGAAATTGAGGCAGGCCCTTCTCAGGCAAGGGAATCACACAGTGCAAGAGGGGTTTCTGAACTGGCATGAAAAGTCCAGTACATGTCCTGTGTATGGTGAGGCAATTACAGAGACCTCCTTCCATGGCAGCATAGTGAAAGGAGATTGCAATCCTTCCAAGGATGAGGTAGTCAAGGGACGGATGTGTGTTCCATCCAATGCATCACCAGTTGGCCTGTCTCTCACTGAAAACTCTGGCTCAAGAGATACAGTCATGGAGTCATTATATTCGCTTAACTCCAGTTGCAGCAGGATTGATGTTATTCAGCATGGTGGCAATCCACAGGAGTCTCTGAGTACATCCTATGAGGCAAATGGGAGATGCCCTGCTTTGTGCCATATTATGAGAAAAGAGGTACTTGAAGTCATGGATCAGTGGAATGAAATGGTGTGAAAGTCTGCATAAGGCTCAGTGTTTGATCGGCAGAAAGTATTCCTTTTCCTCTCCCAACTTCATGCAACCCAATACATTTGCAATGACTGCATACTTGTATGCTTTTTCAGTGTAGGGCCATCACAAGGGAAGGTTTGGAGAAGTCTGATACAGACAGAAGCGAGGCACAATTAGCACTTACAGACTTGAAACTTCTTGCTGCAGCACAACGTGAGATTGGGAAACTAAAGGAGGTCTGTACTCTCTCTTTGCAAATCTGCTCCTGCTTTTGTTATGTGATAAACATCTCTTTGACCACTTTGAACTTGACATATGGAATGCATGGCAACATTCATTCTGTGTACTTTAGTTACTTGAATCCATGCTGAACTTGTAAATTTGACTTCTACCTTGCATTCTGTCATTACTGTTGTGCAGGGGAAGACATTTTATCACAGAAAATGTAGTTTAAGTTAGTGATATAATATTTGTTTCTTCTGTAGAGTTAGGGTAATGGATTTCACCTCACCACTTTTCAGTCCAAAAAATCAAGAACCCAATGAGATCAATCTGAAAATGTTTTACACAGCAGTTGCCAGTCTGAATCTGCATGGGTCTGTTCAGATGATCTTTTGCGCATTGCATTGGCTCTGAAAGGATGTTGGTGAGGTTGACTCATTTATGCATTTCACAGATCAACCAGCAACTTGTGGCTGCATGTCAATGAAGGAAGTAGCATTGGCAAAGAACTTGCAATCCAGTAACACTCGAAGTGGAAGGAGCAAAGAGATTGCTTGATGATCTTGGATCAGGTGTTATGAGACTTATGATATATCATGCTTCTTGCGAGCTTGTTTTCCTGTCAGGTGAGACTTGTACATCACTTGCTGAAATTATGAAAATGGGTTCTAAAAGGCCTAACATTCAGGATGCTCAATTTTACTGATCCTCATTCTGATAGGTCAGGCTAGGGTCACAAATAACAAGCAATCAAATTCAAGGATGTACGAAACATAACATATCCTTGTGGTCAGATTCTTTGTTTGGAGGAGTACCAATATAGGTTGATTTGTGTGAATCAAAAATCACACGTTTAGCCTTGCTAGGTTTGTACTCTTCACAGAAGCAATGGTCTACTTTACAACACACCATTCATCAGATGCAAACACTTAGTTTGCCCAATTGTTAAGACATAGTTTTGCTTCACATGGCATAATCAAAACTGAGGCAGTTACTTGGCTCCATAGTTTGGAGTTTGGTTGTGGTGGAGTCATTACAATAGGGTTTCATCTCTTTCTGATTATAGGTAATGAAGATTGTTACACTTGCAATCTTCAATTTAGTTTTACAATCACCTTTTCTATACTTGCACTGTTTTACAAGTTTGGCCTGCCACAAATTTCTCCTTTGAAACGGTGACAGGCAAAAGAAGTTACCATATGAGTTCAACTCATCATCTTTGTCTCAGTTTTTATGCTTTTAGTGTCTCACTCTCAAGTTTTTAATGTGTCATTAATAGTTTTGTTTTTGTTATTTGCATTGGACAGTGCAAAACCCATGAATGCCTTGTTAATAATGTTGTTTTGCTCAGTGGGAATGATCCTTAACAGCATCCAAAAATTGACAGAAATCCCCTTGATTTACATACATGTGAGAATGAAATTCCAAACATTGTTCATGTTTTGGCAAATGCACGAGTGGCCTGGCAAACTGTGATAACCATTGCACTACATTACAGGCCATTATTATACTCTTGAGGAATCAATGTATTCCTTGCAGTTTTGTAGTATTCTTCATCTCAGCACCTTACTAACAGATGAGAAGGAAAGGAAAACAGGATGACTTGCCATCAGCAACACACTGACTGGACGTGTTACATGTTGGAACACAATAGCACTGACTCTTCCAGTGATGCAGTATGGCAAAATCAATCTGTGCTTTGACCAATTGCACTACCACCCATAATGCCAATATAAGTTTTGCCAAACTGAAAAAAACCCTGCTAACAGAAACGACTTCAAAACTTCTTGCAAGAAGAGCAATCAACGCTTGCAAGTTAATTCTCTGTGGATGTCAAAATGTTCTTGTGTCACATACAAAGTCTGCCTCTTTCCCAAAATGTGATTGTCTGATGGAGGAACAAAGGGAAATGAGTCAGAAGCTCAAAATGAGTCAGGATCACCATTTTGTGCAGCTCTGAATGAAATTCAGTCAGCTGCACACTAGACAACAAGAAAAAGAACTGAACATGTGATCTAAGGTTGACTCTTTTAGTGTTTGTCCCACTGGTCAGCTGCTGCTGGAATGATGGTTGTTTTCCATTTCCACAACTTTGGTCAAACCAGAAAATGAAAACTCCTCATCTTCTCACTGGCACAGCTCCTCTGCCAGCACCAGGGACTGGCCCACCTGGTGTCGTGCCTCTAGCTGCTGTGCGTGCCTGCAGCAAAGAACAAAACCATCGGCTAATACTTTTATGACCTGTTCCATAACAATACTAAGTGACCTTTCTCTACACCATTTCTCTGGAAGAAATAGATTTCTTCCATTCCTGCTCTTGTTCCCAATTAAAAGATTACCAGCACCAGTAGTGTATCTTGTTGGGGTCAAAGATAGTCCTTTTCACTATAAATGTATGATCACAACAAAAGAAAGTCTACCATACCTTTGCCCGCATTGCGACAGCACGACCCCGGCCAACTCCTACACCTGAAGAGCTTTTACCCTGCATATCATGGTAGCTCCACAATCACTGCATCAGTTTCCACATAAAAGCAATGTCTCTATTCTCACTCAGATGACCTCTTCTGGACAAAGAGACAAATACACACTCCTTACAGAGCACACAATGTTCACAATAGTATGGGTAAACTGTAACTGACCAAAGCAACACAGAGAGCTACTTCAAGCAACATCATGAAGTGTTTTTTAATCTATCTGTAGATCATTTAAAGTTCAAAACCTCAACCCCAATAAAAGCTGGTAGAATTAACCTTGATTTTAGCATCAAGGCGCTTGAACATTGGGGCATTCTTCAACATGTCTGGAATGATCATGAACCTGCCATGCACCAAATATACATGAATGATCTATCAACCCAGTGAGATGTGGAGATTAACAATGCAGGTAGGAACCTAAAACTTCACCTGCTAACATTGATTGTTCCAACAAGATATGCTGTTACTCAATGAGCAAAAGAACCAGAAAATCATGCAACTTCCAACTTGAATAAAGCAGAAGAAGTGTGGCAATAGTTGAGTGAATGGAATATGGACAATGTAGAGAACACCTAGATGTACCTCACTTTGCTTCCACGAATGAAGACATGCTCCAATTGAGAAACCTTCCCATCCTGGTTACAAAGATTGGCACAGTTCAGTTTCACTATCCTTAGCCCTAAGGATGGCAGTCTTAGGAGTATTCAACTGCTCCATCTCACTGCATCTACTACTCAATCTCACTGTATCTTTTGCCATAACTACAATACAATCTTGTGCATTCTCTCAATAAACCATCGACTACTTAAGACTTCGATAAAACCCTACAATACCAATTTTCAAAGGACCTCACTGGCTGCAAACCAAGCCCAAGAAAGATCTGAAACCACAGAGACATGCATTGAGCACAGAGACGTCATCCTTCCCATTATGACACAATAGTAACAAACTCGAAAGCCTTAAGCAGGTTCTTACCGATTCTGAGTGAATAACATATTCATAGAAAAAACCCCCTCATAGCACATTCCTTGCACCGTGAAAATGAAACAGACCAAAAAAAATAATGTGACAAGCTGCTTTCGGTCAAAGATTGCTTCTCTATAATCTAAGGGTTTAACGAATTGGAAGGCGATTACGATGAAAAAAAGGCTAGAGAGTTGACACCTTGGCAGTGTAGGTAATGGACTCAAGCTGACTGTTCCAGTTATCTTCGCACTCGATGAGAGAACCACGGTAGAGCTCGCCACTCTTGAGCTCCACGGTTACGATGTGTCCCTCCGCCTCGTGCAGCAGTTTCACAGGGATACCCAAACTCTTACTCATTTTTTCCTACTGTTTTCTTCTGATTCTTTCTTCTTTTCCTCCTACTCCTCAGCAGCTTACGACATGCACGTACCGCTTCCTAAAACCTTGCGCACCTGATTTTTCTCTACAATATGAAAAGCAAACCGCAACAGAACAAACAAATAAACGCGAAAAAGCTTGCCAGCACCAAACCCTAATCTTGTGTTTCCTTTTCTTTTGCTCTATTCATTTTCTTTAAGCACTTTTCCCCTTTTGTTCCCATGCATAATCCATAAGAGGGTCCCTAAGGTTTTGTTCCCCAATATTGTTCTCAAAGCTCCCAAAATTTGAAAGATCTGGATGAAATTGTGATGTGGGCAATGGCAAATTGAGGAGAGAAGACAAGACAAATGCCTTACTAGTCTATAGGCATTCATAAAAAATAAGACCCTCTTCACAGTGATGCTACTGCTCCCTTTGTTCTTTCAGTGTCAAGTGTGCAACAAAAATCAATACACAAAAAATGGGACTCCAGCTCCATGTTTTTACGTTTTCTTGGTTCAATTACAAAATGCAACTCTAGAACATCACAAATAATGATTCTGTTTTGACAATTGAAGCCAAGGTGTGGATGGGATTGCAAAACATACATTGTTGTTAAAGCTACAAGTTTCAGATGTATGGCCAATCCAACAAGGCGCCAAATTAACTCAAAAAAAGGTATCATGTCTAAAAGAGGCTAGGTTTCTCTTCAATCCCCAACATAGGAACAACACTCAAAGTCTATTTAGTTAGCCTTCTATTACATTCAATTGTAAAATGCATTTCAAGATTTTGTCTAGTTGACATATGTAAATGATTTGCCTACAACATGTGGTGGCAAAAAGGTCACAAATGGGTCTACAATGTTCAAATTAACACAACAACAAACCAACAATTGGGAGGCCGATAAATTACTTCTCCAAGTGATTTCTTTCCCCTTATCAATGTCTCATCACCAAGGTAGGGATGAATCTATAGCATACTTTTAGACAACAACCATTATGATGTGATAGCTAGAAATTACCCAGGTTTTTCATGCATATACTTTTTTGTAATGTCAACAACTTCTTTGGAACAAATGTGGGCCATGGTCTCATTCATGGAGTTGAGACAAGGTTTGACATTTATTGATGCATGCTAAAACCATTGAAAATTGATAACATCAACATGACTACATTTACATCAATTTGCCATGTAGATTTATAGTTGGATTAATGCACCTTTTGTTGCACGATATAGGTCATAGTTTATGATGACTCATGGTTACATTGTTTACATTCCATGATAGCATGAATTTTGCACTTTGTGATTTTCTCATGTACATAGTTCAAAGGAATATGTGTGCAAAAGTACGAAGGTCTATGCCAAAATTTCAAGGGGTCCTATAGAGAAAAATATCTTAGGACTACGTGGTCAAGATATTCAATTCTAGCTATGTTATAATTCCATCATTCGAGGAGGAGCTAAATCATTTCAACAATGATGAATGCATCAAAAGTGGGTACATTAAATGGTTCATTCAATTTTGTTTTCTATTGTGAGCATGGCCATTATCAATTTTTTGCTAGTTACCATTGTCAATATACATGTGAGTGTTTAATCAAATTCATTTATTTGAAAATTTTATCCCAAATATACTTTCCAAGGTTTCCAAAAAAATTCCATTCTTCATAGTGATGCTACAATTAACAAGCACCATTTGAACAAATAAATACATCAACTCCAAAACCCTAGTTGTCTTCGCTCATAACCTTGTCCTTGTTGTAAAATATTCTTTCCACATCATGGAATATTTTGCCACGTCATATGGTACTCTTCCACTTGGCATGAAAATATACCAAAAATATTTTGTGATGTGGCATGGAATATATGATGTAGATTGCATCTTGTTTACCTCCTATTTTTTGCTCATTCGTTAACATTGTGTGCCCTCCTTCCTCCTAGTTACAAACTAAAAGACCAACCACCTTAACCCCTCAATGTTAGGGCAAACTAAATTGGTTTGCCTTGACACCACCCAATAATTACTAAGAAAACCACCATGCATGGCATTAACTTGCCATACAAGTGAATCCATTGCCATCCTCCAATGGAATTTTCAACTTCAATATCCTAAGCTACTCCTGCATGAAAAAGACACGTGTGCAACGGGAGTGAAAGCTACAAGCTTCCTCCAAGTTTATTGTAGCCTCTACACAACACCTTGAGGTGTTCCAAAACCTACCCACAAAAGGAAGCAAAGTGCAAACTAGTGCCATGTTCTCTAGGATTCTAATTGTTCACTAGTTACATTGTTTTAGATTGTCATTGAAAAAATAGGTTGTTATGTGAACAAGCTCAACAAGAAGCACCCAACATCAAAATGGCTTTAGTTGAAGCTCCCATGGTTGGAGATAGTTTTGCTAGTTTCTATTGTAATCGCTGAAAAAAAACACCTTGGGAAGCTTCTAGTGATATTGCAGCTCCCTAAATCTTGGTGATGGTGCTCCCATGCATGCAAGTTCTCAAAAATTAAAAAAGCAATGGGAAACTCTTGGCGATGGAGCTCCCAATTTTCTTCTTGACCAAGGTGCCATGGGTGTTGCTTCTCCAAAAAAAAAATATATCAAGTGATGGTGCTCCCCCATGCAATAGCCTCCTCTCCAAACACAATGGCACGAAATTTTTTGCAAGTGCAAGAAGCTCCTAGTGGTCATGGTGATGGTGCATGTTCCTTTTCTCCCAAAACAAATCAAGGTGGACCCCCTTGACAATGGCCTAAATAATGAAAAAATAGCTGCTGCCATGGTTTCTCCACATGGCTGCTCTGTGGCAGCTGATGCCCCCCTCCCGCCCCCCAAGTTTCTATTTTAAAATATCTCAAAAACAGAGGCTATATATATATATATATAATATTTTCATTCAGGTTTTAAAAAAATTGATATTGAGAATTTGGAAAATTTTCCAAACATTTAATAAAATTTCCAAAAACTTAACAAATTTAGTCAAGATAGTAGGAAAGCTGAAATTTGTGTTTTCAAGAGTTTGATGAATTTTTCCAATCTTTTGTCAAATTTTTCCAAATTTGCAGTAACAAAACAGAACTTTGCAATTCTTTCAAAGTTTGTGGTTTGGAGAGTTTGGAATTTTTTTTCTAATTCTGATTTATTTCCCCCAAATTTGTAGTTAAAGGAAAGTTCAATTCTGAACAATTTTGTGGTTTTGAGAGTTTGATGAACAATTTCAAAAGTTTTGTCATTTTTTTGCTGAATTTGCAGTAAAAAAGAATAGAGTTTTTCAAGTCTTTAATTTTCAGTTAGAAATTTTCCAATTTTGTGGTTTCAAAGAGTTTGGTGAAATTCTCCAATTTTTTGGTCAATTCTTTCCAAATTTGCATCTACCAAAAAAACAAAATCCAATTCTTTCCAGATTTGTGGTTTCAGTAGTTTGGCAATTATTTTCCAAATTTTTGTCATTATTTTCCAAAAAATTTTCATTTTTTTCCAAATTTGCAGTAAAAAAATGATATTTCCCAATTCTGCCAATTTTGTGCTTTCGAGAGCTTGGTGAAATTTTCCAATCATGTTCTCAAAATTTTCTGAATTTCCAGTAAAAAAAACCCAGAAATTCCCACCTCCTTCCCCACTCCACAGCACCCAAGAAAAAGGAGCCATTCCCAGATTTCTCCCCCATGCATGAAATGTGGAGAATGAATTTCAGACTTAAAAGCTTCTCCACAGACAGGCAGGAAAATGGCCTGGATCAGACTGTCATCAGGTGGCGTTGGAGTACCTCCAATGGGCTCTGACAAGTTGATATCAGTAGCTTCTCAATGATGGTTCAATCCATGCTTGCTCCTTGATATAGCATCTGTACATTCACAATCAAGGAAGCCTAGCAACTGATGCCTGCTTTGAGATCCTCTAGTCTTCCTAAAATATACAAATGTAATTGTGCAAGATGAGTTTACATTCAAGGTGTTGTGGAGATACCTCTGCAATCTCAGAGATATGTAAAATGTACAAAGAAATCAACAAGTTTGAGCAGCTGACACTGTGCATCACTCCTCTTACAACCTGCATAAATGTACAAAGAAATGAGCAAGAGCAACTGATTATGCCTGACGTATTCTCCCCCAAATGTTTTACTAAGTGTAAGACTGAGGTACAAAAAGGCCCCATTCCTATTTGGACTGGATGAGGCCCCCCACTTTCATCCTGTAAATCACTACAGTTGCCTAGGGAGGTCTGTTTCAAAAGCTGACACTAAACACACTGTTACAATCTCCTGCTATTCAGGTTGTCATGAGGAATTTTGGTTTAGTGGCTACTGTGAACCATGAGCTTGATAATATGTGCCCCACTGGTTTGCATTACTTCAATACATTCCATCAGATCAGCATCAGAATTAAGCAACATCCATTCATCTTCATCATCTAGGTACTTGAGATGGAGTGTTTGCTCTTCCAATTCCAGTTTAGAACTGATTGCTCTCCTCAATTCCAGATATCCAGCATCTAATGGAAGCTTGAACCGCACAGTGTCTGAACCCAATGTAGCCTTCACTGTGACTCTCTTGACTTCAGGTAAGATTGACCACCTCTTGCCATAAACACCTCCAACACCAGATAATGGAAAGCTGCAGTCACTGGCACCCAATGCATTGGAGGCACCAGATGGTTCTGAGTCCTCACCATCCATCTGACAATTCACTTCCCTGTCATCTCCAGGCTCATCCTGTACATAATTGGCCTCCCCAAAAGTTCTAGAGGATCTCACTGAGGCATTTTGTCTGCTTGATGATGGACCTTGAGAGCCCTTCAGTGCTGTCAAGGCACTAGCACCACCGTGGACTCGAGATTCTGCACGTATGGAATCAGACAGCCTAGATCCAGCTGCAGTTCCCAAAGAAGCACCTCCAACAAACTTAGAGAACGAGCTCTGTCCAGGTGACCTTTCATGGAGGCTTCTGTTAGAACTCCCATTGCCCATTGCCAGAGCTGGCAAATTTTGAGCTGGCATGTCAGTTCTAGCACCAGCAGTTACTATTGGCTCTTCAGCTGTCGGAGAAGCATCTGCTGACTCATGTTTCGACAACAAGGCACCACACCTCTGTCCACTTTCTGAGTTTGTGGAATCATGTCCAGCACCTGTACTTTCACCAGAGTTCTCATCACTATGCTTCAGAGATTCCATGCCAGTTCCAGCTGATTGTTTATTTGACACATGCACTGCTTGAAAAGACAGTGGAGCATCCTTCAGAGCTGATGGCTGGTCAGTGTCAGTATTGGTATCACAATGAATTGGAGGGGGAACACTACATGATTGTGACAAGTTCCTTTTCCCAGCAGGAACCTCTTCTTGCTCTTGTGCTTGCATCATTGTGGCAGGTGCAACATTTTCTGACACAAGATCTCCACTGCGTGGATTGATGCACAGGGTGCCATCTGCAACTGGAACTGAATCAATTACACCCTGCAACTTTTTCAGGGACCGGCTAACTTTGTTTATTTTCCGAGATGGCCACCTTGAGATCCCATGTTGACGACAAATTCTCTTCAATGTTGTTGGACAAACTGCAAACAGTTTGACAGTAAAGTTCTCTTAAGTAGGAAAAAAAAAAGTCAACACTGACCAAAAAAACATCCATTCTGCAAGGATTGCATATTTGTTCAGAAGGATAAGGTTTGTTTCCAGTTCTTTTATTGTCTCCTGAGATAAGCCAATTTTCTTCACATGCACAGCAACAGAGGATATTTGGTGGGTGAGATTGTAGGGCTGATGCAAAGTTCCCCAGACCAGGAAGCTACAGAGGGATCTTTTATCAACAGACTGAACAAAATGATCACTAGACAGTCTTAGGTTCAAGGCAGACAGGAACAGACCACCAATGCTCTTGGCTGCATCCTTTAGGCTGCCTGCAAAGTACTGCTGCAAGACATTGAGGCCAATGGTTTTCTCAGTTGTTCCTCGCCTCCTATCAAGCCTCTGTCTGCTATTTGCGATATCCTGAGCCGGACTTGTGGATGTGGATGCCTCAATACCTTGCTCCTGGGTAGATGCAAACTCCTGCTCTTGCACTTCCTCCATTGGCTGCCTTACTTCTTCAGTGTGTAACTCTTCAACCCAGTCATGTGACTCCTCATGTGGCAATTGACATTGCAATGGTGCTATCACCTGCTGTTGCTGGTCTTGCAATGCTGTGGGTTCTTGTGTTTGCTGACTTGGTGGTGTGTGAGCTTTCAGCATATCCTCTACAACTGGCATGGATGCATGGACAACCAATGCACCTTCACCAGCAACATCAGCAAGCTCAGGTGACTTGCTGTCCACCTCTGTTCCTTCTTCAAGATGCACAGCTGACTTCTCTTCCTCAAGCTCGTTGTCACTGACAGTGCGTAAGCTCATACAGACCCGCTGCATGATGACAGAGAGAGAGTTCAACAGCACTTGCTGATCTTGGCTGTTGTTACAATTCAGAGGTAGGAAAAACTCCAGTACAAAGTCATCAGTACCTGTATACATGCTTCGAAGCCTGATAGCAACAGCTGCACCCAGGGAAAACAACCGGGCATAATGTCCCAGGGGATACTCAACCTTAGAGTAGTTCTTGACATCACTTACAAAACAAGGTTGATTGGACTGAAATGCCTTCCCAGCAACCCCTTGACCCTTTTCCAGAAAGTGTTCCAAACAGGCATGGCGAAATCCCTGCAAGTTGGGATCAGTTAAATAATGAGGACCATCTCCTGTGCGTAGAAACACTCGATTGCCACAACTACTTGTGCTGCTACTGACACCCTTCTCGATCTGCATTTTCCCGCTGCTCTCATCAATCACCTGATGGCTACCAGGCACCCAAGTCTGAGCCAGTGGCAGTTTGTGGGTTTCACACACAGCTGTCAACACCTCTGCTATCTCCACCAATGCAGCCTGACGACCCTGAGTCTGCATGCGATGCATGGTATCCTGGACAGGAAATTCCACACCATCTGAACAGGCCAAGTTCACAGCCCGCAGTGCTTGACATATGATGCCTATTTCAGGAGCATACTCAACCTTTTCAGACATCCTGACAAGCTCAATAACTGCAAGACAAGTGTGCGAGGCAGGCTCAAACACAGGCACAGCAAGAGTGCCACGCACATCGAATTGCTGCGCATACTTCACACGAAGAAACTCCTGGCTGCTGTAGAACTGCACATTTGGCGTCCACTCTGGAACGTGATGGAGGAAAACACGACCAGGAAGGCCAGGGTGTCCTCCTGCAACTGCAAAGTTGTACTGCTCACTAATACTCCTATAGTACCAAAGCCGGTCATTACAGTGCTTGAGAACAAATGGTTGCTCTTTTGTGACAAGAACAACTAAACCATCCTTTTTCATGACTGGCATCCAAACCTGAGCTAGTACATCTGCACATGATCCCCCAATAATTTGCAAGGCTTGCATCATTTGTTGCTTGAAAGGAACAGATGTCTCCACCAGATTAATGTGCTTTTGATTGCCACCAATGTGCCCATCAGCTGCTCTTTTGACCTCTCTCTCCTGCCCTGCAGAAACAACTTCACTGTCTACAGGCTTGGGCATTCTAGGGTATTCATCCTGCAAAGAGTACACTCTTTTGCCACCTCCAGATAAATCAGCACTTGTACATTGCACTGGCACTGGACTATAGCTCCCTTCATGCCCCAACCTGGCACCTGATCTTGAGTCTTGTTCACCATTTTCTACACATGAAGGGTCCCTTCTTCCATTGCTGGAAGTTTCAGCAACACAACCTCCCCCTCCTCCATCATCCGCTGGAGCACCTGATGGCTGCCGAGAAAGCAGCAGCTGCGCTAACTCCGCAAAGCAGTCTTCTGACCTAGGGCTAAGCGAGGTAGAGAATAAGTCAGAGGTGAGAGGTCCCCCCCAACCATCACCAGGTACCTGTTGAGATTGATCCAAGAGCTCTGCAAGTCCAGAGGACAATGGGGATCGTGCACACTGGAGAGCATAATCCCCTGGAGAAAGCTGTGAAGGAACTGCGAGAGCGGGATTGGATTGTGAAGAAGGAGCAACAGTAAATGCATGAGCAGCAGCAGGAGGTGGTGCTTGGGAATTGGGAAGAGAAGGAGGAGAAAAACCAGTGGGATTGAAGCCAGATGAGAAGCTCGCATATGGGAAGCTCAAATCCCCTACTGCTGCTGCTGCTGATGTTGTCACCCACGGGTCTCCTCCTCCTCCTACTGCTTGCTCGCACAGGGGCTCTAAATCCATGAAATCCGACAACAACACCGCTTCATCAAGGAACGACTTCACATCCCCCGACGACGAGTTGGAAAACCCTACCGGAGACCACTGCTGACTCAAAGCCACCATATCGCTAACTCCAAATCGCTCTGCAGCGTGCTCAAACCTTCCATGCGGCGCCGGCACATCCATTTCTCTCTCAACAACACCTTCTTCTTCTTTCAACCTTCTTAGACGATTCCCGCAACATCAAGCTTTGCAGCAGCAGCAGCAACAACAATAATACCTCTTGCCACACAAAAAACCAACTAGAAGACCGAGAACAAAAATCAAAAGCTATATAGGTACCAGTAATGCTGCTGCTTCTTCTTCGTTTTCTTCTCCTTCTTTTTCTTCTTCTTCTTCTTCTTCTTCTCTTCGTCCTTCATGACTGTTCTCTTCATTCATCGCCATGCTCCTCTTCCTTTTTCTCCTCCTGCTTTCACTCCTCCATCGCCATCCACGCTTTCCGCAGCAAAGAAGGAAAACTGCGGTCTGGAGGAAACAGCGCTGCAGGAGGAAAAAAAAAAACAAAGACAAAAACAAAACACTCGCATTTTGCAACAAAGAGCCAATCCCGGGCTGCCCGTAGGAATTGTTATTAAAAAAGAAACTTTCAAAAAACACACAGGTTTTCTAAAAACAAACAAGGAGACTTGCCCACTGTTTGAGGACCTGCCCGAAAGAATCTTTTTTTTGTTTTGGCCCTATTTTGTGTACAACAAAGAGCCAATCCCCGGGCTGCCTTTTTTTAGTCTTGCCCCCCTTTTTTTAGGGGGGGTAAAAAAGAGGTTTTCCAGGCTTGCCCAATGTTTGAGGACCTGCCCGAAGGAATCTTTTTTTTTTTTTTTTTTGGGCCCTATTGTGTGTGCACAACAAAGAGCCAATCCCAGGCCACGTTTTGGTATTAACCCAAAAATAAATACAAATAAAGATTCTCTCAACGCAACAAGGAGACTTGCCCAATGTTTGAGGACCTGCCCGAAGGAATTTTTGTTTTTTTGTTTTTTTTGGGCCCTATTGTGTGTGCACAACAAAGAGCCAATCCCAGGCCACGTTTTGGTATTAACCCAAAAATAAATACAAATAAAGATTCTCTCAACACAACAAGGAGACTTGCCCAATGTTTGAGGACCTGCCCGAAGGAATCTTTTTTTTTGTTTTTTTTTGGGCCCTATTGTGTGTGCACAACAAAGAGCCAATCCCAGGCCACGTTTTGGTATTAACCCAAAAATAAATACAAATAAAGATTCTCTCAACACAACAAGGAGACTTGCCCAATGTTTGAGGACCTGCCCGAAGGAATCTTTTTTTGTTTTGATGATAAATTTAAAAACTAACCAAGATATCATCATATTATTATTATTATTATTATTTTTTAATTTACAAAAACATTACAATGTATTATGAATTCTACATTTAATCCAAATGATGATTTTCTAAGCAATCTAAAGCATAATAATTATTCAATTTGGATTAATATGAAATATATATATATATATATATATATATATATGAATCAATTTCAAGTATTTTTTCTTCAACTTAACTCAAGACTTCAAAAGTTGTTACAAGTGTTAAATTATATTATTCTTCACCTTCAAATGATTCATATTTTATTATGTCATTTTTTTTTAATATAACTTACTTACATCAAGATATGTAGTTTTACAAAATCCTAAACCCTAAACCCTATAATAAGTCATGTTTTACAATAATTGAAAATATTTTTGCTTCTTGTAGATTTGAACATTACATATATTTTATTTATGATTTTGTAAAACTAGTGTGTTCTTGTCATGAAATAATGTGTTGATGATGTAATAAAAAAAAAAATCTTGTCGAATGCATAAACAACTAATAACCCAACAACAATTAAAAACAATGACAACAATTGTGATTAATAAATGAATGCATTTATTATATTCAAATTTCACTTGAAATATTTGATGATTCATATTCATCAAACAAAATTTTTTGGTCCACCAAGTGTATGTTCAAAATGACATTGTTATTAAAATTATTTTTTGTATATTTTCATTCAATTTATAATTTATAAAATTGCAAATAGGAGAATACATTACATGAAAAACATGAATCAATGATTACAAAAAAATTTATGATTATGTATGTCACCAATTTTATCGTTTTTCTTATTTAGTTGTGATTTTTATGAAATAATTATTTTGAGGGTTCAATCAATGATAATTGAATGAAATTAAATGTTTCCATTAATTTTACATTAAAACATGGGATACCTAATCTAATCTAGCAACCATGTTTTAGAAAAAAAACAAATATGTTTGAAATTTGTGTGATCATAATTTTTGCATATGAATTTTGATCGTTATTATTTCAATTATAAAATTGTAGTTTTTCTCGAGATCTTTCCAAATAATAATAATAATAATAATAAATTATATATATATATATATATAAACATGAATGATTATGATTGCAAAAAGGTTCGGATCATATGTGTTTTAGGGAACTTAAGTCCTTTTTCCCAATGAAACAATCATTTCTCTTGGGAAAATGAGTTATTTTCCCTTAGGAACATGGTTGTTCCATGGGACAACTTAAGCCCTTGCTCCTTTGAGAATGTGGTTGTTCCTTCGAAGCAACTTAAACCTTTTTTGGATGAAAAAAAACAATTTAAGAAAATGTTTGAACCTAAACCATTGGACTACAAAGAGGATTTAAACCATTGCATTAAATTTTTCTTCGAAAATAATGTAAGGAAAAAAAAAAGCATTAATAATTATGTGAGTATAATAAAAAAATTCTGATTTCTTTTTTTCATGTTGGGCATTGTATTATATTGTATTGTAATTTTGTTGAGCTTGATGTTTCATTTAATTTTGTTGTTATTTTTAGCATTTTTCCTAATAATCAATTGTTATAAAACATTTCACACTTGAAAAATTTAAACCCAATCGTAAGTGAATGTGTAGATCAAGATTTGAAAATCACCATTTTCACACATAACATTCAAAACATGTTATTTATAATTTTGTGATTTTATACTTGAGTTTGATTTTCACATTGGTTCTTTGGTTAATTCTATAGTATATCTATGTATACTTAAATCTTTAGATGGAAGGTCAAATAAATGAAAAAACTCACACTAATCAACTTTTGAAGATATTTAAAATTTCTTGAATAATACATCTCAAAATGAACTTTCTAAACTAGGCCAACATTTTGTACTCACAATCCACAATTTATGATAATAGGCTCATAAACTTGCATCATCATCTATGTTAAATATGGGTGCAATTTTTTCCTTTTTTGGAATGGTATAATGAATGTAAGGTTAAAGTGGACTAATTCAATGAGAATTATTTCTTCTAAGTGAACTTGGAGACATGTGACCTAAATTGTTCAATTTTTTAAAAAAATTCACATATTAAAAAAACTTTGAGTTAATGTTTGTAAACATTGATAATATATATAGTATTTTTGAGGGAGAGTTTTCTTGAATCCATGTATGTATGTGCATGGGCCTCAATCCCCATTGTAAAGCACAAGAACTTAAAACATGCTTAGATCATGAGGCATGGGAGGGCATGCTAGTTCTTACCAGTGTTGGGCTATTATCATATTTTTCAATTTGGTTTTCATAAAATGGATTATAAAAGGTTCCAGTTCTCACTTTTTAATTTTCAAAAATTAAATGTAAAATTAAGGTATCAATATTTTTATTAAAAAATTTAACCGATTCTCATGATGCCATTTTTCATAAAATTGAAAACAACTGGTTATCATTGGGTGGGTCTCAGCAACTCATTATTACTTTAAAAATAAAATAAATAAAATAAATAAAATACAAACACATTATTGATTTTATTCTTTTTTAAAAAACTAAAAAATCATAATTATAAGGAAAACACAGCGGCTGAACCCTGAGTTTGGTCATACATGTGGTGAGATTCAAATCAAAAACTTGCAACAAAAGTACATTAGCATTAAAGGGGGGGGTGGGTGTTGAAATCATCCCAAAACCCACCTTTTTTGTGGTAAACTGAGTTTCATCCTGACTTTCCCTTTTCCTGAGCGCCTCCACTGTTGTTACATATATTTTCACTTTTGTGATAAACTGAGTTTCATCCTTGACTTGCCCTTTTCCTGAGCGCCTCCACTTGTTGTTACATATATTTTCACTTTTGTGGTAAACTGAGTTTCATCCTTGACTTGCCCTTTTCCTGAGCGCCTCCACTTGTTGTTACATATATTTTCACTTTTGTGGTAAACTGAGTTTCATCCTGTCTTTCCCTTTTCCTGAGCGCCTCCACTTGCTGCTGAATATATTTTCACTGCTCCTAAGAATACAATTACTGCAATTAGAGTTCGAACCTTGTGCATTAAATGCATAATCTTGTTTAATGGTTTTGCATTAAACCTTGTACACTGCACCTTGAGAACCTGATCCGGATAAAGAGTTTTTTATCTGACTCGGGTCTCAATATTTTATTATCAATTTCCTTGATCCGATCCTTCTTATCCGGTTCTCACACAAACGAGAAACAATGAGATTTTCAACCAGGGTATCACTTTGAGAGGTTCAGATAAGATACCCGGATTGACATTCAGGAGAATTTTGGTACCCTGTCAACACTGGTTCTTACCCGTATTGGATGGTTATCTGATTTATAAAAAATAAAAAATAACCATGGTCTCAATTTTGAAAAGTATTTCCACATCAAAGAACTGTGTTGCTCTCAACATTTTTTTGAGGAAAAGCAAAGGAATCAAAGAATGATGGGTTTCATGAAATCATTGTTAAAGAACCAATGGTTATCAATGTGGTTATTTAAAATATATATATATATTTTTGAAACCATTGTTTAACATACCTAATAGGATTCAAAATCACCTTGCTTGCTTTTTTTTTGTTTTTTTTTTACAATTCTAAAATAAGAGTAGCTATGAATATCCTTAGGTAGATTTAGCATTTTTTGGTGATGATTTTTTTATAAAAAAGAAGTCTAATTTTTCCTCCAAACACCAACAAAGTGGTGAGAAACTTTAGGGGGCAATATAAAAACTAGCAACATTTCTTCAAAGTCCAAATTTTCTCTAATTTATGGAGCTAATTTATGAGAATAAAACACTGATTCAGAACTGGTTCTTTGATTTTGTTTAATTTTTAATTTAAAAAATGTAGAACCACGGTTATGAATTCAAAGAACCGTCCTGGTAACCGCCGAGGAGGTTTGATGTTCGATCTCTGTTTTCCACAACTGGTTCTTAAGAGCCGTTGTCCTTAAGAGTGGGAGGAATGGTATGCCCTAGTATAGGCGTACGATCCGTAGAGTAGGTCTAAGATCCCTAGCCCGTCGCTCCCGTGGGAAGCCTCTTTGCGTCCGGAGTCGACATGAGGCAGCCGGAGACGTCGTCCGCGCTTTTGCGTGGCGAGAAACTGCGAGCACAGCGTGGTGGTTCTTGGAGAAACAATGCTCAAGAGCTCGCTTTCTCTAGATCTTTTTTTGCAGTCTCTTTTCTTCGGTATCTTTTCTCTCTGAAATTGCGATTCCGTTTTCATTGTAAACTGCCTTAGAGCTGCGAGCAGACCTGTTGTGCAGTTTGTTTCCGTCTGCTTTTGGTTCTCCTTTTGCTGGCTGTCTCGCTTTTTACTGCTTCGACGATTGGTGCTGATCCACGCAACAGACAGATCTCCTACTCTCCATCTCTGAAGCATTGCCGCTGGTTACCATGGCTCTGAAGAAAGCAAACACGATCATTCAACAGAATCCGCTTGTTGTCTTCAGGTGCAACTACTGCTGCATGGCTTTCTATAATACTCGACGATCTCTGTTCCATTGCATGACTTCGAATTTTTGTTGCTGAAATTTTTTTGGGGCACTTTGGTGGGTTGGGGTTGAGGATGCAGCAAGTCGTACTGTCCTTACTGCAGGAAGGTGAAGAAGCTTCTCAAAAGCCTAGGAGCCAACGCCAAAGTGATTGAAGTTGATCAAGAAAGTATGGGCATGCATCTGTCGCCACCATCATCATTATCAATTGGGTTTGAAGAACTCGTGTGTTTTTGTATGCATGCAGCTCTCTTGACTTTTGGACGCTCCCTAAACCCTAAACCTTACAGTGTACAGGCCCCAGGAGGCCTTTGTTTCTATTCCTTCATGAATCTGACATGAGAGAATTGTTGTGGGGTGGAAACCTAAAGAGGATGGAGGTGAATTGCAAGCAGCCCTAGGAGAGATCTCTGGGCAACAGACTGTCCCCAATGTGTTCATTGGTGGCCAACACATAGGTGGTTGTGATGGTAAGCTTCAGGCTTTGCCTTTCTCTGCAAATTTCTCTGTGTCTCCAGACTCCTTCATGGGTCCGTCAAAACTTCCCTACTCCTTCACAAGAGGAGGGGAAATTTTAGACAATCTTGGTCTCGACTCTTTTAACTATTTAATAGGCATTTGGATTTTTTCTGAACATTTGATTTGATTTGATTTCAAATCCATCTCTTGCAGCTACTGTGGCAGCAAACAACAAAGGGACGTTGGTTCCTCTGCTGAAGGATGCTGGTGTACTCAAGAATGAGTAAGGGATATGAACAAGGGTCTGAACAAAGACAGTCTAGGTTTTTCTCAACTTTGGTGGATACAACAGACCTTCCTATCCTTCCTGGGTATCGCAGATAAGAAATGCCACATGCCTGCATCATACTGGAAAATTGCTGCTTGCAAAGAAGCTGCTCCTGCTTGCACAGCTGAGTGTGCAGAATTTACTGGACAAGAATCTAATCAAGTATGTCTTGAACAAAAACCTTTCAATCCTCTACAATCAATCCAGGCTTTTCCTGTTCTTTGGCGGCATTGGAAATGATTGATTGTGTGTGAACTCCTCCCATTTCATGCATGAATTTCTTGTATTTCTGGGTGTCTGGATTGTGCAGCTTGTTTTGTTTATAAAACAAATTGTGACATTGGGATGATAAATTGCACGCCTGCATGGACTCCAATTTTCCACTTTACATAGGAAATATTGACAAGGATATCCACCACCCAACATGTTTTGATATGCCAAATTTTCATTTGACAGTAACATGCAAATTGATATTGTTCATGGATATTTACACATTGAATTTGTCTAATATGTGATTACAAAGTTGCTATAATTTTTCATTGCTATGTGACAATCCATGCTAGAGTCAATGCAAATGATTTGGTTATCTGCCTACTTGGGCCCCACATTGTTGCGCACTACTGGTGACATTGAAATGATGAAAAATTCAAAATTATTCATTTTGTGATCCATTTGAATGACATTGCATGCAAACTTGAATTCAATACAATTAAATAAAAATTTAAATTGAATCCAACAATATTGAATTGAAGAGAAATGGAATCAAATTGGTGCATCCAATGTATTGAAAATATGTTCATCATTTTCATCATCTATGACACTATGGTGTTAAATAAAAGACAACTTTGAAAAAAAAAAACTTTTGCATTCCATTCAAAGTGAAATTTAAATCAAAATCTATTTTGGTGGGACAAGACCTGTTAGTGGATTTTAAGCTTGTTTACCCTATACCAACTTCGGATGTTATTGTTGGCATTGGAGTTCATGAACTTAGTTTCAAGTTTGTTTTGTTTGTCACATTGAGACTCTACCCAAATCATAGTTCTCTCTCGCCCTCAAATTCTAACTCAACCTCAAATCATGATTCATGTGACCCAATTTATGTAGAGCAACTTTAAGTTTCATTCATATGTTGTCCTTTTGAATGATACTTCCAAATTAAATTTCTTAAAACTAATTTCCAAGTAAAGAGGAATGAAAAGGTATTTTTTTTACATTTGCGTCTTTTCAAAGTTGTTTTTTTTTTTTTGCAACACCATAATTATAATAAATTTTCAAAAAAAAAAAATCATCAAGTTTTATCCTATTATTTCTTCAATTCAATGTATTTGAATTCAATTCAAATTTCAAATTTATGCAATAGTCATTCAATATTTTTATTCAAATGGAACTTAATTTTCACAAAATCAATTACTTTTTTCCATCAAAGTACTACTCAATAATGTGGAGCCCACGTTCAATTAGTTGGGTAAGAAGTTCATGGGATTGTTTCTTTATTTAATAATTCAAGGACTTGTCAAATTAATTTTCCCCACTAGTGTAAAACCTCAATCAAGAGTACACTAGTGGTAAAAAGGGTCCCCACTTGGAGTTGCCTTAGTGAAGTTGTACTTATCCATTATCACTTTGTAGAAATTTTGATGTTATAATAAATTCTTTTTATTTTGTTTTTTTAAATTGAAATTTATTTTGATTAACTGTAACATTTATATTTTAAAAAATAAATTTGGCTACATTACTTCTAGGGCAAAGAGACCTCCCAAAAAAAAAAAAAAAAAAAAAAAAAAACTATTTTTTTCACAAGTTGGAAAGTAGTTTAGTAGCCAATATGCCAAGTGGGTGTGATGTCACGTGAACCTCCCCCTACAACTTTAGTACATTATAATAGTTTGAAAAAGACCTCCTCTATATTACAAGTGCATTAAAAGGTCCTAAAATAAAATTGAAATAATAAATAGATTAATTAATTAAAATAATAAATTAAAAAATAGAAGCCACCTAAAAGGTCGTATTGGGGGGGGGGGGGGCAACAGGGGAAGCAGTAAAATCTTTTTTTTTAAATCCACTAAATGATAAATAAATAAATGATAGTAATAATGGCATTATATTTTGTATGGAGAAGTATATTCTTCGGAATGCGTTGATCTCGAGAAGACACGTGGATTAGGAGGATCGTGGCCGTTGGTGGAGGGTGAGCATCTCCTTTGCTGACTAGTCACAAATTGTGCGTAAAAAAATTGGCTCTTCTTCTTCTCCTTTTCTTCGTCAGCTTTTCTCGTTTTGTGGATTTCTTCTTAGGTGCGCAGTTTTTTTTTGGCTGAAAATCGGAAACACGGTGTTGTGGTCGGTGTCCGCTTCTGTTGTTCTCGTTTCTTGTTTCCCCGTTCCTGTCTCACATTGCTGTTGCTGCTGGTCCACGAGAAAAGAAGTGAAGGATCCGCATTCAAACATAATAATTTTGCGCCAATTCTGGTCCTATTTTTGGTAGCATTCGTTGTCCGTGTTTGCTCCATCTCTTCTCTCTCTGGTGTTTTTGATTTTGATTTTGATTTTTTTTAAATTTTGCGTTCTTGTCAAATCTATTATTTCGTGGAGAGAAGCGGTTATTTTCTGTTTTTCTCTTTTTGAGTGCGTGTGTGTGTCGGGGGAGAACAGAGAGAAGAGGAGTGCGAAGGCTTGGAGGTTTTCCGTTTTGTGGAATTGACGATGACTATGACGACGACGATGCTGCCGGCGGTTGCGAATGGAGGATCGGAGACAACAGGAGCGAAGAAGAGAGCAGAAGGAGTACTGGTGCGTGATATTTCTTTTTACAGTCCTGTACAAGAGAGTAGACTGGGGCACGAGCCTGCGTTGCCATCTGTTTTTCATGGAAGTTTCAAGCTTGTTCATGGACCGCCTTCGTCTGCTGCGGGAAACGCTGCGGAGATCGAGAAGCTTTTTCCGTGCCTCTTTGGACAACCTTCAGTGGAGCTTATCGCCAGTGATAGAGTGTCGTATTACGACAACCAGAAGCTGAAGATCGGCGTGGTTTTGTCTGGCGGACAAGCTCCCGGTGGCCATAACGTTATTGCCGGCATCTTTGATTACCTTGAAGAGCATGCCAAGGGGAGTATCTTGTATGGATTCAGAGGAGGTCCTGCAGGCATTATGAGGAACAAAGTCGTGGTCATCACTGCGGAGTTTCTTTTCCCTTACAGAAACCAGGGCGGTTTTGACATCATTTGCAGTGGGCGAGACAAGATTGAGACGTCGGAGCAGTTTAGGCAAGCAGAGGAGACAGTGAAGAATCTGGACTTGGATGGACTGATTGTCATCGGCGGTGATGACTCCAACACTAATGCTGCACTCTTGGCAGAGTATTTCAGGTCCAAGAATTTGAAGACCCATGTCATTGGATGCCCTAAAACCATTGACGGAGACCTGAAAAGCAGTCATGTGCCTATCAGCTTCGGATTTGATACAGCCTGCAAGATTTACTCTGAGATGATCGGCAACATCATGGTGGATGCCAGATCAACTGGCAAGTATTACCATTTTGTGAGGTTGATGGGTCGGGCAGCTTCCCACATCACTCTTGAGTGTGCTCTCCAGACACATCCTAATGTTGCAATCATCGGTGAGGAGGTCAATGCCCATAGGCAAACATTGAGGCAGGTAACAAACCAGATTGCTGATGTTATCTGTCAAAGGGCTCAACTTGGGAAGCATTACGGTGTGGTTCTTATACCAGAAGGCCTGATTGATTTCATCCCAGAGATTCAACACCTCATTGCAGAGCTCAATGAAATCCTTGCAACAGGTAGGTGTGATGAAGCAGGACACTGGAAGGAGAAACTTGCCCCTCCGTGTCGGGCACTTTTCAGCTCCCTCCCCCATAACATTCAGGAGGAGCTTTTGCTCGAGCGAGATCCTCATGGCAATGTGCAGGTTGCAAGAATTGAGACAGAGAAGATGCTCATCTCAATGATTGAGACTGAGCTTCATGCAAGAAAGCATGAGGAGACTTTCACGGGCACTTTCAAGGGTCAGGCACATTTCTTTGGGTATGAAGGTCGATGTGGCATGCCCACAAACTTTGATGCAACATACTGCTATGCACTTGGATTTGCAGCTGCTGCACTCCTCCACACAGGACAGACAGGTCTGATTGCATCCATAGGTAATTTGACAGCACCATCAAAGGACTGGGCTGTTGGGGGAACAGCTCTCACAGAGCTCATGGATGTGGAGCGCCGGAAAGGCAAATTCAAGCCTGTGATCAAGAAGGCCATGGTGGAGCTTGATGGTGCTCCATTCAAAAGGTTTGCATCTCTGCGGGATCAATGGGCAGTGAAAGACTCCTACTTGAGCCCTGGTCCTATCCAGTTTTCAGGCCCAACTGCAAATGACACCAATTACACACTCAAGCTTGAGCTTGGAACTCTAGATGCCTGAATCCAGAAGTCAGAATTTTCTGAAGGCCTATAATGATCTTGTCCCAGACTTTCTGGATCTTCATCAATATATGCAAGGTTTCTCAAATTGTGGAGGATGACTGCCTTGAACCCCCCCTTCAAATGGTATGCTTAAAGGATATGTTCAGGGTGCAGAAGACCCCAACCACTAACCCTCTATGCAGGCCACTCTATGCCTTAGGCTTAGATGCTTGCTTGTACAGTCACAAGCTAAAATAAAATTAAACTTTCCTCCCAAACTCATTGCAGCTTGAATGAATGAGGATATGATTTCCAATTTTGATGAGCTATATCTCAAGTCCTAGCCAAAGTCATTAGTGAATCTTTGCACAGCCGCCACAGAAACTGTGTGTGATGGAAACTCTCAGGACGCAGATGTTTGTATGATGGTTCACCAATTTTTCTGGGAAGATTATTATGTGCTGATCTACACTCAACTCACTGTAGGGAGTGGATGGAGTCAGTGGGGGAGTCATGGCAGCTTGTCACTGCCATAGGTCATGGTTTTCACACTTTGTGAGTGATGCTCATAAGCTTTATGACTGCATTTGTTTCTTGTTGTGTCAAGTTTTGGTTTTGCTGGACCTAACAGAACATGCACCTCAAAAGAGTTGTTATTGTGCAGTCTCAGATAATAATCCCCACAGCTCTTTCTTCAGTTTCTAGAGATGGGATAGATCTGAGCAAACAAACAATCAGTAGGTTGTAATGACAATTTGGGAGCCTCAAGTGTCTTTTGAGGTTCTGGTCATGAATTATGACCTCAGGTGGAGAACACTTTGTGTCTGGCTGCTGAAGCATTTCTAATTGCACTAATGTGAAGCTGCAGTTGGTTTCCAAAGTCTTGACAACCCTTTCATTTACAGAAAACCAAAAATCCATGCACTGAATTGTTTGACAGAGCTCTCAGAAACAAAGGTGATGCAAAGGTGGAGACAGAACCTCATTTGCCCACCTCAATTTTAGCAGGAAAATAACAAAAGGAGAAAACCGCATAAGAAAGTATCTGATGTATCATCTTTTCAAAAGCATAATGATAAACTAAACCACTTTGAAGTTTACTGATTTGCTTGGCTTCTTCCAAAGCTTGAATTAACACTACCATATGGATTGCACTCCTGAACTCAACTACAAAAGAAAATTCCCTTCTTCTCCAAGAGATTTGTGTTCATAATTAATTATTTGGCTGCTTTTTTAAAACCCTCCCCAGTCCCTTCTTGGTTGTCTCATGACAAAATTGATATAACAGAAAGAATGGAATTGCATGAGAACAGGAAGCAAGCTCTGCTTCTCTAGCTTAAGCTCTGTTTCAAGCAAGTTCATCTGCTGGCAGCACTTGCAATCTTTTCTCCAAGCATGCAGAGACGCACTGAGGTTCCAAGCAAATTCTGCTGCAAGCACACTTAAATACTCCAAGCATGCAGGGCCCCATCCTTCCAAGCAAGTTCTGTTGCAAGTAAGCTTTGCTCTGAGTATGCAGAGTGCATCCTTCCAAGGTGTAAGCAAGCAAGGAAGCCTTGCTCTGAGCAATCAGAGACCTGGATCCTTCCAAAGCATGAGAGACAAATCATAGGCATGCATTCCTCATGCGAGTCTGGTTTTGTGTTGTTGCCATTTGCTCCTTGGATATTATAGCTTCTTGATGATCATCTTCTAGAGTTGGTGGTGATCCTGGAACTGACTCCCATCATCCAGCAGAGACAAGAGCAAAATCTTGAGGATGATCATTGGTTCCTCTGCATGTGATATAACTTTGATTTTATTTTTCCTTGCGAACTTCTCTTGTTGTAGACTTCCTCGGCCACTTGATCCATGTCAAGCTCCTGGGAAGAAAAGTGTGTCCCGGTTTGGACAGTTGCAAAGTGTTGATATCAGAGATTTGGTGGGTACTTAGCTAGCTAGCAAGCAAACTCCGAGAGTTCCTTGCTCAGTTGCTCAGCCACTTCGTCCATGGAAGGTCGTTGCTCTGGAGAAGAGTTTGTACATCGAAGAGCGAGATGAACAACTTTGAGCATGTGAGAAGAGTAGTTGTTTTCTATAGAAGTCGAGACCGCTTGCTGTTCCTTCAGGAAACGAGAATCAAACAGATCAGAGCAAGTCTTGGTGGTAGTGGTGGTCTTCCTCAACCGAGTTTTCACCCAAGCTACGAGGTTGAAGCTTCTTCCTCGGGAAGGATCTTTCCCTGTAATAAGCTCCAACAACAACACGCCGAAGCTGTAAACATCGCACTTCACAGTAAGTCTGAGGGACTTGGAGTATTCAGGAGCTATATAAGCTCGTGTACCCGCAAGGAAAGTGGTAATGTGCGTCTTGGAAGAATCCAGAATTTTTGCGAGACCGAAATCCCCGACCTTCGCTTCGAAATTGGTGTCTAACAAAATGTTGCTGGCCTTCACATCTCGATGTATGATTCTGGGTTCACAGTTATGCAGATAAGCCAGAGCTTGTGCAGCTCCGGATGCGACCTTCAGTCTGGTTTGCCAATCCAAGCATTTCTCTCTCCCGCCCCTGATGTACTTGTTCAAGCTCCCGTTCTGGAAGTACTCGTAAACCAGCAGCTTCTGTCCTGAGTCCTTTGTTCTGCAGTACCCAAGTAGACGCACGAGGTTTGTGTGCTTCACGTTGCCGATGGTTTCGATCTCCGCTCTGAACTCTCTGTCATTTCGCTTGCCTCTTCCGTTTAGCTTCTTCACTGCTACCACTGTGCCGTCTGGAAGCGATGCCTTGTAGACCTGGGCACCCAACAACAAAAAACCAAAAACCCACCCACGCACCCAGATGGGTTTTAGGGAATGTCAAGCTGATCTACAATTTTGCAAAGCTTGTAGACTTTGCAAACTACCGATCTTGCAACATGAAGCTCTTACAAGATCCGTGCCGTGTTGTGTGTTCTTCTTCACCAATGCATTGTTGCTTTTGTTTCTGCACGTACCTTGGCATAAGCTCCGACGCCTATCCGGTGCTTTCTGCTGAATCCGCCGGTTGCAATTCTGAGCTCCTCGTAAGTGAAGGTGACGGCGTTGGACTTAAGAAGAAGCGATTGGGTGAGAGCCGCCCCGTGGGTGGAGCTAACAACTGTCGGAGATTCTCGATATCTTCGTGGTGAAGCAGCAACAGCAGCTGGGAAGACCGAACGATCAACAAAAAACAGTTTTTTCCATCTCCTCAAACAACTCCAAAAGAAGGCGCACAGTTGTGCACCCAAGTAGAGTGCCAAGGACAAAACACAAGACGAAAACAGAAGAAGCGATGGCAGAGCTATAAATCCCAGATGTGCCCCCTCTTCTTCTTCAACTGCAGCATCCAATTGATCAAGTAGGAACCAATCCACATGAGTTCTCATCTCTCACAATCTCACAATTTCCACATCGCTCATCACCCCTCCCCACCCAACAACCCAAATCCTCGTCCACCCAACGCAACAAATCCTTCAACAAAAATTCCTCACCAACTCTCTCTCTCTCTCTCTCTCTCAACAAAACCTTCCAGGAAACACCATCTCTCTCTCTCTCTCTCTACAGACCATTGATTTCTCGACTGTCAAGAGTCCCCAGGGGAAAAAACAACTCTGCCTCTCCTGCAAAACACTGTTTCAATTTCATCAATACAAATTCGACGTAAGTTTTTGCAAAATCGACATAGCACACTCTCAAAACAATTGAAAAGTACTCTCGCAATTTCAGCAATTCCAATTAATTGATGTCGGTCTTTGCAAAATTGACACAAACTGTTCTCAAAAAACAATTGAAAAAATAAATATATGAAAGAAGAAGGTTGAAAACAAAATGCAATCTGACGACTACTTATGTCTCAAAGGAGCTGAAAAGATGAGTTGTAGGCCAAGGACTTTGACAAGGATTTCAAAATCAATCAACGTACGTTTTTGCAAAATTGACGTAGCCTACTCTCAAAACAATTGAACACAATATATATCTATGAAAGAAGAAGGTGAGGGGGGGGGGAAAAAAAAAGGCAATTTGATGACTACTTCTGTCTCAAAGGAGCCAAAGAGATGAGATGAGTTTCAGGCCAAAGAGGGAGCTCAGAGCTCGTTGCTTTGAGCTCAATGAACTTGTAAGCAAAAGCTTCAGATGGTGGGTTGGGTAGCCAGCCAGCCAACTAGCCAGAGTGTGTGAGAGTGTGAAGAGAAAGTGTAGTAGAGACTAGTGCACAGAAAGGATGAGTGAAGAATATTATAAGGGTGCTGGGATTTTTATTTTATTTTTCCTTTTTTTCGGGTTTTTTTGAGGTTTTTTTTAAAAATATATTTTTTAATTTATAAATATTAGTGGCAGTGGTTGGGAAGAGGCAAAGAGGGGCCAGAGTGAACCAGCACCCCCCAGTGCACCATGAAGGATGGATGGTAAGGAAGGAAGGAAGGAAGGATGGATGGATGGATGGATGGATATGCATTATTATTATTTTCATTCTGGTGATGTAGCCCATAAGTGGCGCGCATCCCAAAATGGATTTAGCCTCGGTGGCATCAAGTTTTGGGAAAACTGTCAAGTGGGCTGCGGTTTTTTTTTTTTTTTTTTTTTTCTTTCTATCTTTTTGGGGGGAGGGGGAGGGGGAGGTGGGGCGAGAGGCGACAAGAAGGGGCCACAATGAACTAGCACCCACCAGTGTACCATGCAGCCTGGATGAGAAGTTAAGCAGCTTCTTTTCTCATTCGGGGTCACTCAAGTGGCAATCATCCCAAGAATGATCTTGCCATCGAACAAAAGAATATCAGCTTCAAGAACGAACTCACACCCTCCTCCTCCCTTTGGAGATGAAAAATCATGGAACAAATCGTGTCAACCATAAATTAACCAAAGCACCCCCCAAAACAGGAAAAACAAAGGAACAAAATGCTAGGACCCACGTTGCAAGAATAAGACAAATGAACCACCCAAACGGGTGTGGTTAACCACATGTGAAACATCAAGTTCTCAAACCCGCCTTCAATTGGGAGAAGCATATCGAATAAGGAAAGGGGACAAAATTATGGCTTAGAAGAAAGATGGCCTCACCCGCCTTCAATTGCGAGAAGCATATCGAATAAGGAAAGGGGAGAAAATTATGGCTTAGAAGAAAGATGGCCTCACCCGCCTTCAATTGCGAGGAGCATATCGAATAAGGAAAGGGGACAAAATTATGGCTTAGAAGAAAGATGGCCTCCAAATACAAATACGGTAGGAAATTTTTTGCATGTCTTTACATGGTCAAAAACAGTTTTGTGTTGGGTTCTACTTCCCTAGCGAGCTAACTATAGTGGTTAGCATAGTGGTTAGCTTAGTTGCTTGTGTAGGTGGGTTAAAATGGGTTACCAAGAAATGAAACTAGATATTAACTCAGTTGGGGTTCAAGTCATAAGGGCCATCCAGTTGATGGTGTGCTGGTGGGTGCAGGTTCACTCTGGGGGGGGGGGGAGGAAGGGGGGAGGAAAGTGGGGGCCAATAAACAAAGGGAAGGTGGAGCATTCTGCACATGTTTTCGAAGTATTGTACCTAAAAATCCCACTCCACCGAGTACTATTACATAGGCTGGGAATTTCACATTTGTTTTGAAGTTTTTAAGAACTTAAAAAAAATTTGGAATATCACAAATATTTAGGAGTTTTTGGTCTGGGAACAAACAAAGGTTGGGAATTGCACTACTAATGTTTATGAATTTTTTGGGGTTGGAGAACAGGAAAGATAGGCTAAGAAATTTCACCAAATTTTAGGATGTTTTTTTTGGTAGGAGAAGAAAACAAAACAAAAAGAGAAGTTTTGGATCCAAGAATAAGAAAATTAGGCTGAGATTTGTGATCAGACCAATGTTTTACGAGTTTTTGGGTTGGAGAAAATGGAATTTTAGGCTTGAAGTTTTGCTAATGTTTAGGAGATTTGTGATCAAGGAAAATGAAAAAAAAAAAAAAAAAAAGGACTGGGAATTAGACAAATGTTTAGGAGTTTTTGGGTCAGAAAAAAAAGGAGAAAATAGGATGGGAATTTTTCACTGAAGTTGTAGTCGTGTTTTGTTTTTTAAAAAAAACATGTCTATTATTGTTTGATTTATTAAAGTTAGCCTTAAAGGCCCCTAACTAGAACCCCATGTTGACAACACACAAATGGACATGCAATACATGCCATGAAATTTTTACAAAGTGATTTTTAAAGGCTTGAAACTCATTTTTTTTGCACTCAATTTCAACGTCATCTTATTAGGCCCGCTTTACACTAGGAGTCAGGGCCGAAAAAACTTATGGCCAACTTTGAGCATTTTTGGCTTCTTGTTTGGCCCCAAGGGTTGCAAATTGGCTTCCCAAATTCAATGGGTATCCTTTTTCCAGCCTTGTGGCCCAATACAAGGCCATAAAGTTCAACCTTGACTCCTAGTGTAAAGCCCTTGGGGCCAATTTCAACTTTTTGCACCAATAGGAATGCTTGATTTGGGTTGAATGGTTGATCGGCCCTTACTCCTAGTGTAAAGCCCTTGGGGCCAATTTCAACTTTTTGCACCAATAGGAATGCTTGATTTGGGTTGAATGGTTGATCGGCCCTTACTCCTAGTGTAAAGCGGGCCTTAGTTTGATGTGGAGTTATGGTGCTACTTATTTGTGCTAATCATTGCAATTTGGAGGTTATCATTTCTCGTGGGTCATCACAAAATGTTTTCAAAGCAAGTGCAAGGTTTTCATTCTTTTGTTTGGGCCATTGTGGGAGGTGAAGCTTTGTTCTCCGACAAAGTCTAACAACAAAGTTTCAATGCTGGAATTTTTAGGAGGAAATGAGGTGGCAAGGTTTTCATGTTTTGTGTTTCTAGACATGAAGATTTGTCTTCCAACAATTTTTTTGTGCAACTTGTGCTTTTGTTTTTTCGCAAATTTTTTTTGTGTGGTTCACCATTGAAGGTGAAGCATTGTTTTCCAGCAAGGTCTAGTGAAGCTTTATTTTACAGCAAGGTCTAGTGAAGCTTTGTTTTGCAAAAACAACATGTGTTTTCCAGCAAGGTCTAGCAAAGGTTTGTTTTGTATCCATTTTTTGTGTTTTTTGTGCTAGCTAGTGGTGCTTTGAATTCTCACAAAATTTTGTGTGGTTGGGTTTTCCCATATTTTTTTTGTTTTTAATATAGATCATGCTTTGTGTGTGTGATTAGAGGCAAAGCTTTGTTTTGTGTGCTTCCAGGTATTTTTGTGTTTTCTAGCAAGCTCCTATTTGTGTGTTCTCTTTTTGTTGAAATTTTCAAAGAGATTGTTGCTAGAGATGTTGGAATTTTTTTGTTCGTGTGTTGCCAGAGGTTGCTATAATAGCAAGAGAGAACGTTATGGGTGTCATACTGAGTTTTGTTTGCTGTTGTCCCTTTGCCTGAGTCACTTCAAAAATAGCTCAAAACTCAGCATGAGATGGCAACAAACACAGACCAAAGACAAGTCAATTTGAAAGATAGTTTTACTTGTCATACCCTTTTCCAAAGGAAAGAGGACTGGATTTCTGCACACCAACAAAAATTTGGAGCTATAAGCCTATACGAACATATTAGGCATACAACTGGGAAAAAAACCCCAAACCCTAAATAAGACCTAAAAAAACCCAAAAATAACTATACGTATGACATATTCCTCTTCATGTTGTAGGTATTGAATGGCCACTAGATGGCGGTAGCCTGAAAGCATGGTGAGCCCCTAATTGATCTAGTGAGCATCCTTAACATTCCATGGGCCCCATACTTAAATAGTGCAAGCCTCATCAACATGAGATACTTTTGGGTTGTTCTAGTAGTTGGTCCTCAAGAGACATGAAATTTTCTCAAGGGCTTTGACACATGTGACCATTTTTCTCATTGCCTTGGCAGATGTGAAGTTTTTTCAATGTCTTTTGAGATAATGAAACTAGTGCTACAAAGCTGGTTTGTTGAGATATTTGCCTTTTGAAATCTAGGTTCATACAAAATGCTTTTAAATATATCGTTTATTTAATTTTAGCTCCATCTTTTTTGCTGGAAAATACATTTTAGACTAGGAAAAATAGAAAATCCCCTGTTTTTCTCAAAGAAATTTCACAAAATTAAAAATATCACTAAGGCCAAACATGTTGAACACATCTTTACCCAACAAAATTTAAAAGTTAAAATGTGTAGAACAAACATTTGATGAAGATTTTAATTTGAATTTTTTTTAACAAATTGTCAACACAAGAGAACCAGCCAGAAAACTTGTCATCAGTGGAACTTGTCGTCAGAGAGAATTATTGATTTTTAAATGCTATCAAATTGGATCCCAAAGAAGTTAAGTGTCTTCTTCAACGGTGGGCAAACATGAAAGCACATGTCTTTTGGTCTCTAAATCTTAGGCATTGTAAAATCGCAAATTGAGACTGAAAGAATTTTTTTTTAAATGTGCATATTTACAAAACTAAAGAAATGTCGTTTTACAATCAGATTAATTTTTTAAAAATTTTATTTTTGATAACATAAATTGGCTAGCTAAATTCTATATAGATGGTTATAAATGTCCTTGCAATTTAGTGGAGTTGGTTGAGAACAGATTTAAATTTTGAGAAGGAGTTAGAAGGTTCATTCAAACAATATGAAATTGTGCATACAAAATTAGGTGCAGTGGCGAGGATCTTCAGCATGAATTAGCAATAAATGGCGACTGTCCTGGTGGACTAGTAGATCCTTTTTTGGAATCGTAACTAGTTCTGGCAACCTAATGAAACACTGTGTCTAAATCTGGCGACTTCTAGCTCTTTTTTTTCTCGAGATATGGCGAATCTTTAAAAAGAAATCTCAAAAACCCCTTTGTTGGATTCGCAGCCCTTTTTTCTCGTAGCCAGGTGGCGAGAATTCGCCACCGAATAAAACTCTGGTACCAACGTGAGTCTTGCTTCACTGGGGGCCAGATCTCTACCTAGAGAAGAAGCTTTTGTGTCAAATATCTTCAGAAATAGACAAGCAGGACTTGTTGCTGAGAGTGCTGAAACCTCTTTTCAATTTTAAAAAAGATATACTAACTACCTTCTTACCCTAAGGTCAGTTTCGTCATTAAATAATCCCCAAAATAGTGAAACGAAATTTTGTGAAAATATGAAGTTCACATGTTGAAAATCCATCATAATAATTATCATAGGCTACAACACACCCTGAATAATTTCAATACTCATATCAAAAACATCATAGTAGATGATGGAAAATTTGTAATTTCAAAATTAAAAAACGAATTAATGTTTTTGAAAAAGAAAAATCATTTGTTCTGTCAATTTGGAAACTGACCCTAGGCTAGGGTACCTAGCTTTGGATGAAACTTCTTTCAACTCAGAGTCAGAATCCTATTTCATAGGGTAAGGCCAAGAGGGACTGCAAATAGGTGCGAACTACTAATTGCAAACCAACCTGGACCGATCATTATGATTGGCCAATCAAAAACAGGGCACAGCAGTCAGATCATATTTATTACATTCTTCTCTAGCAGGTGCACACAGCTTTGCTACTGTTTTTTATCAGCTTGAGCAAACTGAGCACATATGCAGGAGAAAAACCAATTTCCTGAGCCAAACCGGCATATGTTGACTGACTTTTCTTCATTTCATTTTAATGTGCAGGGTCGCATACTGAGCATCGGTGGGGATGCTCTTATAGGTGTAAAATCACTCCCACTTTTGGAGAGTGACCACAAAGACCCTTTTCCTTGTGATCTACAAATGTTTTAGGTTCGCTATAACATTCTCCTCATGTCCTCGCACAGGGGAAAACCCTAGCAAAGTTCAAGGCTCGACGTGACTAACACCTGGCCCTAAGGCCCTTATTTTGGGAATCCTCACCCCTTCCCCTCTAGGGCTTTACCCTAACACAAAACCAGTGTTGGGATTGTGCCTTGTAAACCACTATGAACATTGAGCGTTGTGCTTTGTAAAGTATAGTGAGTAGAAAAGAACAATTAGGTCACATTTTTTTGTCTTAATTTTTTTAATTCAACAAAGGTTGAGAATTATTAAGTTAAAATTTGACGCCCATTGCACTTTCATGAAGTGAAGCAAGTTGAGCAGTGATCGGACAAGGAACGAAAAAAAAAGGGCAGGGGTTTAGTAGTCGGGGGGTGGGACGGTGGAGGGAGGGATGGAGGGAGTGAGGAAAGGGAAGGGGGGTTTTGATGACTGCTAATATGGCGATGGTAGAGGAGCCCTTGTATTGCAATTCTTATCGACGAGCTGAAGAATGATGATATTCAGTTGCCGCTGAACTCCATCCTCCATCGCACGGGCACTCGGTGAGGAGCGGACGCCTAAGGAGCTTATACCCTTCCTCAACGAGAACAATGATGATGACGATGAAGTGCCTTTGGCTATGGCGGATGAGGTGGGCGGCTTTATCCCCTACGTCAGAGGAGTGGAGCACGCCCATGTGCTGTTGCCTCCCTTGGAAACGCTTTGCATTGTGGAGGAGACGGTTGTCCGGGAGAAGGCCGTGGAATCGCTGTGTAGCATTGGAGCCCAGATGAAGGAGAGCGATGTGGTAGATTGGTTCATTCCCCTTATCAAGGTGAGTATCAGGGTTTCTGCGCTTTTCCCTTTCTTTCTTCTCTGTCTCTCTGTCTCTCTCTTCTTCTCTTTTAGGGTTTCAGCAAATTCCACACACTTTTTCAAGGACATAGGTATGTAAACTGGAGCCAAGCAATGCGAGCTGGAAACTACAAACTACGACCTATTCCATGCCTTTAGGGTTCCTTACTATATGTCCGCCTTGGTTTGCATCATGGTTTGCTGGTGTTGTAAGAGTCTGACCAGATGATCAGTTCCAGAACCTCAATACTGCCTGACACTTCTTGTCCACGACATAGCAAAACCAGGAAGCTCATTTGAATTTTTTTATTATCAGGATTCATTCATCTGAATGAGCATTTTGTGTGTGTGTGTGGGACATGTAGAGGCTCAGCGCTGGAGAATAGTTCACAGCACGGGTTTCAACCAATGGATTATTTCACATTGCTTATCCAGGAAAGCACACATTGTTGACCAGGATGTCTGTTTGTGTGGCTGAGACATCCAGACTCAGTGTGCCAAGAGTTCCACCAAGAATTTTTGCTGGAAATAGAAATGCTGCTGCTACTGGTTTGGTACAGGCATTGTCCTTGGATGGATTGGAACCACCCTGGGTCTGACCTGCACCACCCAGGTCTTTTCCTCAAGAAGGAGAGGTGACTTGCCCTTCTGTTTCTCTCCTTCCTCTCTCCTTTTGAAGACGAGGGCACCATTCTATGAAACTCCCTTATCTATATTGTGTGCATTCCTCAGAAAATTCTGGACTCCAACTTTGCTCTCCTAAATACCATTGTTATCACTTGCATATTGTGAACAAGATTCCTAACCCAAGTAATTATACCTTCATTTTTTTCTTGCTTGATTTGCAAGTCCTCTGTACATGGCAGTTGATTTGGCTGATCCAGGACACACAACATGAACTGCTGTGGGACTATAGCATATGTGCTGATACTAGCTGGGGTACTGCTGTTTGGGAGCTCATTGCACGATCTCTTAAGGGTGCTCTTACTCCTGCCCAGCAACAGGTCTTTCTCTTTCCTCTGCTATTTCTTACATGATCACAAAGAAGTTACACAAACACAAGAGAGGATGAAGGCGAGAATCCCTATGAACTCTGGAGACACTTCATGCTTAGGGTGGATATTGCATTGTAGTGGTCTCAGAGTTACTTAGCTGATTGCATTTCTGCTGCTCCCCTTCCACCTGATGGGGATAAAACCACTCAAAAGTCTTCAGCAGTAGTGTAGCATCTTGCAGGGTTTAGGCCTTCATGTGTACAAGAAGCTACACACACAGGGAATGACATGAGTGCATGCTTTATGGGGGTTACATCGACTTTTACTACAACAGTGCTGAGCATAGCAGTGTTTTGAGGGGTGCATTGATCAAAGGGCATGGTGTTGGTATCAGCAAGTGTTAATGGAGCTAGAAGCTGATCCCAAGTTAGTGTACCACTGTGGGCTGACTCCTCAGTGGTTACCTGTATGTTTTGTTTCTCACACCATCATATTAGGTTATTTTGTAGAGGTGATTTCTTTGTTGAACTTGGAGGTACTTATCCATTGGAGTTGGTTAGTCAGGGATTGTGTGTGAATGATAAGACAAGATGAGCCTTCAAACCCAGATGCTTGAGGTTCTCACTCTCTGTACTGTACAGACCAGGTGACTATCACAATGTTGAAAGAGCAGGACTTGTGTATTGCAGGAGTTGGTGGAAAACAATCTAGTCATTGCAGTGGAGGTTTTGCTCAAGCTTATGAATTCCAATCAGGTTATCATGTAAGTTGCACCTCATCTCTGGTTGCCATCTCCAGATTGCACTAGCATTACCTGATGCCACTGTGATTGCATCCTCTTCATGAATTAGATGGCAAAATCCATCACTAGATCGAATGTTCACACCAAATATTTGTTCATCGATCTTCAAGCCAATAATCTATTGTGGATGTGCAAAATCAAACCACTAGTCTAAAGGTAGTTGTTGATTGGTATGGTTGATCAAAGAATTAAAGGCATCAAAGGCAGGACTCTCAAAATAAAGTACGAATCCAAGTAGAACAACTCTGTCTTTGCAAGCTTCATAGCATCCACAAACTCAACAATGAACACATCCTAACGTTGTGCAAATTTGATAAGAATGTGCACGACCTCCAACATGGTAGCAAGCATGGCAAATCAAGAATAAGTTTAAGGTCACCAATCAAAACCAAATTGTTTTGTGCTACCTTGGTCTTGGATGAATCGAGATGCATCTTCATGATCAAAGACTTATACTTAGACATAATGCACTTAAAAGGGCTTAACATGCTGATCCTATGCCTCTTCACATTCCGTAGCAACTTTTGGCATGTAGTAGCAAGTGTTTACACAAGCTTCAAAAACTCAAGATACTTTTTTAAACTATGAACAAAGAAGGCATACAAGGATTGTAACATGGCCTCAATGTGAGACACGAAACACATTTTTTACAAAGCCAAGTTAGTCTAACATGTCATGCAATGCACACCAATGAAATAAGGAGTGGTGTTCTCCTTTACCTCTGTAGTAACCCTAATGCAATGACCTTGGAAGATAGAGTCCCTTTTACACCCAAGACAAACCCAATGAGAGGCATGTTGCTCCTCAACTAGACCTTCGAATTTCATGATATTTTGCAAGATAATGGTAGTCATGTTTTCGACTATGGCACCCACCTCGACTCATTCCAAGGTCAATAAAATTGGAATATGAATCCAATTTTTCATCACATAAGCATGCATGCTTATCCACTAATGATTGTCAATAGTTGTCACCTCATTTGCACTCAAAACAAAGAAACAAAATCTTGCACAATAGTTTTCGTGTTTTGCAACACAACTTTATGCATGCACTCTGCCATTTCCCACCCACTACTATCAAACTAGTCTTTCCTTGGGTTGTTCTTGACATTTAACAAGTACAAATCTCTAAGAGATTCAACATAATGTCATCAATTGCCCATGGCTTAACAAATGAAAAATACTCACAAATAGGATGAATTTTTTTAGAGCTTGCATGAGCCCAACATTGAACCAAGCTGAGTACACACTCATTGCCTCTACCCATATAAATCTTTCATTTTTGTTGTGGGTAGCATCCTTACTGTACTACCAATCTCCCACAACAACATCAAAAGTAGCAACCACAACCCTATGCTGACTGGCATGTTTATGGAGAGTATCGAACTTGGAAACATTTTTTTTTTGTTTTTTGTCAATGGTTGAACATATGACACATTTTGACTTGAGAAAGTAAACCATCTGGTCCCAAAACAGATGGAACACAAGGAAATCACACTACCCAAGTATCCTAAAAAACCCTAGACTTGTCGTAGGATTTTTAAGGTTTTTTCAGAGGTGGTTCATTGCATTGGAGGTACTAGCTTGAGATGGATCAATGGCTAGAGAAATGGAAACAAATGGAAACTTGGAAAAACTTGGGGTTGAAAAGTAGAAAGTTGGACTTTGAGTAAAGATCAAAATACCAAAACTCGACCTTGTGAAAAAAAACCTAAACTTGAAATTAGGTGGTTATAGTGGAGCCATGGGTTTGCATAGAGCTCAGATGATAGGATTGTTTGACCTCAAAAAGGACAAGGTCGTTTTAACTAATATTCAACTCAAAAGTCTAGCTTGGGGACTTATTTATCGAACAAGGATTCAAAAAGTCAGACTTGGACTCCAATCAACACACACATTTGGAGAGTTAAACAAACAATTTGGAAAACAAAAGAAGAAGAAATAAAAAAGGCATGCCAAGAAATCTGTGAAAAACCATAATGTGCAAGTCAATAAAGCTTGAGTTTGAAAGTTGTGACTTTTATCTTGTTCATTGCTTGAGCCTTGAACTCTAGAGTTTGTAACCCAAACAAATAGATTTTAGAGGCTTCAACATTGCACTACAAAGTTCAATTGCCTCCCATGATCTATTTGTTGTTCTACGGTTTGGCTCTTGAGTCTCATGATTGCTAATAGCCACGCTTCACAGATAAATCTTCATTTAAGTAAAATCACCAAAACACTTGCAAAAACATTCAATGAACATAAAGCTTAAGCTTCATGTTGCACAAGTTTCAACTTGGAATTGAATCACAATATACCTGGATTCGTTATCCCCCAATGTTTCACCATTATACCTTGCTGCCAAGCACATATTGTAGAAACCTTGATTGCACATTGCACATACAAAAACTTTAAATGCACATATAGAAATGCCAAGAAAATAGATCCAATGCAAGTGAAACTAAATGAGAAAGATCAGCTATTTTGGCAAACTTGCACATCCAACCATTGAAGTTTGACGAATACAACGATGCCCAATATCACGATTAAAAATAATAATAAAAGAAACTTTAATTCCACTTCACAGACCTATTTTGGTCGTTGCAATCTGGCCACAAAATCGGCAGGAAATAAACCCTGCCTCCCTTTCCTGGGCCTTATGCCATGTTGTAAGTATCTCTAATCCCTCAAGCCTTGTGCTGTGTTGTCTTTCTAACTTTTAGTTTAACCCAAGTGGGTGTTTCAGCTCACACGAGGATTATACTGTGCTCACGTTTGTGTGGGACCTCAGGCTATGGTCGTGAACTTGCCATGCATTCAAACAATGGAACTGGCTTTCGGTGTGCCTATATATTCAGGCACTTTTTTTCAGGCCTTTTCCTCTGTGCTCACTTTTAAGCTTTTAGTTGGTATCAATTCGAGTTGCAACATGAATCCAAGGTGGAGAACACACTTGAAGTGGGCTTGAAATGTGAGTCAGCAGTTGGGACAATTGGCTACCTACAACCCACCCTACTAGCCTACCATGTGCCTAGGTCCGAGGAGGCCTACTGGGCCTGTTCCATAAGACAAAACCCTCTGTAGTAGACTTGCCTTTCCCATACAAATTATACTAGTTCTTGGTAGACGGTGTGTAGCTAGAATGGGTTAAAGATTTGTTATTCCATTTTGAAGGATGGCCATCCATTGAAGATAATATTATTTAATCGTGGAAATGCCATATCTGCCTTTGCATTTTATTGGATACACAAGAAATCATAATGAAAGGTGCCTGAAGAGCATGCCTTCACCTTCATAACCCACCGTCCAAAGCATTGAAGCAGATTTTGTTCAATTGAAAAAAGAATCTCGGCAAACTGATTCCACTTGTTGTATGCTTAGCTCAACAATTTACACTTTGGACTATGTAGGTAGCACTCATATGTTGAGGCGGTGAGTAGCTGCAAAGTTGAAGAGGCTGTTACTTAGGACTAGTAGCCTAATGGTAATCCTTCTCTCCATAACCAAAGTCAGTCAGTAATGGTACTATGTACATACGTATTATGTGACCCAGCATGGATGAATGCACCATCCAGTGGAAACCCATTATGACTGGGTTGTGGATGAACAACTTTGTTACCAAGGTTCCTCCTACTTCCCCTCACATTACCTAGGTAACTAGGTTACTACCTATGTATATGGTATGTATCATAGGTAAGTAGGACACTAATGTAAGTGGTTACTATGTAGGTAGGTAAGGTACTTGGTGGCCACTAGGCAGGTAGATGGTTCTAAGTATGTAGCAAATCACCATGGTTAATCACTATGGGACAAGAATACAATGAAAAAGTGTTTCCTGTCCACCACACACACCATCCATCCATTGTGCATGGTGTGCTGCTGATGGGTGCAGGTTCATTTTGGCCCATTAAGGGTGGGTCCTGTCTTAGATACACTTTACTCACTCTTCTAAAAGGTCTACAAAACCTTGGAAACACCTTGTGTGGAATAGCAAAAAGGTCGGTGGATAGGGAGGAAACCCAGGTATTTTAATAATCTTTTTGGTGTGGACCTGAGATAATAGAGAAATCCGTAAAGTCACCCTGTCTTCACCCTGTCTTTGGGCCTCCTTTCACCCCCCTAACCCCTCTTTTAGTGGTATCCGTAAAGTTAGGAAATTTTACTAAATCTCAGTATGAAATGCTGAAACTCGGTACAAAATGCTCAATCTCAGCATTTGATGCACAAGGTTCGAGAGGAATTATAGTAGTTGTACAGGTAGGAGCAGTGAAAATCTATGTAGCACCAGTGGAGCCCCAGCATAAAATGATGGCCAGGTTTTGATGGCAGGTGCCTACGTTAGGACCTTTTTTGAAGTCAGGGGCATCCTGCCCAAAAGTGAAAATGTGTGCATGTGATTATTAGTAAAATCATTTTTCACCAAGCAGTAAATATTTCAAGGAGTACTGGTAAAAAAAAAAAATTGTTTTGTATCGAAATGGTAATGTACCAATGCATCATATTCCATCATGTATTATGTCATCATGCATCATGTTATATCATCAACATAAATCCTATGGTACATATGTATTGTCTAGGGAAGGGTGAGGAAAATTTCAAAATGATTACATGCATAAAGTTTTTTATAGATGAACATCTAAATGTTTGTTTATGTATCAAAAATTGTTAGTACATTAAAATTGTTAATGTATCAAAAATTATTAGTACATTAAAATTTGAAAATACATGGATAAGATATTGTCATATTTCCAAGTTTATGGGTAAGGTAAAGTAATTGTCAATTTAGTACCAAACCATTGATTCATTGTTGACACGTGTGAACAATACACTGAATGTATTACTAATATATCACACTTGAAAAATAAATGGTTACATATGAAAACTTGACACCTTGCATACATTTAACACCACTTTTTTTTAATCATAACTAACTATAATTTACCATATGTTTTTGATACGTCAAGGATTTATTAATACATTAAGGATTTTTGAACCCATCTAAACATAGAAAGAGCAACAAAATTTTCAAAATAGATGGACAAGAGGTTAATTATTTCTAACAATAGATGGACATTTCCAAGTTTATATGTAAGGTAAAACAATTGTTAATTTAGTATAAAAACCCATAATCTACTATCAAGATGTGATGTGAACAATATATTGAGTGTATCATAACATATTTTCACACTTGAGAAATAAACCTTGCATAGGAAAATTTGACACCTAATATACATTTATTCATTTTTCAATAATAACTAATTATTATTAACCATATGTCAATAGTACACTAAAACTTTATTGATACATTAATGACGTGTTGACACATTAATGATATTTTGATACAATATGACTTTTTCAACCCCTCTAAACATAAAAAAGAGCAAGAATTTTTTTAAATAAATGGACAAAAGGTTGCCTTTATTTCTAAATTTATAAATAAGGTAAAACAACTGTTAATTTTGTTAAAAACCATTAATCTACTATCAAGATGTGATGTGAACAATACATTGAGTGTATCATAAACATATTTTCATACCTAAGAAATAAACCTTACATATTAAATTTTGACACCTAATATACAATTACAGAGGAGGAACATTTTAAATATAAAGAAATTTTTAACACATAGGAACTTTCCACAACAAATTTGCCCACCTAGAAATCAAAAAGTGTCTCCTCTAAATGGAGGAGGTGGAAATCCCTTTGTAATGTAACCTCCAAATACATGGGAAAGTTTTTGTAAGGTCTTTATGTATAAGAGGAGGTCTTATTTTGAGGCCCTTATCCCCTAAGGTTTCAAGGTTTGAAGACCTTCAATTGTGACCAAAATATGAATGCAATGTATGTTATGCATAATTGTCCTTACAAAGGGACTATAATTCTAACTCTGTATACAAAGAAAATTGACCTTCAACCATCCATTGCACATCCACCTGAGCCACCAATCTAGCCATCCATCTCCAACAACTAGAATTCAATTTTTTTTTAATTTTAAAAAATATAGATATATAGTAGTACCATTACCATTCCAAGAGCAATTCAATTGTTTTCAAAAATATCATTTTTTTTTCAAAATTAACTATATGAAACATTGAAAATATTTCACTCCTATTTGTACCTATTTGTGAATTTTTTTTTCCCACCTCAATTATAGCAAAAAAATTAGGACATTTTTTTTTACTTATTAGATTGAAAAAATGAAAATAAAAATTTGCCACGAAGATGCTCGAATGGTAAAGGTACTAAGGTAATTGTTGACCTTTAGAGTCCATCCATATTTCCATCCATCCACCCATCATGAATAGAGACAAGATGAAAATTTAATTTGACCTCCATCCATATCTTCATTCATCCACTCATCATGAGTAAACCTACCAAGATGAATTTATTTTTATCAAAATTTGGGCTCTATCAAAACTACAGTCTGCTGTTTTGTGCCCAAAACAAAAAACAAAACAAAAACAAAAACAAAAACAAAACTTCACTACTAATTTTCTCCAGGTTTTTACATCAATTTCAAATTAAATTTGAATTAACATAAATATCAATGAATATGAAAAAAACACATGTTAATTTGTCTTTTGATATCCCTGTTGGCGGGGTAGAGAAAACGAGGGAAATATGATTAAGAAAGAAAGTAAACTCACACTTAAAATCATTTGACATAATGCGTATGACTATTTTGATTTAATGCTCATTCATCCTAGAAAAGGTGCCATGTACATCTATTAACTGGAAATTTTAGGCTGGATCTTTGTTCGTATGGCAGCTGGGCCTTCCATCATGTCATGTCTAAGCCACTTTCGCAGTGCTAATGTGATAGGACCTGGTTTGCCTGCAGATTTGTACCACAAAAAGATTCCATCAGATGCAATGATTTGTTTTCAAGAAATCATATCATGGATGATGTTCACCTGTCAGTGTAGCTCCAATTTGAATCTTAACATGAAGAAATTAGATCAATTTGTTGGAGGGGGAGATGGGGGAGGGAGAGGTGGAGATTACCATTCCCTATGGGTTCATCATCCCACATCACAACAGGCGTGATGATCACCCCACTTCCTATCAGCATCATTTCTGTAGCACCCTTTGCTTCTTCCAAACTGATGACCTTTCTTTTGACATCATTCAAACCTGGCAGTGCACCTGCTGCAATTAGATGGGGTACAAGCTCTAGCATTCGCAGAGCAGTGCATCCAGACAATATTTTGTCAAAGGTGGGGACCAGCAAGGTTCCATCTTTCACAAATGCCACGTTCATATTTTGACCTTCAGCTATAAAACCTTTGTCATCCAGCCAAATGCCTGCAAAGGCACCCCTTTCCTCTGCCTCCTGCAGAACCAAAGCATTTGGCAAGTAGTTTGTGCTCTTCACAGTAGCAAAAGCTTGGGGTTTGATGGGCACAGAGGATGTGATCACCTACAAGTTGCAAAACACTTTGTCAATAGATACATTGACTAATCTTCCTATACATGAGCCTTCAAAATACTCATTTTAAGGTGACTGCTTGCACTTGTATTGAGGCCTTAGAAGTAAGACCCCGCATGTGCCACAGTAAAGGTATAGTTTGTGGTAGCAGGTCTCTGGATAAGGGTGATGGAAAAAGTATGAAAGAGACAGAGGGGAGGGATGAAATGAATGGAATCAAGAGAGAAAGCACAGGGTGTCATCTTGCTCTCTGGTCACCTGTGCCACAGCATAAAGAGGGAGGATTAAAATACCTTAACCCCAGCAGAAACGTCATCATTCATGTGGTTCCCATCCAACACTATTGCATAGAAAGTAGCCTGGTCACACTCTCTAGCAGAGAGATTGAATCCTCCACGGCCAGAGGACAACCAATAGCGCAGGGCGCCATCTCTGCAATCTCCTGCTGCTACAGTTTGAAGCAAAATCTCTCTCATGGTTGCTCGATCAAAGGGAGGTGTGATCTTGGCCTTTGCTGCTGATCTCAAAAGACGATCCAAATGTCCATCCAGCTCATACAGATACCTGAGAACAACAAAGCAGGGTTTTCATCCAAGTTCATGCAGAAGCCATATTCCAAGAGCTAACACCACATCACCAAATGAACTAGGACATTTCACTGAGGTTGCAAAGGGTTCTAAACACACCCGTTAACAATTGCAGCAGTATCAAAGACAGAATGCCCTCTATGCACCATGTGATCATCAAGAGGTAACACCATGGCTGCCACATCTGTTGTGATTGCCCCCACCACACTTGAATACATGGAACGAAAACATTCGTATTTCGTGGCTTTTGCCTCTTCCTGCAGTCTTGATGTGATCTGCAATTCCAGCACTGGTATCCTCACACATGACTGTTGCCAAAACATTGTTCAAAAGTTTCATGGAGACTTTTTTCCCTACTAGAACAACATGAGTGATCAAAAGACACCTAATTTCTGAAGACTGGAGGAGCATCCTGGAATATCCAGCATAATAGGGACCTTAAATATCCTCACGAGATACGGTTTTTTGGCATACTTCTAGGGTGATATCTGAACTCTGCAAGCCACTTACAAGCTTCCAAATTAATCTCATTGTCTTATTGCTACTCTCAATCATCCAGGCAAGGACCTTCTTAATCAAAGGTTATATTCGTGTATAGCTCTTCCAAAGCACATTTGAACCATCATCAGCACAGCAAAACAGTCAGTAAAAAGACTTGAGAGCAACCCTCAAAGCAAGACTTACTGATTCCACAAATTGTGACTTGGAGATGGAAATGTCCAATGCCATGAAGAAGAATTATTCAGTGAATGAGAGACATTCCACAGACCTGGGACAGTGTGAGCACTGGGATGATGGTATCTTGTGTTTGAGGTTGATTTTGTACTTGCTCCGTCTCTCCATCTGCTCTTATGCACAAACAGACGGTGTGCTCAATCCTACCAATTCCCTCGTCCCTCAATGCCTTCATTAAGGACTCCATCAGACACAATATATAAGCCAGGACAAAAGGCCAGCAGATTCTTTATTAACAACATGTGATAACAGTTGTGAATGAAAATGTGACAGAAAAGAATTTGCAGATAACAGCTGGTGAAAGATGGAGAAGAATTGAACAGACAGAGATGGGGGCTCAATCATCAAATTCGAATTGGAACTTCGGAAACCTCCGGCCTAACGATTTCAAAAAACTCACAAAGCTGCCACCATCACGATATAAAAACTAACAAACACACAGGACAACACAAAGTGCCTTACCACTGCAACCAGAAATTGTTCAAATCTATACTGCCAATAGACGTTACAACGCTCCAAAACTTCCAGACTTTCTCATCTGACATCACATGATACGATCGTCTGTGCACGCTTCCTAATCCATGGACGAAACTCATGAATTCTGATAAAATAATTTTGGAAAAGAAAAGAAAAGAAATTACAATCGCTCCTCAACAAAAAGAAAAGGCGCTTAGATCTTAGGGAAAGACAGAGAAATCCTACCGAAGAAAGTTGTGCTTGCTGTCACTCTCCACGCTTGTCGGGCACTGGAACAAGACGGAAGACTCCATAGCTTGCTCAAGCCGGCACAAGACGACGGATAAGAAGAAGCAGAAGAAGGAGAAATCGTTAGAGGAAGTGAAGACGAAGGTGATGATAGTACAGGTAATTTGGCAGAAGCACACCGAACAATCGACCAATTTGGCAATTGCTTCACAGCAAGCACCACTTCTGAAACAGGATCGATCCTCAATGCATGCACCTCAAGCGCCATAATTCCGGCTCAATTAATACAAAACAAAACCACAGAAAACCACACGCAAACACACTCACACACAAACACCAAGCTCAGCCTGTTCGGCAAGGCGAGACGCTAAATACGTCCTAACGTCCAACTCTGTACGGCGCTGGTTTCGGGGCTGACAGTGCAGCCCTGGGGAGAACTGCGTTGTTCTGCCACAGGGTTTTTTAATTTTTGTCCTTCTTGACTTTGTGTCTGCAAAAAATTTAAAAAATAAACCCCCTTGTTCAGTGTCTGATGGTATGACAATGGATAGTGCTACCTTTCCTGCAAAGGGAGGTCGTGGGTTGCACACGTGAAAAATATGTGCCCAGAACACTGGCAATGAAAAACAGCAGAAGGTTCTTCTTTTTATAGAATAACTCAAGAAGAACATTGGAAAACCAGGTTGCATGGTTTCTTGCAGAACTGTGCAAGGCCGAAAAAGGTGTGCAAAAAAGACAAGCGAAACCAGTGCCGGACAGAGCTTGTTAGGGGGTGTTCAGCGCCTCGCCTAAATGCCCCCAATCGAACTCAGTCGAGCGCATGTTCTTCTTGTCTTCTTGCACCTGGTTTTCGCCGTGCATGTGCAAGAGGCGACAAAACAGCAACGGAGGTTTTTTTTCACAGGAACAGCACGCAAAGAAAATGCAAAGCTCGTGTTCTGTCGATGATAACTTGCACCCCCTTTACATCCATCCATTCCATTCACTTTCATCCTTGTCATTGGGTTTTTATTCCTGGAGTATATGGGATGTAATTACCTTGAATGTAATTTCTGTGTTTCATCCCAACTACAGGACATTCTGAGGATGATAACTTCCATCTGCTTTTTTTAGATCCATCCATGCCATTCACTTTCATCTTCGTCATAGGAATTAGTCAAGTGCATATTGGATGTTGTTTGTTTGGATGTATTTCTGTATTTCATCCCCACTCTAGTAGCAAAATCTTCAGGGCATTTTTGACTACAGGACATTCTCTAGATGATAACTTCCATCTGCTTTAGATCCATCCATGCCATTCACTTTCATCTTTGTCATAAGGTGTTTAGTCAAGTGCATTTTGGATGTTCTTAGTTTGGATGTATTTTCTGTATTTCATTCCCACTCCAGTAACAAAATCTTCAGCACATTTCTAACTACAGGACATTCTCTAGATGATAACTTCCATCTGCTTTGCATCCATCCATGCCATTCACTTTCATCTTTGTCATAGGTGTTTGTCAAGTGCATATTGGATGTTCTTAGTTTGGATGGATTTCTGTATTTCATCCCAACTCTAGTACCAAAATTTTCAAGACATATTTAACTACAGGACATTTTATAGATGATAACTTCCATCTGCTTTGCATCTATCCATGCAATTCACTTTCATCTTTGTCATAGGTATTAGTCAAGTGCATATTGGATGTTCTTAGTTTGGATGGATTTTTGTATTTCATCCCAACTCTCATACCAAAATCTTCAGGGCATTTTTCCATACAGGACATTTCTGTAGATGATAGGTTACATCTGCTTTGCATCACTCACATCTTTACCATGTATTACTTGATGTCTTTCTCTATTTCATCCAAACTACATAGCAAAATCTTCAAGGCATTTTTATTTGTTGAATTATTGAAAATGGATATGGGACCTTTTCTTTGTTCTTGGATTGGTTGTGGTGATTTTGCGCGGCAGGTAACAAAGGCCCAAGGATCAAGGCCTTCTTGAAATGGAGGCCCTGATGCCCAAAACTATAGCCAAGGGCAGGCCTGCATTCTGGAAAGGCCCCACTCTTGGTGCATTATGTACCAATACTGGCCTAGTGGGGGCTAGGGACATGAGGGACATAAGGCTCTTATGTGCGTACAGAGGCCAACATAGAAACATATGAGAACACACTGCACTGGTAGTGTTGGTCATTGGAAATGTGACAAGGAATTGAAGAGTGCTGCAGCAAATCCAACAAGCTTGAAAAGTGCAGCAATATGTGTGTGTGTTTTCCCAGGCCTTTGATACTTTGCACGAACTTTGTCATGAATCAAGAGGGGGCAATAATGACATACATAAGTATAGTCTTAGAGTCTCCACCAACAATCCTTGAACAATGTGTCATCCTACTTGAGCTACATATAAACAAGAAACGAGAGCCAATGTAACAGCCATCATTTGCCTCTAATTTGAGACATGATGTTATCTACTGCAATTACTGATGTAAAGAAACTGGCCTGACGAAACTTGCAGTTTTGTGATTAACTATGGCTGTGAACTCAATTTTGCCTTCTCAGGAAGTTTTGATATCAGTTCAGGAAGCACCTCAAACAAATCAGCAACTAGGCCATAATCTGCAACCTGTACCATTCACAAGTTCCTTAACATTGAATCAGAACTCAGTCAATAGCAGCAAGTCTTGCTCTCTATGAAGAAGACTCCAGACAAAACACCTTGGAACTAAGCCAAGAATCACCTGCAGTAATTGCCAAAGCTCATGGGTGTTTTCCAGATTATGATATGTTGATCAGTAAATAGGGTCCAGAATGGAAATAGGTACCTGAAAGATAGGACAATCTGCATCCTTATTGATGGCAACTATAACTTTCGAGTCCTTCATGCCTGCCAGGTGTTGTATTGCTCCCGATATCCCTATTGCTATGTACAATTCAGGAGCAACTATCTTCCCTGTCTGGCCAACCTGCAAAATCAAAAAGAAATAGATACATGCTCGTGTTATCATTTTTTTGGGGGATTCCTTCATATTGATGATGACCACATGTCTACAAGCAAATTGCAACCTTGAAACAGTCATGTAAAAGCTTAACCCTGACATCTTATATCAACTGCCTTTCAATGGTGAGAGCAAGAACGAAAGTGATGCAACTTGCTGAAAAATTCTAGCAGAAAACAGGAGCATATGATCTCATAAGCTGCAAGCTATTTGGCCAAGATCCCTTGTTAACCAAGTACACTAGCATCACAGGACCCAGGGGGAAGTAAACTGAGCTTTTGGAGACAAGAGGCACTCATCTTTTGTGATGGCATATTGAGCATTCAGAGACAAGGAGGGGGAAGTTAGTAACAAAGAAAACCACTCCTCTGGACTTTTTTGTTACTGCAGTTCTATGAACTCTGCTTATAAAAAGCTTCAAGCGTAAAATTTGTGATCTTAAGTGAAGTGCAAAAACGTACTTGCATATCATTGGGGACGAAGCCTGCATCCACAGCTGCCCTAGATGCCCCAACTGAAGTGCACAATCCAATACCATATAGAACCTTAAATATCACCTTCCAACAATCTGCTCTCCAGTGAACTTTCATAGAACTAAGAAGGTTCTATGGTATTTCTAGTCTACATCCACCTCTATGTATTCTATGCCATCAATGTAAAGTATACTGCCATAAAATAATCCAAGACACTGATACCTGCTTGCCTCAAAATCATGTGTTACACTCAAAGATGGAAAGATGGAAAGATGGAGCATGGTTTTGACAATCAGAAGAGGGAAAGGAATGATAAGGGACATACCAGCAGCACCAAGCTTGTCAGCAAGTTTTTCAAGCATTACAAAATTATCTTTGCTTTTAAGACCCCGCCCCCCTGATATTACAACACGAGCACTTCCCAACTCAGGCCGGTCTGACTCCTGCTGTTGCTGCCCCACCCACTCCGAGCGCCCGACAATTTCTAGGAAAATGTCAACAATCCAAAGGCACACACAAATTTAAAAAAGATATAATGTATAAGCAGTTCCTGAAAGACCCTCTCACAGCTGAAACAAATAATTACAGGAGATACATATCCATCCGTCCACTTGTACTGCCAAACTGCAGTGAGTCAATAACTTGTCTATAATTTGGAAATGTAGGTGAGAGATATTAAATCTAGGTAAAAGTATCAAACCTGCAAATGTCTGACACCTGTTTGAACTTATCACCCAAGAATAAAATCACATTGTCAAACTCGTTGAGTCTGTAGCCTACCTGAGCTTTCACTTGATATGTCAAGTTCAGTAATGGGGGCTGCCACTTCATGTTTCATGGAGTCTGATGCAGGAAATGAGGTTGGCCTGACAGTCAGTATACAGGGCCCCGATCCTGTATACCTCACTTTGCACAAAGCATTCCCTGCATAAATTGGCCTGTAATATTCATGTGAAAAGTCCTGTGAGAGTCTTGAACTAACTCTGTTCACATGCCAAGAAAATCTGTTTGATTCAGAGCTCCCACAAGACCTTTACATCCCACTATCTATGACCAGTTTGTCATGGAATTTTGTAGGTACTGAGAACATATTATGAGTGCATTGTGATCTTTGCAAGCCTTTTTGAGGTTAGTCAGTAGGGCAGAAAAAAACCTGATAAATGTGTGCTCATCAATGATACTCACAACATCAGAGACAGGGGATACATTCAGCAATGCAGCTGCTCGGGGCATGACATTTTTCCCAAATGAAGAAGAAGTTGCAAGCACATGAGAATAGTTGCTGTGTTGAGCTGCAGAGACCAATACTTCCACCCATGGCTCTGCCAAATCATGATCCAACTTCGCCCAATCTGCTACAAGGACCTGTGTTCATTGCTTGTTTGATCTATCACTCTTTCCAAGCATGTAAAATCCCCTGTCTATGAATTCACAGATTGGAAATTGCCTCTGGTCGCTTTCACACACCTGATCAGAAACAGCTTTACAACATGTAGAGGAAGCTTCAACTACTTACTGATGACTGAAACATGAAAGCTTTACCATGTCCATTACAAAAGGAGCATTTACACAAGCCAAAGCACCTTGCCATTTATACCCCTGGCAAGTTTAGACTCCCATATGGCATCGGGGATTGATTATAGGAATACATGGCCTTCCACAAAGGGTTCTGATTTGTTTAACAAACTCTGAGATATGTTGTGATTTTCACTTGGTGAAGAAGGTGCAAGTGAAGATTCTTAAGTCCACAACAAAATCAAAGAAGAAAAATCACCAGGCCAAGTTCAGTCACGAAGACACAGCATTTCACGAATGTACGTGACAAAAACAATGTCTTGGCAATAGTAAGTAATTTTTTGTCAGATTGTGTACCTGAGTGATGGCTGGGTGAGCCTTTGCAGCATGGGCCACAGCTTGTTGAAGCAAAGGGCCAGATCCACCTACAAGTAGGGACACTGTTGAGCCCTCTCCCAATGCAGCTGCTGCTACTACTGCACTCAGTGATGAGTTCTTCAAAGCCCCCCCTTCATGCTCTGCCACCACCAACGTGCTTGCCTTCAACATCAGGAAAAAAAAACGTCAGGAGAACATCAGGGGAACAATTGTAAGGCTCCAATAGCAGAGAAACACATACATGACCTCAAAGTACTGTAACCCTAGCTAGCAACTGTGCTCTGTTCTGACAAGAAAAATACCAAAATCAGCATAATTCTCTACCTGTGTTGCAAGACCAAACTTCCATGTTGACAAACTCTGATCAGCAACATCATGACAACATCATGACGGTTAAGCAATCATCCAACAGCGCAATTGTTTTCCTTCTGTATCACGTCATATCTCCTTTCTCCAGAAAATCACCAAATTTTACCAAAGCTCTTGGACAGATTACGGCGAAAAAGAAAAAAAAGTTCGTATTTTGTTTTTTCTGAAGAAAATCACCTAGTTTCATCAAAGCTCTTCTACAGATTTCCAGCAATCCAGGCGATTAAAAACAAAAAAATAAACAACACATAGTGATGAGCCTATCTATCAGAGAGGTAAGAGGATGGGCATACCAGCCGCCTCAAGGGCAAGGCAACAGCTCGTAGTGTGTGACGCAGGAACGAGACAGAAAAGCGGGAAGTTCCAGTCATGGCCATGTTGCTTGCTCACGCTTCTTCAATTCATCACCTTTAACTACCCAAATCCGAAGAAAAAATACCCAAAAAAATCAGGAAAAAAATTTGCTAAAGAATTCGGATTCTTCTCCGCAGAAACTCTCAGATCTCACGAGACTATTGGCATCAAGAATTTCCGATAGGAAAATTCCCCGCCTCTTCTCTTCACTGCACCTTCTTCTTCCCAAGAGGAGAGAGAGAGAGATGGGTCGCGTACACGATTGTGAAAACCTTGGCTTCTGCCTGCCTGCTCCTTGAAATTCGCTGGCAGAAAGCGAGGCGGGCAGCTGCTCCATCTAAAGCGAGGTGCTATTGGGAACATCCTTGGGGAACACATTGGGAACATATGGAATATATTGGGAATCTGATTGGAACCCATAGGAACTTGAAGGGAACAAAGGGAAAATGAAAACAATCCTCCCCCCCCCCAAACCCAAACTTTAAAGAAAAAAAATCAAGGCATTTTGAATGCATGTTGAGCCTTCCCATTGGTTGCATGAAATTTTTATATCCAAAATTGTTCATCACCATTTTTGGCCTAGGCTAATACCCCCATTATAAACTGAGGTACTTACTAATAACTTGTTGCAAAATACCAAAAGAAAGAAAGACATATATATATAAACAAGGATGGAAATCCATACACAAAAAATACAAGGCATGTTGATGCAAATGTAAACGCACAAAAGGAAAACCTAGACCATCAAAACAGGAATAATGAAGTGGAAGATGTATGCTAAAAGGGCATCCTATGCCACAAATCAGCTAGTGATGGAGATGCGTTAGCTAGTATGTGTTGAAGAGATGAAGAACTATGACTAAGTGTGGCAGCCTATTGAAGAATTGTGATGGCTTACACACGTTGTACGACACTTGTTGCGTATAATGAGATGTAAGCATTGAAGGTACCAAGGAGGTTTGTTGATGATGAAGTATATAGGCAGATACACAAGAAGTCAAAAAGGAATCAAAATGAGGATGGAAACAACGTAGGTTTTTATGGCAAGGGGAATGAAATCCTCTTTTGGCGTTTGCTCTATGTAGGATCATGCCTTGTCTTGAATGGCAATTGTCAATCATGTGATGTCATTGTCGAAACACATTACACCAAATTTGTACAAGTTGAATCGACAATGGCAACATCCACCATGGTTTGAAAATTGCTTCTGATAATGACAATACCACTTGTCTCATGTATGGTGGGGAAAAGGTGAGAAACCTCCCTCTGTATGTGAACTCCATTCTCTAATGCAATAGTTGCTACGGTATTTCGAAGCATATCATGGGCTACAGTGCGTTGATTCCTACATGAGCAATGTAGCAAATGGATATCCAAATCATCGATGGTATGACCACATTGACATCATGAAAGATGTGGGACTATAGGATGTGGTATACCAAGACAAAAATGGAATGTTGTAAGAAAATGGGTGGAGGATAAACGGAATGAAGGGGTGCTAGGACGAACTAACAACCAAACACCTATTGCTAGACTTACAGAAGAGCGAAAACATGCACGTACGACATTCGAAGGAGCATCTACTGTAAATGAAGTAAATTCTTGCTCATGTAATTAGTCCATAAAAGAAAATTGCATTTGAGGATAAAATTACACAATTAAATTTTTGAAAAGCAAAACATGTGATTAGATGACTTCAAGTAACATTGCACAAGTATCCTGCAATGTGATATGGAAAGGATAATTACCAGTCTTTACATGTGCCACCACATCAAAAAGAGTACGGTGATCATTTTGCTAGAAATAAAAAACTAATGCAGAAATGATCAAATCCCAACATCCTAAGAAGGCAGGAGCAGCACATTAGACCACTTCAGGAAAGCCTAGCCCCATTAAAGAAGCAGGAAGAGTTCCAATGAACCAAATGGCCACTGTGGTGCCAAAGGATTTCGACCCTAATAGTTTTTCCAACATAACTATGGTATGAACATCAAACTTGATATAACGCTGCAAGATACATGGTGATGGAAATATAGTACAATGTAAGTAGCTTGGTCATTGGGCATAACAAAGTGAAAATATCGCAAAAGTTGCTTGAAGATTTGTGAGCATAGGAAGGCTAATGATCATTATGAGGTCTTATTGAAATGCCTCTAACACAAAGGATACCACAAATGGCAAAAAACCAACTTGAACACCTAGAATACAAAAATTGGACTCAAATGTAAGAAAGCCTGGAGGAAGTCATATAGATTGGTTTAACCGTTATGGAGACCATGCAACACACTTCATCAATTGCACTAAAAGTCATAATGTGTCAAACTCCTCGTGTAATCACAAAAAAACAACGCATCCAAGGCAGGACCAACTATGTGTGTATCATATGCCAATGAAGGAAAAACACAAGTAGGGTGGGTTGCGGCAAAAGGACAGAGAATGTGAAAATGAACTAATGTAAACAACATTCCTCCCAAAGGACCCCCCATGTTGTGTACAAAATTCGAATGAAATGACAATAAGATCTTCGTGCCTAAAAACCTTCGAAGAATATAGTGGAGATGTGTGTGCATAAAAATAACAGAAAAATGGGAAAAGTTGATCCAAGGTGTTAGTAGAAGACTACAACTCCTTAAAAATGGCTACTCAAATATTGAATTCAACACATTTCAAACATCTAATTATAATACCACCCATTCTGGATGTAAATCCAACAAAGTTTTAACCGCATGAACCAATGTATCTGCGATTGTTGCCACCCCAAATTGGTGTGGACTAAAACATGATCTACAAATGTATCTTTGAATTGAATAGCCAATGTGCAAGCGACTAACCGATAAATCACCTCTCCAATTACAATGGGTCAAATGCCTCTAGCTTGTTTTTCCAAAATCAATAGTCGCGATGCAACAAGTAGGCATGATACTGATGGAAGAACATGACCATGAGCAATGTGCTCGCATATCTTTAAAAAAAAATCAAAACCACTAACAAGGTTGTTAAGGACAAAACAATCCCCCAAAAACTCATGCACCATACCTGAATGACCACTAGATGAAAGACCTAGAAAATGTGTGAAAACAAAATAAATGCTTTTCTATCCAAAACAAAAATTGTCTAGACGAAAATCATTGATAAAAGGGGGGAGGTTAACTTCAACCAATCAATGAAGATGGCAAAGGGCCACAATGGTCTCAACTAATGGGGTCATAGGAGTGTTGTGAACTAATGTGTGCATTACTTGACATACTCCCCTACATGAGCAAATGCTCATGCACAATGCAATTGTGTTAATGGAATGGAGTAAGATCTAATGTCATCTTTAAAGATCTTTGGGAAGCTAACACTTGTGTTCTAATTGTGAACTCCTTTTCTAATGTCTCTCAGACCCTTGCCATGTATTAATACAAACGAGTGTGCGTCTTTTGGTAGCCTTTCTCACCACCCATGGCAAAAATGAGAAACACCAAGAATGGAAAAGCAAAAATATGTGCCATGCTATTATATTAAATGGATCAATGACCAACCGAACTAAAGGGATGCACAAAACACACTAAACCTTAACACAAAGAACATATGGAATATGATGGTATGAACATGGGCATGGTAAATCAAGATGGAAAGCATCAATGATATATAATAATGCAATCCATGTCCAAGCCAAAGAAGGAGGAGAAGATGGTAATGTCGAAGGCATCAGCACTCTAGAAATTGATGACTACCTAGGTGTGGTGCATGATGTCTAGTGATGTGTTAAACATGTTCCTACTACGTATAAGCAACCACACCTAGGACAAGGAACATGTGGACATTACTAATGGGATGGATGGGCCCTTGGTGTAGGTATGGATGATTGAGGAATAACCTATGGCTGATAAGGTAAAGAAGGTGTGAAATGTGTGGATGAAGTAGGAGTAATTGAAAAGACTAGATGAGGCAAAGTAAATGTGTTGGGGATCATTGGGTGAAGGGGCGGAGATGTGTTGTGACAATCCATACAAATCATCACTATATCAAAATCCTATTGTGATATTTGTCAATGTTTTGATGATAGTGAAATGGTAGGGCCTACCATACCTATACGCATTAAATTAAAAGGGTTATTATTACTTGGACAAAGGTAGACAAAGGTGATGGCTCCTTTGACAAGGGATTATAGCTAGCAACCCTAAAAGTGGCCCTAATACTATACGGGGGTTTGGGTGAAGTTTATAATACCTTGAATTTGTGAAGCCCATAAAACCCTAACCCCCTATAAACATTATTCTACTCCCTTCCTTGTCCCCCTCATGTAAACTTCATAAGAAGTTTCAGAACAAAAATAGGTAATGGAAAAAAATTATGTTTTACAATAGACAAGGAAAACCTTGATCTCAATGTTCAAAATGTTGTGTTATCCTTCCATAGTGGGCAGAGGTGTCAACGCTCTTCAAACCATTGTAAGTGGTGTGTGCGGTTGGCTAGTTGGCTAGCTATTCACACCTCTTTAATTATTTACCCAATCTACAATAAAGAAGAAACAACCTTAAGTTTGAATTTGTTGATCATGGCGAAGGTGTGGAAATGGAGTTCCAGCAATGATGCCATTCAAAACGAAACCCATGTTGGAATTTGCAAATGATCTACAACTGTAATTACCACTATTATTGCTACGATGGTAGAAACTCATGGATTTCGTGTTGGTGTGGCATAAAACTTTAACCCCACCAAAATAATCACCTTGCAACTTTGCTGTTGCAAAAGGCTTATTAGATGTGATGTCCTAATTTTGAATCGTTTTCATTATTCCAACAACATTCAAAAGGGTCAAATAGACATCATAAAACATTTGTTTTGGCTTAGAATAGAACCATAGGATTTATGATTTTTTTAATGTATGAGAATGTACAATATAAAATAGTCAAATCATTTAATGTTAGCATATTTTGGTCTTAATGTATAAAGTTAGTAGTCTTAAGGAAATTGGCATAAGACCCTAACTTTAAGGTTTTTTTGAAAAATCAAAATATGTTTGAAAATTTTAAAGGTGCATAAAGAGGGAAAAACTTGGAAATATAACATATTTTATCTTGAGATAGTTAGACATGGTTAAGGCATGGAAAAGGTTCAAAGTATTGAGGACCAAGCTTGAACATAAGAAAAAATCTTTAGACCATATGATTAAGCTTGGACCAGAAACAAAAGTGTTTGAACCATAAAACCAAAACCTCAACCATAAACAAAAATGTTTGGATCATGAATCCAAGCCTAGACCATAAGCAAAAATGTTTAGACCATATGATTAGGCTTGGACCATAAACAAAATTGCATGGACCATTAAACCATGTCTCAACCATAAACAAAAAGTGCTTGAACCATAAGACTAAGATTCAACCATAAGCAAAAGTGACTGGACCATAAAACCGAACTTCAACCATAAGCAAAAATGTTTGTATCATGAATCCAAGCTTGGACCATAAGCCAAGTAGTTCCGAATGTGAAAATGTTTGGACCACGAGGAAAAATGCTTGGAGCATAATCCAAACAATCTTCACAAGTCAAAATGTTTGGATTTTTATGGAAAGATGCCGTTGATGAAATTATATGAGATATTTACCAAACTGTAGGTTCCTAGATCTTGCATGTTTGCTTTGGGCCAAAATGAACTAGCACCCACCAACAAACTATGAAGGATGGATGGTAAATGACCATGAAGAAACAATTTTGGGTTGGGTTCTAGTTAGTTAGCAAACCAAGGCATTCATTTCCTATGCTTTATTTATTACCTACCAACCTAGATAGGTAGTAAAAACAACCTTTACCAAGTCTAGGTCTAACTATTTGCTTACCTAATAATCACATATTTTCCTACCTATCTATTTATATATAAGACCTACTTCTTGTAGATTGGATTACCAAGGTGAAACCATAGATTATCTAAGTTGAGGTTCATCCATAACTGAGTGATAAGGGGCATCTAGTAGATGTTATGTAATAACCCAAGATCTATGAGTCCACTTACAATTATTTAGGGATTAAATAAAGATTGTGACTAAATTTAAGACACAAATTTTAAAGTCCCCCCTAAACCAAAAAATGAACATATGGGTTTTCTTTTTTAATATGTTATTTCTATGATAATGTAGATCATATATGTGAGTCCTTTTTTCCAAATTTAAAAAAACTTCTAACTTAAAAATATCATGTAGTTAGAAGGTCAAAAAATTGTACATTATGACACAAACAAAGGGACACTATAGTATGCATTTACCCAAAAATAAAAAATTACCTTTTTGTAACCATAAAATGAAGAAAATGTCATCATCATCTTTGTCTTAATGAACATTGACTTGATAATTAAGGTTGTGAAAGGAAATCCCTCCACAATACATCCTTCATTGGCCCTAATGCCAATTCTCATCCTTTTGCATTATGAACATTGATTTTGTGAACAAAATCTTTAACCATGACTTCCACTTCAACATTGTGATGAACATACCCACAAATTCATAATACCAAAATAATGTACTTAATCTATTTTTAAAATACTATCATTCAAAATGTTTCCAAAACCTACAAAGTCAATGATTTATTTTCATACCTTTCATAAGTAGCAACACCAATTTTGTATGAATTTTTTCCTCCAACCAAACATACAAATTTGTGAACTTTCATATGCCCATGTTTATATTTTATTTTAACCATTTTGTTTCATCACATAAATCCTCCAGACAACTATGAGAAATTACATCACATGCAACAAAATTCCCACTATAATAGATATTTTTTTGGTTTAGCAAAATGGTTGATTCCTCCAAACTCTCAAAATGCAATTCACAAGATTGTATATCATAGTTTTTGGTGTAATAAAATTTTGAATTATTTTATTTGAAAACCTCAAAATTTGACATTTGGTAGCAAGTAGCCTATCCCTACATCAAAGCAATAAACCAAAGGTTAAACCATAAATTTACAAAACCTTTATAGCCATTTTAAAAATAAAAATAAAATAAAATTTTCATGTGCATATGTATCATGTCGCAAGGAAAACAAAAACTTACATGCATCTAGAATTGCACTTTCCAATTGTGCAAAATGTAATTTTTGGGCATACTTTAATCCCCCAACCTGGTTTATAATGGTTTCATAACATGATGGAAAATATTTTTCACAAAGATTGCAAATCATATAATAACCAATGTTATTCCATCTTGAAATTAATGCACAAGGAAAAATCATTTTACATTCCAATTTACAAAATGACTCAAGAAATCAATATATAGTTGATTATGTATTGTAGAAAAATAAATATTAACAAAAAAAAAACCAATACAAAATCATTTGAACAATTTTGTCTTCTTTTGAAGTTTCATAAACCGTTAATGTGGTTTATTCCTATTGTGCTTTTGAATATGATTCACATTTTGTGACAATTCCTTATCACAAAACATACAATAATATTCATTGCAATTATCACTTTGATAACCCAAAAAAATCCCAATGATTACCGAAACATAAATGAACAAAATTAAAGTGCAAGAGTTTAAAAATAAACAATCCATCATTAAAAAATTCATAATACAAATCTAATGGTGATGAATATTACAAAAATATATTAAAATTATTTTAAAATGGAATAAATGAATTTGAATGATAGTTTAGAAATAGACATTTTAACACAAATCTTTTCCAAGTTGCATTATGACAATGCTTTCCTCTATGTTTGTCTCTCTTTGTAACTCCTTTTGATTCCCTTCTTCCCCTCCAACACAATGTGGAGTTACTATGAATCCTACTTTGTCCACAATAACATTGGCTTTAAAACTTTGTCTTCATTCTAATTCTATGTACACAATGACAATGTCTTTAACTCCATAAAAAAAATCTTCAAAAACATCATGTTGTAATTGATTCTATGATGGTTATATATAGTCAAAATAGACTAGGGTAGAATAATTTAAAGCAACTTAAAGTGGAATTATCAAGAATAATTAAAAAATAACCTTGGGTGGAATAATCTATAATATCCAAGAATGGCCTAAAATGGAATATCCTTTTAATAGTCAAAATCAAATTATAATAGCCAAGGTGAAATAATCTTGAATAGATGATAACAATTTATCATGAAATAACCTAAAATAGCCTATGATATAATAGTTAAAAATAACTTACAACTCATTTATGGTATCCTAAACATAGCTTAAGATAGCCTAAATTAGCCTAAAAAAATCCAAAATTACCTTTAAAATTTAGCCTATGATTATTCTAGAATAGCTTAAGGTAGCCTATATTAGCCTAAAAATAGACCTTGACGATAATAATGTCTTGTATATGCATTATAAACTCCCACATTTCTTCCCCACCTACTTGATTGTAAAAATCAAATTACATTACCAAAAATAATGTAATACAAATAGGTGTTAGACAAGTTAGACATTGCATTTTTGAAATGTCACCCATTCCTAGGCTTTACACATCATAAAACACAAGGTGAAGTTTATCATGAACCTAAAAATATGAGATCATTATGCTAGTGTTGCCTAGTTATTAGGCTTTTACGTACTTGACCAAGTAGGTTGCCTAAAAATTATGTTAAAAATTCTTCATTCTCAATTTCATTATAAAACAATACTTATAAAATCAATTTACCCAATTTTAGTTAAATGGGTTGGAATATAATAAATAATTACAATTTGGATGTGTGGAATATTTTGGTGGGGTCACAACTAGTGTGGGCTGGTCTTTTTTTTTTTTTTTTTTTTTTTCCACGTTGAATATTAACTAAGTATCAAATTAGGTATATGCATGTTGGGTCTTATTTTTTCCAAAACTTGAACACCCCTCCTACTTGACATTTTTTGAAAGTTAACACCCTCCTTTGCTTCATAACCAATGATTTTTAATTTTCAAATATTCATAATCAGATCCAACCCATGGAGAATAACAATGTGGGGTGTTTGTAAAAAACCTAAATCTATAACACTTGAACATACCCAGATTGTGTTACCTTCATATTGTAAAGATTTAAATTTTTTTTTTTTTTTGCCTTGTAAACAATTTGATTTGGAAATGTGCAATATCAACCAAAGTAATGAAATTTCGATAATAAATAAATTAGTGAAAGTAATAATATACATTAAGAATGATCATATATGCTTTAATTAATATGATACACCCCAAAATTTATGGCATGACTAAAATGCCGAAGATTTCAAATTTACTTTCATTTGTTGGTAGGGATTACCAATTGGTATATTTTACCATGCTTTCACCTTGAAAGATAATTGATCTAAAAACTAAGAAGGTTAATTAGGTTTGAAGTCCTTTAATGACAAGATGTTACAACATGTGTGCTTGCTTAATGTGTTAACGTGTAAAGGTCCAAGTTGGCATAGTTGTTATTTTCCCTTAAATACATATGCAATCCCCAATTTGTGATTAAACAACTTGTTTTGTTTCTTTTCTAAGTTACAAATATGAAAACAAAAATATGGTTAAACATTGCACTCATGCAATGCATAACTCAATGTATCAAAATCCTTTTAGTTATTACATGTAATAGAATATTTAGTTAATTTTGTCCTCCCTCCACTATCCCTATTCACTATTGTTTACTTAGGGTTACCCATTCAATATTGTTGGCATTTGGTCCATTACAAGGACCTTGTTGAATTTATTTTCGTTATAATGTGACAATTTGGGCTCAAGTTTACAATTTGGTCAAAATGAATTGGCCTATTGGAAACTTGTTCCCATGAACACATTGGGAATTAAAAGAACATGTCATGAACCCATTGGAACATATCACAACATAATCTCAAAAAGTTCGTTGGAGTTTGGTGGGATTAACAAAAAAGAAACAATTAATTCCCACCTTCCCCAAAAGAGAAAATACAATGTCCACTAAATGCAAGTAATTGCATCAATTTGTTGACTAAATGCAATTTATATTGCTACCCATGTTCATCCCCACGAACTTTTGCATTTCATCACAACATAATAACTCAATTCCATGTTCAAAATTTGGTGGTGGTGTTGGCTGATGGCCTTTCCATTTGTTTTGGAAATGGATTTCACATATATAAAAAATATATATTTAACTTTTTTTAAAAAGAGAATTTAATTGAAAAATTGCCATATTTCAGAAAGAGAAACAATTGGGGAGAAAAATAATGAGTCTATGATGCTAAACCTTTGTGCACATAATTTTAATTATCTTTTTATGTTTTTTGTGACCATTTGAAGTGTATCCTTTAGCCCTTAACAAAAAAGGTTTTTCATTTACAAAACATGCACAAATTGATAGAAAAATGCTTGTAAAATGTGTAACATTGTGAATTAATTGTGATTCATGTCATAAATCCTTGCACTTTAAACATAAAATGTTCATCTATGGTTGTTGAGTTTGTTCACATCTGGATAAACAAAGTTGACATTCATTTAATGTCTTGACATTGTTTTGAATATTTGTGTTCACATTATTGATAATATCAAAAGTTTTCATTTTTAATTAATGTAGAGTATAATCAAAATGGAATAAACCCTAAACCCCAAATCCTAGCCCCTAACAAACAAACTTTCAAATTATGCATGAAACTTTGGGAATATGTCTAACTAGTTATAACCACTATTACAAAAACATGTTTATTTGATTGAAAAATCCAATTGATTGAACATTTGTTAAAAAGTCCATCTTATTATATTGTTTAATGTGATTGAATGATCTTTTTGATTAGTAGAATGTTGGAGTGTATGATTGGTCATTTTGACTAATGGATAAAGGACCATTTGATTGGTCAAATTTTTATCCATTTAAAAAATAAAAATAAAAATTTACCAAAAGAAATTTGTGTAGGTAAATCTAGATAAGTAGGTTGTAAAAAAACAAGTTGGTAGGTAGGTGGTAACCTAGCTTGGAAATTTGATAGTGCTTAACCTATCTAAACCACTTAATGTTCCTAGTTTAACCTACCTAACCTAACATTTTAAACAGGTGTCTAGGTTGTATTAACAATTGAACCTTTCGAATTCCAAATGATAAATTAAATTTTTACCAATGGATCACAGTTTCCAAAGTTGACAAAACTTGTTAAGTTTTTTATCATTTATTTATTTCATATCATTAATTATGTAAGTAAATAATAATTTTAATTAATTAGTAGGTAGGTTGCACAATGGTTGGTAGGTAGAGGGCTAAGTATGTAGATAACTTATAGTCCATAGGAGGTAGGTAGTCAGGTTGTAAGAAGTAGGAGGCAGGTGGGTAGATTTAATTAGGTACAAAGTAAATAAATTTGAAAGTAAGTGAATACATAGGTAAGTAGATTTAATTAGGTACAAAATAGGTATGTAAAATGGTAGGTGGGAATATGTGATAGGTAAATGGGAATGTAAGTAAGTACATAAGATGGTAGGTGAGAAGTAGGAGATAGGTAGATAAGGAATTAACATGGTAAGTGTGAAGTAACAAGTAGGTAAAGAAGTATGTAAGATAGTAGGTGGAAAGTGGGATGTAGGTGGGTAGGTAGGTATACAAGATGGTAGGTGAGAAATGAACAATAGGTGAGTAAATAGATAAGTATAAGTAAGGATGTAAGATGGTAAGTAAGAAATAAGATGTAAATAGATAAAAATGTAAATCGGTAGGTGGAAGTAAGAGGTAGGTAAATAGGTAGATCATTTGTGCTAGCTAAGTAAGTAGATCATTGGAGGTAGGTAAATAAGTAGGATAATAGGTGAGAAATAAAGGATAGGTATGTAGGTAGGCTTAGGCTATTGTTTAGCTTAATTAATAACTATTTTGACCTATCATGTAACATAAGATGTCCCATTTGATTCCCATTTGATTAGAACACCCTTATCCGCCTTAACTAAGGATGTCAATTTGTTTTGTTCAACGTGATTAGATGTTCAATTTAACATATAGTCATTTTAGTTAAGTTCACCAATCAAAAAAATATATGTCATTGATTGTATGCCTACTTGTAGGTGTGAGGTCTCTCTCGTTCCTCCTAAATAGTATGCATAAGATCACTCCTCTTTTCTAGGAGAGATATTAAAAAATATGAGGTGTCCTCCAAATGCACTATGTAATTTCTCCAAGCAGTTTACACATGGTATTACAACAGTTAAGGTAATGCCAACAAATGAAGTGACAGAATAGTGGACCATTCTATCCTAGACACAACACAAAATCTGGTAACTGCAAGCTAAGTTACACTCTCTACACCTAATTTTGCTCCCACTAGATGGGAAACCTAGAGCTGGCTACTGTTGACAAATTAAGTAAGCATCGAAGGATAGTCTAGTGATGCGTCAAAAAACTTACATCTCTTGACTTCCCCGTAGTCAAAATGAAAAATTTATGGCTTCTGCCTCCCCTCCATATTTGACCATAGCCCCAAGTACTTGAATCATCGATTTGCAACTTGAGATTTCTTCATGCTCCCTTTTTGTCGCTCTTGACTTGACCTCTTCTTCTGCAGAAAATGCTTGTTAGTTGTGCCATCTCCTCCACATGGATATTGCAATATGTGAATTGGATATCTGAACACACTGCGTAAAATTCTAGCCCAGCACAAGGATGCAAATCTACCCGTTGCAGTTGCTGAGAACAGATAAAAGCTGCAAGCTTTTGAGTGCTCACTTTCATTGCTGGTCATATTGCCATCATCAGAGCTTAACTGGAGGCATGGGGGTAGAGCTTACTGTGTCAACAAATACTACAATTTTGCAAATACAGGTGCCCCCACACTCTCAAGTTACCTTAGAGCTCTAATGTATATGCATATATCATATGTCATATATCAATGCAGCAGAGGCCTGAACCTTAGTCTGACAGGTGACAATCATTTCCAGGCTTAATTGCCATCATACCAAGTATTTGCAGTTCAATCCTGGTTTCAATAGCAGCCCTGAAGGGACAGGTGGTGAAATTCCAAGGTTGCAGTTCAGGTCCAGTAAGATATGAGATTTAGGACAGTCAAACTATGGCAGGGACAGGGACAGGGAGGAGATGTAACAAGGGACAAAGACAAAGAAACCCACCCATCCTGCAGATACACCACCCGTGCGGGCTCTTCTCTGCTGCCGTTGTAGTTTCTCCTGGGCAGCTTGTGCTGCAGTGAGCTTCCGGAGACTAGGCCGATACAGCAACAAGGTCCTTCCAATTATGCCAACAACTTGTGCTTCTGTTCTTGATTCCAGTTCCCGGACAGTATCCTCCATCTCATCAGCAAGGTTATCAAGCACTCTCACCTGTTGAACAAAAGCATTAGCAAAAACCACACTGGAGAGTAGCGGCCTGCATCCACAGTGAGGATACCTTTGTGTACATAGATAGATGGAATCCTCAAAAGATTCATGTCAGGTTTTCCTGCCATTGAAACCTGATTGATGGCAGCAGCTTAAGCAAGGGATGTTTTCATTGGTCTCAAAGCTGGCAATGTTGTTTCATTCAGGACAGATGGAGTTACACAAATCAGAAAAAGGAGAGCGGCAGCCAGAGACATGCACCTTAATGAGTTCATTTGCCTCCAATGCATCACTGATTGCCGTAACAACATTTGCAGTTACCCCCCATTTTCCAACCTGCAAATTGTCAGACACATTCCTGGTTGGATGTTCACAACTAGAAAACCACAATTCTATTGACTTTGGCATCTTACAACACATAAAATCCCAAACCCTAAACCCTATGCCCACACATGATGCTGCAATGGCTCATCTCTTCACCAAGCTCACTATCCTGCATTTGCTTCAACTAAGGTCAGTCCACAATGAACTTGTGACCATGACCAAGTTAGGTAGCCATCAATAAAGACTGAAAAAGAAGAAGAAGAAGAAGAAGAAGCAGAAGTATTTTCTTGTAAGATTAGAAAGCCATTTTTGAGCTGGTGCACACAAATGTCATTGCCTAATTGGTATGCATATGGGAAGCATTTACAGAGCTTAAAACACTTAAAATCCAAAACCCTAGACCCTAGACCCAACAGTGGGAATGTGCAAAAAGTGTATGGGAAGTGTTTAGGGATCTTATGACACCTAGAATCCAAAACCCTAGACCCACCCACACATGACACTGCAATGGCTCCTCCCTTCAAGTTCCCTTTCCTGCGTGATCATTTAAACCCTAAACCTCAATGGGCTTCAACTAAGGTCGGTGGTTAGGTATCCATCAACAAAAATTGCAGAAGGAGAAGAAGAAGAAGAAGAAGAAGAAGATCTATTTTTCTTGTGAGATTGGAAAAGCCATTTCTGACCTGGTGTACACAAATATCGTTGCCTAATTGATGGGCATATGCACGAAGCTCCTTCTTCTCCTTGTTTCCCAACAACCGAAACGTTCGTCTCACCGCACTTTGCTTCGCTTTCGGTGGTGCTGCTCCCATCTTCTCCTCATCCTCCTCCTCCTCCACCACCTTCTCTTCTCCTCGAAAACCAATGTCCTCCTCGAGTGGGTCGTAGCCTTCATCATCATCATCATCATCAATTTCCTCTCTTGCACCCTCTTCCGCTACAGCAGCGACTACCGACCTCCTTAGCACTCGATTCCGCGATGCTAAGCCGTTCTGAAACCCTAGAGTTCGTCCATTTGCGTATCTTGCCACACTTGCTGCTTCAAACCCTAGAGTTCGTCCATTGCCAAATCTTGCTGCACCTGTTGCTGCTTTAAACCCTAGAGCTCGTTCGTTTGCACATCGTGCTGCAACACCTGCTTCAACAACAAATGTGCTCCAAACACGAAACGAAGGGAATCCAAGCGACGGTTGCAGCAGCAGAAAGCAAGCATTGGATGCTGGTGAGAAAGAAGAGCAGGGGACAGAATTGCATACAATTCTGGACTTGATTGTGAAACCGACGGAACTTCCCGCAAGCTCCGTCACCACTGCTGCCATTCTCGCGCTCTCTTTCTCACTCTCATCGGTCGCAAGAGGGAGAGAGACAGAAGGCGTGTGCACATTGAGATCCCGTTCCTACGTCCTCTGATGAGGTCTTGACACCTGGACATTCCAGGACGTGATTTGAGATCTGGAATTAGGGCGTGTACACAGTAAGATGCCGTGACTACGTCCTTTGATGAGGTCTTGAAACCTGAATATTCCAGGACTTGATTTGGGATCTGGAATTAGGGCTGCGAAGAACATTGGTGGAGTTTTCTTGCTTCGTTCTCTCTCTCGCGCGAGTGCGCTTGTGTTGCTCTTCTTGTTTACTGTTCTTTGCTGTGCGTTTCAATGCTCAACCCAGCTCACTGTGCCTCGGCAGCGATCGTCATTGTGAGCTCTTTCTATTCCTTTCCAAATTCGATAACCCACTTTTTTTAATCTGGTGCAACATGGTGAAGTATTGCTCCACCTTCAATTCTGTGAATGCTCTGGGGGTGAGAGTCTCTCGTGGTGTTTCACTCCTTTCTTTTTGCTGATGCCGTTGGTCTGAGGATATCTTATGCCATAACAGTACGACTGTGTTTCTGGATGTGTAATTGGGGCCACCTTCGTTGTCTTGGCGATTGCAGGATAAAGCTGTGAAGTTTTAGGTTTAGGGTTTACTGTATTGTGGTTTTATCAGCTGCAACTCTCTCACCCGTGATTGATGGCATCCACATCTGGAGCTGCAATTTTATATTCTTCAAGTAATTTCCCCCCAAATCTCCATTAGCTCCTAAGCTTGTCTTTTACAGTTTCTGAAACCAATGCTTCAAAGCAAACTGTGATATTGCTGATAACAAGGGCCATCCTGAGTGTATCAACACATTGGGTACTATAGTTTTGTATGTTTCTGATACTTTGAGCAGTGAATTTCCCTTTTTGCAATGTCAGCAGCATGTGAGAGATGGATGGGCTGTAGCGAGTTGTTGGCCTGGTGCCATGCCTGCAAAATAGTGAGGGGTGGATGGAAGCTCCCTACTTCTACTACTACTGGGCCATGTAGACCGCACTGTCTTGCAGCTGTGCGTTGTGAAGCTGCAGCCCTCTGTACAGCAATTGGCTCAAACTCTGGATGGCATCCCAGCCGAAGGATTGGGAATTCTGTATGGGAAAGTATATCTGGAAGCAGGTATGTCCAAAGATATGGCATCCTATATGACTTTGGGCATTGTTTCATTGTGTGGCTCCAATTGAGAATGTTAGTTGTCACTGGGATGTATGCTACTGATGTCGGAGTAAAGAAGGGGGAATGTTTTTGGCAGAATTATTGATACTGTTCTGAGAGAGGAAGACGGGCCAGAGCAAATTACTGAAGCTTTGCAAGTGGGAATGATTAGGTGTCGAAGGCCTGCCTCCTGGGTAAAGCCTTCTTTTCCTCACCTTCAGTGGTGACCCTGATCCAAGCCCTTGTGTTGAACATGTAGAATTCAATGTATTGGATAACCAGAGCAATGGTGATGCTGTAGAATCCCTGTGAAGAGATTCAAATGTGCTATTGAAAAACAGGTATGCTTTGGAGGAGGGGCCCGACCACGAAGACCACGTGTATGGAAGACAAAGCCTACGCGAGGCACTGATGCAAAGTCCAAGAAACTGGTAGAGCTTGTAAGTAATTTGAGTTCTCCTGAGCAATACAAACTTATGGAAGGCTTTGAAGCAAGCTGGTCCAAGAGGGAGAAATTGACTAGTTTATAGCTTAGAACACTGTGTGGGGTGTGCAGTATTACACTGAAGTGCTTGGGGTTTATGACTCTGGATTGAAAGTGGTCGTGGGATCAATTCTCCACCAGACCATGTGAGATGTTACCTGCTTTAAGCAGTGCAATAGCTATTCAGCCATAGTAGGGGCTGCTGGATCATCCAGTCAGTAGAATCCATGTGGTTACCCTGTGGTCTTGGCTCCTGTTATGGCAGTTGGAAAGTGACCACCTCCAAGTGCCAGTAGTCCTACAGGGTGACCTAGGGTGAAGAGCTGTCAGTGACACTTAGTTTGCAAATGTGCCCTCTTTATATTGGGATGTGCTCTATTATTGGGGGCCATTTGTAATTTGCCATTGGGGTTTTGGCCAGATAGTGTCATTCTCAAATGTCAAGGAGGATGTCTATGGTGGCCTTGATGCATGGTGCGCCTGGGAGTTAGAGTTTCCACTGGTGGCAGTGAAGAAAGCCCTGAGATTGTTGCAAGGAGAACAGCAATGGAGACGAATCATTCAGGTTTCTCATTCTTTTGTTTGGTGTGAAGATATTGACTTGTTTGGTGAAACTCCAAAACTGTTTCATTGCAGTGTTTGTGTGTATTTCAACAATCAACCTTTATGAAAATATATGACAGGAAAGAAAGGTTCCATTTGGCGAAGTTGGGTTTGCAAATGATGAATCTGGTCTGAACAGGTGACCAAGTGGATGTTGAGCAAAGGACAAGGAAGAACAATGGCAACATATGAGCTTCTATTGCAGGCATTAGATGAGGAGGGGCGGGTGGAGGAAGCAGATGCTTTGTTTGAAAAAATACTCACTGAAAATGAGGAGTGTACACCCCGCAGTTTGTTTCACCGGGTTATGACCATGCATGAACGCTACAATCAGCCCAAGAGACTCCTTGAGGTACTTTGATATTTTCTGAAGGCTATTTTTTGAGGCTAGAGTACAGTAATTGCCATCAGGACCCAGTCACAAAAGCCTTGTCAGGGGCATCCTATCATGGTTAAAAAGGATGGGCCCCATTAATAGCACGATTTGTGACTTGAAGGTGTTTGCAGATATGGAAGAACTGGGGGTGAGGCCAGACATGCAATCTGTGTATCGTGTGGCCAGGACATACGAGAGCCTTGGGTTACTAAAAAGAAAAGAGTTGGTACTCCAAAAGTACCCCCCACCTACTGTGGAGTTAAAGAGAGTCAAAGGAGGAAGACTTGTTCGTTTGAGGGTCTATAGACATGAAGGTATGATTGTTATACTCTGGCCTGGTTGCTGCTTTGAGTTTGTTCTTCACAAAAATTTGGGTTGAGATTGTAATAGGATTTCAATTTTTTGGGCATGCAGGTGACACTAAGAAAAGCACATCAGATGGGAACATGCACCACAAGGATGAAGATGATGGGGTTTGGTCTGATGGGGAGCAAGATGGTGAGCAAAGAGTGGTTGTGTCAGGGTTGCAATCTTTATGACATGTTATCCTCTGAGAGAAATGAAATACCTTTTCAAGAGCTTGTGGTTGTGTTTAAGTTCAAATCTCATGGGCATACAGGTGATGATTTGGCACAACCAAGCACATTGAACTGGGATGAGAACTTCAGTCATGAACGTGATGGAGATTGGTCAGATGGCAGGCAAGATGGTGAGTGCAGACTCCTTGTGTTAAGTTGTTTCCCTCTGTAGCATGCTATTTGTTGCAAGATTCTATGATAGGTGTGCACTATTGTACTACCAGACTGCAAAGTGCTTGTCATCCTGTGTTCTGTATTAGAAACTGGTTATGTCTTGTAGCCATTGCTTCCCATGTATGGATGAGATGTGGGATAGTTTTGAAATAGCTATACAGTGTGTTGAGAGAGTAGGAGACTCTAGTATTTTGATATGTCTGTTCCCTTTTAGTCTGGTTTAGGATCTACAAGCTGCTACTGCTGCATAGGGTTTGTGTAGAAAGTTATAGCCACACTCAAGGATGAAACTTTCTCCTTAAGAATATTTTTCCTGGAGGGTGATTTCCTACTTAGGATCATATGCACCTGATGGTACTTTTAAACCTGAAGTTGCAGATCAAAATTTGTTGAATTCCTGACGTGGTTTGTGCTTCCCTGGGTTGCAAGGCACACTTGGCTTTTTTCCTCAACTCAGTCGTGGTTTCTTTCCAAACTGGAGAGATGACCTCTTTTAAGCAGCTGTGTAAAGATTATGTGTTTTGGTTCGAAAGACTTGTTTGTTTGCTGGAAATTGAATGATTTAAAAAAAAAATCCTTGGGATGCAGGTGATGATTTGGTGCACACAAACTTGCCTCCTGGAGAGCACAATATCAAGGACGAAGAAGAGAGAAATTCTGCAAATGAGAGGCAAGATGGTGAAAATACGGTTATAGTGTCAAGATCATCATCATTGTAGCATGCTTTCCAGCTCTTGTAAACAAACTGGGTATTCAAACTTCAAAACTTCTAGCTTGTTCCCACTTTCAATGCAGTCAATCAAACCCTAAAATTTCTCCACGTTTTCTTAATTTCCAATATGAACCAACTCTCTGTTGGCACAATTTAAGCAACACAACATATTGTGTAGTATATAGTAAAGTTATCTGGAAAGTCGCCCTGCCTTTCGGTCCTAGATTGACCTCTAACCCCTGTTTCATTGCCAATTTAAGTGTAGCAATATATGTGAATGAAATTGGTGATCGTTTCATGAAACTGGGTATCAGTTCAGAAGTTTTGCAGGATCTCATTTAATGAAGAATCTGAGCAGCAGTGAAGGGACGCAGGAAGGCAAATCCAAAACTGGGGGTGAAACTCCTGCGAGGATGAATTTAGGTGACGGATAATAGTTTTGTACCCTGTTATATTTTTTTGGGTGTATACTAGTTTCGTCCTGAATTCTCATTTCATTTCCAATTCCAATGAAGCTGGGCCCAGCAGCCCGGTTTGGGGTACTTTACAGATAACTTGAAATAAATTATGAAAGCATTTGGAAAGGCTGTGATCAGAAGCACCATTTCAACTTGCAAAAATATAGCCTTAAGAAGAGCTGTAACCATGAGAGGATCATTTGTAGAATGTAATGGTTCTCCTATGGTCCTTTCTGCCACTTTTATTGGTTCAATTACAAGGCGGAATGGAGGGGGTCCTGTTAGGGTTTGCCTGACCTATCTTGGGCAAGTGCTACGACCTATTAGAGATATCTGTAAAGTCAGGAAAAGACAGCACCAGTACCCTGAGTTTGGTGATACAAAGGGCGAGATTTTTAAGAAACCTGCTAAAATGTACATTAGCATTCAAGGTGGGGGTTAAACCATCAATTTTGATGGTTTTCTGAGTTTGACCATGTCTTTCTTTTTTCCTGAGCGCCTCCACTGCTGCTACGTAGATTTTCACTGCTCCTACCTGTACAGCTACTATAATTCCTAACCTTGTGCATGAAATGCTGAGATTCAGCATTTCGTACTGAGTTTCAGCATTTCATACTGAGATTTAATATAATTTCATTACATTACGGATACCACTAAAAGAGGGGTTAGGGGGTGAAAGGAGGCCCAAAGACAGAGTGAAGACATGGTGAATTTGCGAATATCTCTATTATCTACACAACCATTATGCAAAATCCACACGACCACTCTGCAATATCCATGTGATCAGTGTGTGAATCCACATGAACATTATGCAGAGCCATATAAAAAGCATTACGGAATGAAGTGTGCCAGTTACAGGACATTTTGCTCATTTGGAAATCAGGGCACACCTTACAGGGCTTGGGTATAGGCCATTGAGGAGCGTGTTTGGGAATTTGGGTTGCTCTTACAAGGCTCCCCAAATTCCTCACAGGCACCTCACCAGGCGTAATGGTCTCTCTATGGAGTAAAACCAAAAACCTGCCAAACTTTATTGCAATTACTTCTAGACTTGTTGGGGCCCCCCACAAAAGAAACCATCTTATGTGGGGGCCAAAAGAGAGTATCAAACTAAGTGCGCTGAGGCCAAGAAAGCTATGAAGAGGTTGTGAAGTTTGAAGGGGAAAAACGTGAACTAAGCCTTTAAGTAGAAAGGACAAGCCGCCCCACTAAACTTCTGTAACGTCATGAGCACAATAGTATGTCATAGTGATGTCCTTGGTGTTCAGAGAGGCCCGCGTTTGTTGTCATTTCCTCTCCCCCTTTGAAATTTCTTTGAGCTTTTGCACGAAAGTAGGTGCTTTTTGCATGAATGTAGGTGCTTTTTGCATGCATTTTCATCAGGCTGCCATCAGCTTTTACTTACTCCTATTGTTAAATGGATGAAGTTATTGAGTTCTGCCATGATCCACATTCCAATAACAATGATGTCAACCACTTCAATAACAGTGTTGTTATTGGAGTTTGGTTCATGGCAGAACTCACAAAATCCTAGGCACAAAGCCTTTTCCATAGACCTTGCAAATTTTGTGCATATTTTTACACTAATGTTGTAACCTTTTGTTTGTGTACAAAAGGTTAAAAAGGGGGGAATCTTATGCTTTGTATTGTTCCCCTTGTTTTTGCTTCATATTTCTAGTGTCCATTTCACAAGTTTCTTGGTTAATCTTACTCATTTGGTCTCTTTTATACCAAGGCATTACAAATATGAGGGACGTTATTAGGATCAAATATTGTTTGTAGTATTATTATTACTAGTGGGTACCTGTGACCTTCGGACACTGTGAGGCGTCCCTGCAGGTCCTGTGCACGCTGACCAGGCCGGTTTGGCCCGCCCATCGTGCCCTGTGCACCCCCCTCTGGCCCGCTGAGTGCACCGTTTGGCCCCAAACTGCATCACGCATCCACACTGGATGTATAAAAGGCCATGGCACCTCGCCCGGCCCCTCGCAACGGCTGCCTTGGCCGCAATCCACGAATGTCTGTGACAAACACACAGACAGACAGACACCACATTTGCTTTCATATATATAGGATGCAGTTTAGCCAAATTTGGTATTAAATAAAAAGATACGAAAAGAAAATTTTTTTAAACATCCTTCGAAATTTTGGCTAAATTTTTAGAAACCCAATAGAGAAATCTGGCGATTCTGTTTGTTAAAAAATTAATTAAAAAATTGGCGAACGAAAAATACATATTTTTAGCCACGTTAAAAAAGAATTTAGCCACAAAAAAAGAGAAAAAGACTCTGCTGTAAACCAGCCAGTCAGCCCCTCTCCCGTGCCCAGCCCGCCCGTGCTGGCCCACCCGAGCAAAAAAAGAGAAAAAGACTCTGCTGTAAACCAGCCAGTCAGCCCCTCTCCCGTGCCCAGCCCGCCCGTGCTGGCCCACCCGAGCAAAAAACAGAGAAAAAGACTCTGCTGTAAACCAGCCAGTCAGTCAGCCCGCCAACGATCGAAAAATACATATTTTTAGCCACATTAAAAAAGAATTTAGCCACAAAAAAAGAGAAAAAAACTCTGCTGTAAACCAGCCAGCCAGCCAGTCAGCCCCTCTCCCGTGCCCAGCCCGCCCGTGCTGGCCACCGTCACAGACAGACAAGTGAATTGATATATTAGATTATTATTATTATTACAATATATATTTTGGCAAAAATATCACTTTTATGAGGGCAATATGCAAAAAGTTATTGGAACACTAAACATGCTTACAATAGCATCTCAATGGGGTCTTCTTTTGCTTATTTTAATAAGTTGTGGCACTTGAACTTTGTGCAAACCTGATGAAACAAGTGGCTTTGCCATGAGAGGTTATGTTCTACATAAAATAATGATTTACATAAAATTTCGAAAGAACATGCAATGGAAATGTTTTTATTATTATGAACTCAAGTTAAATGGGTTAATTTTAAATGAGGTTGTGGGGCTCACTCCTTTCCCTCAACCCCACTAACGAATATAAACATGTAGAAAATCATATTGTGTACAAATAAATCTGAGCTTTGAAAAAAGAAAAAGCATGTGTATGCATTATTCCTGAAAGGGTTTGGCCTTATACACGCATAACACTAGACATTAAATGTTTTGAACAAATAGTAGCAATGGATGGACATAATCTAGATGAAAAGAATTCAAAAAGCTTTGTTCTTAATTCTAAATGTTTCATTTTATTTTCATAATATTTCACTTATAGTTTAAGGATTTGGCAATTATCAAATAATATAATTTTGTTTTGGTTGCATTTTGGGTTTAAAGACTTCATCAATGAAGGGTGTTTTGTTGGTATGTTTGGTGGGTCTACTTAGAGAGAGAAATATTCAAATTTTTAAAAGAATTTGTGATTGTCAAAATTGGAAAAGCTTTATGCATGTGGTCCTTGAAAATTGATAAAGACATAATAATTTAAGCCATGAGGTGCCCTTTGCATCTGGTGACCAATGGGAGCCTTGCAAATTAAATGATGAAACATCAATGAAAATAAATGTTAAAATCATAATTCATTTGGGAGTCATCAAATGGAAAATGTAGCACGTATACACATCTAATCATGTGCATTGCTTTTTAATGAAATGGAGATGTTAATGATTTTGTTTTGTTATAGATTGAAAGTAAATCAGGTAGTTTGAATGCAATATAAATCGGTTTGTGAAAATTGGGTCAATATGTTTCAATTACACTAAATATGCATTCATTGACAAGGACGTTTATTTATATATGATTTAGTTAAAATTTAACTTATGTGATGCTTTTATTGAATTGTGCTTTGAATCAAAATTTATCCATGAAATATAATAATTCTTTTAAAAAATATCATTGTTATCTTTTAAAATGTTGACATTAAAATCTCTCATCAAATTGATTAAATGATGTTTTAATTTTTTTAAATTATAATAAAAATGATTTATAAATATAAAAATCGAACATGATTTAATTTTAGTACACATAAATGATATATATTATTTTTTAACATAAAAAGTTGCTACTGTGTTCAAGAATCCAAATGAATGTGTATGTCATGGTACTAAAACCTTGGAATTTAAAAATAATCTTTTTAAAAAGAGAATTTTTTTTTTTGGGTGTGGTCTTTTATTTGGACTTTGGTCCTTTTATTTTTTTCTTCTCTTGTTCCCTTGTGGGGGTGTTTTTCCTTTATTTATTTATTTATTTATTTATAAACTTGTACTAAGCTTGCAACCTTATCCATTAAGCATACTTTTGATTCTTCACCCCTATACCCGCTCAGAAAGGAACTCTCAGAATACCTCTAAAGGAGAAAGCCAATGAATTGTGATGATGGTGCTTGCTAGGTGCTTGAGCTCCACCACCACCAAGCCAAAAGAAAAGCTGTGTCGTTGTCTCACTACTTGTTTGGTTGGTTCAGTGAACTGTCCTGGCGATGGCGATGTAGTGGAAATTGATCGATCATCTCATCTGTAGCTGTTTTTTTAGTTTTGGGTTGTATGAAATTTTCCCATTGTCAAACAAACAAACAAACAAACAAACCATTTCATCATGAATGTTTTGCTCATATCATACTAGTGACCTTCGGACACTGTGAGGCGCCCCTGCAGGTCCTGTGCGCTTTAATATATATAGGATGCAGTTTAGCCAAATTTGGTTTTAAATAAAAAGATACGAAAAGAAACAAAAATTTAAACATCCTTCGAAATTTTGGCTAAATTTTTAGAAACCCAATAGAGAAATCTGGCGATTCTGTTTGTTAAAAAATTAATTAAAAAATTGGCGACCGAAAAATACATATTTTTAGCCAGGTTGAAAAAAAATTTAGCCACAAAAAAAGAGAAAAAGACTCTGCTGTAAACCAGCCAGTCAGTCAGTCAGTCAGCCAGCCAGCCAGCCAGTCAGCCCCTCTCCCGTGTCTGGCGATTCTGTTTGTTAAAAAATTAATTAAAAAATTGGCGACCGAGAAATACATATTTTTAGCCACGTTGAAAAACATTTAGCCACAAAAAAAGAGAAAAAGACTCTGCTGTAAACCAGCCAGTCAGTCAGCCAGCCAGCCAGTCAGCCCCTCTCCCGTGCCCAGCCCGCCCGTGCTGGCCACCGTCACAGACAGACAAGTGAATTAATGTATTAGATTAGACTAGTGGGTGCCCGTGACGGTCGGACACAATCCGCCCGTGGCTGCCTTTTTTTTTTTCCTTCACTCCAAACCCATCCCCCAAAAAACTTAAAAATTTGAAGCCTAATACCCTCTTCTTCTTTTTTTCAACAAATTCTGGTATTAACCCAGGGCAGCCCGCCGGAAAAGGGCGGGAAAAAAAAAAAAAAAAAAAAAACCCTGGTATTAACCCTGGGCAGCCCGCCGGAGAAGGGCGAAAAAAAAAAAAAAAAAAAAAAAAAACCCTGTCCGTCGAGGTCCCGAAACCTCGATTTCAGGACCTGGATTTCAGGACTTCGACGCACAGACAGACAGACGCACTACGTCTCTTTATAAGTAGTATAGATAGGGGGAAATTATAATTCAAGTTGTTCTTGATGCGGGAATCAGGCTAAAGAAGTTTGAACTTGTGAAATCGAGAGATATTGTTATGGATGATCTGCAAGAACTGTTGGTATAATTGGTGGCCTGATCTGATCGATCGCGCGGAGAAAGTTGCAATAATATTAGTTGAGACCTATCTGAAAGGAGTTACTTCATCTGATCATCGGCAGTGAAACCAACCAGCTGATGCAGGCGATGAATCCAGGAACCCCTGCAAGAAGAGCTGCAGCATGGCTCCTGCTGCAACGTCGCGGGAGTCTTTTAGGATCAGCTCGCAGTTTCTTCCAGTCTGCAGCTTCTGCATCTTATGAGCAAGGATCATCTTCGTCGTCTTCTTCTTCTGCCTTCGACCGCCATCATGATTCTTCTTATGGCTATGGCGTGCCATCTGATTCATGTGCAGCAGCAGGAGGCCGCAAGCATGCTTCCACCACCACTAGCTTCTTCAATTTCACTACAGGCTCCATGCGTCAATTCAGCTGCCGGCCAGTACACATGACAGTCCACGCGTATGCAATTACTAGCAGCTGCAGCCAAGCTGTGAGACTGATGAGCAGCAGCCCTGCCGTTGCCAAGATGGTCGAGGAACCCAGCAGCAGCAGCAGCAGCAGCTCGCAGGATCATGTGGAGAGGTCACACTATTGGGGCCTAGTTCCGCGAAAGACAGATCAAACCAGAAAGGATGGCACTCCATGGCCTTGGCACAGCTTCAAAGTGAGTCCACAAACTGCGAACTTGTTTTCTGACTTGAACTCTGGCATTCTATGTAGTCGATCTCTAGTGCAGGATTCATAGAAATTAGTTTCTTCCAGCTCGTCTAGCGGTATAGAAGAAGATCTGAGCCGGTCGGAATCACGGACTTAATCGCGCAGCATCTAGCTGCGCCTGGTCCTCATGTAAGAATGCAGCTAGTTTGCTAATTCTTGTGCATTTGAGATTCTTGTGCGATCAATCAGCGTGATGCTTATGAATGCGCAGCCAGCAGACACATACACGCCGGACATCACAATAGAAGTGGAGAGGCACTACAAGCCCACTGGCATCATCGATAAACTGGCGTACAGGACAGTGCGTGTCCTCCGTCTCCTCCCAAAAGCCTTCTTCCGAGTGAGTGATACGCTACTAGAGCTTCTTCTAGATCAGTATAATACTCGCTCTAGAATTCAAGTTTTGATCGGAAATTCTTCTTGAGTCCCTTTGATCATTGCTAAGTTTAGCGCAATATTTGAGTCTTCGATCTCACTGGTCTCGACGTATGACGATCCACCTCCTGCTACTGCCGCAATTACAGGAGAAATATGGATGCCATGCCATGATGCTGGAGACGGTAGCAGCTGTGCCAGGCATGGTGGGTGGCATGATGCTGCACTTGAAATCTCTTAGACGCTTTGAGGAAAGTGGAGGGTGGATCAGAACCCTTCTGGACGAAGCAGAGAACGAGCGCATGCATCTCATGACACTCATTCAGGTACTGATTCTTCTTCCTCATCTTCCACCTCTTCTTCTTCTTCTTCTTCTTCTTCTTCATCAGTTTCTTTCTTTTTCTTCTTCTTCTTCTCAGATTGATTTCAGCCGCTGCAACACTATTCTATCTCAATTGCAATCTTCTGGGACTGAAATGGGAGCGTTGAGGGTGTTGGTGCAGGTGATAAAGCCGACGGCTTTCGAGCGGCTGCTGGTATTAGCAGTGCAAGGGGCGTTCTTCAACTGCTACTTCATCTTGTACGTGCTGTCGCCGCAGCTGGCGCACAGATTCTGTGGGTACCTGGAAGAAGAGGCTGTGGAGTCTTACACGCGCTTTCTGAACCAGATCATAGAAGGAACTTTCCCCAATGGTCCCGCACCTCCCATCGCCATCGACTACTGGCAGCTTCCCCAAGATGCAACCATGAAGGATGTTGTGACCATGATCCGCGCTGATGAATGCCATCACCGCGATCTCAATCACTTTGCCGCTGTAAGCTCCCTCCACTCTGCACCCTTCTCTCTCCCCTTCCTCGGTTTCCCCTTTCTCCCCTTCCCACCCCAAGAGAGGAATGGGTAGGTAGGAAAGAGGTAGGTCGAAGGCAAGTTGATAGTTCAGGCACAAGAAGGTTACAAAGCTCCCCACCCAATAGAAAAATTGGTAGGTAGAAATTGGGTAAGTAGGTAATTGGTAGGTCACACACAAGAACCCACAATTGACATAAACCCACCTTTTAGTAGCTTCTTGTAGTGATAGGTAGGAAATAAGTAGGTATGCAATTTGGTAGGTCACACAAGAGAATAGCTTGGCTCTTCATGGAATCCCCAACAAAATAATATCATAAACCAATAGGTAAGTAGGAAATAGGTAGGTGAGCAATTTGGTAGGTCACACACAAGAAGATAGTGTGGCTCTTCATCAAGTAACCCACAAAATGTTACGCCAAAATCAATTAACATAAACCCACCTACTAGTAAGGATTGATAGGTAAGAAATATGGAGGCAATTTGGTAGGTCACACATGAGAAGGTAGCTCGACTCTTCAATAAGTCCCCTCTCAAAATGTTACCCATAAATCAAGTTTAACACAAACCCACCTCTAAGTAAGATTGGAAGATAGGAAATAGGCCAAACACAAAGTTCCCCACCCAACAGTTGGATCAATAGGTAGGTAGGAAATAGATAGGTGAACAATTGGATAGGTCATACATAAGAAGGTACCTTGTATCTTGAAGGAGATCTTGTTTGGAGGTCAAATGGCAAACCCTAACTTGGCTCTTGATCTCAAGTCGCAACAAAATGTCACCCACCAGTCAGAAAGAAAGCAAGGCTTGGAGAAATTTCTTTTTAGGTTTAATTGGACAGCACAACTATATATCTCTGAATATCCCTTGCAGAAAACAGGAGGATTCTTATACCTACTCCTGAAGAGCAGGTATAAGATCCTTTGCATCTCTTATGGAGTAGGTCTAATAACCTGTCCCCTCGGCCCTCTTATTCCTATGCCTCATGATCCATGTATGTTTAGGGTTCGTCGCCTTGTGAGGGACATCTCTCAAAATGTGAAGTAGGAGGCAACCACCATCTCATCCTAGGTCCCATATTTTGGAGATGCTCCCACCTTGGGGCTTTTACCCTACACATTTAACACAAAACCCACTTATCAAAAAGGATTGGTAGGTAGGTAAGAAATAGGTCAAATGCTAGTTAGGCAGATTGGCTTTCAATCGACTGCCCAACAATGTGTCACCAACAAATTAAAAAGGCTTTGTAGCTCAAAAGAGTTCTGCTATGGAAGTCAAATGGCAAACCCTAACTTGGGTGGATCCCTATCTGCCCAATTTAGCCAGTTTGTAAATTCTCTTAAATAGCAAAATTAGCTACCATTGCCTTCTGATATTTTCTACATACTTATGCGGAGCAAGCTGTGGTTGTATGCAACCTACTTATGAACCCTTATGCTAGGGAACACACTCCAAGAGGGGCATTCTTCCTTAGATTGCCCCTTGGGCAAGGTTGGTACTCAACCCACCAGCCTTGTTGTAGAGGGTCAAGGCTGGTACTCAACCTAGTAGTCTCATCCCAAGGGCAAAGCTGGTACTCAACCTACCAGCCTCCAACTACTGAGATGTGATGAAGTTTGGGGTATGATATGGCAACTGATCAACAGTTAATACCATATACATGTTGTTGCTATTTAGGGTCTCTGAACATGCATGTGACTGCAGGTCTTGAAAGTCTTTGGAAATGTGGAGCTATATAGGAAATAAAGCTCTTTGATTTGTGGAGAACTATTGATCATGGTCCCATTAAACTCGATCCTTAGCTGCCAGAAAACTACCCAACACTGGTTCAAACTTCAAACACACCTCTTTATTTAGCTTTAATTTGGGTTCAATTTTCTCCTTTGTTCTGTGGTGTTGGATTTCCTCTTTTTGCCTATTTGCTGATGTTGTTAGAGCTGAAATCTCTATAACCATATTATTATCATGAGGTCCATTTCTCAGTTCTATTCAGGTTGAGTTCATTGGCAAGTACTAGAAAATTTCTCAGTACTTCTTAGTAGAACAATTCACACAATCACCACTCACTTCAATTCAATACATGGACCTGCTCATGCAAAAATGATGAGGATCTGTTTCATTGACAAAAACCGAGACAAAACAAGTGCACAACCAGACCTAACAGACAAAAGGACTTTGTGTTGTGTGTGAGATATGTATGCAGGACATTCAGAAAGAAGGCAAACAATTGCGCCAGGAACCTGCCCCAGTTGGATTTCACTAAACAGCCCTGCCAACAAAATACCCACTATAGTAAGTTTTGTCTTGTAAGATTAAGCATAAGAATTGCATAAAACTGATTGAAACAAACTCCTAAAGGAACCCATCAACATAGGACTTGATTTATATGGTTCAAAAATTGTTCAAAATCTGGTATCTATAACTTCCTCCGGTACTAAGAAGGGTACTATATAATGAAATTATGTTACTAGCACAAACAAGTATATACAAGAGATTTTGGTAGATAACTACATGCTGTAAATTACACATATTAGTCACGAGATCACCATATATCTACATCTACATATGTTTTAGTAGATAATTTTAGTGTTGTGAGATTGAAGGAATGAGAATAAATTTCAATGGAATCAATCTGATGTCTCTAATTGAAGATGTTCTCAGTCTGTAAGTATGTTCTCTACTAGGAACATGGCAAGACCTGTAGGGTGAGCCATCATTATTCCATTGGATTTTGACTAGGGCTTATTCCAAACCGTAATCGGTTGTTCCCCATTGTCGATTCATAATGCATGCACATCCTTCACTGTCGAATGTGAATAGGACATTAGATAAAGGGTTGTATACAAATGGAATGGTCAAGAAAAATGAAGAAATGAAAATAAAAAAGATTATAATCAGAATGGGTGCATCACAAAATTGGACCAAAAACACATTTGAATTTTGTTGTTTAATAACAACTCACAAAATATCTTTTCACGAGAAAATATGATTTCACAAGTTCCAACATTTGTTTGTGCAAAAGAATTTAGCCCAATGTTTCATTGACATGTTAAAACATAAGCTCAGGAATGGTAGAGCACTGGGAGCCAAGAAACCAAAATTGAAAACAAGGGATCTAGAAGAGGACATCGCTTCAGCTCAATATTTTATGACGGCTCTTTGTGCTGCAACCTGGTCAATAGAGAAAGAGGAAGAGATTGGGTGTGAACTATTGGCTGGAAGATTTCAAGAAACTCAATTGGACAACAATAGATATTTTCCAAGTTACGAAATTGGTTTGTAACTTTCGTAAATCAATAGAGCCTACATAGGATAGGAAGGACAAAAGTTCCAATGGATTTCAACATTATCGGCAAGATCTTCAAGTTACTGAGATGGAAAGTGTCAAAGTGGAACCATATAATGAAGAATTTGTGAAGGTTTTATATATGTGTTTAAAGAAGAGCATTATAGATGGGATCGTGAACACCTAATTACAAAGGCAACAATGTCTCACCCTCAGATTCATCTCACTGTCTTCATGAAGATCAAAAAGTTCTCTCCACAGATCCTTTATATTTTAGGTGAACTGCTGCGAACAATTGTTGTCACAAAGGCAAGTCCTATGAACTGGGCATATTAATGGTTTACGAGGCACCTACACAAGGTGATTGAGGACTTGCAACATAAACCAAACAAGCAGGGCTGCATGGTGGTAGGGCCAACACTCATCATTATCTTCATGAATTTCGAAGGAAAACAATACGAATAGATGATTTTGCTACCAAGAAGCGCCATGGGTAAGGAATGAAAGTGAGATTCATAGTCCATCTTGTCAGAAAGGAAATTCTGAAGTAGTTCATAGATAGTTTCTTAATGACTCCTGCAGAATTTCCTTCCTCACAAGATGGACTTGGATTTTCACCTTCATTCCCTGCCCATGTTGTTTCTTGGGAAACAAATCTTCTTCTTAATATTGTTTTCTTTTGAAATGCATAAAGATAATGGGAGGTGTCAACCCTATCACTATGCAATTCTACTTGTTTACTTCATTTTGCAGGTCGCTAATCGTCCTGTGCAGGTGGTTTGCAAACCATTCCACCCAATTCAAAGGAACTATTTCCATGTCATCAATTGCTGCCACTAGTTTGCTTAGAATGTAAAGATTTTACAAAAAGAACTTTTTAATCTTTGCAAAGGCCATGAAATGCATTTGAAGGTGAAATGTCAGTATTCACGGTCCTATCTATAAAGCTTTTATTTAAACCCATAAAAAAAATTTACAAATTTTTCATTACATGGTTTCCACTATGACACTATGATCCTCTCTTCATTAGCTTGTTACAATAGTTCATAACAACAAACACATAATCCTAGTGTTGATAATTTGAATGCATGATCTAGATTTTGCAAAATGTCAATCACAGCAAGTAGCAACACATTGAAGAAACTATCACCCTCTAAGGACCGTGACAAAGGGAAAAAGACGAGTGAACTAAAACATATCTCTACTTCCCATTCCCACATTTGTTTAAGATCGTGTGTGGTACACCCTTACGTGTAGCTCCAAACTTGCTTTGATAAATTGCATCCATGTGGTAAGCTAACTCGATATAAAGAAACATCTTGTTCAAAAAATGACCAATTCCAATTCTTGATTTGCCACTGGATAATCATCATCCCCAAGGAGTCTCAATAATTGATCCCAACCTGTGGGTTTCAACAACTCGTTAATCTTCTCCATAACTCTGTTTTGGTGGAAACACAGATCTGGTGAAAGCGCCATGTTTTGTGTAGTGAAAGTGAAAATCAATCAAACACACATTTTCTTTGATCAAATGAGATTGTCACAAGATCTGAAATTCCAGTGTTGTCAATTCTTTGATGATGTCACCCAGCTTATAGGGAAAGCCAAAAAAGATCATTTAAAACAATTTTGAGGTTGATTACAACCAAGCTTGGTGAGCAAAATTCAATTCCCAAACACAAAACCTTTCCCTTGATTCATTGCTTCTAAAACCCAGCTTCTACACTGGATATTTATGGAAACAAAAATTTCAATCTGAGTGTGAAGGTTAAAACACATTATAGAATGTATTTTTTCTTTTCTTGTTTGTCATGGGGGCATTTCAAAAAACAGAATGCTTGCTGGCTTCCATTTTCCATGCTTTCAATGCTTTCATTCCACAAAACCAAAGTTTCAAGTCTCAACCATAATATGGGCTAGGCCATGGAAATAGCATCATACCTTTTGTGTACAACAAAGCCTCAGGCCAAGGGCTTTACTATAAGTGTAAAGCCTTGCTCCAAATTTTTTTTTCTCTTTTTTCTCTTGTGATACCCAGCAGATACATGAAGGGTATCACAAGAAGAGGAAAAATATAGAAAAAAATGTAGAGAGTTTTTAAAAATGGAATGCCCATTATTTGCAAAGGAAAAAATATACTGGGGAACAAACAGGCTCAAATCCATCCTGAGATGATGGAAAATTTGAACCAAGACTTCTGGTCCTAATAGTAATTATAACACAAAAGACCACAGCTAAGAAACATGAGTCGCCCCAGAACAGAAGATGAGGACAGTTGACAGGAGAAAAAACAATGGTTCAAAGCTTGTACCTGAAAATCGTGCTTTCTCTGCTACATCAAGAACTCTTTACAAAACTCTGCTGCAAGTTCAGGTAACTCTGAACCTTCCTGACCTAGGGCTTCTTTTGTCCTGGGCTATTCAGTTGACAGACGACATGTTCAACAGAATTGAAGATAGGCGTTGTCTTATTTCCACTAAAGTAACAAAGTAATGACGCCTATGAATAATTGTCAATGGAAACCCAAAAACTTGAGCTCTGCTTGTAATAGGAAGTACCTGCTTCTGGTCTTCAGCACAACCTTCAGGGCTTTTCTGTTGTGATATCCCAGCTCGTCTGAGGGGAGAGAAGAGAATCCAACCCTCCTGAAGGTGGCTTGAAAGAAGCAAAGGGGAAACAACCCAGTACATGCCATGTTTTGTTGTTGCCAATGACCAATGATATGCCAACATGCACCTAAAACTGCACAAAAAAAATTCCTTAACTAAAAGTCTGGGACCTATAAAGCTACTGGAAGCGGGGACTACAAAGGGAGTCACATCTCAAGGAAGTGAACCTTGCATGAAGAAAATTCCTCAAATCCTCATAGAATGCAGCAAAGAGGTTGATGTAAACCAGGAATGTGCAGACAAGAGGAGACAGTTGTCATGGATTCAAGATCACACCCCCAAGGATTCACTCCACCTGGCTCAAGTCTGGATCAGTGGTTGGCTTCCAAGAATGACAGGATGGGCTGAAACAAATCAACCTCCCGGGTGACACTGTAGGTGAGATCATCATGTGCATAGCGTGGCATGAACAGAACAGTCGGTGGCTGCCTCAACCGGGCAATAAATGTTCTCACTCCATATGCTGGGGCTGTCCAATCCTGGCCTCCATATATAACAAACACTGGAAGTGTTGGAGGTATGAGCTCAGGACTATAGGATGGAGGTGTCCACACACCATATGCAAGTCTGTTTCGAATATAATCATTGTAGTCAAATTTGGCCCAGCGATCTGTCCTGATTCCTGGTACATTGTGCATCATATGTGCCAGTACGCAGAGATCATACTGTGAGAATGTATCATATTCTGTTAAGATAATTTCAAAAGTTACAGCAATACATTGGTTACTGACAACAGGGAAGAACTGCATTTTGTTCACCAATCTGGCGTTCCTAAGAATCTGGATGGATAAGTAACTTCACAACTGAAATGACAAAACTCAGATATTATATAAGTTTTTTCTGGTCAATTGACATCATTGCACAACTCCAAGCACCAGATTTGAGAGAGGGAAGGACCCTGACCTTGCTGCCACTGCAGAAGGTTCTTGAATGAGGTGGTGCCATCCCAGCCATTGCTGTAATCCACCACTCCTGGTCCGAGACAGCAATTGGGGCCTACAACAGTAGACAACTGAGATTACCAATAGACTGGCTAGCACCAGACATGAGACTTTTGAAACAGTCTGAAGAAAGAACATGGGTCTCTACTGTGTGAAGCTCTGTGTGAATTTTGTCAGTGTTAGCTTCAATTGATATGGTTACAGTAAAGACCTGACATTGTACAACAAAAGGGACAGTGAGTGAGCTGCACCTGAAATGAGGTTGAATCCTGTGCCAGGAGGGCTGGCTCTGTTGATGGGTTGTGGTGAAAATTCTCTGGTCAAAGAGGATTGAACATGATGCCAACAGTACCAGCTCAATCCTTGAGAATCTCAAAACATGAATTAAAGAACCTGGCAGAGGATTCATGGGAACATTCCATGGACAAAGCATTGGAGGCAAATTTCAACTTGGGTTCTAAGAGTTTTGGGTTCCTTACGCAGAATAATTGAAGGCGCCATTCTGGAAGCCTGTAGCATAGTACTCCTACACACACACACACACACACACACACACACAGAGTCCATCGAAATTCATGCTGTTATGGTTATCAGCAAACATCACATTCTACAGATGTTTGCAAGGTGCCACATTCAGAATCATGTGCCAGCAGCTAGTAATGATCAATGATGAACTGGAGATACAGGATTCAACATACACATTGTACCTACCATGTCCAGACTTCGACCAAAGTAGTAGGCCCAGGCATTGAGCAACCGAGAGTCCGTATAGCCTCTGTATGCAGTAAGCCCAATTACTGTCAAGCTTTTCAGCAACGAGGACGTGCGCTCAACTGTTGCACCTGCAGCTCCCACAGTTGCTGCCTATCTCACCACCTCACACCACCCACAGTGACCCAACTGTCAACACTAACAGCAGTGGATCACGATACAGCTGATAATATATCAAACAATGCACAAGAATGACAAGAGCAGACTTTTTGACTCTGACAATTATGAGCTACTGGGTGACATCTTAGCAATGACCACAGATCCAGTACAGCCGGTAGAACATTCCTCCTAGCAGAACTATGCCTTACTGTGGAAACACAGGAGCAGAAATGATCGTATGAACTCATCCAAGACAGAGTTGCAAAGTAATTGCAATGGCTGACGGACTCATCACCACCTGTGACACGCCAATATAGTGGATCCGTTTGTGGGTCACATTGTTGATGAAGAGAAGCTGGGCAGGCAAGTCATATTGCGCATGCTGATCCCATGTCCAGTCCCAATATGCCTAGACATTCAGCTTGCCAGAAGGTGTTAGGTTTAGGGTTGAGGATACTAATTAGCGGGAATCAGTGAGGATGAGATATTTCATGAGTGGCGAGACGTTAGTTTTGCGAGTACTCAAATTGCCCTGGACGTTGAAAAGTAGCGGAAATTTATGAGCTAGCATTCGGCTGATGAAGAAGCGGGGATATATTAAGACTACTGTACCTGCTGTGTGTGAGTCAGATTCACATGACCATTTCCCCACAGCGTAGCACGCTGGTGCCCCACCCACACATCGAAGCCGTTCTCCAATAGCATCACCGGCAACAACATGTCTGTGCGGTTTTGTTCGTCCACATGGCGTAACCAGATATCTCCATTCTGGAACTCCTGATGCATAAGTAGCACGGGTGCCCCAATTCCAGGTTGCCTCCTCCTCGTTGGCACCTGTCACAGGAAAAATATAAACCAAGCTAATATTCCCAACACAAGCTGTGCTCACGATACTTCATGGGGCCACACTAGACTGAGCGATGTAAACGATCAAATTGAGCCTTATGGAATTTACATACATTGGGAACCGTCGGCGGAACATTTGGGATCGTCGATCCTGGACTTGGACAGTCGGGGGCGGCAGACTTCCTGGAGTTATTTCTTCCACTGATTGCTGGATTCCCCCGAATGCTTGTCGGCGCAGGTGCAGCCGCTCCCTGGAGGCTGGGAGTGCCGGAGCCGTTGTTGTTAGTGGCCGATTCTGATGCGACGCCGCTTGTAATAATTGGCACTTGTCGCCGTCGAGGTACTAGTGTATTCTACGACCAGTACCATATTGTGGACATGACGAGAAACACGCGATTCAATTAGTCTGATCAACTCCAAATCTGGAACAAGTGCATCAGACAAGCAGTGTGACAAGAACCGGAGCACTTTGGCAATCTGAGATCGGTGTACAGTTACCATCTACAGTGCACGAGCTGCAACTGTGTCCAGCTCGCGAGACGTTGCTGCTTACCCTCAGGTATAATGTAGCGGTTCTATTCTCGGTCTCTGCGACATTCGGGCGTTCTACTGTCGTTCCAGGAGCTGATCTAGTAACATTTGCGGCAGCAGCATCTGATGGTGTTGGTGTTGTCATCGACGATGCGGTAGAGGCAGGTGCGCTTCGGGAAACTTTGATCAACGATAGACGATGCAGTACCAGCAGATAACCATCATCTGTTTGTACCTGCAGTTTACAGAGAACGACCGTGAGTCATGAGCCATATTATAGAGCAATTTCCGAAGATTTTTTTGCAGAAATTGTATCGTGTCTCGCGTGCAGCTCCATTGCTGTTTGGAAGCGGCTTGAAAGATATTGAGAGTTCTGCACGAAAATTTCATATCCCTGAGATCAAAGCTTCATAGATTTCTTTGCAAAGTTCAAACTCTTCGGTGTTGTACTCGACCATACGTGATCATCAGCGCATCGGAACAATAGTGCTTCTAGGCGAACATCAATGCTCGATTTCTTGTCCATTACAAGACTTATCCCGATCAGGAAAGCCCGTGTCTAGAATGCAGTACTACACATCAGACGACGAACTCTTGACAAGGAAATTTCGAGCTTACCAGTTAGAGAGAAATGCACTCTTGGATAGACAGCAGAAATTTTTCTGAACTCAGTTTGTCATGTTATTGTGTTCAGGGAATGTTCATTTTACCGTGTGTTCCGAGCATCCGTAGCCGGGCAGCGCCGGTCGCTGGCAGAATCGTGAGCCCGTCACCCGTCGGCTTTCCACTGTCAGAAAAAGCACGAGAACAACAAGAAGCTGCTGCTGTAGCAGCCTGACGATCTTCTTCATGAGAATTCTTCCTCCAGGACTAGTCATGGAAGTAGTTTCTCGAGCGCCGCTGTAGGCTAGACGCATGATATTCATCACAACAGATCTGAATTTCCCGCGGAGGCTTATAGTGTACAACAAACAAGATTCAAGCACTAATCTCACAATAGCGGGAACGTCAACCTGAATCGCAATGAATTGCTTGACAGTTTTGCTAAACAAACAAATTCTCAAAGTCGACTAGATCTCAAGTTCTCGCACTCAGGTCTGCAATTGTACAAGCTTGACGCATCATTCTCAAATCGATCACCACTGTGTTGTTATAACAAGAAACAAATCTAGTTAAATCCTGACGACGATCATCTCGGCCAGCGCGAAACACACAATGAAATTAAGACACTTGCGAGCATAATACACAATAATGCACTGAAGGAATGAAATGAAAGTGTTTTTGTTGTTATTGTTTTCTTTTCGCTCTCTCACTCTCTCTGTCTTTCTTTCTCTAGACGTCCTCCCTCAACTCTCGTCATACCGCTGCAAAAACTACGGAAAGTTCCTCAAATCGACTTCAGATGAAGCGAATCTCCCCGCGCATCGGAATCGATCCGACTTGCAACCCGCCGCCGTCGATCGACAAGTAAGTACCTGAAAAACTATCCAAATTTCATACAAACAGTAAAAGAAAATTGTTTGAATCTAGTTCAGGAATTTTTTTAAAACTTTTTGATAATTATTTGTTTTTAAAATCTCGGATCTCAGCAATCATCTTCCACTTGATCACAGCACACCGAAATCGCCGCAACCGAAAGAATAAAACACAAGACTCTCTGTGATCTCAATCTGAAGAAGCTCAAAACGAAACGAAGGAAAACAAGAGAGAGCGCTCGCTAGAAGAAGAAGAAGATGAAGAAGGGCAGCGGTCTTGTCAGGGGAGGATTAATTAATCCAATCAACTGACTAATCTTCTTACTAAAACTCTCACTAATATTCTCCGTGCACTGAGTCGGACGGATTTCAATTACTGTTACCAATATTTATTTTTTGAATTGGAATGCAATCTGCGCCGTCCGATTGGACAGACGGACGACGGATCTGTCGGGTCACTTCAAAGGACCGTTTCAGAGTAAATAAGTAAGTAACGAAAATTACCAACGTTCGGTGGTTATGAGAAACGGCTCAGAGACCCTCCGGGTATGACGGAGGTTATTAGGAAATTTACCCTGGGCCCCCCAATTTCTACCATTTAAAAAACTTTTTAAAGCACTCTCATTGAAATTAAACAGTTGAAATTATTTATTTATTTATTTATTTAATAGTTGAATTAATTTCATTTTTTTCCCTATTAGAAAAATAAAATTATGGGAGAAATAAATACCTAAAAAATGAATTAAAAAAAGTTTATTTCTTTTTCTCATTTCTCTGGAATAGTAACTGAAAATGTGTTGAATATTATCAGTGAACAAAAATAATATAGACAAATAAATAAATAAATAAAGTCTGAATTTTTTTTAAAATATTTTTTTACTGGAAATTTTGGAAATGAAAATACAATAAAAAATGAGATTAACAGTTGTTTGCCTCCATAGGGGGTTTACTAAACTTGAGTTGGCAAGGTTAATTCTTGGTTAAAAAAATACAACAACATTTGGAAAAGGAATTTAACTAATTAATTAATTAAGTGATTTAATCCATGGTTAGTGAAAATTATGCAAGCACTTTTTTTGGTGTAAACTTTCGCCAAAATCACAAAAATTTAAAATAAGGCAATATTTTGTCACAATATTCCCTTTTTCTGAAAAAACAAATCGCTAAATTTGGAAATAAAAATTTGAAAAACTTTCACCACTCTAATTTTACTTTGGTAGCTTTGTTTGAGCTAGGTTTATATATATATATACTATTTTATTTTATTTTATTTATTTGAAAGGTTTGAAAAGTAAATAAATAGAAACCTATTGCCATTTAATGCTAAATCCCTCTTGGGAATGCTAGCCAATGATGCAACATCAGAAAATTGAAAAACAATAATTTATCACTACTATGTACTATGCACCAAAGCTTTTATTTTGGTAAAATTTCGCCACTTGGTAACAACAACAAATAAATAAATACATAAATAAATAAAAATTCAGTGCACCTCATACAAAGGATTTTTGTGGGGAAAAAAAAAAAGTTGCAAGATTTCAAAGAATTCTTGTTTTTTTTTTTTCTAGAATCGCCATATTTAGGCAATAGGTTCCAACAGGTTGCCAAAAAGTTACAGGATTCCTAATTTTTTTTTACTTTCCTCTAGGTCCTAAGTATAGCCAAATTTGGTTGATTCCTCTTGTGGATGATCACCAATTATGGCTACTACATCACAAAGTTCAAAATAAAAACGGTTGTGCGCATAAGTTTGACATAACTTATTAAAAATCTAGATAACCTTTTGCCATCAATTTGGGAGTTTTGATTGAGGTTGATTATTAGAATCAGCCTTCTTTCCAATGGCTATATATAGCCAAAATGCTATATAAAAAATTTTAAGTGCTAAAAATCGTGTGCTTTTTTGAGATTTTCAATAGCCAGAATTCAACCAAGATGTAAGAAAAATCACCAAATGGTTACAAAACAATGAGACTAAACCCTAAACCCTAAACCCATTCACCATAACCACTTACCAAACTCCCCATACATTTAGTCTCACATACAAACAATGAGACTAAACCCTAAACCCATTCACCATGACCGGTTACCCAACTCCCATCCATGTAGTCTCACAGACAAAACAATGGGACTAAACCCTAAGCCCTAAACCCTAAACCCATTCACCATGACCACTTACCAAACTCCTATATATGTTTGTTGCTTACCATCACTTTCCTAATGCAAAAAAACTAACTCTAAAATGTATCAAGATTAATTATTGACTATGGTATAAAGCATGAACAAAATGCTCTGAAGATAGCTTCACAACAACTATTGTTGAGAATTTCTAAAGAAAGGTGAACACATTACAAGTGGTTGCAAAATGCACCCATAATAATAATCATCCTTGAGACATTCAATGTCACCCAATATTACAATTTGAAAAGTTGTTATACAAAACTGATTATATGTGCCAATATCAATTCAATTTGAAGCCCCATAAGCTAAAGAAGGCACAAAAGCATTGAATCATGAGATGATGGGAGGAGTAGCAATACTACGAGTGAAGATGCACTTTGATGATGATGATGATGAAGAAGAAGAAGAAGAAGAAGAAGAAGCAGAAGGGAGAACAGGTTGACTATTCACAACCCTAAACTAAAACTGAACTAGACATATGGGAAAACTAGATTCGAAGTAGCCTCTCTAAACCCTAAACCGATGCCCAAATGTGATCATCATATACATTGCCACAATAATCAAGATCCTTAGCTTGGCATGTGAAAAGTAATGTTTACTACAAACCCTAAACCCCCTCTAAAACAAATTGAAAGTGAAGATTTAGCACTAATCGGACACTGGAGTTTCCAGGGTTGGAACATTTTCTTCTCATCAGACACAATTCAGAGCTGATGATGAAGATCTCAAAAAAAACGCTCTCTATCATCATCAGTATGTTATGCTGTAGAGCTTGAAGCTCCGGTTCTTGGGTCCCTCTAGGCTGATCAAACCACCAGGATCCCTGTAAGCAGTCGTAGAGTTCTGTCGTGTGATTTTCTCCATCTCTTCTGGATGTTCGTGCTTCAGTCCCGTACACCCAACGAGGTTGATCACTTGTAGACAAGGCAGGCTTGTGATTTCAGTTGGCAGCCACGTTAGGCGAGTGCAGCAGTTGAGGGATAAGCGCTGCAAGGAGCATAGATTGCCAATCTCAGGGGACAAGTGCGTGAGTGACTTGCAGTAGTCGAGGTCCAGCGCCTGGAGCGTAACAATCTCATAAAGCTGGTCAGGTAATCTAGACAATGATGAGCACGAGTTGACAGACAGTCTCTGCAATGAGATCAGCTTCCCAATTTCTTTTGGGAGCTCTTGTAATGATGTACAGGAGCTCAGATTCAGCCTTAACAATGAAGCCAGGTGACTGATTTCCTTTGGAAGCTTCTCAAGTTGTGCGCACCCAGAAAGAGAGAGATCCTCCAGAGCACGGAGATTTCCAATTTCAACAGGCAAGTTCACAATCTGCAACTGTCCAAGGTTAAGGCTCGATAGATTCCTCAAACACCCAATCTCTGCTGGCAGCCTGACAAGCGATTTGCAGCGTGAGAGGTTGAGCTTCTTCAAACCTACAAGTTTGCCTATTTCTGAAGAAAGCGTGGTGAGGTTGGTGCAACCTGAGAGGTCCAATTCATGAAGGCTTGAAAGAACCCCGATACATCTCGGTAGGTAGCGGATGCTGAGACAATTCTCCAACCGAAAGCGGGACAGCATCTTCAAACTGCCAAACGAAGGAGTCAGGTCTAGGAGACGGTTGCAGCTGACAAGATGAAGCTCCACTAAGGCTGACAGCACAAGCAGAGTCTCTGGTAGTTCCTCCATGTTGTTGCACCCAATTATGGTAAGATCCTTCAGATGGGGTGGGAACTGCATCCGACAAAGAGACATGATTTCAGCAACAATAAGAGTTGTTAAGTTTCTTGCAGCAAATTCACAAGAATGACAAGATATAAAAATGAAACAGCAATCAAAATCAACCTTCATCAGCAAGTCAATTTCATGGGCACAAAGGATCATCATCTCCAGCTTGCGCAGCTTCCCAATTTGAAAGGGTAGGCGAACTTCTCGAGAAACTTGGGTTTTGCCCCAGTATAGAAACTGCAGCTGATTCAAGGCCTTGCTGCAGAAGCCTTTGATGGCAATGTTCTGTAGGATGAGGACTCGTAAGTCCTGCATTTTCTCGAGCATTGCACCTTGTAAGGGCTCTTTGCAGTTTATAAGAGATAGCCCTTGCACCTGGCTCAATTCCTGTAGAACAACAACATATACCCACGTTTTCAAAGAAGTCAAGTTCATGCACAAAAAACCCAGAAGAGTTCAGAAATACCCAATACCAGGAGAGGATCAGGCTGGTATGTTCAAAAGTCGATACCAGACCAACACTGGACCAAACAAAGAGAAACTGAGCTGCAATACTAGTGAAGAAAATTTCTTACCATGCCAGGGCTGTCCATCAAGAGCCGATCTGGTAAGTGTGTCTGATCTTCTGACTGCACACGGTTCCCATGAGCACGTCTGCAAGCTATGGCATGCAGCAAATCATGCATCATCACCATCTCTGTCTTCCACGGTTGCTCAGAGTAGCAAGTGAGCTGCATGATCCCTGTGAAGCTTTCAACATCCTTCAGTTTGGAATGCACAAAGCCCTGGTCAACTAATTGCTCCAGCTGTGGTTTCCCAACTATCCGTTCCACTATTCTCCAATCCCAGGATCGGAAGAACATAGCAATGTCTAGAAACGCCTCCTTCTGTGCCAAACCCAGCTTCTCAAAGATGACCTGAAAATCACCATAAACAAAGAGAAGAACCCAAAGAGCAGTTTCATCAGTTAAGAGACCTGTAGAAACATTTTTAAAAAAAAATGCACTCATGTGAAGCAAAGTCTACACTTGTTTCAAGTGCTTGAAGAAGAAGCAACTTCTTCTTTCTTTCACAAGCAGTGCAATATGGTGATCACTTTGTGGTTTCTGTTCTTTTACCATCAGCTTTGCAAACATGCGGTCTTCTGTTGTCTCCATGTCATCCTCAGCCATCTTCATTCGTTTTGCCACCGCTGTCCAATTCTCCTCATTACAATTTGCAGAATTGGAGAAGTAGTGACCAACAACCTTGAGTGCCATAGGAAGGCCCTCGCACAATGGCAGAAATTGGTTGATCAAGTCTGTGTACTTGGAGGAGGAGAACATACCACCATCATCCTCAACAGGTAGAATTGAGTTCACAGGTACTTCTGCTGCAGTCGCCAAGTGAAAGACAAAGAGCGTCTTTGCATGCTCAGGTGCCAAGTGTGGTAACTTGAAAGGCAAGTAGTGGTAATCAGAAAGCATTGTTCTGCGGCAGAGTTGATCAATCTTGTTGACAATTGCAACTGAAGTACATGTTATCAAGATAGAGCTATCCACGGGAAGGACTTTCCCAAGACTATGTGGAAAAAGCTGTCCCACCAATCGCACATCAGCGAGGTTATCAATTGCAATGCGAACTACCTTGCACTGCTGTTTGAGTTTGCGTAACTGGTACAGAATTGCACTGCGTCCAAGTGAAGTGGTTTGGAAATCCCTTTTACCACCACCCAATTGCAGCAACAGAGACGATTGCAGTATCCGCAGATCATCGTTCATCTCGATGTATGCAAACAAGCGTTTCTCTGAGTTTTCCACTTTGGCAACAATTTCATTCAGCAGAGTTGTCTTCCCAAGGCCAGCTTGCCCATGAATTCCTACCAAGCACACTCCAGGTCTCTTGATGAAATCAATGATATAGTTGACATGCTCATCTAGGCCAACTGTTGCATTGAACCGTTGCTCTTGCAGGCCTGGTTTCTTGCTGGGCGCAACTGCAGGAGGGCTAAAAAGAGGTTGCGCAATACGGTTCCCAACAGCTGCTATCATGGCAAAGTTCAAATTGTCTTGCAACACTTTCAGGTCACTTATGATGCTGTCTATTTGCAGCTTCCAAGTGCCATCTGCTCGTGACCCAAAGCACATGCACCTGCACACACATATTTCTCAACCCTGTTTTACTTCTCCTATCAAGGAAAAAAATGACCACAACATACCAGAAGAACACCTTAACATTGAAGCAGAGATGATCTTAACACTGAAGTTTTGTGTAAACGTAATGTGACTCTTCACTTGCAGATTTCTGCAAGTAAGAATGAGTGAGTTCATGAGGTTGAAATCCTCCAAAAGCTCACAAAGTAAGAGCTGGGATTGTGATTTCATGAGGGTTGCAATTCTCCAAAAGCTTGCAACCGAAGAAAGGCAATTTCATGAGGTTTGCAAGCCTCCAGAAGCTTGCACTGTAAGAATGGCAATTTCATGAGGTTGCAAGTCTCCAAAGGCTTGCAAGTAAGATGGGCAATTTCATGACAATTGCAAGTCTCTAAAAGTTTACTACAATTAAGAATAGCAATTTCATGAGGGTTGCAAGTCTCCAAAAGCTTGCAATGAGAGAATGGTGATTTCATAAGGTTGTTGCAACTCTTCTAAAGAAAAGATTGCAAGCAAAAGAGTCAGTGATTTCATGACGGTTTGCAAGCAATTCTTTAGAAGCTTGCAATAAGAAGAAGAAGAAAGAGCTTTGTTGTAAAGATTTTTTCAAGAGCTTTGCAACAAAGGTTTCCAGGGAACATAACAACAGTGAGAGAGACAACGAGAGGGACAGAGAATTTACTCACTTGCGAGGTTGCTGCTCCAGATGTCTTATTACAGAACAGCAATAGAGAAGAGTTGCGGCTACCAATTTGTAGATATTGCTGTCAGATTCAAGGCACAAATTGAGCTCATCCAATTGCTCAATGATGAAATCAGACTGGGCTCTCAAGTCATTCCAATGGTGCTTGCGTACACCACCAAGTTGACGTTGGTGATGTCTTGGATAACGATGATCAATTGAACCTTCTTCTTCTTCGTCTTCTTCTTCTTCCCTGCAGTGAGAGCTCAAGAAAGCCGCAAGTAAGAAGGCGAGTCCAAACCAGCTCAAGTACCCCATCTCCTTCAGTATGTCCCACTGCAAGCTGTCAAACACCGAGGCATGGTCCTTGAAGCTGCCCGAGTCCACGGTAACCTTCAAGCAAAAACACCAAAGATCCAAAGCAAAAAAAGGGTACACTCTTCAGGTCTGACAGTCAAATTGTTGCAGCAGCTTGAGGAAGAATTTCTTCTTTTCTGTTTGGGAGCAAGAAATGAATGGCAGCTAACAGACAGGCAGAGCTGCTGAGAGATTGTATCTGAGAAGAGATTGTGTCTGAGATCATCTCTCTCTCTCTCTCTCTCTCTCTCTCTCTCTCTCTACCCCATATGGGTTGTTGAAGAAATGAAAAAATGCAAGAAAGTTTGTGTCTGATATCTCTCTCTCCCAGATTGGTTGTTGAAGAAATCCACAAATGCAAAAAGAGTTTGTGTGTGTGTGTGTCTCTCTCTACCCCAGATGGGTCGTTGAAGAAATTCACAAATGCAATAAGAGTTTGTGTGAGATCTCTCTCTCTCTCTCAGATGGGTTGTTGAAGAAATCCAAAAACGCAAAGAGAATGTATTTTCGCAGAGGAGAGATTTGCAGCAGAATGGAAGAAGCAGAAGACAGCATTCTCCATACCTTTCTGTAAAGCTCATCCAGACGAGCTCCAGAGGCATGAAGAATACTCTCCAGTTGTCGAAGCTCATCAATGCAGATGGCTGCAGCTCCTCCACCACCACCTGTGCAGTAGTTGCTGGTCATGGAATCCGCATCCCCATTCTCGGAGAATCTCTGACTGTTGCCGACGCTGGACACCACACTCTCTCGTGGACTGAAGACGACGACGCCATTCAAGCCGCTCGCCGCCTTCTTGGGACTCATGATCGTCGTCGCCTGTGTCTGTGCTGCACAGCCTCCTCCTGCTGCTCCTTTGGAAGTGACGCTCTTGGGGGAGCTGAAATCCAGCTGCCTTGACACCTGGAGCGAGCTCCGGGGACTGATGGCGACGGTGTTGTTATTGTTGTTGCTGTTGTTGCTGACGCTGTTGGAGCTGAAGACTGACCAACGACGCGGGCTTTCTGTTGTTGTGGAGCTGGATTTGGTGAGTGATCTTCTTCCTCTTAGTAGTCCTCGCGGACTCACACATGGTTTCTCGCAGCTCGCTTGCTGTTGCTGTTCCTGTTGCTGCTGCTGCTGTCTTCTTCTTCTAATGCTGCTGTCCAGCTCTTCCGGATCAGCTGCCGTGCTCTTTACAACTTTTCTCCCCATTTGCCTCTCTCTCTCAAGCTTGGGTTGCTACAACCTACCTACTTACCTAGCTCTTGAATTTGGTGTTCATCATCAGGAGCAAGCAATCACTTGTACTCGCCGCACACTTGGTTGAGTTCCTTCCCACTGCAGCTGATAAGATGAGCTGCAGCTCTAGAGTCTTGGACACAAGTGTTGTTGTTCTTCTTCTCCCACAACACTTGCTGCTCTTCTCCAACAGCTCCTTCTCCTTCTTCTTCCTCTTGTTCTGCCGAGAACCAAGTGCGGAGCTGCTTCCATGCTGCTGCACCAAGAAAAACACTGCCTTACAAAGGCTTCAGGATTATCAGCAACTCCCCCATTCAGCAGCTGCCACAACAATAGATTAAAACCAAAGCTCCTCAAACAAAAACTTCTTGTTCTTGTTCTTGTTCTTCTCCTTCTTCTTCAACACAACATGTCGAACTCCACCCCACCAGTGCTGTTATCACCAACCTATTGTGCTGCCACTACAAAAGATTCAAAAAAAGCTCCTCAAACAGATTCTCCTCCTCCTCCTCCTTCTTCTTCTTCTCCTTCTGCTCAAGCACAAATGTTGAGCACCGTCACTGCTACATCACCAACGCATTTTACTACAACAACAATAGATTCAACTAAAGCTCCTAAAACAGATTCTTCTTCTTCCCCTCCTCCTTCTTCAGCACAAATGCGGAGCTCCACCACTACTGTTATCACCAACCCATTTTGCTACAACAACAACAGATTCAACCAAAGCTCCTAAAACAGATTCTCCTCCTCCTCCTGCTCCTCCTCCTCTTATTCTTCTTCTACTTACAAATATGCAGCTCCAATGTTTCTATTATCACAGAAAGTAAATTTTGCTACAACAACAGAGTCAACCAAAGATCCTCAAACAGGTTCTTTGTTCTCCATCATCATCATCATCATCTTCTTCTTCTTCTTTCTTCTTTCTTCTTTCTTCTTCTTCTTCAGCAACACAAATGTCAAAACTGCCCCCACCAACTCTCTCTCTCTCTCTCTCTCCCTGGCACCAGCTGCAAAAGTAAGGAAACAAAAGAAGGAAAGAACACAAAAGAGGATACAAGCAAAGGAAAAATTTAGGAAAGCACCAAATCCCCAAAAGTTCCAAAACACCCAGTTTCCAAAATAATCATTCATTCATTCACACAAATTTTTTACTACTACTACCAGAGCTCTGCAAGCACACCCAACTTGGCAAAAGGGTGAACCCAGCACCTACAATTGGGTACACTTTGGTACCCTTCACTTTCTTGGTTGGGTAAAAGGCCTCCTTCGAGCTAATAATTATTAACCAATTTTTTTTTTAAATTTTGGACTCAAAGACTAGCCTGATTTAGGAAGTCTTGGGATGCTAAGAGAGTCAGGACATCATCTATATAAATTTTTTTAGAATCAACCTTGAAAACATTTTGGGGATTTTTTTTTTAGCTTTTAACATGGTGCCCAATTGAATAGCCAAATTTTGATGTTTTGTTAATAGCCAAATTTGGCTATACCAACTTATGGATGATGAAAAAAAATCATTTTTTTTGAAAAAAAAAATTATTCCTTTTGTAAATGTGGAAACTAACTCTCTAGGCCACGGTAGTATAACCATGTTCTCAATGCATTCTTTCTACATCATCATTGTTCCCAATAGCATAGTATGTATGTATGTATGTATGTATGTAGTAAAGGGAAAGAAGCTCCACACATGTCTATTGAATAGTTAATTAATTTTGAAGATTCTGTATCCCCAAAAAAAATTTATTGCTTTCATTTTCTAAAAAAAATAATCAATTATCTCATTCACAAAATATTTATTTTTCGAAAAAAAAACAATTATTAGGACCAAAAAATTCAACATTTTATTATACAAATGGTACCTTAGCCTAGTAGAAGTAATTAGTGTCAAAGCTGCCAAGGTACTATGGTGTAAATTATTATTATTACACACTTGATTTATTGGCAAGGATATTATTGTATTTAGATTCATTATAGAGTTCTAGTAGCTTAAGGTATTTTGGCCCCTAGGTAATAATAATAATAATAGGTCTATTTTTATTTTTATATGAGGATTTTTTTGAAAGATGATATATTTTGGGCTTGTGTTGAAACTTGAGATTTAGTTATAATAGAGTTATAATAATACCTTGCAAGGATTTTGGTTTTCTTTTAGAGGATTTTTGGAAGATTATATTTTGGGCTTGTGTTGAAACTTGAGATTAGTTATAATAGAGTTATAATAATATCTTGCAAGGATGGTGAAAAATATATTTGATGTTAGTTTTCCATTTTTGGTCCCACATTTTGAACACATTTTGGTCCCACATTTGGAGCACATTTTGGTCCCACATTTTTGAATACATTAGTGTCCCACATTTTGAGCACATTTTGGTCCCCACATTTCACCCGATGTTGTTGAACAACATCATAGTTTTGAGTTTTGGTCCCTTGTTTTTGTTCAACAACATTTTGTAATTTTTTTCATTTTGGTCCCGCATTTTAAAGCATATATATATATAACACCAGCTGTTGTGGAACGGTGTAGTTGTCAATTTGGTCCCCAGTTTTTCATTCGGTCCCCACATTTTGACAAATGTCCATTAGGTTCTAAACCCACCCAGCGCCCTTTATTTTATGTATCAACATTCAAATTACCGAGTAGGTCGTATTATTTCACACATTCTTTATTCATGACTTGGCCCCAAAGACTATGGTTGCTAAGGTTTTCTTTTCAATTTTGTGATTTAGCCACATCGGTGATTATCCAAAAGAAAAAATCAGCCAAATTTGGCTATTCCTCAAAGAGGAAAATAGAATTTTTTTTATCTACATATGGAAAAAAATTCAGATTTTTTTTCCCTGGAAATTATGGTGAATTTGACAAAATGTTTTCCACAAAATTTTCCTTTATGTGAGTCACACCAGATTAAAAAAACAATTGGTCATGAAATGGCAAAAAATTTGCGAAAAAAAATTCATTAAATTTTATTTCAAAAATAAAACAAGTAATAAATAAAAATCCTCCACTAAGCAAACCATGTAGTTTTTTCTCCCAAAGAGCAAGATTTTGTGAAAGAAAATAGAAAATATTTTGGAATATTGCAGGATATATATATATATATAATCGATGGGTCTTTGATTTTGGATTTGACAAATACCCGGAACCGAAGGTTCTTTGAATTTTTTGGGGTTTCAAATACCCGGGACCTGGCAGCTATGTATTTCAGAAATCAAAGAACAAGGGTCCCCCCACACTGCTTCAAACCCTACCCCTCAAAGGCTAGCCTCCTTCTCCTCTCCCCCCCCCCCCCTTCAAGACTTATTAATTCATGAATTTAATGTGGGAATCCCATGCAAAAGGGCAAAAAAAACAAAGTAGGTTAGGTCAGCTCATTTACTTGCTTCCTTTGGATGCCCAATCAATTAATTAATTTTTTAGTTTTTAATTTGTGAACAAATGGGTTTCAATCATTACCCCCATGGCAACATGATCCAACCAACAAGCTAAAGTATCCAAAATTGCTTTTAAAAGATCCAAAAAAAATCTAAGTATTCAAAACAAACAAACAAACAAACAAACAAATGCCGATCCCATGATTGCTCACATTTAATGTGGCCTCTATAGCAAGAGATGAGAGCTAGTGGCAAAATCTAAAACTTAAAAAGTGTGTTTAGCCTTTATTTATTTATTTAAAAGTTCATTTATAAGTAGAAATTCATTTCTAAACTTTGGATGGTTATTCAATTAGCTCTTGTAAATATCCTTTTTGCTTCTTTTTTTTAGTCTTTTTATCTCCTTTTTTTTTCTTTTTTTTTCCTTCTTTTGTTCCCTTGTTGTTGTAGTACCTTAGACCAAGAGCAACTTTTAACAAATGCCTATTGATTAATTAATTTTCAATATTTGTTTTCAAAAAAAGAATATTTCGGTATACTGAAAAAGTCTCTATTTTTTCATTCACAAAAACTTTTTGTTCTTTTGAGTAAACTATTTGTTGAAAGGTTTCAACTAGTGAATATTTTTTTTGTTGCAAAAATTCACCATTTTTCTATAAAAGAAAAGTCCCAAACAATATGGTCAAGGGAACTTTTTGGAAATTTTGGAAATTTTTTTTTAAAAAAAAAAGAAAAAAAAAACCACATTTTGAGGAAAAAAGTTTTGAAATTGTCAAAAAAATTCAAAAGATTGGGGCAAATTTATTTTTGGCTTTCTTCTTTTGACATTTAGCTAATAGGTTCTAGTGGTTGGCCAAAAAGCTGTAGGATTCCTAAATTTTCTACTTTATTTATTTTGTAGCCAGATTTGGCTAAATCCTCTTGTGGCTGATCACCACTTTTGGAGCAAAGGGCAATTTGACAAAACAAATACACTGGTTTCAAAAAGGGGGTTTTTTTGTTTCAATTTTGTGAGGTAGATGGTTTCCACAAAGACGAATTAGCCAAATTTGGCTAGGAAAGTAGAAAATTGTAATAATCCTGTTATATTTTGGCAAGGTGCTAGAACCAATTGTCTAATTATGGCAAATTCTTTTTTTTTCCCCCCCTCAAAATCTGGCAACTTTGGGGCCCCATTTTTCCCCCAAAAAAACCCTCTGTGAAAATCACACTCCATTTTTTTTTTTTGTTTTTTGGTCACCAAGTGGTTCAAATTCGCCACAAAAAAAAAATTGGGTTCAGCATTTCGGCAAATAATATAATTAGTGTCAGACCTTCCAAGGTTACTACAATACAGTGTTTTCTTTTTTTTTCAATTTTGTGATGTTGCTTATATGGCAATCATCCATAAGGAAATTTAGCCAAATTTGGCAATGAGAAAATATAAATGTTTAAAAAACAATTTAAGCACCCTTCAATATAGTAGTAGTAAATTGTGAATTTAAACCATTTTTACAAAATCTTTTCACAAATTTTTGCGACTTGAAAACCCCCAAAAATCACGTATTTTTTGTATTTCCCAAATTATTTTTCGCCAAATGCCAAATGCCAGATGCCAAAAATAAAATAATGATGTGAACGAGTTTGCCAGGTTTTCATCATTAATTTTAAAGAGTATAAATACGTCCTCTACGTCTCTTCGCCAGTCACTCGAGTAATTTGATTTTGGGAAGTTTAATGCCGACTAATCAAATATGTACCCGAGATCTTAGCAAGAAGGGGTATTAGCCGAGGTCAAAAATGGTGCGGAACAACTTTAGGAATTTGACCCCAATAGTCTTTTTTTTTTATTAAAAAAACTTTATATATGTACGGTCTTGGGGTCACAAATATATTGCCTTTCTTTGTCAAGTCGAAGGTTGGTTTTTTTGGACTTTAAAAAAAAAAAACCTTTAGTGGCTTTTGTGGAAGAATTCAACATTCCGTAATATTTTTCGGAAACTTTTCAATTTTCCAACTCTCAACTTTTTTGAGCCGAAAGTGGAGAGGTGTGCGTGCGTAAGTAGTACGTACGGGAGGGGGGTGTGAACTCCAAACAATAGAAGAAAGTATTTCGCAATTACGGAAAATTAGGTACAAGAGAATTGAAAAATTAGGTTCAATAGAATTGGAAAACTAGGTACACAATAGAATTGGAAAATTAGGTACAAGAGATTTTTTTTTTTTCATTTTTTTTTTTTTTTAGAGTATTAGTTAGTTAAACGAGAATTTTTCCTCACATGTTCCGACAAACAAATCTCAATAGATTTCGATAATTGTAAACTAAAAACTCCGACTCTTCTCGAGGGGAGGTTTAGGGTTAGCAAAAGCAACATTCCCAAAAATGCTAAGAAAATTACATACATTTGAATTCCTCACTTGTCATAAAGACCCGCTCCGATTCCGTTTTTTGGGGGGCGTTTTGAAAAAATTAAAACGCGTACCACTTTGTCGAGCATTCCATGTTCTGAAACGCCCATCATTTTTTACTCTCTTTATTGTTGGGGGGGAGGGGGGCCATGATACCTGTCATGTACTCATTGGCTATCATGGAAAAAAAAAAGGCCAGAAAAAAAAAAAAAGTAAATATTATCCCTCGTAAAGTGTTTGGTCGCAGGCTTTTTTATTAGAACGTGAGTTTGAAACGGAATTTTGGGGTCGCACTTGATTCCATCTCATGTGCGCCCTTATTCCTAGTAAAGCCTGTGGTGTTGGGGGGCTTTTACGTGGGGGCTTTTACTACCCGACACATAATTTGTCACTTAAGTGAAATGGTAATGATGGGTATTCCAAATTTTACATTTGTTCATCGTGTTCATGAGCATGAACGGATTCATGCACATAATCATCATAATGAAGTTACATTTTCATCATGTTCATGGATGAATTATTGTACGAGAGTCTAGAGAGAGAGAATGGGCAGGGCTTTCTACGGATTCTGCCAGGGCAACTCGAACCTTAGCCAAAGGCTTGTGGCTAAAAAAGCCTTGGATCGGTGGGTGGGTGGGTGGGTTCGGTGGGAGGCGAGTGGCGTAGTTGGCAGAATCTGCTAGGTAGCAATGCCAGCCCATTTGCTAGGATACAAAGGATGAAGCTAAAGTGCTGCAACCACTCGAGCGCGACGACAGCAGAATCGGCAGTTAGGGTTCAATTCTGCCCAATTGCTGCAGATTCTGCCAATCGGAGAGACAGACAAAGCGACGGTGTAAAATCAATCACTCAATGAAGTAAATAAGATTTCAATTCTCATCATGTTTTAGGGCAAGGGATTCAAGTCTTGTGGTTTCATGGACACGGGAAAAAAAAAAAAATGGGTAACAAAAGCTCAGCTTGTTTTTTTTTTCTTTTTGTATGCATGCACATTTAGGGTTTAGGGCCTAAAGTATAGGGTTTAGGGTTTAACAATTAGGGTTTAGGGTGTAAAAGTATAGGGTTTAGGGTTTAACAATTTAGGGTTTAGGGTTTAAGTCCTAAATCCTATATGTGATTGAGGAATTTGCAATACATTATTTTGAAGCTGGAAATCGGAAGGGGGTCATCATTTGGACTTGAAGAAGAAGTATTATTTGGGATGAAAAGCTAACAAAAGTGATGTGTTGTTGAGGTACTTGAAAATCTCGAGCATTATGTTTGCTCATTACATATAGCTTGCAAATATTTTCCCCTCTGCCTCTAGTCTGCCCTGGGACCCCTTTGGCACCGCATTTTTCATCTTGTCATTTTTCACATCCATAACCTCCCATGTTACGAGTACCAAAGGAGCACATCACTTGCCATACCAAGAGGCTCTCGTAACATGCCCAAGAAGACATTTATAAACACAGACTTGAAACATTTTCGGGAGTGCCAAGGTTGGGGGGGGGGGGGGGAAAAGAAATTGGGGCAAAGGGCAGACTGGGGGAAAATTTTGCAACAATACTCTTGTGCTGACTATGTCAAGATTATGAGCAAAGTTTAGTGACCATGCAAACATTGGAGCTCGTATTGGGTACATTGGTTTAGGGTTTATTGGTACTCTCATCTTACCAAAATAGATTTTGCTTTAGAATCTTATGTGAATTTGGAATGAAAAATGGGTCTTTTGAAATTTGTGTCATTTCATTTTTCTCCAACACCATAGTCACGAATGATGAAAGTGACAAGCATAAATTTCAATCTCTTGTACATCAATTCACATCATGTTATTTTCATCAATTGAATTCGAAGTCAATTCAACTAAATTTAGATCCAATTTAATGGAATTGCAATTCCATTGAATTTCAACCTATTTCAAGATGAATTAAATTCAAGTTGCATGTAGTGGCATTCAATATTTTCATTCAAATGAAACTTACTTTTCACAAAATCAAATCATTTGTTTCATCATACCATTGTCATTGAGAGTGCACAATAGCATGGAGCCCCAAGCATAATGTTAGGGCTTGAAAAGTATTGAAATCATTTTCATCGTTTTCATGAATTGCTATTGTTGCTACTTACAAACTAGTAGGCATGCATCTTTTAACATACGCAAGCCCAAGATGGGTATCTCCACACTCACTCACCCCATCACAAACATTCGTCACAACTTCACAACCCACTTCCTACCACTCAAACCATTCTACCCATTTCTTTCCTTGCCTCCTATACCAACCTTCACTCCACCCCCACCCCATATATTGCCTATGGCCCAAAGCATATATACATAAAATGGCTCTATCATGCAAAATGACAATTCCACTTGTGCAAGATGTGGTGTTTACTCCTCATCCCAAAACATCCATATATTTTACCCAACCTCTTGGGTCACCAAAATTGAGTTGAAGTAATGGCCTTTCACAAAATAACATCCATCTTCATGACCAACCAACCAACCCGCATGCATATTTACAAACAACTTCATCTCTTTTAACTTCATTTATTACAAGACTAAAAAGTTCATATTCATGAATTTTGTAAGTGTGATAGAAGTTGTTGCCAAAATTTAAAGGTCCATTGTTTTTTTATTATTCATAATTTTGATGTGAACTTTACACCTCTGAGCGATTAATTGTGTTAGGTTTACATTTTTATAAAAAAATATTATATATACATATATAATTATTATTATCATTATTATTATCATTATTATCATCATTATTATTATTATTTTAATTTAAGAGATGTAAGAAAAACTACAAAGGTGTCGTGGATATAAAGTCACCATAATGTGCTTTCATCATTTTGTTCTCTTGTCAAGATCTAGTACTCCATGGGTCATACATGTATGGCACTTTTTTCTTCCTCACCCACCAATCTATTAGATCTCAATTCTTGATTATTGATTCCACTTTGGTGGATTTCTCAACATAACCTATTGTGCTTGCTTGGCTACTTCCACACTCTTACTCCCACCCAAAATGCTTGTGCCCTATCTAATCAACACCTAGATATCCTCTTATTAAATGCTTTGCACACACACTCCCTCGCCTCCCTACCAACAACCCCACCCATTCAATCCACATCCAATTCAACAAATTCAATTATTGCCATGAGCAATGCCCAAAAGTTGCAAGCAAGCTTGACAAATGCAAACCTCTCTTTAAAAAAAAGGGTACCATTTGGCTCATGTAGATGGCTAGTTAACCTTGTCTTGGTCCTCATCATCAATCCAAGAGCAAGAATGCACCTACACAAGTCGCCCTTTTTACAAGCACAATTCCATTTCTCAACTTCTCACATCAAAAGTTTATAAATCCACCTATAAAAGTTTATAAATTCAATATGATCACTATCTACCATCATCCTTGATAAACCAAAGCTAAAATCTTAGACTCCCTCGTATTTCAATTGTTAAGGGCAAGGAGTAGTTAATGAAAACCACCTCTTCTTTGTGGTTTTGAAATAACATGAATTAGTGGTTCATTAATTTTGAATTTTTCAAAAAACCTTAACCAATGGTCTCATATATATATATATTTATTTATTTATTTATAACAATTAAAGCCCAAAACCAACGGTTATTTGCAAAACCAAATACCCACCCAACATTGGTAGTAACCATTCCCATGTATCTACATACATAGTAGTCACCAAGTGCCTTACCTTCATACCAACCTACATAGTAGCCATGTACATTCACTTGGGTGGGTGACAAGTGGAGATATACCTATGTATTCTCTAAGCTATAATTTATTTTATTTTTTTATTTTTTATTTTTTTTTCAATTTCAATTTGTGGTCAACTTGCCTAACCAGGGTTACCTACGTGGTTCAATCATTTCTCATGATTTTGTTGACTCTTGTTCAGCATGAACCAACACTAGTCAGCACACCGTGAAGGATGGATGATAAGTGGTCAGGAAACAATTTTCTGTTAGGTTTCAATTTCCCAGTTAAATCATAGTGGTTGTCTCAGTTGGCTTTTTTACTACCTACCTACCTACCACTACCAACCTAGAAGGTAAAATCGGTCCTTTACTTATGTAAAAACCATCTCTACTTACCTAGTACCTAGGCTGGTTACTAGGCACTAATTAATTAATTACTTTTTCAAATTGGAAAAAAATTCTGAAAAATAGGTGTCCACTATTAAGCCAAAAATATGAATGAAGCTCTCAAGCACAATATCTTCAATATTTAGTGTAATGTCAAAATTTATTATTTTTATTTTTATTATTTATTATTTATTTTTATTTTTTAGTTTTTATTTTGACTGCTGAAACTAATTACCCCAAAAAACAATTAATTATTAGACACCTTGCTACTTAACCAGCCTAGTTACAAGGGTAGTAACCTATTTTCTGATCCTATCTACTACTTAGGTATAGGACCTACTACTTTGTAAAAAAATGGGTTACCATGGTGAAACAAGATGTTGGCTCAGTTGGGTTACCATGGTGAAACAAGATGTTGGTTCAGTTGGGTTTCATCCACAATTGGGTCTTAATGGGGGCATCCAATGGATGGATGGATGGATGGTGTGTTGGGGTGGGTGCTGGTTCACTCTGACTGATATGGAGGAGAGATGGAGAGTTGATTTGGTCAGTTGATTTGGTACCACGTTTTTGGGGAATAGTTACTATTTGAACTCTTGTAGGGTTTCGAAGGAAGGGTCGGGAATGAATGGATTGGATTGTGTGGGGGATAGGAATCATCCTTTAGGGTTTGGCTATGTACTAACCATCCACATGCATGTACATACTTATGAATAGTCACCAAGTGCCTTTACCTACTTACATTATAACCACTTACATTCCCTATTTGTGTACCTAGGGTATGATGCTTACCCACTTCCTTAGTTAGGGCAAGGAAGAACTAAAATCATTTTAATCATGTCATAATAAATGTCATAAGTTTATGCATACAACATTAAGATAACATGCTCCTCCCTTATGCCCCTAGTTGATGTTGCTAGAACAAAAGACCATTTGCAAGTTGAGGAATAGTCTCAACCATGGTTAGGTCATGGATTCAACAACGGTGCTTGATTCCAATTTGAGGTGAATTTATTGTGAACAAGAAGAAGAGGAGGGAGAGAGCCTTACCAAAGTTTGCTTCAACAATTTTGAAGGTGAATGTTGTCATGAGCTCTACTTTCTTACCATGTGGATCTTTAAGGAGTTAAAATGTATAGATTGCTTCCATGTAACCTTTGAAGGGATGAGCAATGATTGGTTGTTTGTTATATCATTCACAAATTGATTTTATGATGACTTTTTGATTTGGATCATGTTAGCAAAACTTCATTGTTACCTTGTCCCCTAAATAATAGAATTTTGACTATTAAACATTTGTTTCTATTACAAGATTGAAAGGGTAAATAAACTTGAAATTGAATAAATATACAAAAGAAAATTTTGTTTACATTGACCTAGAATCTTTGTAAATTCAATGTCAATTCAAAAATGCATTCATTCAATCTCTTACAATTTTATTTTCTTACATAAAATATGTTCAAATTTTGTAGAATTGCAAGTTTTTATTTTCCTTAATATGATTAGGTACAATTTTTCTTCTTCTTTTTGCGATGTTGTTAAAATATTAATCATCCATAAAAAGATTGCCACATTTGGTTATAGAGAAGTAGTGTAGGTGGTTTAAATCTTTTAATATTATGGTTATTTAATATATTTTATTTTTAAAATTTGAGAATACATGTTAAAATTTTGACCAATTTTTTTTTTCTTAGAATTGGTGCCCCCTTAAATTGGCAGAGTTTGACTACAAGAAGAAACATTAATTAAGTAGTCAATATGACCATTTAATTATCAAGACCATATTTGTTTAGCAAGATGAATCATACACTAATACAAATGATTAATTTGGTGATATTTTGGGTTTAAATAGTTGGACTACCCCCCTCCGCACCAACATGTTTTTTTGTTTAAAATTAATTTGGCAATTTTTGTTGGGAAAACAATGGAAAAAATAATGCAAATTCAAGAAGAAATGTAAATAACAAAAACATTGTCAAAATATTGAAATCAAAAATTTCAAAGAAAAAAGGTTACTCCTAATTAGTAAAAAAAATTTAAACAATTATATTAATTCCAACATTCAACACATAAACAATTCCAATGTCAAATTCATTTGAAAACTTTTAAGTTTAATCTTGGAAATCATTATAAACCTTATCCAATTTTTTTGAAAATTTAAAATAAATATTAATAATGTAATTGGGGTTTTTTTTGTGGTGAATTTCCACCATTTTGCAAACATAAAAAAGATTTCAACAAAAACAGAAAACAGATTTTTAAAAATCACATTGTTATATTTTTTTAAATCATATAATTTTACTATGGGTTCTAGGACTTGTAACCAAAATATAAAAATGTTTTGACAAATCTTGACCTACATATATGGCTTATAGCCAAAACATGGCTAAATTTTGTTATGGATGATCTTGAAGAAGATAACAAAATAAAAAATAAAAAGATTAAAAACATCATTGAAGACATAATTATTATCACCATTTGTAATTCATTCATTTTATTTTATTTTTGAATGAAAATTTTAAATTAATCTTTAAATATTTAAACATAAATCTATAATAAAATAAGCTTAAAGAAATTGATAAACCATTTTTTTAAAAAATAAAAATAAATAATATTGTGAATTTTTCATAATGATGATGATGATGATGATGATGATGATAATATAAATTTTTAAAAAATAATCATCATTTTTAACATGGATTTTTTTTCATAGACCAAAATTTTAAAAAGGGAAAAAATTAAGGATTATTTTTGGGGTTTTTTGGGTATGGAATCATGTATTTTCATAATAATAAACTTGTTCATGATGCTTGAAACAAACTAGGTGGAAAACATACGTTTTAATTTACATATATGTATAAGAATTTTATATACATATAATTATAATTTAGAGGTTTATATGCATCCTATATTTTGCATGCATGAACATTTGACTTAATCACTAACCTATTCAAATATAAATGTGAGACCTCCCAAGCTTTTATATATCCATTTCAAAAACTTATGATAAATGGAAAATGCAACTCATGAATAGTGAATTTAACAACATTTAAAGTAAATGATTCAACTCATGTGTAAATGTTAATGGTTCAAAAGATACTAACATATTCAAGTATATAAATGTGAAGCATTAAGTCGTTATTTGTGTTTCAATATATATTAATAAGTGCAATATGCAATGTTTGAATAGTGGTTTCAATAGGTTCAAAATGAATGATTCGATTTATGTAAAGATGTTGATAGTTCAAGAAATGTGAAAATATATATTAGACCATTCAAGTATAATTGCAAAATATTGAATTGTATGTGTTTTAATATATTATAATAAGTGTAAAATGCAATTTGTGAATGATGGTTTTAACATATTAAAAGTGAATGGTTCAACTTTGATAATTGAAGAAATGTGAAAAAAATCATTAATTCATTTCTATATATGTGGGGTTTAAAATTGTTACATGTGTTTTGAAAAATGCAACTATTTCAACATGTTAAAAGTTGATGGTTCAATTCATGTGTCATGTTGATAATTGAAATCAAAAAAATCACTAACCCATTATAATGCATTGTGTAAATAAAGTTAAAACCTACCTCAATTTCCACATCAACAATAAAAATTTATCAAAATTTTAAATAAGGTCCAAATTATACTCATAAGTGAACAATATTGACCATTAATTATTGCAACAAACCACTTGCCAACTTAAAATGGCCAAGTGTAATTGAATGTAATTAAATCAAACAATAGTTGTAATTGTAAAGGTGGAAAAGGACAAGATTTCTTCTTCTGTATACTCATAGGTTATGAAGATATTCAAATTTGTTGACCTTTTTGCACCTAGAAATTTGAACAATGTTAGCAAAAAAACATGCAAAATATATAACACCAATGCCATCAATTCAATAATAGTTTATGAAACAAATCAAAGTCATACTATATCTCTTCAATTTGAAGAAGATCACCCACTCCACAATGAGAATCCTCACACAATAGCTACACGGCCATAAGTTGTATTTCATGACATGCATCAAGAAGATATTTGTTGTAAATGTTTATAAACTTGCACATTTTGTTGAATGGCTTGAGATTTCTTGCACGTGTAGATTTTGAAGTCCCACTTCGAAACAATACAATCGCTTGTGACTTAAGTGCAAATTCGTTCTTTTGCGAAAGCCAATATGTGATGAGTCATTTGTTTGATTAAGTTCTTCATTAAGCCATGTACATTGACATTATGAATTTTGCATCCATGTAATTAGGCTTTCAAATTAAAGGTGCAGATGATTAAACAATAAGGAAACACATTTAACTTCAATGATCCCCCCCTTCCCCATATTCCATATTCCAAATGAAAGCATAACAAGAATAGCAAGCACATGTTCGTCAAAGTGGGTTATAGACAATAATGGGGTTGTTGTATGCGTTTTTCTGCCAGGTGGAATTTGTTTTTTATTTATTTATTAAGTTTTATGTGATCCATAATTCATTGAAAGGTTTAAAGTAATAATGTGCATTATTAATTATTTTGTAGTTCGTGTTGTGTGAAGAAAAGGATGTCAACTTATTGATGTCAACAATATAGTGAACATAACAACTACGAACAATATTGACCATTAATTAATGCAATAAGCCATTTATAACCTTAAGATGACCCAATGTAGTTGAAATGTAATAAAATTGGAGAATAATCGTAATGTGTGAAGATGGAAAAGGACAAGATTTCTTCTTGTGTTTATTCATAGGCTATGAAGAGTTTGACCTCTTTACACCTAGAAATTTAAACAATGTCAATAGAAGATGTGCAAGATATGAGGCACCAATGCCATCAAATTCAATAAGAGTCCGAGTAGCAAGTCAAAATCATACTAGATTTTTCCAACTTGAAGAAGATCACCCACTCCATGATGATGATCCTCACACAATGGCTACACAGCCACAAGTTGTATTTCATGACATTCTTCAAGAAGGTATTTGTTATAAATGTTTATAGACTTGCACATTTTGTTGACTAACTTGAAGTTTCTTACACATATTTTGAAATCCCACTTGGAAACAAATCAAGTTACTTTGTTATGTTGCAATAAATTGTGCACAAATGTTTGGTGATTATGAATAAATCAAATTCGTTTGAGATTTTCTTTGCAACATGATGAACATATGTACTTGTGATTTGTTAGTTATTGATGAACCACATGCCTTTGTATAGAACCTACCAAGGTTAATGGTAATGTTGGAATAGGAACTAATGGTGATGGAGGTGATGGAATGTCAACAACTGATCGACTATTTTTAGCGAAACTAAAAAAAATAAAAAATTTCACAACAAGCACAAATTCATAAACTCATTGAAAGTTTGCATGAATTGAACATTGATGAAGAGGAAAGAGTTGGCAAAATGTGCAAACTAGGAGTACGTAAAGGCCTATTTGTAACATGTTTTTAAAATTATGTGGGATTTTGCAAATTAACATTCAAGGGTTATGCAAACTTGTGTATTGCTTGTGTTTGGATCAGAAAAAGATGTTGATGATCACACACCGACTCCCTTTTTAAAAGGACCTTTAAGTGTGCACATTGTATCCAACCATTAGTGTCATCCAATAAGGAATTCTTAATAGCTTGATGTTTTTAAAAATGATGTGGAATCAAAAAATGTTTTCTAAAAAGTTTGGGTTCCATAGACAAAGAAAGTTTGTGGACTAGGATCACTAATTGGCAAAAAAATACGAAACATTCATGGTTACTACAAAAGTTTGGCTAGAGATGAACTCTACTAATTGTTGGAGGTTCCAAAACCTCCTTTAAATGCCTCATTAGAACATCAAAAATCATGGATATTGAAAAAACTAAAAGATATGAGTGTAAGTAATTTGACCAACTTTGATTTTATTTTTTTGCACAAGATGTGATTCTATCATTTATTACACCTACAAAAGTTGTTGACTCAAAGAACCTAATGATGTTAACTACTCGATTCATAATGTTTAGCGAGTCTACAATGATGTCTACTCTAATGTTTTTGTTTACTTTCATTCTAATATCTATGGTCATGTCATCTTGATTGAAATAATTTGATTTGATGTCAAATTTTTGTATTGTCTATACAACAAGTGGCAAGTTAAATACTTGGATTATGGTAGGGATGACCCCTATGGATGTGATGCATTTCATAAAACAATTTCCAAAGTTGTTTTTGGGAACAACTACGATTACACGAAGGTGTTCCAAAACTCACTATAGAGCAAGTAGCATTCTTTGCATATGTGGTATGACATTTTGACTACCATTGCTTGGTTTTTTTTTATTTCTTTGGATGCTAATCAATTTTGTATCAATTAAATCAATGATGGTTTATTTGTTTTGATAGTTAAAATTTACAATGCATAAGAGCTTCACACGTGGGTGAAAACATGAAAAAAGAAGCCACAAAAGGTGTGGACAATCCTTTAAAATTGTTTTTTGAAGTTTTGAAAAATCACCATGGGAACATTTGTTTAATTTTTTATATAATTTTTTATACTTTCAAATTTGCAACTACAAAATATTCATGAAAATTCACCATGTTTCAAGAGTCCTTTTATATGTTTAAAGCACTTAAGAAACACATGTGGACATGTGGTTTTTTTTGTTTTAAAAGTCTTATTTCCTTATCAAATGTTCATGAAATCATTTCAATTTTTTTTGTGAACTTTAATATATTTCATAAGAAGAGATCCAAGTGTTCAAAACATTCCCCCCAAAAAAAACATATACCCATTTATATTTTGATACTCGAACATCCTTAAACATTATCATAGTTATGAATTTGTAATCATGGTTCAAAATAAGTTATAGATTTGATTATAATGTAAGGTTTGATGCAAAACAAAATAAGTTTTTATTATGTTATATGTCATATTTGACCTCAAATTTGATATTCAATTAAAAAAATTATGTGAAAAATGCATTATAAACCAATAAGAAATTACCATATGGAAAATGCAATCCTTAGAACGGACTTTAACCTTGATGTGACTAGTTCCTTTTTTCATGCTTTCACCCACATGTTGATGTTCATAACCAACTATATGAATCAAAGCTTAAAGAAATAGACATCAAATAGGCCTTGCCATATTTGACTTGATTTGTCATAATTGATAATGGAGAGGTTACAGAAGAAGATGCCTTGAATCCTTAGTGGGGATAAAATGAATGCAACATGCATAAAAGCCATTGAAAATCGTTGATTTTGATCACAAACACTCCAATTATGTGATCATTTACATAAACATTCAATATCATGAATTCACGTGACTCATTGATGTAAACTTGCACTTGTCAACTTGTTAGTACCATGTGTCTTTTTGTATAAATCGATCATTGTTTATTTTGTTTTAAAATAAAATTAGATCAGAATGTGGTGGATTGTGTTGTTTGATAATTTTACATGTTCATTGAGGTTTTGGTCAGTTGAATGTTTAAGGATAGAGAAGAAGAAATGGGTGTCATTGTAGGTGGTATAGTGGTAGGAAAAGGTTTGCAATTTGATACAAAGTGTAGGTCATGGAACTCTACATTCAAGCTTTATTTCGGACTAGTGGGTGTTGTAGAGTTTTTTAGGTTGATTCATCGATAACATGGCAATGGCAATGACAAGTGTGCAAGTACAATGGTGGCATCAATTGCTATTGTAGTAGCACTTCAATTCATGGGGATGCATCCAAGCTTTCCAATAATAGCTTTCTTTTGGCACTAGTTAATACTTTTTTCAATTCCTTTTGCACGTAGGGTATTACACATTTACATGTGATTTGTGCATCATCATCAATCAAATCCAAGGCAACCATAGTGGTCGTTTCATTTGATCTAAAAATCTAGTGGATTTAGTGGAGTTTGTTTATAATCACATCACATGTGTGTTAGCCTCTATGCTCGATGTGGGATATCTATGTCATCAAGGTTACAACTTACAATCCATAAAGGCATTTGACTAAAAGACTATTTTGCATGATTTTTTCCTCGATACACCTTTTGTTCAAATGTCCAGCCACTAATACATGCGTTGAAAAGCTAAAAATGACCAATTTGTTTCATTTGCCTTTTTATGCCAATGGGATGTTTTAGTAAGGGAATTTGTTCCATAGATGAGAGATTGGTGGCAATTTAATTTGTTAGTGAGTTTGCATCTTTTGAGTTCTCAATGTAATTTGTTGTCATCTAGATTATGGGATGCAAATTTACAATTTATTTTTTTCTTGAAGAAGATGTTGCATGCAAACTTATGCTCCTTATTTAATTTTGCATTGTCGTCCATATTGGGTTGAGGGTGTTTCTTCAATTAGACTTTTGGATCTGCTTGACATGAACATTTGTTGATTTCATAAGGTTTTCATTTTAAAATGTACATTGTTATTTGTATTGTGCTAATAACAAGTTGAAATTTTTACATGTCCCTTGATTCACTAACAACCTTGAAACCTAAAGCTATAGAAAGACGAGGCTCACTTCTTTTCAATTTAGAATGCTCAAATCACTGATTTTGATGTTTAGATTCTAGAGCTCATTTTAAAGATTTTGGTTTGCCTTGCAAGTTTCATTACACTGAACGTGATTACAAAACTTGTTATATATCTAACAATTTCAATTTTCACATGTAAGATGTGATTATAAATAATAGTTGATGTATGTGTATTAGATGGTCCAGAAAGGACAAAGATTGTGTCAATACTTGTGCATTGATGCCATGTGGTTTTAAGGTTGGTATTCTTGTAGAATTACCTGGAAAAGTTGGTATGTAATTCTCATATGCTAGAAACTACATATGCAAGGCTTTCTGAATGAATCCTAACTTGTCTACTATGAGTGTGATTTGTGTGGGTTTGCTTTTACTTTGTGTATCTAGATTCATGGATTGTGGGTGTAAAGAACATGAAAATGATAGATGATGAGATTTGTTATAGAGCAAAGGAATGTAAGTTTATGAAGCACACATGACAAAAGGAAGGTTCTTCTTTTGTGTTTGTCATCACATTCCATTGTGGTGACACATCATAATTATTTGTTAGAATTAGGTTTTATGCAAACTTTGCTGGCCACAATGCATTTCTATTATATCTACTTGTAATCGAAGTGGATGACCTAGGATGTGAACTTTTCAACACACATTATTTATTTCAAACTAGGGCAAACCTATGGAGAACTATGTATACTCATGCAAAAATAATGGTGCATTTTTTTGTTTAATTTGCCTTGAGTTCTTCTTCCTCTTACATCATAAAAGGTCTTGATAGCTATTAGTTTAACTAAATAACTTGAAAAAGTCCATAGTCAAAATTCTTTCATATTTCTATTGTGGATCAAGGTAACATAATAGATCTTCATTTTGTTATCTTCACTTAATATGTGTGGTCTCCAATGGTTAAGGTGTGAACTTGGGCTTCACAACAATAGTTCAAAAAACAACCAAACTAAGATTCAAAGTTCAAATGCAAGCAATTGGACAAGGTTACAACATGATTTTTACAAATAAGATATAACCAACACAAGGGGGGTAGGGGTAGAGCAAAAAATGATGAACAATTTAATGAGCTAAAAAGGGAAGGAATCATACCAAAAAAACAATGAACATAACAATAATGAGTAAGAGGATCAAACAACTAAGACAACAAACATAGCAAGAACAAGGGGGGATTAGAGCATGAAGATGACAAACACCTCAAGAAGCCTAACAAATCATAACACGAAGACAACAAATGCGATAAGAACAAACTAAAAAAAGTAGGATTAAAACACAAAGACAATGAGTAAGCGGAGGAAGAATGATGATGATTGAACACAAACATTTACAAAATTGGTAGAGATCCAATGAGCTACACCACAATCCAAAGCACAAATAAGATGAGCAAGCATAAAAAGTTCATCGAATACAAGATGAGATGAAGGTAAGGAAAGAGTGTCAAGGAAAGGAACGTGAGAGACAAAAAATTTGTTGTTGGGTGCAAAATCAAGAGCACTAAACCCTAAACCCTCATGGTGGTTTAGACATCCCTCTTTTGTTTTTAGGTTTAGACAAACCTAACTACACCCATCACCATGGAATTTAAAGCTCTTTTGCAAACAGAAATTTTGGCCATTGATGTAAACTAAATGGGATCATAAGTAAAGGAATTTGGTTTCCAATGTCATCTTGTTTGGTAAATGTCCCGATTTTCAACATCTTGCAAAAGTTCTGTCCAATCAAAGTTCTGTCCTAAGTGTTTGCAAATGGTGTTTGGTCGCCGTCTATACAACTACCTCCCTAGTGACCACCTATTGTCCTACTTACCTGTCAACCTACCTAACCACCTACCTACCCACATGACCTATTTTTTATTGGATAGGTCACCAAGCTTACACCCAATGTCAATTCACTTGAGGTTCATCCACAGCTGAGTCATAGTGGGCTTCCAATGGATGGGACCACGGTGGATGTCAAGTTCATATATGGCCTTCCCAGCTTACCTCCACCTTTGTATCTTTTTCTGTACAGTACACCCACAGGAGAACAAAACTTCCCAAAACTCCAAAAGGTAGAGCAACAAATCAATCATCTGATCAAGCTATGACAAGATCCCAGAATGGGCAGTATGCCTTGGAATACTACATAGAGATTACAGCCATGAGGTTGCTGTTTGGTGGAGTCATTGTGCATGGCTTAGTGTTGAGGCTGTTTTCTTCATGGAACACAACATCTAGAGCACTCAAAACGTCAATCTGGTGACTCACCATTGACCATGTTCTAAGATAAATCAGATGTGAGAGAGGTAAGAGATGACTGTTAGCCACCTTCAACTGGAAAATCCATAGACAAGTTTTCAGCAATTTGCATCTGTACAAGTCAAATTCCCTTTTCGTTCCACAGCGTTCAGAATTAAGACACATCTAAGTGAAACACCTGGTCTTTCCCAAATGCAAAAGCCCATAACCACAACACACAATACCCATAACCAGGAGCTGCAGCTGCACTTGCACAATTTGAAGGAATACGATGGAGGAACTACTGTTGCTCCTCCCCACTGTCATAATCTTCATCGTCCTCACCAAATGTAAATACAGAGGCATCAGCAGCGCTTGCAGCTGCAATGGCTTTGAAATCACTGGGTGCAACTGCAGGATTATTTCTCAGATTCTCATCATGCCTGGATAGAGATTCAGTAGTCTCATTGAAACTGCTTTCAGGCTGTGCTCCTGCCTTATTCTCAGCATTTCCATCATGGGACTCTATTTTCTCTGGATCTGATGGGCCTTCACCCTTCTCTGACTCTTTAGCCTGCTCTTCCACTCCTGCACCAAATACCCCATTTTCAGTTTAATGTACATCAAGACACCTAACATCTCAGCCCCTCTTCCGATTGGTTTTGACTATTTCCTATGTCACCTACAACTGGGAGACTCTATGATGGGGGAAGCTGGCATATACCTGTGGAAGTGTTGTCCACTCCAGCATTTCTACTGACTGCTGCATTTGGGGCAAGTGATGACAACCCTGTTCCCTCTTGTGAAGCTTCCCTTTCAGAAAAGGATGGAGCAGGTGTCTCTGATCCAGTAGTTGCAGACTGAGCAGCTGCTCCTTCACTCACCTTGGCAGAAATGGGAGCATCATGGCCCAAAATCACCACCTCAACTTGGAATCCCGGAGATGGAAGCCGTCTCTGCATATGAGATAAAAGTAATGAATAAATCATCACTTTTGAAACCATGATGGATGATGCTGAGTAGCTTTCTGGTAATGAATTTGTAGTACAAACTAACAGAGCTCCCTTCACCAAAAGTAGAAGCTCAAAAGAGGCCATGTACTGAATGTGCAATGCCCTTAAAAGATTTGCTTTTTGTTTCAATGTGTGTATTCATACCCATTTCTTCCCATGTTTTCAAGGAAGTCAAGTCATCTTGTCAAGGTCCATGTTTTCAGTACCTTATCAAACCCATCAAGCTCTGAGATAGGAAGAATCTGCCTTGTCTCCATCATGTTTGTGTTCAACCAACTGCACACAAGCCTGGAGGTTATTCCTAGAAGAGCAAGTTCCAGATACTGCACCAGGAAAAGGGTCTAACCACACAGCAACGAATATGGTTTGTTGTCAATTCTAGTTGCAAGGTCAGAAACAGGAGATTGATGGTGGCAGGACTAACCAATAGAAGTCACCATGCCGATCATTGAAGTGAACCTTGAAGTCCCCATTTAGGTCTGCCACACACCGTTCTCCAGGTAGAGCAAAAACAACTACACCCTTTCTCGGGGCACTAAACCATATGTCCTCTGTCTGTGTCCACCAATACAAACCATTAGCAAATTGATGCAACAAAGGTAGACAATGGAATATGATCAAGGGTGGTACTGACAGTTCTATCAGACTCTTTTAGACTATTACTTCAGAAAGGTTCAACATAGAAGCATGCTGGTGATCTGATACTAGCCAAAGAGAGGGAGGGGTGGAAGGATGTCAAACAGATCAGTCACAAACCAGCAAATGTTTTGTTCGATGATGCTTCTTACTTGAGAACAGAACACCTGATGATACAAAGGATGGCACTTTGTGAGCTTGAGACAACCATCTATGCTATAAAACAGCAATGCTATGCTAGGAAGTTGTCTACTTCAATCAAAGTGATCTCAAATTGATTTCCCTGGATCTATGAATCAAGTCTCTCTTCCTTCAACATATCTCTCAAACTCACAGAGGATCTGCTTAAAATCTAAGTCACCTCTGACTCTTCATCATAACTCAATTTTCCACTATTGAAACCTTTCAGATTTCACTGTCAAAAGTAGCTCAACAAGTAATAGCAGATATAAGATGACAATTTACCATTATGATCAGAGATGGTGATAGCAGGCCGGATCCAGTAAGGGCACTTATGTAATCGAATGCCCCTCAGTATGCACCTGCACTACAAAATGTAATATGGTGTTTGACAATGTACAAAATGTTTCCCTACAAATGTAAAACAATTCTTAAGTCTTAAGAACAACATCCATCTGAACAGAAATTGTGAGATGACCTAATTATTAAGGTTAGAGGAATTTGTAATCAAATGTTAAGAGACAGGAGGAAAAAGAAACACCTCAAACCAGAAAGCAGAACTGGAAAAGAGCATAATTGTCTATTAAACAGCAGTCTGTTTCAGGTTCAATGACCATCAACAGAAACACGTGTAGAAGTGACTAGTTAGTGCCACATTCTCACTGACTTCATGAGCTCCTAGCAGTAGTTACAGGTCAATGTCAGACATTAACCAATGTACTGAGTTTCTGTTACAATTCCGCAGGCAATGGTAAGACCAGCCCAGCTGCTGGCTAGCTCAGTCAATGACAAGATATGAACGCAACAAGAACAAATGGTATCTATGAGATACTGTCCAATAACGCTTTGAATGCAACTGTTATGTCAGTTTCAGCCAAACCGAAACCAATGCAAGATACTGAGAGATCATGACACAGCAAAAAGGTTCTAGATATTTCAGATCTTACAAAATAACAGCAACCAACCAGCAAGCATGACAAAGAAACCCAACCCTACTGAGAAGAGACAACAAGTTCAAAAAAGAAAAAAAAGTAGTGGTTTGGATGACAGGAGTGGTCATATGCCTGTTCAGGGACCTTCAACGGCAAAGCCAGTAGAAGAACATTAAGCTCATAGAATGATTGACGGTATTGCACAATAGAACAAAACCACGCCCATGAAACTTACACTCACCTAAACTCAGCACAAATTTAAGGTGAAGTAGAAAGAGAAATCAAGCAAGTGATGGGGATGCAAGCATAGCTTACTTTCTGCCAACAGGAGTCTCTCCATTAAACTCCCTTAAAACGCGCTCAAAGTATTTCACATAGCGCTGTCATGGAAACAGTTTGCAAACCCCAAATTAGATTTGTACTCTGCACAACCCTTTGGGTGCTTCTTAACTCACAATCAAAGAAATTCCATAAAGCTCCAAGCTTTGAGAATTGTTGGTAAAGCTCAAACAGCAGAAGATGGAGAGACACAATAAGCATATGATCAAGAAGCTTCAAGGGGTAAAAGTGAAGAAAATTACAATCTGGCTGGGAAGAACAAGGCCCTTGCCATCCACACAGCGCTTCTGGTTGTAGTAATTGATAGACTCTTCAGCAGTTGGGAAAAACTGCAAAAATAAGTTGATATCATCAAACAGAAGTTGGAAACCAAACCAAACAACAGACAACAGTGGTTCAGAGAAAGAAATGAGAGAACAAGTCTAAAATCATGTCCTGAGCAATGCTTATAGTCTGCTGGCTAACCAAAACCTAAATATCCACATGCACAAGCCTGGACACCTGTTGCACACAAAAGTACAGGTGAAGCATGTATGACTCTTTTTATAGAATAAAGTTGCACCCCAGAAGGTGGCAATTGTAATTGGTATAAAGTCCATTGCCTCACCATGACAATCCATGCACAGATGATCAAGAGTACCTTAAGGTAGAGGAGGAGGGAGCTTATCATGAGTCCAGTGCGTGCCATTCCTGCTTTGCAATGAACTACCACCACATTCTCAAGGTCCCCTTTCAACCATGAGTAAGCACTTTGGCAAAAAGCAGCCACAAGTTGTAGAGGAGGGCAGTTGTGATCATCAAATGGGAAAGAGGCCACCTGAACAGGAACAAACTTCATCAGCTGAGAATCCAGTAATGTCTCTGTTCTCATGGGTTTTTATAGTCTTTCATACTTTTAGTCATTCTATGCCCTGCAAATTCCCTCTACTATGCTAACAGGTTCTATTTTTCTTTGATTCCCACTCTCCAGTTCCATTGACTCTAACATTGGGTGTTGCCTCCTCAGCTCACTGAAGCCCAACTAGCTCATCAGGTTCACATTACGTATCCAGAGATGTCCTCATGCCTTCTTCCACGTGGCCATGCATCTCATGTAGTCCTTTAGCTAGGTCTCAGGAACTATAGTTCCAAGGTTCCTTATAAGCAGGTTCTCACTGTATGGAGTCCACTCTGTTCAGTCTGTCTTCCATCCTGTGCTTGGTTCTCTGATAGTGGGTTCATATTTATACCTGCTTTTCCACCCATTTATGAGAGAGCTCCACCTTACTATGGACATCTTTAGCTTCTGGATGAGTAATTGACCCAGGATTGAATGTGATGGATTCTATCCATCAGAGATATGCTGGAAAGTGAAAATGAAAGTGCAAATCGGTGTTACAAAATGGCCAGTTTCTTTAACCACATGTTCAAGCAGGCATCCACAAAACTAGAATGTAAATCTGATATTTTCAGATGATGAGCTTGAAGTACAGATGCACTGGAGAAATGCAAATGGGGACAAAACAGATTCCACTATTTTTTGGTGAAACTGAAGCAAAAACAATTGAATGGTGGTTGGCAGAAGGTTGCAAAATGGAATTGTACCTTTCCTTCAAGCAGTGAGGCATCATAGAGTTTCTCTGAGCAGAGATTGTAGACTTTATATTTGCCCTGCCAGGCAACATCACACCCAGTTGTAAAAGCTGACACTTGCACAAATCACCTTACACCATTCAATCGTACCTACATAGAGATTTACTATAGAACAGTCAGAAAGAAGTCTAGTCTATGTACCTTGTGCTGTGTCTCAAAGAACTTGATAACCTCTTCCATATGATTGCGGTAAAAGCCCTGCAAAAGAAAGAGGCCACTATCAGCCTTAAAAGCAGCTTGTAACTAATACTTGCAAACTACAATGATCACTTGACATATAGCAGGATTCACAGCCAACACTCAGTTCCCTCGAGACAGTGCAGAAAGACCTGGTTTAGACTTGCATAGAATGCATTTGGTCTAAGCAACAGTATCTGTGGACTGGCTGATGGTTGAACTTAAGTAGACATACATTGTTGCCAGGAAAGAGTTACTCAAGCTCAAGGAAGGAAAAGGATGGGATCCAGATGGTATTGGATCACTACAGGTGCTGAGTCTAGAGTATGGAGTGAAGCCTACTCTTGAAGACTGCCAAAAAACCCTAAAGAACTGGCCAGGAATATTCATACACTCCCACCAAGCCCTAGCACATATTGGGACAACAATGCTTGTAGGATTTTCAAGATAAGCTTATAGGGACAAGCGCATTTTCAAGTGAGCTTGCATAGTAAGCATTAGCGCCTACCCAAACTGCCTAATCTTTTCACCCTCCTACTTACAAAGGCACATACCACCCTGCTCAGCTACTTCATCTATTAAACAATTAAAATGAGGGTCTACATGGCTGATCAGGCACTTAATTCAACAAACAACTCCTTCCTTTCAAATGCTCACTTTCAGACCTACATCTTCCACTCTTATCCTCTGATCAAATTTGAAAATGCTCATCCAACAACAGGAGACATGGGAAGAAGGCAAGTTTGAGGTGAGTCAAAAGCATACCTCCACATATCCAAGGATACCAGAGCTGATGTCACCTGCAGGAAAGCCCATTGCGATGATGTTTTCTGTGATGTAAGCCATATCCAGATCAAATCCCCCTTCCTGTACAGAGCACCAAATCAGAAAAAACTTGCCAACAGTTCATATATCTGGAAGCCAAACTAATCAGAGCTCCTCTCTTGAGGTTAGAGGTTAATATTGCATTGTTTATGTGCCTGGGTGCACCCTTGCCTCACTTCCTGGAATATAGTGTCATCCCTTTCTCTCTAACATAGTTTGCATTGATCCCATATCCCAAAAATCATTTCAACTACCTCAAAAAATGGAGCAATGGCTAATTTCTGCAGAAGAGAGTAGTGACAGTAGGCAATTGTTGATATCTAGATGCTCAGAAGAAACAATAATTACCTGGTAGCGACGTTTGTTCTGTGACACAAGCTGCCTCGCTTTCAGTTGGACAGCCTTCACAGCATTCCTTGATGAATCCAAGAAGCCCTTAGTGAAAGTGTCGAAAGCACTCCCCTCCTGCCCCACAGCATTTGATGAAGTGCTCTCATCTGGGGCCTCCACTAATGGTATCTTGGTAGGAGTCCTCTTCCCAAATCCGCTGGCAACCAAACTGAATGGTGACGTCTTGGTAGCCTCTGCACCTGAAGAGGACTCTTGTGATGAGGACGGTGGCATCCGCAATCCTCTGGCCCATTGCGAGAGACTTGATATTGGGTTTGACCTTGCTGGACCTTCGCTTCCCTCACCAATAGAGGATGAGGATCTGAACAATGAAGATCGAGATGTGACACGTGTAGATTGCTGGTCCCTGGTCAACAAATCAGAAGAAGATCGGGCAAGAAGAGGCCCAGTTGATGATGCGGGAAGAATATCTGATAAGCCTTCAGCCTCTGTGGCAGCAGGCCCTGCCATGGTTTCACACACCCTTCTCAAATGCTCTTAGCAGATAAATCCATCTGCCATCACCCTCACAGCAGACCTGCAAAAAACACCCAAAATTTCGACCAGCAAAATTTTCAGTGGAAGAGATTTCAGCATCCCGGTAAACAATATACAAACACTGCAACTGATCAAAGAAGTGCACTTCCTGTTTGCAGAGACAGAGTCATACTTACTTGGTTGCATTTCCCAATCCCTCAGCTTCAAGTTCATGACCAAGGAGTTTGCTATGCATTTTTTTCAACTTCACCACCTGGAAACAAGATCAAAGAAAGAAGTCATGAAACATCTATTCTCGAATACCTAACAACTTGGTCTGGATCCCAAAACAAAAACATGTCCTCATCTTCAAAAACAGCAATCCAAATGCCCTATTGTTACAAAGCTGGACGTCTACCTTGCCATTATTTTGCAATTCCACTAACAAAAACCAGGACAAGGCAGTTCCTAAGTCCGGTTAATCCACAACATGTTCGACTGAAGAAGAAGAAAAACGGATCTAGTGGCAAGAAGATGCAGCTACCAGAGCAAAACAATGGAAAAGAAAAACACAGGTGATGATCAGATGCACGATCTACTAGGATCTACAACGGGAAGTAGAAAAAGAAACAAAGACGATGACCAGATGCGCGATCTAGGACCAAAATTTCATGGTGAGGGTTTTTTGTTCCACACAAGAGAGCACACAATTGACCTAAATTACAAACAGAGAAAAAAAAAACACACTCCCTTCTACAGCACATAATCGCAAACCATTTCTTGCAACAAGGAGCACGTGAAATCCCGCGGCACATCTACTAGGAAACGGTTTTCATAGTAAGGTTCTTTTCTTTCTTTGTTCGATGCAAGAGAGCATCCAGTTGACCTAAATTGCAAGCGGAGGCCAAAAAAAAAACACAAAAACACAAGTCCCCACAACACGACATTGCAAACCATTTCTTGCAACAAGGAGCTCAGAAAATCCCGCGGCTTTTCCACATGACTCGCAACGGCACTGTCTGTCTACGACTAAATTGCTATGAGAATTAGCAAGCGAAAAAAAACGCATACCTGCAGATCGATTTCACGTTCTTGCACGAGATGCGCTCTCGCTCTCGCCACGCACTTCTTCCTTGTCGCCGCTGAGAAAGAACCACAGAGCGAAGCCTTGAGAGGCAACGACGCACTTGCCCGGTTCCCACTGCCACGGCTTCCCATGCCATTGAGGCCAGAGACCGTAACTATGGCCTTTCGATTGTGGGCACTGGACAAAATAATCTCATCTGTCGGATTTCATTCACATGCAGCAAAAGAGGAAACCTGCCATGTCATTGACGCCAGAGGCTAGAAGACATGACCTTGACCTTTCGATTGTGGCCTCTGCTGGAAATATGGCCTGTCGGATTTGCTCCACATGGTGTATAGTGTCCCATAACCGGCCCAAGTCGTTGTCGCCAGAGGCCATGACCTTCCGATTGTGGCCTCTGGGCAGAAGCCCCATCGGATGCTTTTCCTCACATGCGCAGAAGATTGGGAACCGGCCCATGTCCTTGAGGCCAGAGGCTATGGACCTTGACCTTTCGGTTGTGGGCCTCTGGGTATCCATGAGTTGTCCAATTGGTTCACATGCTGAGTCACGTCTGTCTGTCGTGTATACTTTACACTGTACTCTACAGAGTGTATTATACAGTACGCTGTATTCTCTACTCTCGTCTCCAGCGGGTTCTCTGTGAGAGTGTGCAATGTATTTTACAAAGTATATTCTACTGTACACCGTACTCTACTCTATCTCTCCTGTCCGGTTCTCTGTGAGTGTGCTAGCATTGCTCTACATTGTATTCTACAAAGTATAGTCGTATGTACAATGTACTCTACTCTCTCTTCTCTCGTCTCCGGTTCTCTGTGAGATTGTGCGTGCATTGCTCTACGGTGTATTCTGCAGCATTGTATACTGTACACCGTACTCTACTCTCTCTCCCGTCTCCGGTTCTCTGTGAGAGCGTGTGTCCGTTGCTCTACTCTGTATTCTACGAAGTATAGTATACTGTACACTGTACTCTTTTTTTTCTCTCTCTCTCTCTCAGAGCGGGTGTGCGCGTATTGCTGCGATTTGTGTGTTGTGATTTTGGAGCGATGGCCATGGCGTCGCTCACAGCTCGTGTGTTTGCGGGGAATGCCAATCACGTCCAAGCTCTGCATGCCTTGTCCCTTCCACAAGTTCTCACATCCAGGTAAGTACCTTCAGTCCCCCAGTCCAATCCTCTTGAAAAACAAGCTGGATTGGTTCGCATTCTCTCTTTGTATGTCTCGGCCGGTTGTCTCCCATTCAAAAGAGTCTGTCTTATGTGCGTTTATGTGTTTGTGTATGTGTTTGGTAGGTCTGCAAGAGTTGCGGTTTCCTCGGCTCACAGCAGGAAGAATGGACCAATTGTTAGGGCTATGGCTGATGGGAATGGAGAAACTCCTCCTGTTAAAGGTATGCTTTTCTTTCTTTCTTCTTCTTTTTTCTTTCAAAGAACAAGAATGCACTTGAATTGCTTGAAGAAAGCTTGAAAAATCTCCTGTAGAAGTCGGTTATGTCTGGAGATTGCAAAACCTAGGGTTACAATGCTGTGAGGGGAATCGAGGAAAGGAATTTCTTCTCAGAAGCTTTTTTCCTCTGGTGGGGGTGTTTGAGCGGGACTGGATTTTTTGGGGGCTTGGGGGAGCAGCTAAGGAGAAATCAAGTGTGCCAGAAACTGCACCTGCTGTTGTTGGTACTGCAATGAACCAGTTGCTAGGCATGAAAGGAGCAGCACTTGAAACTGTATGGCATTTTAATGCCCTTCTATGTTCTATGACATTCATCTTTTGCAGTTGCAGATTGGTTGAATTGTGTTTGCAAAAGCCCTCCTCAGCTTACGGCACTGGCTTTCAAGAAAAACTATGCAAAAGCATAGTTCTGTCCTGCCAGGAAATGTGTTTTATTCTGAAACTGTAATATATGTTTTACAGAACAAATGGAAGATTCGGTTGCAGCTCATGAAACCTGTCACATGGGCACCACTCATTTGGGGTGTGCTCTGTGGTGCTGCCGCTTCAGGTTTGCACTTTTTTGGTTTCATTACTTTCTGTTGGAGATGGCCTCCTGATACTCACACAAGCTCAAAATGTGAGCTGTGGAAACTTCTATTTTGTGTCATAGACTAAAACACTCAAAAAAATTCACAAGCTTTCCTGAAAGGTTTGCATGTAGAATGCTTGTTTTGTGCAACAGACAATTCGTAGGTTAATGAATTGCACATGATGTGTATGATGAGATTTAAATGCCTGATTCTATTTCTTGCAGACATTGACAAACTACAGATTGCTGGTCACAAAGGCTCTGTGTTCAGAGATAGAAGTTGAATTAATCCATATCTGCTGCATCTGGATGTTAGTTAATCTTCTGTTTATGGTGCGGGCTGTTGTCAAATGTAGGGAACTTTGAATGGACTCCTGAGGATGTAGCAAAGTCAATTACATGCATGTTTATGTCTGGACCACTTTTGACAGGATACACTCAGGTATCTCTCCCCTTCTTGTTATTTTCTTTTATGCTCAGAAATTTCTGGCAAACCCCCAGGTTTGTGGTAATCCATCTGCTCAAGATGTAGAAGGACTATGTTAACAGGAGTGAACTTCATGCCACAAGCCCGTGAGCTCAATCTGATTTCAATGTACTCGATCAATGTGTCTGGTGTGTATTTCCTTCACCAGATGTTCCTGAGTATGAACAATCGAGAACCTGTATTGTGACAGACAATAAACGATTGGTATGACAGAGAAATTGACGCAATAAATGAGCCATACCGGCCTATTCCATCAGGAGCTATCTCCGAGACAGAAGTAAGTACCAAATTTCCAAATATCTGTACGACAACAGTCTTGGCATCTTCTGGTTGAATGGAAGGTTGCAAGATATGGCTCATTCACCACTCTTTGACTTGCTCGAAACTAATCAACTTCTAGTTCTGGCCCAATGTACAGGTGATAACTCAGATATGGGTTCTACTCCTTGGAGGACTAGCAGTGGCTTATGGACTTGATGCATGGGTATGTATGCATCTGTTTGCACCTACCAATCACTAAACTTATTTACACTGTAGTAATCCATTGGGGATGGCAGGTTTTATCAAAAACCTTTGTGATATCTCTATGACTCCCTTCTGTGCCCTGTGACTTTTTAGTGTAACTTTGACTTGGTTACAAAGCATGGTGGGCTATTCTGTGAGTACCAAGGGGGCTGAAAAAATGTGTTCATGTCTGTTGCTGCAGGCAGGGCATTCATTTCCAATCATTTTGACTACAGCAATAGGAGGATCTTTCTTGTCTTATATTTATTCAGCTCCACCTCTAAAGGTACAGCAATATGAAAACTGTCACATGATCAGAATGCTGACCTGAAATTGGTGGTTACTTCTACTGGCTGTGTGTTGTGGTTTGGGTGATAGGTGCATGATTTGAGTTTTTTTGAATCACTGTATGCTTTGAATACACTATGTCAAGTAGGGAGCCAGGTTCAGCTCCTTGTGAGCTGAAAAGAGATGAAACATAGTTGTGATGTTTTATGCAGCTGAAGCAGAGTGGCTGGATTGGCAACTATGCTCTTGGATCCAGCTACATCTCTTTGCCTTGGTACGTCAAACACTCACATGGTTCCATTGTATTGATTCTGCAAAACTGCATCAGCTTCCTAGATTCTTCAACAGTGGTATCTCTAGTGATGGAGGAAAGTGCAGAGTTAGAGACATAGACTATCTTTAAACCTATGGTGAAGTTGGGTGTCAGTACTGGTGTTTGACTGAAGCTTTTCAGGCTGTGGGTCCTTGATGTTGTGTGTTTGGTTTTTGACAGGTGGGCAGGACAATCCCTGTTTGGAACGCTTTCATTGGATATCATTGTTCTCACTCTTTTGTACAGCACTGCAGGGGTCTCTTTCTTCTCTCTTCCTGCCTCTCACTCCCTCTGTTGTTCTGTAGCAGATATGAAAATATTTTGTTCTTAATACCATGTCTGCATCTCTTACAACTTGCATCAGGTTTTCTATGGCTTATACCCACAACAGTCTGGGTTGCTGGAAGTTCATGAATTGTCCCAGTGTGAAATTGACATGTGAGTATTCTTGTGATCATATAGTTGGGGATTGCTATTGTCAATGATTTCAAGAGCATTGAGGGAGATCGAGCAATGGGTTTGCAGGTGTCTACTTTTCTCACCCCAATTTTCCACAAAGTTTTCTGCTGTATGCATTCACTTCTTTTGTATCTTGTTTGGGTAAGCAGCAGCTCATGTTCAAACTTGTGTTGCAGTCATTGCCAGTGGCATTTGGAATTGATACTGCAAAGTGGATTTGCGTGGGATCCATTGATGTAACCCAGCTTTCTGTGGCTGGTGAGTATTTTCTCAATCAGTGGATGAGATTCATTTCATTGCACAATTTCTGATTATTTCCCTTTTTTAGTTGCCTGAATTTGTCTACTTGCACATGAGTTGTGATTGTGGCATCTCATGCTAGGATGCCCTTACTTTAGACAGGTCTGCAAAGAAAACCCAATTTTCTTAGCCTACTGGATGCACAAATGTAAACAGATTTTTATTCTGCTGAAGCTGGACTCAGAGATTATGAGCTATCAAGTGAACTTTTGGTTGTTAATCTGTAGAGCATCTTTGTGTACATTTGGGCTGTGGGTTTATTGTGCCATGAAGCTAAATTTCTGCATCCTGGCTGTTGCCTGTGGGCCTAGTCAAACTGCTATTGAATGTTTGCAGATCTAGTCTGGACTTGCTCTGTAATGAATTATGGCAAAGATCTTTTGTTTTCCATCTCCTCTTATGTTTTCATAGTGTAACTGATGGACCTGCAGCATACTTGTTTTCCGCGGGAAAGACATATTATGGGCTTGGGCTGCTGGCTCTGATCATCCCACAAATTATTCTGCAGGTGAGCTATGTATGGTTTGTATGTGTACTGTATGTGCTGTTGTATGGTTTGTTTCTTGCAGACATGTCTTTTACTTGGGATCAAATTGCTGCAAGTATCTGGTTCCAACTATATAACACTTGGTCTAAAAGCACAAGGAGAGTGTCAATAGTATCAGATTGAACACATTCATATGATTGCAGTTTCAAGACTTTCTGAAGGATCCATCAATACTATCACATTGAATACATGTTCATATGACTGCAGTTTCAATACTTTCTGAAGGATCCTCTCAAGTATGATGTCAAGTACCAGGTATGTGCACTCTTAAGTCATCTTCTATAGTTCCCTCCAGTTTGAAGAATCCCATCAGGTGAATATCAAATGCTGTTTATTGTAGTTACATCCTGGGTTATCATCTGTCACTGGCTCAACTGGTCATCCAAAGTACTGAGGCTTCTGAGTTCTAGGGGAAAGGTTTTGCAAGTGTGTTGCCCAGGTTCTATGGTTGTTAGATTTATCCCACCTCTGAACAAAGAGGCACAGTAGGTAGGCCTGAGAGACGTAAGTAGTTGTTTTTAGTTGGTAAACATGCCATCATTTCTTGTTGATAACAGGCTAGTGCGCAACCCTTCTTTGTGTTTGGTCTTCTGTTGACGGCACTTGCTACCAGCCATTGACGTCTGTCATCCTGACATATACCTAGCCACAAGAGAAGCAGGTGTGTATACTTTCTTCTCTCTTTCTTATCTGGAGTTTTGCTTTGTCTTCAAAGGAGAAGTTTTTCTGCCTAATTCTGGTTACCTTGAATGGCGAGTATAAAGATTTCTCATACTCTTGAGAGTTTATTTTGCCCAATCAACATGAGAGGCTCATCTGAACTTGGGTTATTATTTTCTATTGTTGCACAGGCATTATGACTTGCATAAAGCCTCTAGGCACTTCCCGTCACACAAGACCAACGGCATCGCATCAGTCCATACGTAGTTGCATGAGCTCAGTTTTGTTAGTTTTTGCTGTAATTCTAGTGGAAGCAAACTGGGTTCTTTAGATGTCCAATTTGAGAGGTGTATATGAAGCTACTCATGCAAGTTCAGTAGCAAAAGAGGGATGAGTGGAAATCATGAACCCAGTTAATGACAAAGTAGAGATGAAAACAGATCTTCCTCATTGGAGTATCATAAGTTCATTCTTGGTCTTTGATACCATTGTTATCTCACAGCAACCAAATAATTACTGTTATAATGATGGCCTTCCCAATGCTTAGGATGATGAAATGGGGAGGTATAAAACTGTGGGGTAAAAATGTATGTGATATGTCTGGAGGGTCGAAGATTGCCATAAGCCTTGCCTAACTTCAAAGGAGTGATGTGTGTGTACAGAACTTTCTTATATTTGCCCAAATTTTGTGGAAACAAAAGCACTAGATTGCCAACCAGTAGCGATGATGCTATGCTTGCACTTTGTTATATTGCCAAGGAATTTGTGCAAACTACATAGATCAAGAAAGGTTGGTGATGGCACATGGGAACATAGATGTGCTGAAACTTTGCTGTTAACACAGTACGTGTTCCCCCACTTCCCTTTCCTTCCTTAATTCATTTGGGACAAGTTACAATAGGGAAACAACAATTGTTGAGGCAATATCATTTCCAACAACTCTCTCTGACATACCCAAAATCTGCCCAAAACCACACAATCTGTAAAATGACCTAGAAATAGTTGCCATAACCCAATGCACAGAATTGTCACTCAGGAGAGATTCTGACCCCCTCTGCTCTTTCAAATGTATGAGGGGTTCTGCCCTTCATCCTGAGCTTTTTAGACTAAAGACACAACTGCTCTTTCAAATTGCTTGTGACTGCAATATCCAGCCCCCCTTTTCAGTACTTTTTTGACGTTCTACCAAATACTGACAAAGTTCCTAATGATGTGGCAGAGTCTTTCCCAAGTGCCAAACTAATGAGCATACTGTTTGATCAGACAAAGCTCACCACCTTGGAGTGCCGCCAAGTGTGTGAGATAATGGCCATTGGTTAGATCATACTTGTGGCCACCTTCGAATGCCAAGTAAGTGAGATAACAGCAATTGGTCAGACTAGGCTTGCTAGCCACCTGCCTCTTGTCTGTGTCCTCCCAATGGCCATTACCCAAGAGAGAGAGAGAGAGAAAAGACAAACTGAATGCCTTATGTGGCATTTGTAAAGAAGAGTCTTTTCATCATAAGGGTACTGCTCTTTTGTCCAGGATGGGTGCTATGTCAGTCATGTAGGGCAATAGAAGGTAGTTGAGAGTGGGGTTGGGTGAAGGGGGAAGGAAGGAGGAGAGGGGTAAAGTTTTGACAAGCGCGATGACAATGTGAATTGCCATTAAAAGGAGTCCCAGATCCAAGTGTACCTCTATTGAGGTGATAGATTGAATTGGAGTGTAAGTGGATTTGTAAATTTTTGATGCAAAAAGATGAGACATGAAATTGTGCTTGTAAATTAGAAGACCTTATGCCACAAAGTATTGGACAGCCAGAGCTTGTTTCGAAGGTGTTTAGTGGGAAGACACTAATAAATAATCCTCCCATTGAGCACTATTCAATGCAGAAAAAGTGATTGACAATGGACAAAATGTGATTTTTTGTTCAAGAGATTGACTATTTTGATTTTTGCAACATATGTTCAGTTTTTTAAAAAAGGATCATTCTTTTTTGTTAAGGACTGAATGTAATAATATGACGTTGATTGGGAGTTTCTCTCTTTCTCTCTCTCTCTCCCTCTCACACACACACACAAGAGATGGTAGGTTCAGGTGCTAGGTTTGAATTCAGCCTGCTGCAACAAAGAAAAAACATAATGAATGATCCTCTTTCCACAAAAAACATGAAAAACTGCGCACCACAGTTTGATGCAAAACCACCCAAAACTGCAAAAGTCTAGGACATGTCAGAAAAGGGCGCCGGACAGAGCTCGATTTGGGGGGGAGAGAGGGGGTTTAGTACCGTCTCTCTATTTAGTATATCCCGCACTGACAATTGCCATCATCACTTGGGCATCTCATGAGTGAGAAGCAAGTTTAAAGGTCAGTAGCAACAGTAATCGATGTTCTAATTATGGGTCGACTACTTTTGTTGTCCAGTCAGACTGCAGACAATCTCGAGATGGATTTTAAACAAAACTAGCCGGACAGATCTTACGAGGCAAAGTTTCTAGGCCAGTTTCCAGGCACACCTGTCTGCATAATATTCTACACTCTTCTGCACATTGAGTGTCACTTGGAAGCAAAGCCGTCAATTCAAGCTCCTGCAGACATCGAAACTTGGAACCTTGCACTTGTACTCTTTTTCACACGGATTTTCGCTTCATGCATGCAGATTTGACTTCTTCCAGAAAAACCTAACCCACCCTTGTGAGCAGGGCTTTTCTTTCTTCCCAAATTTGTGATGTGGCTGAACTGGTGGTCATCCATGAGATGATTTTAGCCAGATTTTGGCTACATACATACTGCATGACTAGCTAGCTGCTTGTTGCATTTTGTTTCATCAACTTGTTTGTGCAAATGCATCCATTCTTCGATCGATTTTGATGAATTGTTTCATCAATTTGTTTGTGCAAATGCACGCTCAACATCATTCTATTTTGTTTCATTGATTTGTTTGTGCAAATGCATACATAACATTGTTTGATTTTGTTTCATCAATTTGTTTGTGCAAATGCACGCATAGCATTGTTCTATTTTGTTTCATCGATTTGTTTGTGCAAATGCATACATAACATCGTTTGATTTTGTTTCATCAATTTGTTGCATACATAACGTCGTTCTATTTTGTTTCATTGATTTGTTTGTGCAAATGCATACATAACATTGTTTCTATTTTGTTTCATGGATTGGTTTGTGCAAACGCATACATAACATCGTTCTATTTTGTTTCATCCATTTCTTTGTGCAAACACATACATAAACATTGTTTGATTTTGTTTCATGGATTGGTTTATGCAAATTCATACATAACATGGATCTTGTTATGCAAGAAGTCTTCTATTATTATTATTATGTTTTGGGTCCCTTGCAACTTGTGAATTGGCTACAATTTGAAAGAATCAGAATGAGGGACCAATTCAACTAGTACTTGTCGAAAGCAAGCTCGTGGGCTAATAATACCCAACAATGCATTTGTTGAAAAAAAGAAATGGATGTGGAGTTAGATTTTGTTGGATTGTGTAGAGTGGTGCATATTTCTTTGTGAAATTTGGTGATCAATTTTTGGCTTGGATTGGAGAATCAATTTGTGCATATGTCAACTGCAGATTTTTAGGCCAGCTTTTACACTAGAAGTCAAGGCCAGTGTTCAACTCAAATCAAGCATTTCTATTGGTGCAAAAGCTGAAAAGTATGGCCCTTTTGGTATTCAATACCCATTGCACCCTTGGGGGTTATATTCTAGCACCCATTTCACACTTCTTTGAGCTTTGCTCTAATGGGTTCACCCTGGACTTGCTGGGGAGCCAGGTTAGGGGCAGTAACCCTAAACCCCTTTACCTTGTACATTTTCATGGGTGGGTTTTTTTAGGGTCTAGGGTTTAGGGTTTAGGGTAGGTCCCCTAGTCTCTAGAGTGTAGATGACCTGCAAATTAGTACCAGAGTCGCCAAGGAAGATTCATTCTGACACACTTCAAGAATGCCAGTTTTTAAACCTTTTTCAGGGGAGGATTGAGAGAGTGTGCCATTTGACATCCATTTTCCAGCAAATGGGTTTAGGGTTTAGAGTTTAGGGTTTTCAAAAAAGAATTTTTTTCTGCCATTGATAACTCAAGACACATACATAATTGGGTGCTTTTCTTTCCAAAAGTTTGAAGTTGCTCAACAAGGGGGACCATTCATTCTCCATAACAAGATGGAGCCAAAGAATGGGTTTTTTTCATGGGGGAACACAACACAATGGACAAGAAAAAAAGAAGGGTTTGCTCATCTATAACAATTCAAAATATTCAACTTAATTTTATTTTTCCTATGTAATGAAAAAAAGAAGTGATGAATTAATTATTATTTTTAATAAACAAAAAAAATCCATCAACAAATTTTTAAAAAAGTCATAAAAACCAAAAGATTTTTTAAGCACTAAGTTACCGACCAATCTTCATTGATTAAAGTGTATGATGGTCGATGGATCATATGGAATGATGAATTGATGCATGCTACATACTTGTTGTTCAAGATTTCATTGATTTGGACTCTCTTCAACTTCTTTGAGTTCTTGTTAGAAGTCATGGTTATGATAAACCGCAACATCTCATGAGTAATGTAGTCATATTATATATCTATGTTGCTCAATTTTGCACTAGGGAGGTTTGGATTTAGGGTCTCATCCATCTTAGGGTTTTTGAACCATCCTTGGTAGCAATAGATTTTTTTTGGGGATATAATTTGGGGATTATGGGAAACAAAATCAAACATACACTAAATTAATTTTCTTACAACACTTAAAAAAATAGTTTTGCAATTGCAAAGTCTTCAAAGAATTCAAAGCTCCCAATATGGGTATGGAAGTTCAATATATGATGGGCAAATTGTGACCTAGACAATAATAGCTGACTAGAAGAAGCTAGTGAATGAAGAAGCAAGTCATAAAATTAAAAAAATATACAATTGCATTCCTAGGGTTTTTTCCTAGGGTTTGGGGTTTTTGGGTGTTTGGGTCTGTGTTTGAACTTCCAACTTACTTAAAAAATTGAAGACACTCACAAACCAATGAAGGCTTTGGGTGCCTCATCAAGATTACAAAATTACACTAGGAAAACCCAAAGAAGGTAAAGAAGTAGGTGAGTGAATGGAAAAACAACTATTTAACAAACAATTGCACAATCTTTTGGAAAATTAGGATGCAAGATTTGGCCAAAAACCTTTCACCCTAATGCCCAAAATATGACCTCAAATAACAAAGGCATTGAATGAAAGGTTAACAATGGCATTCATATACTCTTTTGGGCAAATTTGGATCCAAGATTTTAGCAAAAATCCTATTATACCCAAAATTACCAAAAGAAAGAATCCTAGTAACAAGGCAAAGCATTTACAAGATCAACCAATGCAAGCAAATTTGGATCCAAGGTTTTAGCAAAAAAAATCTGAAGTCCTAAACCCCAAAACAAAGATGCTTAACAAGGTAATCATCTTTTTAGTAAATTTGGATCCAAGATTTTAGAGATTTAAAAAAAAAACCCTAAACCCTATTCCCCAAAAGAGGAGTCCAAATATCAAGGAACTCATAAAATTGTATAGACTTAACCTATTGATAAATTTGAAGCCAAGAAGATTTGGAGACAAAACTTTAAACCCTAAAAACCCCCCAAAACAACAAGAATCCTAACAATAAAATAAGACAATGGTAAAAAAAATAAAAATCAAGAATGCATTGACAAATTTGGATCAAATGTTAGTTAGACCCAAAAACTAATAATAAGATTGCAATTCTTGTTGTTTTCTTGGGCAAATTTAGATCCAAGAACATTTGAGCAAAAACCTTAAACCCTAATTCCCAAAACAAGAATCCTCATAACTTTCCTTTCTCTTCTTGTCTGTCTGTTCGTCCGTCTGTCTGCTCAGCGTCTCGACAGCAGCGTCTCGCCATCGCCCTCTCCTCCTACTCACATTCTCTTGTCTCGAACCTCACTTTCTTCTTCTTCTTCTTCTTCTTCTTCTTCCGTTTGTGGAAATTGACAAACAATTTTTTCACCAATGTCACAAGAATCAAGAACCCAACAAGACGGGAAATTGATACTGCGTACTTTGGCTTTTCTTGTTCTCTCTGTTTCTGTCTCTTTCTCTCGATCAATCACCTGGACTTGATGGATTGCATTCGCGTATGATTATGAGTTTGCAGAAACAAACAAGAACTTCTGTGGCAATAATTTCATAGCAAGAATATGTAACACAAGACAAAGAAGATGAAGAAGTTCTTGAAGGAATTTGGTAATTCAAGGTACCAGGCCCTTTTTGCATTTTCAGAGCTACTGCTGCACTAAGGAGCTGCTACTGCTGCTGCTGTAGCAGTAAAATGTGGGAGCTAGAAGATGTTGTTTGTTATTTGAGCTTTTCTTTTGGTCTTTCTTGCACGAAACCGAGATTTGGCTCTCTCTCTTTTTCTTCTTCTGTTTCTTGAGTGTTGTTGTTGTTGTGTAGAGTAGTTCGGTTTGCAGTTCTCGTTGAAGTTCTTTCTCGTTTTGTTTTGGGTCTTTTCTTTTGTTTCTTGAGCTTCACAGAGCAGCTGTCGCTCTGTAAATGGGTTCGTGGTGTTCTTTGGCACATGGTTGTTGTGTTATGGTGCGGAGCTTCTTGAGCTCGGTTGATGATGTTTCGGAGCTTCTCTCTCTCTCTCTCTCAATTGTTGTTGAGCTCCAATTAGGACTTCACAATAGCTTCTTGTTCTGAGTCTGTGGGGGCTGGCGGTTTAATTCTCAGCCGGTTTCTTGCAAGATTTTTGTGATCATGATTTCGTAGTTTTGCGGGGAAGAATTCCAACTTTCTTCTCGGAAGCAAGAAGAAAGCTTACGAGCTTGGGCTGGCAATGACATCTGAGAGTATTGTGCTGCTGGTTGCAAGGATGCTCCACCCTGCAGCTTGCATTCTTGCAGTCATTTTACTCTTGCAGCAGCTGGCTCCCATGGCTGCAGAGACTTCGAGCTCGCAGAACCTCGAGCCGACGACGACGACGACCTACATTGTACAGATGTCCGCCATCTTCATGCCTGAAAGCTTCGAAAGCAAATTGAACTGGTATTCCTCCGTCCTCAACGCCGTGAAGCTCCATGACGAATCCCTGCAACAACAACAACAACAACTCCTCGGCCATGCTTCTCTTCTACACATCTACACCACCGTCTTCCACGGCTTCTCGGCCACGCTCACAGAAAGAGAAGCTCTCGCTCTGCAAAACACTCCTGGCGTCTTGGGTTTGTTCCCAGACAAACTCAAGCAACTGCACACCACGCACACCCCGCAGTTCCTTGGTCTGAATCCTGTACAAGGACTGTGGCCAGAAAGCACCTTCGGCGCAGACGTGATCATCGGCACACTGGACACAGGGATCTGGCCAGAGAGCTTGAGCTTCAAGGATCAAGCGCTAGGACCAGTGCCTGCGAGATGGAAGGGAGGATGCGAGAATGGCACGGATTTCAACGTCTCTTCCAGCTGCAACCGCAAGGTCATCGGCGCGAAATTCTTTTGCAAAGGATACGAGGCGATGGCAGGACCCATCAACGAGTCTCTGGAGTTTCGATCTCCTCGCGACTCCGATGGTCACGGCACGCATACCGCAAGCACAGCTGCAGGCAGCGATGTGTTCCCAGCGAGCATGATGGGTTACGCTGCAGGAACCGCGAGAGGAATGGCACCGGAAGCGAGGATCGCAGTCTACAAAGTCTGCTGGGCGCAAGGATGCTTCGACTCCGACATCCTTGCAGCTTTTGATCAAGCTGTGAGCGACGGGGTGGATGTGATCTCGCTCTCTATGGGCGGAGCAGCTCTTGTTCCTTACTACCTCGACTCCATTGCAATTGGCGCTTTCGGTGCCATGAAGAGAGGGATCTTCGTCGCTTGCTCTGCAGGAAACTCCGGTCCTGAAGCTCTCTCGGTTGCCAACCTCGCTCCTTGGGTTACCACAGTGGGCGCAAGCACTCTAGACCGCGACTTCCCTGCAGACGTTCTCCTCTCCAACAACGCCAGCTTCCATGGCGTCTCTCTCTACTCTGGTCCGGGACTTGGAGCTCAGCTTCTGCCCTTGATCTATGCCGCCAATGCAGGTGCTCCTGGTGATCCTTTTGCGGCAAGTCTGTGCATGGCTGGATCTCTAGACCCATCTCTTGTGGCTGGGAAGATCGTGCTCTGTGACAGAGGAATTACTCCCAGAGTTGCGAAAGGAGAGGCGGTTCTGGCAGTGGGAGGAGCAGGGATGATCCTTGCGAATACAGAGAGCGATGGTGAAGGACTGATTGCAGATGCCCATGTGCTTCCAGCGACTGCAGTGGGTGCTCTGGAAGGCGCAGCGATCAAAGACTTCATCAAGAATACTGTCAACCCTAAAGCTCTCTTGAGCTTCCATGGGACGGAGATGAATGTAAGACCTTCTCCGGTGGTTGCATCTTTCTCTTCTCGAGGACCCAATGGGCAGAATCCAGAGATTATGAAACCTGATCTCATTGCACCTGGGGTGAACATCCTTGCAGCTTGGACTGGGGATATGGGTCCCACAGGATTGGCAACTGATAACAGAAGAGTGAGCTTCAACATCATCTCTGGTACTTCCATGTCTTGTCCTCACGTCAGTGGATTGGCAGCTTTGCTAAAAGCTGTGCATCCCAGTTGGAGTCCAGCTGCTATCAGATCAGCTCTCATGACCACGGCTTCGATCCTCGACAACACAGAAGGTGGGATGCGGGATGAGGCCACTGGGAACATCTCTACCCCATTTGGTTTCGGAGCTGGGATTGTGCAGCCCCAGAAAGCCATGGATCCTGGACTGATCTATGATCTTGGAGTTGAGGATTATGTAAGTTTCCTCTGCGGTTTGAACTATTCTGATGCTATGATTCAGCTCATCATCAACCATGATGATGAAGAAGAAGGAGCAACCGCAGTTTCATGTACAATGTCTGCTGGCGATCCTCCTCCTGCTGCACCACTTCTTCTTCCTCAACAGCTGAATTACCCATCATTCTCTGTTATTTTCAATCAAGCTTCTTCTTCTTCTTCGTCTTCTTCTTCTTCTTCTTCTTCTTCAATCCTTTCAACCAAGCTCACAAGAACAGTGACCAATGTTGGACAAGCTCGGGCTGTGTATACAGCAACTGTGTTGGCACCAGAGGGAGTGACAATTTCTGTGATGCCTTCGACGCTCTCGTTTGTAGCTGTGAACCAAAAATTGTCTTTCACAGTGCAAGTGAACACTTCTTCTGTCAAAAGCCTTGTTCCAGGTGATTTCTTGACAGTTTTCGGTTTCTTGACTTGGTCAGACAAAATCCATTCGGTGCAAAGCCCCATTGGTATCACAAGGCAAGAATCCTTCTAAACTAATGTTTATCTTCCACATCTTCAAAAAACCCACCAACTCTGTCACTGCCTCCCGTCCTCTGAAAAACGGCTTCCTCAACAGCTGAATTACCCATCTTTCATTCTGTGTTGTTATCAATCAACCTTCTTCTTCAATTCTACTGAGCTCACAAGAACAGTTTCAAATGTTGGTCAAGCTTGAGCTATATATATGGCAATGGTGTTGGCACCAGACAGAGTGATGATTTCTGTGAAGCCTTTGATGCTCTTTTTTGTAGCTGTGAACCAAAAATTGGTTTTTACAGTGCAAGTGACCATTGAATCTCCTGTTGACCTTGTTCCAGGTGATTCCTTAAAACAGTTTTTGGTTTCCAGCCTTGGTCATACAAAACCTTTTCTGAGCAAAGCCCCATTGGCATCATGAGGCAAGAATCCTTTTAACTTTTTCATCTCCTCCCATGTCTTGTCCAAAAACCCTGGATCAACTCTGCTACTGCATCCCATCTTCCAAATTGCAGCAGAGTTCTGTATGATTCGAGATCTTATATCATTTTAGTTTTTTTCCAATGTCCTCAAGCTCGTGTTTTGTGATCATTTTATGATCTGTTTTTTCCTTCTCCCTCTTTGCAATGAGGATGACATTGATGGGTATTTCCTTTTTCACATGAGTTGATGGAGACTCAGATTTTTCATCTTCTTCTGTACAGGAAATCTGAGATTATGAAAAATCACCTAGAGAAAAAAGTTGTAAGGAAAAACAACATTAGTGTGGACAATCAATCAGGTTTTGCAGTGACACTCGGGTTTTATAAACAGATGACAAAGTGTAGTAGCCTTTGTACATGAGCTGAACAAAAAGAGTTAGTTATATTGGCTAGTAAAACTTGTTTTTATCATGCCAGCAGTTTGTGATGAGAGGCTCAAGAATGCCATCCACTGTGCCACTAGATTTCTGATTTAACTGTATCTATCAAACTTGATATAGTTCACGGAATATTGAATAATCTGTCATGCATTTTTTTGTAACCCAAAACTGTTTCTCCTTGGAAAGAGAGACGTGTCATGTTGTTATAGAGCGTTTTGCAGCTTGGACTGAGGCAGAGCTTCCCGTGTCTTTCTGGCTTGGAAGAATTTTTGGTGGAAGCAGTCTGTTGTAAGTGCTTTTCAGGTGTGCCTTTGCAGCCACAATTGTCTTACACTCTTCTTTGCTGCAATTGCCAATCCTTTGCAAACAAACATAAGTTGTGAATGGTCATGCTCTGATTTTGCCTGGTTCATGTGGTGCTGCACACCCTAGCTTTTATGTAGTGATGGGTATTGTGATTTTGGCCATTCTTCAGAAGAACTCTCTCAATTGATATCTGAAACATGGTCTCTCCATTTTCTAACCAACCTCAGCAAACTGGCACCCACAGATTACACAAACTATGCTTGTGTGCATGCGCCATCACCAACATGATAAACACTAAACATTAACCAAGTTTAACATCACCAAGAATTACAGAAAATAAAATATTTCACCATGCAAAAATATAATCTTCAAAACATTCTCTAAAAGAAACCAAAATCCTTCAAGATATTATAACTTTGTAACCAATCTCAAGTTTAAACACAAGTCAAAATATCATCTTTCAAAAAATACTCCTATCAAAATAGGCCTATATTACCTAGGGGCAAAACTCCCTTGAGCTACTACTATACTCTATTATGAATTTAAACACAATATCCTTGCCTATCTATCACCCATAAAAGCGAGTAAGAGCACAAACTTATGGATGGAAAACTTGACATTGTTTGCCACAAAATGGTCACAACAATGTGGATGAGTGCCCTATTAATATAATGGGGGTATTAAGTCCAGGTTGAAAATGGTGACAAATTGTTTTTGGAAATAGAAATTTCACAACAAAATAGTGTTGTTAGGATGAGGAAGATTATTAGTCTAACAAGTATTAGTTGTGGGGACTCCCAAAGTTCAATTTTGAGTCCTTTGTGATAGGCATCTTTGATTGGCCAATCACCAAATTTTTCCAAAAAAATCAAGATTTGAACTTGTCCCAAAGAATATTTATGTTATAATCTCCTCCATAATGAGACTATATAACCTATACCATATTTATATAGGTTACAAGAGTAGAACTTAAGGCAAAGGGGGTATGTATGTACATGTGAGGAGGTATTGGGAACATGTTAGGGAACAAGGGAACAATGTTGGGAACTTTGAACTAATTTTGCTAATTATTGGAAACATTATCCCCAGTATTCGATATCACAGAATTGAATTGAAAAAAAAAAAAAAAAAAACTCTGGTTGGGGGACTCATGTTTACACAGTTACACCGACTAATTTTGCTAATTATTGGAAAAATTACCCAAGTATTCGATATCACAAAATTGAATTGAAAAAAAAAAAAACTCTGCTTGGGGGACTCATGTTTCCACAGTTACACGGTTCGAGATTCATAAAGAAAATTAATAATAATAATAAAAGCGCCGACCGTGGGACTCGAACCCACGACCACGTGGTTAAAAGCCACGCGCTCTACCAACTGAGCTAGGTCGGCACGCTGGTTGTCTTTGCTTGCCAAGTTAATATAACGTTTTTACTAAAGCGAACTCACGTACACATGGGCCCAGGGTGGGGTATTCATTCATTCATTCATTAATTAACCATTTAAATAAAAATTAATTATTGTGAAGCTGCACGTGGTTAGTGCTACAAGTCTCAAACAAATAAACTTCGGTCAGGCATATTTAGATAAGCTTTTTATTATTATTATTATTATTTTAAAAATTTATTGATAGTTCATAACATGCTGCTGCACGTTCGTTCATCTCACGTCGTCCTGGAAGCCATGGTCGCCGAACTGCATGCTACGGCAGGTAAGTAGATTAAACCCTAAACCGTTTAGGATCAGCCACTGACCGCAAGCATGCGCGCATATAGATCTTAGAGTTTTCTCATATTATGATCACTTCATCATCATGCGTGCCGGTACTTGGTTGCTTGTAGTAGGCGAAGCAGTGATGGTGCCGTTCAGCATGATGCAGCAGGGTGTTGGGTGGTGGACGTCTCGGCGTGAGTATGGCACTGCTACATCGGCGGTGAGACGTTTGATTCTACAAGCAATTGTCATGATCGGGTGTGGTTTAGGCGTGATCGTGGTGGGGCAACGTCTGTGTTTGGTGTCGTCGACATGCGGCGGCCCACAACATCATAGGTACCTGTAATCGCCTCATGAACCTCAAAATCCTCTCAATACTGATCAGCCATGTCCTTTCCTTCATTACATGTCTAGCTAGGCCCTAGAGTGCAACATACTATACAAGTTGAACGTCGTTGCTGTTAAATGATGTCAGCAGGAATGTTGATATACTACACTCCCATTTTACAGTATCGAACGAGTCCGTTGCAATATCACCAGTAACAGCAGCGGAGATGAGTATCCAGGAAGCAGAAGAAGACATTGCAGCACACACAAAATGTGAGCCTGAATTGTTCCCTTCGAAGTACTGGACAGGCCAACAACGCCTGAATCAGTCAGCATAGGTTACCGATCGGCAGCCCGGACAAGCAACGTTCGGGACTATTGCAGCACAACGAGATATTTGGAGGCATCAGCATCCAAGTAGCTGCGCGAACCAGAAATTCCTGGTTTACGTCATGCTAGACTGGGAAACAGGCATCGGCTCTACGATACATGTGACAACAATCGCACTACGTATGGCACTGGAAATAGGTCGCATTCTGGTATTGTACCCTACTCCCAATCTCAGCTGGGTAAAAGGCGTATTCTGTGAAGATTACGACACCTTGGACACATGCTACTTCGAACCGATTACATCGTGCTCGGTTTACGACATCTTCGGGGGCAAATTAGAGAAGCTGGACGACATTCCAGAAATTGATATGAGCGGCAATATTGTTGATCAATCCCACTTGAAGATACTCAGAGCTCACGCCTTTACGGTAGTAGTCTCGTGGCCAGCACCAATTCAGCTGAGCGCACCCGACCAATTCCACAAACTTCTCAAGATGTCAGGCATGCAAGAAAACCAATGGCATCACTGGTGGAGTGCACAAGCAGTGGCTTATATCGTTCGTCCCAATCGTCGCACGTTACGCGAACTGAATTCCCGTCGCCGCCTTCTTTTCGCCAACAAAGCGATCGATCCCGGGACAATCTCGATTTACATTCGACATGGTGATAAATGGAAGGAGAGTACTCTGGTTGCCGACGAAGTCTACTTACGATTGGCAGAAGAGTTGCTGGAGAAATTCCCCGACATCGCCACACGCAACATCTTCCTCAGCACCGAAGACCCCAACTCCGTCCAGTTCTTCGCCAAAGTGACCAACTGGAACGTGTCGTGGACCAACGTGAGCCGTGTGGACGATTCCACCATCAGTCCCATGGATTACGCCAACAGAATCGGCTGGACCGAGGAGTTCCTCAACAGCCTGCTCAGTCTGGAATTGGCACTAGAATGTGATGCTTTTATTGGAATGTCCAGTTCCAATTGGAATAGGCTCATCGATGAGTTGCGTTCCACCGTTAGATGCAAAGCCCATTTCCCTTATGTGAATGCTCAACAAGGATGATACATCTCTAACTATCATTCGTTGCAAGGAACCCTAAATGTTTTGTGACAAGTTAGTTTTCATTTTGCATTTCAATGTCACACGCAGTTCTAACAAACAAATGTATGAAATTCTAACAAACAAATGTATTTCATTCTATGAGTTCACAAAATTCTAACCTTTCACCACAAAAAAATGATGTGAAACTCTCCAAGTGTATAAAACAAACAAAAATTAAAGAAAAGTTTGAACTTTTTTATAATTAATCGTAACATCTTTTTTTATAAAAACATTTGTGTTGTGCCACAATTCAAACATAATGACTTACGCACATCAAAGTGTCCAAAACTTTAAACTTTAGTAGGAGAAAACCGGGTTGATAACCAATCAAACTCGAAAATCGATTTCGTTTCTAAAGTTTTATTAGCTTTCAACCATGGCGCATATTGTTGTTCACTTGTTGCTTTCTAAGTTGTGAGACTACGAGTCATCAGTGTGCAACATGTTAGAGCTTTAGAAGGTAACATTGTTTAGAGTTTTGACAATGTTTGTGAACGCATGATTTTACAAGGCAAAATGTCACAATATTATATGGCCAATTCAACTTGACAACAACTCCAAAATTTGCAAGGTTTTTGAGTTTTTTTTTCAAATTGAACTTTTGTAGATTGGTTTGATTTTCAACTTCAAATCAAAAGTATGTTATGAAGTGAGATAATCATCCATGTTTCTTTTTTCAATTTGATGGCTTTACATTTTCCTTTTGTTTTCTTATGTTTGTTTTGGGTGTTTACTTATATTTGAGGTGTGTTGTGCTTTTAATCATCAAACTGATCCACAATTTTTGTTTTAAATTCTCATGGCATTGTTAAAACCCCATGTAAATTTTAAGCATAATTTTGTTTTTGGTTCTTGGCTTCCTATTTATCCCTTTGAACTTTTTCCTCTTATTTTTGCTTGTTTAAAATCTTCTCATGTTTCTTATATTCCTATTGATGTCGATCCTAATGTTGCTTCATCAAGTAATGCAATTCTTATTACAACTACATTTATTATGGATTTGGAGTAAGACTCTAAGCTCCCAAGCTATTGTGAAGAAACATAAGTATGAACATGGTCACAAATTTCAAAACATGTGGCCAACAACATAATTATCGTGGATAGAATGCCTAATTGATGGGGATGACTAGTCACGTTTATCAAGTGCAAAGTATGTTCAAAAGTTGAGGGCAAAGAAGAACTTTTGATCCCCAAATTGGACTATTCATTGAAACATGCAGGGAGGAGGAAAGTGATTGTTGTTATGCTAGGAATGAAAGGGGAATTTTATGAGAATAAGAAATGTTAGCATGCAAAAATGAAGTTATATAAACCCAAATCCCTTTTTGTTCTATTTTGCAACTTGTAATTAATGCAAATTTGGCATTTAATAAAAAGAAATTTGTGTAGTTTGTTGTTATTTTATACTTGTTAGCCCATGGTAAACCCATGACAAATTTTAAGAACATGAAGTATTTTATGAATTTGTTGAAGGTGAATCACTACACAAAAAAACATTAGTGTGAGGATGTAGTTTGGTCTATGGCTAAAGCTTTGCATTCCATTATCATGCAAGCTACCACATTTGCATTAAATAAGGTTAATATGTTTACCTTATCTTGTGATGAAGTTACTTTCATTGATAACCAATTTTAGATAACAATTCATGGATACACTATTTAGAATTGAACAAAGGTCTTATTACTATTGTCCTTGGAACGCATAATGGATGGCTTTATTGTAACCAACTTGGCTACAATAATTATGTAAGCAATTCGCATCAATGGAGGTATTATGGACTTTGATGTTATTTCCAGAAACTAATGTCTTTTGGTGTTGATGGAGTTAGCGTATTTTAGGGTTGTTACAATCCAAATTCAAGCATAGTTTCCGTTATTCATGATTCGTGTTCATTTCATGGCACATCGAACAAATTTGGCTATCCAAAGCATTTTACTTTGTAGACCCATTGGATTTTTATATTGAGCCCATTCAAATGGATGTTGCAAGAATACCATCCATTATTATTTAAAATGGCATTGGACAACCCCACAATCCAAGCTACTACCTCTAATTTGGAACATTTGGCTAATGTTGAAACTTTCTTAAACCTTGTTTTGCATTGTCCTTTTTATATGTGATGTGAAAAACTTGATTAAACTTGCACAAGCTTAAGATGTATTTGTCATTAATTTGGTGCAAGCTATCAAATTGACCCAAGTATAATTGCATGAACTATTTTTGGATTCTTCTATTACTTTCAAATCTAATTCATTTATATTTTTCCAATCTCTTGTGGAGAGTATTCATGAAACAATTATGATGAAAATTGGATTGTAAACCTGAATAAAGCCATTGATCATTTGACATTTGAATACCAAACAAATCATACTGGGGCACAAGCTTGGGATTTTAACTTGAAGGTGAAATGTTATGTGACTAAAAGTAATTTTGGCAAAGTTGTCAAAGGTGTGAAAGTTGGATGTTTTGAGGCAACCACAAAATTGGTTGTTGAGTTGCACACATGTTTTCCTCATCATGAGGCATTAGGTATCATGTATCTTCATTATTATAGTTGCTTGATGATTGTGATGAATCATTCAACACTCATTTGAATGTTGTTAAGGGTTTGTTTTGTAACCCAAAAAAGATAGGGGTTGTTGAAGATGTGGTTATTAAAGTTTTATGTGGATCTACCTTAAATGTGCAAAAATCTATGTTCAAGTTCACCGTGAAAAATAATGCCCAAGCTGCATTGGGCATCCTTCATTCCATCAATCCTTTGACCAAAATGTGGAAAATCATCACAAAATTTATTATTTTGTGAAATTTCAAAATGTGTGAAATTGGTAAAAATTGCCATGTTTCAAGTGTTGGCTTTAGTGGAGGATAAAAAAAAAATTCAATAACTTAATTTTTTTCAAATCCTAGATTTATAATTGATTAACTAAACATTTAGATTTATGTGTTTGCATGTTTGGGAATTTTCCTTACAATGAAGTCATGGGGATTTGACACTTAAAAAAACACGGATATGCTTTGAATGCTTGAAGCACTTCAATTGTAACTTATAGGCTGGCCAATGCTCATCAAATTACTTTGTATTTTTCATTGCTTACAAATTGTAGATCTTGGAACTTTGTGGTTTGCAAATGTTTTGTTGTTGTATGTGAGCAAGGAACCCAATATTTAAAATGGAGTTTTTGGCCTTTTGTTTTCACGATTTTCAATAGTTTGGTGATCAAAGTTTTCCAAGTTCCTTTCACCTAGAAATTGGATATGTTTTCCAATTTTGTTTTAGAACATTTGTATCTATCATCTTGCATGAAACATTATGCCACACAATAGGCAAAGTTTTTTACAACTAGGGTTTGATTCCCCCATGATGTGATTAGGTGAAACTTTTTAGTAAGTTGTAATGTGCCATGTAGCATGTAACCAAATTTTCATTGCTAGTTATCTATTTTTTGTAATTTTGAATGTGAGCATAGACTTTGGTTGCCAAAAATGTACATTGTCACCTTAAAGATGTCCCCAATAAAATTCACAAAAATGTATTGCCAAATTTGCAATGTCAAAAAAATGGTTGTATTATTTTCCTTCATAGCCTAAGTATTTTTTGCAAAATGCCCAATCCTTTCCTGGGCAAGTTTGCAAACTATGCAACTTTTCAAAATATTGAAAAAAACAATGTTTCTAACCATTAGAAATATATCCCATTTTAGATTAAATCTAGATTTTTTACCTCAAATTTAACATTTCCCAAGTTAAATAAAGGTTTTAAAAAGGAATCATGTACAAGGGTGAAAGAACTTTAATCTAAGTTTTGGTTCACCCAAACTTATATGCTTTGAGAGCCCAAATGCAAAAAGATGAGAAAGAAAAAAGAAACAAAAGGTTAAGGGACATTTTAAGAATAAGAATTCTTTTCTTTTTAAATTCACAATTTATTAGTAACTTAGGTGCTAAGTTCATTTTAGCCACTTGTCTAGTGAGTGAGAGGTGTATTTCTTTTCTTTTTTTTTAATTTTATGGGCTATTTTTTACTTTTCTTTTTCCATGTGACAACCTTTTTCTTTTTTTTTTCCCTCCCTCACTCCATTTTTTTTTATGGGCATAATTTTTATTTTATTTTTTGGCTTTTCAAATTGCTTGTGACAAGTGCAAAAAGAAGCTTTGATCCCTCTTGCTCATCTTTGGGCACCTATAGGACCTGGTGCTTTGTATCTTATGAACCCAATTCAAAAAACCTTTTTTTTGTTATTTTTTAAAATCAAGACCATGATTTGGCGATTCTGATTTTTTTCCGACGAATCACAACTAGATGTTTGTAAATTCCAAAAAAAAATTTTAAAATTTAAAACTGATGCTTCTTTATAAATTCAAATATCCACAAAAAACATTGGTCATATAACTCATGACTTGTTGCTTAAAGGCTATTGAAAGCAAGTGTTTATTTTTGGACATGTAAAACAACTATTTGAATTCATGAAGAACCTTTAGTTTTTAAGTTTTTCCAAATATTTTATAATGAAACAACCACCAATTTTGGTTTTTAACCCTCTTTGTACACAAAGAAGGGTTTATAAAAAATTAGTGTACTATTTAAGGTGCATTCGCACTTGGCGTTAGGGACTCTAGTGTTGAGTACACTAACCTCATCCTAGTCATTTTGGACTTACACCTACTTATCATGAACATTTGATGTTAAGTCATTTAACATTAAACCATTGCCCAATTAACATTGGGTGCCACTTAGTATGCCACCTAGATTTTCATTTAACACTGACTTAACATCAAATGTGAATGCACCATAATATACAAACGATGTTGAACAAGCTTTGAGTTTAAGTGTGAAAACAAAAAAAAAGCTATGGCCAATGAAATTGCTAGATTTGGTTGCTTTTGTGGTTTTGGATGTTCCACTTTTGTAAGGTACCTCAAATCTAAAGTGAATTTCTGCCTAGGCGACCTAAAGAAAAGAGGTTTTTTACTTAGAAAAATCACAACTTTTTTGTTTTTTTTTTTTTTTTTACCAAATTGAATGATTTAAGTGGCAAGAGGTGCGCAACTAGATGGAGCACAATTTTGTTTGGGATATCAAGAGCAAACGAAGAACACCCAAGGTGCTAGAAGGCTCCAATCTCTTTAACTCTTTGGTGATATAGGCATTTATACCCTATAAAAATCTAGGGTTTGGTATGATTGATAATAGTTTGGAGTTTGGTATGGCACAATTAGACACATGAAACACTCAAGTTTTGGCACATCAATAGAAAAAATTAATAATATATAAATAAGAAACAAAGAGTGAGTCTTGACAACAAGGAAGAACCTCGTAGTGTGATGTCAAATTGCACTTTAATTTCTTAACATTCAAGAACTTGTAAACAACTCCCTTTTTATTTATTTGTGTATTTTGAGAGATCTCCCCCAATAGAAGAACCCTAGGGCATTATGCCAAGGGAGCTCCCCAATTTTTTATGTTCCCATGTTCCCACGGAAATATTTCCTTTCTACAAAGATGGGAAAGAAGCAAGGAAATGAAAAAAGAGTTGTTTAGATAAGGGGGAGGTTCCTACACTCGTGTGTTCTCCTAAGGTTTGAGAACCACCCAAAGGCTCATCGTGTCTTGAGGTGCCCCTCCCTTTGGAGAATGCATGAGAACCTCCCCTACAACCCTAAACAAATTCCAAAGTCACAAATTACAATTCAAAACAAATCAAGGTTCAAGTGTAGCTTCAAAAGTGCATCTTTGTTGCAACCTCAATGTTGGACCACTCCATACATTCAAAAAGCCACAAAAGTTTGTGGATCATGAAAGGGTACCATAGTTAGGAGATGAAGGAAATTGCAAAAAAAACCTTTTTTCCTTCGTGAAAAAATTAATATTTTTAAAAATGTACAATAATGCAATTAATCTATTTTTTAAAAAAATTCATTAATGATAAGAAAACAATCTTGCTATGTAATAACCAATATTTGCCAATTATTGAGAAAATGCATGGGTATCAACTCAACTATTATAACCCACTAGTTGGTTATTGATTTTTTGACGATTTGATAAATAACCCATCGACTTGGTATAAAAAGTTTTAAATTTTAATAACCTATTCAGATGACCTAGTTATCATCTAAGTACATTATCAATCCTAGAACACTAAACATGTTAATAATAATAATAAAAAACAAGAACTGAAAAAAAAAAAAAAAAAATTGTAAAAAAGAACTAATGTATGATGAATACTATAACTAGCAATTTTCAACTGGTTAATTGAAATTTAACTTTTATGCATAACTAGGGGCTATTACCCGAAAATAATCGAGTAAAAAATTGATATCTAAGAGTATTACTTTGATAGCAATATTGGTAACTAATGGGTTTTAATTTTTGAATTTTAAATTTTACAATTTTTGGTTGTAATGATCCATGAAAGGAATTATTTACGCAATTTGTGGCCATGTTTAATGACTATTTTTTTTTGTTAGTGCATAATGAAAGGTTCCCAATGTCACATGTATAGTATTCATCAAATATTAACACATGTTCTACACATTGGCTCCATTGTTATAATAACACAAGAAATGAATGAGAGACCATTTTCCTTCCATAATTGTACTAGAGAATTGGACTCTTGGTGGCCAATTCTACTCAACAAGTGGTCACTAGGCAAACCCAAGAAGGTGAGTTTGGTAGAGTGGAATGTGCCTTTGGTGGTCCATTCTCCCCAGCAAGTGGTTTTCTAGCCAAGCTTAGCAAGGTGAGCATAAACCCTAACTCTTGTCAGAATTGGCCACCAAAGAGCACATTCCATGACAACAAATTTGGAAGCCCAACATCATATCATGTTAGCAGCCATGGTAATTGCTACATTGTTAGTTCTAGCAATGGCTTTTTATGTGCCATAATGCTATGTGAGATCCCACCCTTCTTAAGCATCTGGCTTGTTGAGGTTTCTCCTTCCAATTTGAATGATCAAAAATGGCAAGAGCATGGACACATTGTTGCAAGGATGAGGTGAAGGATCTGAATCAGAAGCTTGTTGGGTCCTTAGCTGTGTCCTCAAAATTGAGAATACAAGTTTCAAATTTGCTCTCTACAAGCTAAATGTTCTTTTGTGAACTGTCTTGACTCTCTTATGGAGAGGGCTCCAAGTGCTGGTTGGTGACTTTCAGAAAAAGAAGAGAACAAAATTGGACAGGATGTCAGCGCTTCTTTTTCCATCTGAGGTATTCCATTCTCTCCTTTTAGTCTTGTTCTTCACACTTATGTATCCTCACACCATGATGTTGGGCTTCCAAATTTATGCTAATACTTTGGTCCAGTGTGTAGTGTAAAGTCCTCTTGTCTCATATCTCTTGATTTTGTTTTTCCCATGCTTCTATTTTCTCCCTTTCATGGTGCATAGTTTCTGCTAGTCCACTGTAGGATGTCTTTCTTCATAGATCTAGTCTGTTTACCTTTAGTAGCTAGCACTGTAGCTTGTAGTAATTGTTGGTGGCAAGAGTCCACCAATATAGATCTGCCATGTAGTCTCCCTGCTCATGTCATAGCTTAATTCTGTATATAGAGACCACTCTTTTTGTTCATCATTAATCTACCTTAAGAATTGCAGGGAACAATCCTTTTCTGGTATCAACAGTAGAATGAGAATCAAGAGTTTGAGCTGATGGAACATTGTACACATGAAGAAAATTCCTGATAAAAAAAGCAAGGAATTGCAGGTGACAAACAATCCGCTTTTGTTATCAACAGTGCAATTGAAGATTCTGTGCTCACCAAACATTGAAGAAGATGCACAATCAAAAAAGCACCTGACATAATGGAGGTTGCAAGTTTTGCAAAACCTGGCTTCAGAGACAAATGTGAGATGCGGGAGGATTGCTCATCCTCTTGAATCAGCATCACGATGTCTCACCCTGTTCAATGTACCCATTGTGATGTATTTTACATCCTAATGTACAGGTGTTGAACTGAACCCTTCGTAGTTGACAAAATATAATAATTCTCATAGAGGGAGACAAGAGTGAGATTCAGGAAGGTGGTCAGGAGAAGCTGTTTTCTTTTGCACTTGTGAGGGTATTTCTTTCAATTTTAAAGCTTGCATAAAATGACCAATTGTTTATGGTGTTTGCAAAATAAACAGAGTGCATTCATTAATATATGAAATTGACATTGACCCATTTCTGGGAGCTGATGGTGTAATTGGGTATGTTCTGTAATTGGCTAAGACCATATGTGTTGCTCTTGAAGGTCTCTGTGAACATGCATGTGACTTTCACTTTTGTTTTTAGTGATCCTATTCTTGTTTGCTTTTTTGTGTGTGGTTTTCTCTGTTCTTGAGGACTGTGTTCCTCTTTCTCCTGTTTCCTGATATGTTAGACCTGAAATCCCTATAACCTTATTGTCACATCATCTCTCAATTCTTTTGAGGCTAACTTAAACTCCTCCCTCAAGTATGGAGAAGTTCTCGGTATTTTGAAGATATCATATTTGATGTTGTTAGTGATCATGGTCAGGAGTTGAAGAAGTCAGTGGTGGGAGTCGTGGCAGCTTGTCACTGCTATCATGATGAAGGTGAGGATCTGACACTTTGTGAGTGATACTTGTAAGGTTGTGATTGCTGCTCCCTAAGTGTCAGATCCTCACCATTACCCTCTCTGTATGCCTGTCTATGCCTTGGGCTTAGATGCATGCTTTTACAGGGACAAGCTAAAATGAAACGAAACTTACCCTCACAAGCTTGTTGCAGCAGCTTGAATGAGGATACTATTAACTTTTTCAGTTTACTACCTCTCAGACGCTAGCCAACATCATGACAGAGATTTCACATTGCTTCTGGAAATGTGACCAAAACTCAGGACACAGATTTGTGTAATAGTTTTCCCAGATTTTCACCCAATTGTTATGGACTTATCTACACCCACTGTTGGGAGCTGATGAAGTCAATTTGATAGTCATGGCAGATTGTCACTGCTATTTGTGTTGAAGGTGATAGTCTGACGCTTTGTGACTCTCATAAGAATATGGCTGCACTCATTGTCATGTTACCTTCCAAATTGTTGTCATGGAGATTTCTCTGCGATTTCATAGATACATGCTAAGTTTTGGTTTTGCTGGAACTGACAGATTGGTAACTTTCAAAGTGTTGTCATGGAGATTTCTCTGCAATGCCCTAGATATATCTTATTATATGATGTGAGTTTTTGGATTCACACAAGTTCAGCTGTCAAGTACATGAGTAGTAGCTTGGAGATGATACGGTCAACTTCTGTTTTGTTTTACATTAGCCAAGGCTCCACAACACATCAGTAATTTTTCTGCAGCAACCCCAGAAACTGTGGCACAATTTGAAGGACAGAAATGGTGACAGTATATGGTACTTAGACCAATGTGGATCTTGGAAGCAGAAGCCCTTTGCCAGGTTTACATTCTTGTAAGAGGGCTAATCCATTTACACTAAGGATTCTATTGGATTGTAAGTCCAAAGTCCAAACACAACCTGCAGAGGTGGCCTAGATGAAATTGTTAAGTCTTCTGTGGTCCATTTTTTGTGAATATCCAATTCTGTGGGTAGTTGTTTCCAAAGGTCCTTTCGCATAGATTTTCTGGTTATCCAGACTTTGTTGCAGTTTTTGTCATTCATGTGGGGGATCTCCAGAATGGGAGCTGTTGTGAGTGCCATAATTTTTTGGGCAGGCAATATTTTTGCAATAAAATTGTCTGCATGAAAACTCCATCCAGTGATATATCCTCATGTGTGCACCTGCTTCTTCTCAGAGAGACACACAGATAGCCGACCAAGGTTTTGGATGGGCAGAGGAACAACAACAACAACATGGCAGCATAAGAGTGATGGGCAGAGGAAGAACAACAACAACACGGCAGTGTAAGAGTATGTTAGAACTCTGTACCCATTTCCAAGAGTGATTCTTCCTTCACATGGAGCTTATGTTTTCATGTCATTGTTGATTTCCTGGAAATGGATTAAGGGGAAAGAAAGTGTCTTTGTATGGAAAGCACGGGAAGCACTTAATAAGATGACAAGAAAAGAGGGGGATGAATGGGGATTTCGGTGTTAGAATGGCTTTTGAATCAAATGCCATCTGGTGATCATCATGGACAATTGTCTGGATGCGTGTCTGGATGATGAGTGTCTCATCATACATGGTAGGTGCTAAGAAGTGGTTCCTTGGTACACAGAATTGTTAGAGTATTTGCTTCTTTTGCTTTTTGAACTCGACATTTAGACAATGGTGTGAAGCATACATGCAAAGAATGAATTCCACAATACATTCATCAGAATTGCATGATTGCAATATTTGTCAAGTTTGTCACAACGTATAACTGAAATAATTTTCAATTTAAAAAATAAATCAATTATTGGGTAGTGAGTAGCAATCATGGAATTTTGTGAACAAGGTAACAAAAAATTTCTCTGGAGTTGTTTTAGGCTTTTCTCGGCTCACTTGTATTTGTCTTGCACTCCTGGAAGATTAGGTAAGCTGCTGGTATTCTTCATGTGTTCTGGGTGATGCAGCTTATTTGTTTTGCCTCCTAACGACATGAAAGTAGATCCACTCACACCTCATGTGTGCTCCTCTACCAATGTATACCGCATCCAAAATTGTGTGCAAGTTATTTCTGACCCTCACACATAAACGTGAAATAATGAATAGCATAAAGTCAGGAGCTATTACATGCTATCACATGGGCCAATCACACCGACCCTTTTGAAAGAGATTGTATTTTGCGCATATTTACAATTCTGAACTCAGTTTCATGTTTTTAAAACCTAAACTTCATCGAATAATTTACATGTCATCATGTTAGAGCAATTTCACTAATGCAAAGTATTTGAAACAATATCATTGATTATCATGTCCAAACACAAATGAGTCAATCACCGTGGTCACCCATTCATTAGTAGTCAATGGTGAGTTTATCACTATGACCGACCAACCAAAACAATCTTCAAATCTTTTCATGTTTTTAACACTGCATGGTACTTAGGCTACTACTTACACTAAACCCTAAACCCTAAAAACCCAATTTACAAAAGCTAAGCTCATTTTCACACCCTTGTATCGTTGACTTCACCCAAAATTTGGGATACAATTCATTTTAGTGGAACCCTGAAAGCTACTTTAATTGAAGCATTTGTCATTACCCCTACCTGTAGAGATCTTGTGAACTAACAAAAACTAAAGATTAGTCAACTAAGATCTTCTGGCAGGTCTAAATAAATAATTAACTTTAATCATGGGTTCAACAACACCGACAAATCTTCAGAAAAACTGCTCTAACGTTGTAATCCTTGCTAGTAATTGTTGGTAATTGCAGGAAGAGTGGCACTACTGTAATGAGAAGCACACCAAAATTGCTAGTAATTTGTTGGCATTTGCAGGAAGTGCGGCACTAATGAGAAGCACCAAATTGAAAGGCATAATAACACTTACTTTTTGAGCAATTGTAACAACAATTCCTCTATATTATCACTCCCTTCCAAATCTGCCCTATTTTACATTATTAGTATATAATTCTCTTCACAGAAGCAGCTGACAACCCATCTGGTTGAGTATGATGGGTTGAGTATGGAAGTACCCTGCATGATAGACCCCTAATGAGCCACATACAACAATTTTTAAATAAGCGTGACAAAAAGATTGGAGATGATATAACTCAACATGTGCACTGTGTTTTTGTCTGCCAAGAATCGGTTTTTTTTTGGCTTACTGTGAATTTGGAACAGAGAACAGGCCCACGAGAGCAGAATTTGTAATGGGCCTCCATAAACTTCTTCAGAAACTTGTGAAAAATAGTGTTGCACAAAATGCGGTTTTGTTTGTCATTGAGAGTGGAAATAATTTGTGTGGAAATTATAAAAAAATTCTGTGGAGAGATAATATAATTTGTGTAGAAATAATGTATGTACTGGTGCCATTGATGGGCCTGACTACAAAGCCTCGGTGAAAAGGAAAAGACTTCTCTTTAGTCTCACTTATGCATCTTCAAGAGTATCCTGTAAGGCATTTTTCTCATCAAGGGTAGAATCTAGCTTGAGGACTCAACAACATGGCCATTGCTTTCTTCAGCAACAACTACAACATAAATGGAATTTTTTAAAATGAAAGATATCAAAATGATATATGATATTTAAAACCGAAAGAAGAGTTTGCCTTTGAGTGAATTTGATGCTAGAAAATGACTAGAATATTTTTGATAGTTGATTTCTGAAATAATGCCACAACTACATTGTCACGACAGAGACTTGCGTATTTCTTTAAAGGTTGGGAGGATCTTACAGCCACTTGTAAGCATAAGAACCCTCCTTTCCTATACATCCTAATCTACATATGTTCACATTAATGATAACTTTGGCTCGTGTGCTTTGCAATGGATAAAGGCTAAAGCCCACCCTGAGGCTTTTTACCCTACACATTGCTTTCTTATTCGTCTTTCTCTTTTGGAAAAGAGTGAATAAAAAAAAGAGGAAAAAAGAGCGGTTGTACATCGCAAACCCCCCTGGCAGCACATCTAAAACCACTTTTACATACTTAAAGCGGGTATTTGTAAGCACAGAAATCAACAAGAGCTAAGCGAGAAATCACATAGAAACACACAAAACAGATTTTTGAAGCGCACACACACACACACACACACATATATTCTCCTTCCTAAAACACCTGATACTAAAAGGTAACGATCTCATTGTTAGGTTGAGTATAGATCCCCCTCTCAAAACACCGGATAAGTACTAAAGGCTGACAATCTCACTATTAAGTTAAGCTGAAAAAGGTGATGATTAATACTGGTTTTTATGCAAGCAACACAATCAACTGATTGTGAATAGGATTACGCAGATATTCCCTCTCAAAACACCTGATTAGTACCACAACCCAACAATCTCGCTAATAAGTTAAGTTCAAAACAGTGATGATTCTTTCATCTTGCTTTTTACGCATGTAACACAATCCACCGATTACTTGTGATACATGTGGATTCACACAATACATGATGGAAGGGTTTGGTACTTTGTGGCAGCAGAATCCGCATGGATAGTTGAGTTGAAGTGAAGGGGGTCATGTGAATTGTGATGCATCTGAAGGAGACGAGAAGGAAGTGGTTTTGGTTTTAATGGGTTAAAGAGCCCGTGTGCCATGACCACGATAATAATCAGCATCCATCCACACACAAAAAATTTGTTACATTGCTATGACAAAATGTGAGTGCAGTTTATAAGTCCTCATTCACTTAGGTCAATGAATTCATTGCTTCTTCACTAGGTCGTGTCTATTATGACTAGTGAATTCACTCAACATTCAATGAAATCATTTGATGTAAAAAGACACCTTCTATTGATGAACACTTGGGATCAATCACAAGGAGATTAAGCCACATTTGACTCTAGCCACTTACCAAAATCTTTTTACATCCTAGTTACTTGCTTTAACAATGTGTGTAAACATGGCAAATTTTTAGATTTTTTAATAAACTTTTGATGATTTTTTTATTTGAAAAAAAAGGAATAATCTACAAAACTAAATAAATATAGAACAAATATTTCCACCAAATGACAAAAACTCACACCACCCAAAACAAATTGCTCATGTAAGTGAGTAAATATCATAAGTAATTGGGTTCTGTGTAGGGTAAAGTCCCATCATGTGGGGGGCATTCTCAAAACAAGGGGGTTAGGAGAAGGTGAATAGTTGAATCCCAGCCTACCTTTTGGGAATGTCCTCCACCCTTTGGGGCTTCACCATCATCCCAAAGCACAAAGTGAAGGTTTTTGTGAACCCTAAAATGGGTAGATCATGAAACATAAGAGGAAGATGGTTCTTAGTTCTAACACCTATTCATTGAAAGGGTTGGAGAAATCTTATACCTATATATTCACTCTTAAAAAATAGAATAATACCCCTCCTCTTTTTCTAGGAGGGATAATTGCAAAAATTAGGTAACCTTCAAACACACTTAAAGAATTTTAGTGTTTTTATGTACAAATAAAATTGTTGTAGAAGATGCAATGGATGTTGATTTTCATATGTTACTTTCCAACATGTGATATTCATGTACTCTAGGGGGCCACTACTTAGACCAAAAAGTAAATGTCTTTTATACACAACAACTTTTAATCAAAACAAACACCTCCCCACCCCCCATAATACCTGGATAATGTAGCTTATTGACCTCAAAATCAAACATTTAAAATAAAATGAAAAAAAAAAAAGTTTAACTAGACAAATCTTAACATTTCTTCATCTTTTTCCTTCTCATTCTTCTGCCCCCCAAAAAAAAAATTATTAATTTTTTAAATTAGAAAATATAAATAAATAAATAACACCCTCCACCCACCACCCTCTTTTTGCCCTTCAAAAAGTAAGAGAAAACTTTAGCTGCTTTTGGGGGCAAGGGGACACGGGATGAAGACCACAGCAACATGTGTCAATGTAGTGTTTATCTTGTCGGCCTATTTTCTACTAAGTTGCCTGCATGCAATTTTCTAGCACAACCCTAAACCCTAAACCCTAAACCTCTGAATTGTCTAAAGTGCATTATCATGTTGGGTTGAAGCTCATTCATTGATACATTCTTGAGGGAAAGTTGTAATTTTGTAATTGCTTATTGGGTTGCTTTGTAAATCCACAAACTAGAAACTCAAGTACCCTAAACCCTACACCCTCATATAGTTAGGTAATTTGTTTATGCATTCTTGCCACAAGGTTTCAATTTCCCATTAGGTTTTTCTAATGCACAAACTAAAAACATTGGAGTGTCATTAGTTTGGCACCTTTGGTTTGTTAGCAAGGAAGACCATGGTGGCTCGGTTGTGTACTTACTTACACCCAATTGTGTGATCATATATTTCCTATTGTTGTCAAGGAGGCTAATCGCATCACCAAAACAAAAAAAGAAGTACGACTTGTGGTGGTGCATCCACATAGCTTCCTACTTCCGATCCTAAAGGAACTCTAAGTGAGGAACAAGAAACATGCCATTGGGGTCAATGTATGAACACTTGGTCCATTGGAGTTGTGCGATTGCTAAATAGTGAACCTTTGCCTTTGGTGAACAAAGAGAGTGTGTAGAGGTGCTTTGGGCACACCCATAATAGCTTTTTGAATTGCTCAAAAAAGGTCAAGTGTTGAGGAAAATCATATTGTGTTAGGGTTGTGTGTTGTTAGGTTTAATTGTCCTTGTGAACTTGTGCACTCTAAAATTTTTAGGGTTTTTTTTTTGAAATGATTAATTGTATGCCCTTTTAATGTGACAACCATCCTCTATAACCTTTTTTTGGGGGGTGTTTTATACCATACATTGCCTTATTTTATTGCTATGAATTTCTTAAAATTGATCCAAATCATGTCCACAAGTGGCCCTTTGTTTGTGTTAATACAATTTTTATAAAACTGGGCCCCAAAAGAACCTCCACAACCAAATGGGCCTTTGTTTGTGTTGCTACAATTTTATAAAAATGGGCCCAAATCACCCCCATAACCAAACAAACACCCATTATGCTTGTGTTATTGTAATTTTTTTTTAAACATTGAGCCAAATAACACCTCAAAACCACACCCCCAAAATACCATCATCAAACATAGCCACACATGAAGGTGATCAAAATATTTTTAATTGGCTCTCATCCACACCCAAAATTGAACTCAAAAATAAATTTTTTACTTCGATGTGCCAAAAAAAAAAGTCGAACTAAGAATCTCAACACTAGGCATTCGGTCATAAGCATTTTCAAATGTTAGACAACACGTGCCATGTCCACTAGCTAGCAAGAACATGGTTTCATGTTCTTGCTTATTAGTTTAGTTATCGGGTTATAATATCTTGAAGGTTTTGGGTTTCTTTTAGAGGATTTTTTGAAGATTAATATATTTTGGCGTGGTGAAATATTTGAGATTCCATAATTCTTCTTTTGCCTTAAGATACTTTTTAATGTAAATGGCAAGGTCACATTGTGACAAATCCCTTGTTTGGGTTGTTTGGTGGGTCTTTTTTTTTTTTTTTCCCCCCTCTCTAGGGATAAATTTGATTTGCATAGCACAAATTTGGTGTGTTTGCCTTTTGTTTTTTCTGACACATTTGGGGTGTTTTGTGTTTTTGCACTTACACAAAAAACACACTCATACAAGGCTAAGAATAACCACTTGATAATTAGTAATATGATCACAATAATTGGAGGAAAAAAAACATTCAAGGTTTTACATGATGTTTATTTTAGCTTGGACAAATCTTGTTTCCTACCTTGCTTTAAAATTGTTGGGTCATAGGCATACTTATATGCAAAGCATGGATTAAAACCACCCTCTAAAAAAATTCCAAACACCCCTAAAAAAAGAAAACAATAGTCAAAATCCCATTAAATAAGGGGAGAGAAGACTCTTTCAAACCCCCCCCCCCCTCCCCACAAATTGTTGCTTGCAACTCTCTCTATAGGACCACCACCACCACCTCACTTTTCAAAAAATAAAATAAAATAGAACTACAAAGTCCAAAAGGCACACACACCTAGAAACCACCCTTCTTTTCCCCACCTCATGCTTCTTTTTCTTTTCTTTCCAAGGTGAATTTAAGTGGGGGGGAAAGGAGCAAGTACCTAGGTAGAACTTCCAAAAACCATAACCTAGAAAATAAAAAAGAAAAAAAGAAAAAGAAAAAGAAAACCCCCCCCTTTCTTTTTTCTTTTTTCTTTCTTCTAACTTTCTTTTGTTTAGGGCAGACCTACAGTACTGCCCCTAAACCTAGGACGCATAGGTACCCTAGCAGACGCCCCGGGCAGTCAGCTCTCGACTTCGTCCCTCTCACGTTGCAGACGTCCGAGCTTGTTTCTCGGTGCTTGTTCCTCGCAATTCTCCCGTGAATTCGGGTTGCGCTTGCCATGGTCGTGTAGGAAAAGAGTGTGTTTTTGTCGCAGAACTTGGAGTGAAGTAAATCACCCAACTTTCTTTTATCGCGGAAGAATAAGAAGAAGAAGAAGAAGAAGAAGTAGAATTCATTCATTCTTCCTTGGAACTACACAAGAAGAATTCATTCTTGGTGTAAAGGGAATTCGGGAAGAAGGATTCTCGGTTTTGCATCTCTGTTGATATTCTCATGTTATTTTTGTTGTTTTTTTTTTTTTTTTGTTTCTGTATCATTGAAGGTTGTTAGGTTTTTTTTTGGGGTCGTGGGTCTTTTTGGGTTTTGCTTGCATGCTTGTCGGTTTCGCTTTCTATGTCTGTGTGCTGGGTTCGTTGTGAAACGGAGGGCTTAGCGAATGAAATGGAGGAGATGGACGGGTGTTGGTCATTTTAGAAGCGGATCGCGTAGTAGAGAAAAAATTGCGAGAAAGAGTACAAACCCAAAAACAAAACAAAATCGCTTTCTGGAGGAAAGTGCACCTTGATGAACCCAAAAAAACACTTCGTGTTTTGTTCCTTCATCGTGAGGGAGTTTGATTGACCTCTGGCATTGAGACGAGGAGGAATCGAGAAATCGAGAAGGTGGAAGAGGAGGAGGAATCGAGACACTGTTCAAAGGATTGATTGAATGAGAAGAAGAAGAAGAAGAAGAAGAAGAAGAGAATGCCTCTGATCAGGTATGAATTGAGGTGTGAGCACGGATTAGCAAACCCGGAGCTATACAGAGCACCAGCAGCAGCCGCAGCAGCATCAGCAGCAAGTGATGATGACCATTCCTCCTCCTCCAAAGCCTTGTTGGAGGGTGTGGCTGTTGCAGGCCTTGTGGGCATTGTTCGCCAGCTTGGTGACCTTGCCGAGTACGAGAACCTTTTCTCCTCCTCTCCTCCATCCCATGTCTAGTCCCACACTTTTGTGCACGGATTGTCCACCACCCAACTTCTGTTTTCTTCTTCTGCTTCTTCCAAGAACCCCCAACTTGCTGATCAGACTGCTGCTGCTGCTGCTGTTCACAAGAAATTCTTACAGTTTTCATCGAATTCTTCCCATGTAGACCTGTCAGCTGTGATTTCTCCTGAAGATTTTTTTTTTTGGTTTTCTTTGGTGGGTGATAAAACCAGATTTGCAGCAGAGATTTTCCATGATCTTCATGAGCAATTGAGAACCTTGAGAGTGCGGGGTGATGGCTTGACATCAAGAGTACTGAGACTGGAGACAGAGCTTCCAGCAGTGGAAAAAGCATTACGGACCAGCACTGATCAATTCCGCTACGCATATATTGCAGGTAGGTTTACACATTTTCTACATACTATGCCTTATGCTGCAGGTAGGTAGCACATTATGCACATGGGGTTATATACAAGGATCTAATCAGTAACCCCACTTGACATCTTTTCTTTTGGCAGTGCAAAAACTCTCTTTGAAAATGTTGTTTGTTTTTTTCACATTGCAAAATTCTTATGTTGTTTCTTTTCACATTGCAAAAGTTCTCTTTGAAAATTGTTTGTTTGCTTGTTTGTTTTCTTGAGGTAAAGATTGAAAGGTTTTTGCCGAAGCTTTTCTGCTCTTGAGAAGCTAATTTAGGTTTCCAAAAAAGGGAGGAGGGATGATGCATGCACCCATCATGCTTGTGGATGTGATTTTCACACTAACCAAAATATGTACTTAGCAAGGGTTTTGTTGTTGTTTTGTTTGTGGTAGGGGCACAATGGCATCCAAGCTCTCGGACTGATCAAAACCATTGCACAAAATTGGACTTACCGAATTTTATTCACAATTATTATGAAAATTGTCATGGACCTCCACGCCTCTTTCTCCTTGACAAGTATTGCCTCTCTAATTTTCTTTCCAGCTTATACTTCAAATAAATTTGGCTACAATCAGAGAATATCGGGTTTGGGATTTAAGAATGTACCCTCTTTCTTCAGGGGATCTACAATTAAGATCTTGAGAGTTTAATGTTTTATTGACCAAAGAAATTTGTTTCCAATCGGATTTATTTTTCCAATTGGATTAGGGTGTTGTAATTGATGGGGACTGGGAATTGGATACCAGGTTTGACGAGGGAGGAGAAGGCGCATGTATGAAACGCTACACTGATCCTTCATTTTATAAGAGAGTATACATTCAATCTCAATCCAAGAAGGTGCTTCCTCTCTGTGTGTGTTTTCTTCCTTGGGAGTAGCAAATTGTGGCAGTGTGTATGACTGGTAGAAGAGGAGTGGTGTGTTTGGAATCATCATCCATATGCCCATTTTTCTCAGACATTTAGCAGCATCAAGGAGTACTAGCATGTGTTAAGGGGTACGTGTATCACTATGCTGAAATTGATTTTGATTGGTTGCGGGTGTTGCAAGTTTCTAGAGGAGTAGGCATGCCTATTTGCAGTCTCCACAGCTGATTTAATATGACCTTGTCTTCAATAGAAAAAGAAAGAGAAAAAATCTGATGAGCTGGTAATGATGGGTGGGAAGCTTAGCAAATCTACAATTGCACTCATTTGAGGTTTTGACAATAATATACAGCTTGAGTATTATTGACATTGAGGGGAACATGATTGGGTGGCTTCAGGAAAGAGACAGATGGAATGAAAATGGACAGGAAATTTCAGTTTTGGGTCCATCTCTTTGTTTCAGGTCTATGATCGAATCATCTTTGTTGACCCATTTTGCTGAAGAATTATAGACATTTCCCCTTCTTCATAAAATATTTGACAAATGTTTCTCCATTCTATTTTGAGTGTGTGCTTCTATTCACATGAACCTGCCTGGAGCTCAAGTCAACTGTGAGTTTTGTTCACAGAGTGTACAAGGGTCCCTTTTTTCCAATCATATTCCTGAAAGAAATCTTCTTCTTTTTGTCTTTTGGTTCTTCAAAACAGCCACGTGGAGGGATGTTCATCAATTTGTGCCAAGGAGGATGATGGCTCTGGAGTTGTTGATCCTCCAATGCATGTGGAGCAAGATCAACATCTAGACCCTATTGCCGAGAATATTAGTCCAATAGTGGGAGGAGATGGGGATGACACTTACACAACAGAAATTAGTGCTATAGATGCTGATGATGATGAAGCAGACCAGGTTCTGAAGGTATCATCATTACAGGAAGGTTTGGTACAAAATAAGCCAGAGGTGGAGGGTAAAATCTCTCTGAAGGAGGAGAAAGAGCAGCAGCAGGAGGAGGAGTCTGGCAGTAGTGATGGTGAACAGTTTGTGGATGCATTGACTACCATGGACTCTGAAACGGAGTCTGAGGATTCTGAAACTCAAGCTCTGCATGACCCATATACGGATGCAGTATCATTGCCATTGCCAATGGATGTGGTGCATGTAGAATTGGCAAGAGAGAAGACATTATCAGAAGGTGATGATGATGGCCTCAAGGGGAAGAAGCTTCATGACAGAACAAGCACTGAAAAAGAGCTTCTGGAAGTCACAGAGAGTCTTGAAGCGTTGAAGCTACAGAAAGACAAGTTTCATGTGCTGAATGCGGCTTCTGAAACTCAAGCTCTACAGCCTGACCCACATACAGATGCAGAGATGGTTTCATCGTTGTCAAATAGTGTTGTGTTACATACAGAGGAAACCCCAAACCTAGAAAAAGAGCTTCCAACACAAGCCTTGAGTCTTGTAGGTCGTTTGAAGCTACAGGAAGAAGACTCATTGGGACTTCAAGAAGACGATATTCTGGGGTTTACACCCATAAGCCTTTTGGAGGTAGATGATGACCTTGGGTATGAAAAATACAGCCCCTTGTGTTCTCTGATAGGATCAACACCATCTTTTCTTAACCACTTTGCACATAAGACACATATGGATCAGACTTCTGAAAGCAAGAAGAAGGCTCCAGAAGAAAAAGAAAAAGAAGCCCTTGACCTTCAAGAGCAGCTTCCACAAAGGAGGAGAACTTTTGAGGAGAGGCTCCAAGAAGGTTTTGACCTCAACACCAACAAGGAGTCAAATTCTACATGTGTGTCTGTGCAGGCACCAAACCTTCAACAGTCCAAGCCGGATCATCAATCAGTTAGCTTACCAGAGGCTCCAGAGAGTTTCAAGAGTGATCACAACACAACACAAAATGGGGATGTACATTCTCAAGATAGCAGATCACCAACAGTGCTCAATGAGACTCAAATTGTGGAGCAAATTGACAACAACAAGAAAGGAACCAACTTTGTCCCATACACTGCAGTAATACCTAATGGCATTTCCAGCATGGTGGAGACAACAATCACCACCGATGATTGCGCTGAGTACAGAAAATCTGTTGATGAAACCCACCATCCCTTCACAAGCTCCTCTAGCCCCATGTCATATTCAATGTCTGAAAGCCCATCTCAGGAGTCTCTTAGTTTCCATGCAATCCTGCATTCACCAGTTACATCACCTTGGTCAAAAGTGTCATCATCCTGTGTGCTGCTTGATTCTTCAGAAAGTGATGATAGCTTCAGGATTCACTCCATACAATCACCACCACTTGCGTCACTGCTTGCTGCTTCGTCACCAAGCCACTCAATACCAATTGAGAAACATTCAGATGCACAGGAGTTGTGAAGGAACCTGCCATGCACACAGTTGCAACATACTTACATCTTTGGGGAAGAACCCTCAAATTCAAGGGTAAGACCCCAAAAACCCCTCATCTCTGGAGATCTTTTTTTTGTTGCAAAGAGTGTTGAAGGTTTGCCATCATCTCCAGGCTATGGTACTAGAAAGATGATAGAAACAGTTATTTGGACAAAGTGAGCATTTAGATCAACAAAAGCTGTAAAAATTAGCTTTAGTTTCAGTCACTTGTACTTAACTTCTTGTGGTATCAAAGAAACTCAGGAAATCAGTCTGACAAATATATCCAGTGTATTCTGTGCAGGCAAACAACAACTTGGATGTGTATCTTATGCAGTTGACACAGAGTTTCAGAAGGTGGTGAACATAATGAAGAACTAATTGGTGATATATGGCTCTTTTTCAAGCAAACATTTGCTAGCACATGTTCACCATTGAAGACGGCTGTAGTGAAAAGGGCAGGGTGAGGAGTTTTTCATTACACAAATATACGATTAGTGTTGCTAGGTTGAATTAGAGATCCACGAGTTTAATTCATTTACTGTGTAAATTGAGAAATCCTTATATGGCAGGCTCAATCTCACATTTGTGACTGTTACTACTGGCTTATGCTGAGCGTATATGATTGTGATCCAAGTGCACGGCAAGTTGGATGACAACATATATACCATAACAAACCACATTGAGAATCTTGATGCTCTGTTTGGCTATCAGGTCACGGGTTACAAGCCACAACTTTCATTTTATGTGCTAGTTAGCACAAGTTACCGATGTTGGCTGTGATTGGCACAATGATTCTGTAACCCTGCATTTCTTGATAAAAAGATCATAGCCACTCCCTTTGTGAATGAAACCAGGGCATCTTGATTCTCATTATGCCCAATAACTGGCGGGAGGTCAGTTACCTAGTTGATAATTGTGACATCAAGAATGCGCATCGTCACATGCTCCATCTACAATATTAACTGAATTGTAAGAAGGTGAATCTGAGCTTCTCCCAACTTCAGAATGTCACTCAACCCGAGAAATTTCAACAGTAGACATGTATGTTGTGTCAAGTGGGAGGCACATACATCAATGAAGGAAAGAGTTTTCACTCTTTTTTTCCCAAAGGCACATAAGAAATGACATGCAATTTTCCAGACAAATCCCGCTCTATTCCTTCTTGCATCATCAAACACACACTAACCCCAACAACAACCACACATCTCTCTAATTAAGATTGCAAAGAAAACTCCACAACAATAGTTTGAAGGTAACATGACAAGAATGGGTGTGGAGTGTAGTGTGCACCTCCTAGCCTTGGACTTACACCGATGCTACAATCCACCTAGGAGAATCGCTATATAATGACATCTTTGACAATCCTGATTTTTCCTATCATGAATATATAGAAAAACCTTTGAATGAATATTTTATTGAATAAAAATGATAATTCTATGTATTCATTATTGATTAAGTTTGTAATCTTTTCATTAGTTCTTTTTTGAGAATCATTAGTTAAAAATTCAATTTGGGACTTCATTAATTATATGGGTATATGATTTATTAACATTGTCCTAATTACAAATGTCATTGCTTGATGATAAATCCTAATAAACTTACAATATAAAATTTATGATGTCTTTTTATATGAGTCTAAAATATCTTTGCAACTTGTGAAAACTTTTTAAATTGTTATTGACATTGTAAAAGAGGATTAAAAATGAAAAATGTTGTCATGGAACAAACATGAATAATATGTTCATAATAATCATTTTAAAAATTTTATTTTAGACATTACTTAAATATTTTCAAAGGTAGCAAATATATATATATATATATATTATTCAAATTCATTTATTATCATCAACTAATTTTGAATGATTTTAAATATTGTGATTTTACATATGAAACACAAAAATAAACTCAATTTAACATCATGTTATCAAACCTTTTTATTAGAATTGATATTAAAGTACACACATATAATAATTAGTTTAGCTCTAACTAGTTTAGTTTCAACTTAAGTCTAACCTCAATTAAACTTAGGTTTAGTCTCTAGGGTTTATTTACCTTTAACCTTTAAATTTAACTTGTAAGTTTAGCTTTTACGTTTAGCATTTACATTTAACCTAAGTGTAGCCTTTAAGTTTAACTTAAATTTAACCTACATTTTATTTTCAGATGTAGGGTAGGTTTAGCTTTTGTTTAACGTTCAAGTTTAGTTTATGTTTAGTCTTTAGAGGTTAATTAAATTTAATTGTGTTTAATTAGGTTTATCCTAGGTTTAATTTCTAGGTTTAAGCTTTAAAATTAGCCTTTGAATTTAGTTTAGATTTAAACTTTAATTTTAGCCTATATAGGTTTACCCTATAAGTTTAACCTAGGTTTAACTTTAGCATAGGTTTGCTTTATAAGTTTAGCTTTTAGGGTTAAATTAGAATTAATGTTTAGGTTTAACCAAGGATTAACCTCTAGGTTTTAGCCAAAGTTTTGTTAGGTTTAACTTAGTTTTAACCTTTAATTTTACTTTTAACATTGGTTTAGGTTCATCTTTTAGCTTTAACCTTTATGTGAACTCCAAGTTTAGCTTCTAAATCTAACCTAGGGGTTTAACAATTGAAATTAGTCTTTAGGTTTAGCTTTTATTTTTAACCTAAATTTAATCTTCAAGTTTGACCTATGTTTTACTTTTAAATTTAGCCTTTAGGTTTAACCTAGGTTTAGCTTTAAATTTAGCTTTTATGTTTAGCCTAAGTTTAGCTTTTGAATTCAACTTCCAAGTTTAGCATGTCAATTCAACCTAGGTTTAACTTGTAAATTTAGCATTTAAGTTTCACTTAAGTTTAATCTTTACATTTAACCTTTAGGTTTAGCCTCAAGGGTTTAACCTAGAAATTTAACCTTTAGATTTAGCTTCAAAGTTTAAACTAGGTTTAATCTCTAAATTTAACATAAATGTAGTCTCTAAGTCTTTAGGTTTAACCTCTAAGTTTAACCTTTAAACTGAACATGGGTTTAGCTTTTAAATTTATTCTAATTTAGTTTTTAAGTTTGACATCTAGGTTTAGCCTTTAAATTTAGGCTTTTAATTTAACCTACACGTGTTTAGATTATTCTAAATTAACCTACAATAGCTTAGGAAGACTTCGCTTAACTTAAACTAAATTTGATAAGTGGCCTAAGCTAGTTTATGTCAACATAGGTCAGCTTAAGGGTGGCCTAGGTTAGGCTAGGTCAACTTAGGTCAACCTAAGGTTAACTTAGGTTTAAATATGTTAGTGTTTATACTTTGCGATAATGAATGGTGTTATAAATAAAATGTTGTGATGGATTGGTCAAGGACTTGAATCTTCACAATTGCAACCTAAGAACCCAAGCCTTGTCTATGTAGTTTTACTTATCTCACTCTAGGTTTGTTTTTAATGTAAAATGGCCTATGTTAGCTTTTAAAACTAAGTCCCTTAGCATAGACTTCTTAGCCTAAATAGCCTCCTTGTTAGGCTTTTAGGCTAGGTCACCTAACCTAAACCTTCTAGTGTAGGTTAAGCTCCTTGCACCTTTGTTGCCGCGGGCATCACACAATTGGACCATAAATATTCAATTCCATGCAACAATTCATAAGTGGTTAATAAATTCTTTAATTTCAAACAATTAACAAATTAATTTTGAAAATTATAATTTTCATTTTAAAAATTAAATGTTAATTGTTAGATGTATAATTATTATTCAATTTAATATTACAAAAGTCAACAAACATGATCACATGATCTTTCAAAATCATGTTCATACATGGTATGGCATAAATGACTATGGTCGCAATTTTGATAAAATGGCATAAATAACAAATTTGAATTGATTATGCTAAAGCATATATGATTAAATTTTATACTCATAAATGGAATCATAAATGGCCTTTTGGCATCGTTCATAAATCACATGTTTGTTGACCCATTATCATTGTGTATCACATGAAGGTTTTGAAATCTTTGATAATCCCTTTGTACATGTCATTTAAGATTGCATGATTCACATTCAAGTGCACTTGTGTTTCACCTTTTTATTCAACTATACATTTAATCTTAATCAATGTTTTGAAACATGAATTTTAAGGTATAATTAATTTTTTTAACTTGAATATGTTTTGAACTTAAAAGATATGCAACATTTGAATAGTGGTTTCAATAAATTCAAAGTGTATTATTCAACTCATGTAAAAATGTTGATAGTTCAAGAAATGTGAAAAAAATCATTAACCCATTTAAGTATGATTGCAAAGCATTGTGTTGCATATGTTTCAATATATTATAATAAGAACAACATGTAACTTGTGAGTAATGTTTTTAACATATTGAAAGTGAATGGTTTAACTCATGTACACATGTTGATAACTGAAGAAATGTGAAATTTTAAATTTATTTGTTTCAATATAAATGTGGGGTTTTAAATTATACTATATATTTTAATAAATTATGGTAAATGTAAAATGCAACTCATAAGCAATGGTTTCAACATGTTAAAAGTTGATGGTTTAATTCGTGTACCATATTGATAGTTGAAAAGATATTCAAAAAATCACTAACCCATTATATTGCATTGTTTAAAGAAAGTTAATGGCTACTTCAATTTCCAAATCAACAATTTGAAATTATTAAAAATCAAATAAGACCTAAATTATATTCATAATTGAACACCATAGTGAATGTAACAATAGTGAACAATGTTGACTATTAATTAGTGTAACAAATCACTTGCAAACTTAAAATGGCTACATGCAATTGAAATGTAATCAAATGATACAATAATCACAATGTGTGGGGGTGGAAAAAGACCAAATTTGTTCTTGTAATGTTGATACAACAAAGTAACAATGTGAATGGAAACATTCATGAAATCATAATGACATAATGAAATGAACATGTGTAGGTCAAGGAAGACTCTCATGGAATGTTAAATTGGACATCACGATGGAAGCCTCCATTTTTTGTTTAAACCAGCAATTTTCAACTAGCTATTTCACATATTTTTGTTGAACAAATTGTAGGAGTTAACAAAATGGAGTTTCCAACACCTATTAAATGTGGAATCTTGGTTTGTCCTTCAAGGTGCTCAAATGTTTAGTACAAAGTTATACTTCAAGATTAATAACTTGAAAATAATGTTGATGAGGTTTGTGGGAGTTCATTCACAATTGGGATCCAAACTCCCATGCAACTACAATCTATGATTTTGTGTTTGCTACAATGGGGCGATTTCAATGGATGCCACATTTGGGATCAACAATGTGAAATTTCATTTGTTCACATTGATGATTTTTGATACACATGGCATAGGAATGCTAGTGGCTTGGATCATCACAAGTCGACAAAAATGTGAAAATTTGGTGAAAATTTACTCCACTTTTGGCAAAACTTTTATCACACATGCCTAAATGGAAACCCTTTTGTTTCATTGTTGATGATGCCTCACTACTACAAAATATGGGAGCTGTTCACTGGTCCCCATTCATCAGACTAGTGAATTCACTCAAAATTTACTAAAATCACTTGGCATACAGGGACACATTTTGTTGTAATGGGCCCACAAGATTTGCACACAGGATTTGATGAATACTAAATTCCCTCCATCATTCCTTTGTGTATAATGTTTCAATATGCATGATGTGAGAACTTTGAATCCTTCAAGGTGCTCAACTGTTGGTTGCAAAGCTTTACTTCAAGATTGACGGCTTGAAAATACAGTGGATTAGGGTTGCAGTTTGTGTGGCGTAGGGTGTGATCAGATCCAAACAAACACCTATCTTCATATATAGATGCCAAAAAATCAACAAAAGTGAACAGGTTTAGGGGAATAAATGTTTTACTGCAAAGAAATGATTTTTACCATCTCTGTGCCAATAGTGCTACATCAGACTCCAGAGACTTGCTCCATTATCTCTGCCAATTGTTGATAGTTTTTTTTCCAATATTTGATTCGTTTTCTCTTTTATTTTGTTTTTGTGTGTGTCTGCATGTGTACATGCACAGGTGGTGTTTTCGAAGTGACAATTTGCTTTTACTCTCTTCATTTTGTCTGTGAACAATACAGATATCAGAAATGCATTCAGAGCGATTGCTTCTTTATTTTTTATTTTCATTTTGGGTAATGATTTATCTGCAGAATCATGGATGGATTGCCCTTTTGATTGCATCAGTTGATCTATTTCATTAAGCAAATCTAATTGCAAGTTTCAAATCACTTGGATGTTATATTAGGAATGTGCTAGGAATGGGTGGTGGCTTTCTTGTAAGGATACAAAGGTCACATGCATGAGACAAAACCACCTATGGCAATGTGACATAAGAAAGAGTGAACCTTCTAAATCCTATACTTGCGAGATGTAACACATATATCCCACTGGGCTCCAAGGTCCACATTGGACTGCTTCACCAAAACATCTGTTAATTTGGAACATTCGTTAAAATACGCAGAGAGATGCATGCAGACTTGCTCATGTATATCTCGGATGAGTGTGAATAACAGATCTGAAAAAAACTAATGGTTTCAACTCAGAATTCATTGAAAATACATGAGGCTCTATTGCACAAGGAATAACAGTAGAAGTGATCAGAACTGCTCAATATATCTTGATGTGCATGGGTGCATAGGCTTGAAAGAGCTGTTAACACATACAGTGCTATTTCACAGCCTTACTAGAACAGCTACTAGAAGGAGACTAACTAATGATTGCACACAAACCAAGAGATAGGCCATGAAGAGGGACCTCCTTTGCAATTCAGTTTGTGGTTACCATCTAAGAGCAAGAAGAGAACACCATGTATGGATTGGGAGCTGAGGAGTTGCAAAAGTACCACCAGGAGCCTCTAGCTGCCCAAGCCCCAATCATTGGTCAGCCAGAATCATCCCCTTTCCAACCTTCACATTTTCCCAAAGGTGGAGAGATATCAGTACTGGTAGTGGGTTCCCAATTTCACTGTCATCTTCGCTAAGCTTTAGCTAGTTGCTAACTTCACAACCACAGAACAAATGCTAACATTACTGTTGCACATACTGACAAACCACATCCTGGTACATGCACACATAATAGATGACATTTAGGAGTACTACAGCAGGGTTTGCTGGTTGTTCTGGTACCTGTGCGAATGTAGATGAATTACATTTACAACCATAGCTCAGTGTTAGCTTGCAGTGGTTTCAGTTCCTAAGCTCTGATAAATCATGGATCATTGTCCAGATACACCGCCATTCAGGAGTAACCTCCTACACATAACCAGACACCACAATGTTTCCAACACTCTTTTCACTGATGATGTTCCTCAAACTCTGTTCCCTGAAATCCATTACCATAAAAATCTCAATGAAGCTCAGCAAAAAAAACTTGGTGTGCGCACTGGAATTAGCTGTATGCACACAACCTCTCTAAACACAGTACAGCAAGTGAAAAGAATTTGTCACTCACTCACATTGTGCTCAGTTCAGGTGAGGTCATTTTCGCAAAGACAAGAATGAGTGCAGTCATTACCATGTGATCGTCACTCACAAAGCATTAGACTATTGTCACCTCAGAATGAATGGTGGTGGCAACCATGACTAGGAACAACACCCAAAAGGGAAGATCCTTCCATAAAGTAACAATGATTGTAGCATACTAAGAAAGCTGTGGCCCCCCTTCACTGAATCATTTTTACCTGCTTCAAGCTCCGTTACTGGAGCAGCCAAATCTCCAATTTATCAATTGCATAGCCTGTCTGGTGCTAACTAATTAAGGCTGGAGGCACTGACACCTATCAAAATTCAAGAGATTAAGAACCAGTATCAGGAAGCCTCACCAGTCACTAGGACTTACCAATAGGTTTACGTAAGCTGCCATTGCTCAGGATCGCCCTCAGAATCCAGATGTTACTCTGACATGATGTGTGTGAAGTGCCAAGTTCATCTTTTCCCAAACCCAAGAAAGAGGAAGTCAGGACTAGACAGGTTCATAGTCTTGAAGTTGGGTAGCATACATATTGTTCAACATTCTCAATAGCAAGGAAATCAACTAAACTCTCATTGCTCCAAAGAGAAGGGCTCGCTTTGGCATGTTCAGCAGCAGACTGTTGATGTTCTGCCTTTATGGTGAAAACCAGTGTTTGCTGTATCTCAACCATGCAAAACCCATTCCAAGTTGTCAGGGCAGTTGTACCAAACGGGAACATGTAGTTCACAATGAATAGTAGACCCAAGACCATGTTTATAATAACAGTAAAAGATCTGCCATGTGGATTTAGGGTTCTACATTCCATTAAACTGATATATATCTACAACATTGGAGAGAAAACTCATACAACACTTTTGGCTACCTCCAAAGTGTTAGTTCCAGCAAAACTCAATTCTGCACCAACAATTTCATCAGCACCTTAAGGGTGTCACTCACAATGTGTCAGATCATCAATTTCACTATTAATAACTTGGTGAATGGTTGCCATGACTCTCCATTAACTGCATCAGCTACCAAAAGTGTGTGTAGATATGTTTAGTGTAACTCTCCCAGATTTCAGGCAAACAATCATGGATTAATCTGCATCCCAAGTTTCCATCACATTTTCAGAAGCAATTGGACAAGACTCAGTCATGAGGTTGGCTAGCACTCAAGAGACAGACTGATTAGAATGGACAATCATGGTCAGAGAAGTTATTACCCAGAAAGGAGCACCAACCATTGAACACCATCTTTCCTTGAACCAACTTGCAAGCATAGGAAGGTATCTCCAGCTGAAGTAAAAGAACTTGACACTGCATGAGTCCACCTACCACAAAGTAACAGCTCATAGGTTCCAGAGGACACCAGCTAGGAAAACTGCTGGTTCTCAGTAGAACCTAAATAAGGCAAGGTTCATAAACCTACGATCCAATATATAAATTTCCTCATTTGACTGTCAAGCACATAGTGCTTGTAAGACAGCAGAACCAACTTTTACTTTTATATTTCTTTGGCAGGTTCCAACACAGCCAAGTTGCTCACCTCTCATCAGCAAGCACCACTTTGAGATCTGGAGTAGGTGCTTCCTCCATGCTGAGATCACTGCCTTCAACCACAAGACAAGGGAACTAAGCTCTCTATATATATCAGCACTTAATGATGAAGCATTATTTTAGGTCCAGCCTTCCAGAATGTGTGACTGCATGTGTGCATTGTTGCCTTCTCACAAGCCAAAGCCAAAACAGGTGTTGGTGAAGGATTTCAGTAATCTCTAAAGTACACAGAATCATTTTGATGTGCTTGGGCACAAACCAACCCCCACACTCTCACCAATTCCTTCTGAAGTTCTGAAAGTGTCTTCTCTCTGAGCTTTACAAGTAAGGCACCCACTAGGATTCCCTCCCACCTCTCTTCTCTCCTATATTCCTTGTGGTTCCTGTATGCAGCTCTGTCAGCATCACCAAGTTGCAATCTCATAAGCAAATGCAAGTTTTTTGTTGTGACATTGCCAGCATTTCTTTCAACAATGTGAGAAACATATCTATGAGATTGCAGAGAAAAATCTACAAAAGTGGTCTGAAGGTAACTGTTGCATCAGATGTAGCAAAACCAACATAAACATGACAAGAATATGTGTGGTCATACTACCTTCTGAGTAAACTCGCAACTATCATCTCTTGCACTACCAGGGTGAACAGAATCTCTTCCTAAAAGTGAATTGTCATCTACATGTCCCTGTAAACAAGCTGCATCGACCTCCTGAAGCTCATGAAGTTTTCGTAGATGGGGGGTGCTTGGCCTCTCTTCTGAAAATAACAGGTCTATATTCCTTCCTTTACCAGTAAATTGCGAGCCATGGGCTTCACAAGTGTCAACTTGAAAATTAACCATAATATCTCCAGACTGCAATGAGACATGGGAGTGCTACCTCTGTTTCTACCCTTCTCTATATCAGTGATGGTGCCTGCCACATGCTGTTCCAAGTCAGCTCTACATCTGCTCATGACCTTAATCACTGGTTCAAGTTCCTGGTGTGTTGGCACTCCATTCTGATTGCCAGTGACAGCATGTGGACTGTCATGTGGCAGCACCTGAAAGCCCACGTCCACCATTGCTTCATCCTTTGTGGCAACAGGAGGGCTCTTTGGTTCAGCCACAACTAAAGAGCTGTTGACAACCACCAGCTTCTCCTGCTCCTTAACTGACAAGCGCCCATTCCCCAGATGTTGTCTCTGGTCACTATTCCTCTTTGCATATTCTGGACTTACGAATCCAACATGTCATATTGAGAGGCGTCGCCCTCTCTTTTGGTCGTAACATTAATCCGAGTCCAAGCTGAGTTTGAAGTGCTAGGGCTTCGTCGAGGGGATCTGTCTTCGGAGGGTATCCCATCTTTTGTATCCCTGACATTCACGGGAAAGCTGCAATCTTCTAGTCCCACACCTCTTCCTCTAGAAACTGCCTGACTTGAAAAGCTTTCACGTGCATCGCCATTGGAGATATGGACTTCGCAGGAGTGCCCATGACTGCCGAAAACAGCCATCAAGGCAACTTCAGGAATAGTGAATACTTGTGGGGCCACATGAAGTTATCTTCACTTGCATCGACAGATAACCTAAACTTTTTGCCGATTCTAAATCTGAGAAGAAAGCCAATTCGTTTGGTGCTGAACCAAGAAAACGACATGTTATTTCCTAAAACCAACATTGCAACTTGCAAGCATTAGGCAAAAGGGCCAGGGGTGAACCGGCACCCATAGTGCACACTTCTACAACGGTAAAAACCCCAAAATTCATGTAAATTGCTTCTGAATCTTGTAAATATCCAATGCTGACACTAAAGCAGGGTCTCTCGGTCCAAATCTAACATTCTTGGTTTTAACTTGGTCACTAAGAGGCCTCGCTCAAGAAGGTGACGGTACCAGTGTGGATGCTGGTTCATCCTGGCCCACCCAAGGCTAAATGAAAGTACTTACAGTTGGAATCTAGGAACACTTGCAGGCTAGGTTATTAGAATGTCATGTACGCGTTTGTCAATACACCCACGTGAACAACAAACTGGCAACCAGTGGTTCAGTTGGTGATGCAGAGGAAAATGTGAGCGAGGGAACTTCCCCAAACGTAAAAATTCCTCGTATGTGGGCCCAACCGTGGAGGAAGAAAGCGCAAAGCCAAGAGCATCATCACCACAGCTTTGGACAGATAATGGAACGACCTACCACGCCCCCAAGGGCCGTCCCGACATTCGGGAACTAATGGCCGCGGTCGAGAGTTCGATTTGTCGATTCGGAACTTGTTGCAACGTACACTTGCGGACGATCTGGTAATATGCTTCCTTACTTGTTCTATGCAAGTTTTCCGGTTCCTTGATGCTATCAGTGTATTGTGTTTTGATGGAAGTTCATGCATGTGTGGTTCATGTAGTGAACTCAACCTTCGAGCCACTTTGGGTGTAGGTGAGGGTGTCATCATCAGTACACATTATCATGTGTCCCATGTGCTGCATATGAGGGATCAATAGGTTTGTTTATCTGAAGCCAACTTTAGTATTTGGGGATGTTGAAAGGAAACCATGGTATGCTCTTATTCTGCAAGCCTGCAACCTTCTGGAGGGAACCTTGTTGGACCTAGGAAGGCCACAAGCAGCAGTGATGTATCACATTCCTTTGTATTATCCCTATGAAGCTGTTGAACACAACAACTACTGAGTTGTACTGTCTGAAACTGGTGGTTATGACGTGTGGTTGGTTGTTACAGTCTTTTCTTAGGGACAACCCATGTTATTGATAAAAGTTGGTTTGATGACAGGAATGATTGCCAGCTTGTTTGAATGTATCACAGGCTACTCTCCCCCCCCCCCCGCCCCCCCCCTGCAGTGGTGTGCACCTTTGAACTTATACTTATCCTCGTTGATCCAAGAGTTAAGACCTCTTTGCATGGAGCTTACGTCCGGTCAAGGACTGCAAGTTCATGCACAGACATTTATCTCTTATGCGACAAGAAAATTCCATGTTATTGAGCTTTTGAGCCATGTCAAGTGGTCTTATTGTTGGACCATCCGAAGGAGTCTACATAGAGAACCTTCAGACAATCTTTTGGGGGAGCTTCAGAATGTTATAATTTTGCTGACAGTTGGTTTGCTGTTTTGTAGTGAAGGTCAAGTCCAGGAAGAGATGAAGAAACTGAAAATTATCAATCGTTCAGGGGTGGCGATTCAATTGACAGAGTTAATTGCTGGCATCCAGATTGGGGAAATTTTCACCATTGCACCAGACTGCGAGCACAATTATCCATGTAACCGCTATTTAGAAGACAAAAGCATCCGCTTAGATCTACCCCCTCAACATTCTGTAGACTGCCCTTGCATACATCTAAATGGCGATTTCATGGATGCTAATAAGATAGCATATGTCAGGAAGGGTGATGGTGACCGCTGGTTTGTAGACCCTATACGCAGAGGAGCAAAGTTGGTGAGAAAACGTGTTTGCAATAGTACGGCTTCAGAAATTGCTCTAGCGGAGTTTGTTTTGGAGCGAATTGGGGAAACTAGGCGAGTACCTGGGAAGACTGATCGTGCACCGTGGACTGCTTGGTGGGAGATTGAAATGCCTTCAAGGACAAAGAATTTGCTGATTGTGGTTCCTGAAGCGGTGGTTTTCCAACATCGGACATACTTTGGGCGAGGAGGGGGCCCCCCATTAGTTGGAAGCAGTGCTGAACCCCACATGTTGAGACAACAAAATGAGAATATTCATGAAATCGAAATGGCATCACACTTCAAGCATGTGGAGGTCAAGGAAGAATCCCCTGGTGGATCGCTGGAATTGACATATCATAGAGGCCTCCGTTTTTGGGTCAAACTCAGGCCTTTACCCACTGTAGGGAGCTGATGAAGTCAGTGGGGAAGTTGTGATAGTTAAGTCACTATCATACATACTACTGTTGATGGTCCCTGAACAGGTGTGAGACTGGAACTTTTGTTCATACTGGTGTGTGTTTTTCGTTTTTTGTTTGTTTTTTGTCTCCCCTTGTTTGGTTCTTTCTGTGGCTTCCTGAGGAAGTGTTAGCCTTGCTAAGTGTTTCTTCTTCATAGTGAGAATGGAGATTTCTCTATTCTTATGAAAGATATATATTTTGGTCTAAACTAAAAACTGGTTTGTGCTTCAAAGTGTTCAAATGTTGTCTTCAAAGCTTTACTTCAAGATTGACAGCTTGAAAATATGGGGGTGTTGATGAGGTTTGTGGGGCCCCATGTTCAATAAGCCACATTATAGAGTAAGATAGCACAAATCCCTGCAACCAAAGAACTTGAGAGTTTTGTGCAGCATGAGGGTCAATAGGTTCACTCAGGCTTTTCAAACATGCTTGTCCATGGTGAGTACAACACACAATGTCTGACCATCCAAAAAGTGAACTTTCCCTTAAACGTGTTTTTGGATTCTATGGTTGGTCTCCTTGTGTATTAATCTGAATCCAACCATTGGGTCACCTGCAGATTGACACCCATCATATACGCTCTTATTCTTAATGGGTATTCATTTCAAAGTTTTGTATCTTGGCATCCTGCAGTTGGACACTAGGTTCCTTGTATCAGCTTTACAAACATTTGGAAACATTTCTCTATTGTCAATTGCCAAAAGTGGAGATTTGACTTTTGAATTTTACAATTTACTCTTCTTGCAATTACTGGCAATGTGACGTTGTAACTGAAAGTATAGCATTTTTTTTAGTACGAGTTCCCATACCCATGGTTTTCCTGGGCCTGGGATGGCCATCCATACCCTTAAGCAGATGTAGGCAACACCGTCTGATACAACCAATTTCATCTATAAGTGCAGTGTTTTGTTGTTGGTAATCTCATCTCAACCTCGGAAAACTTCAGAATAAATTGTATGACACAGCTCAAGCAAATAATAGGATTATTTTGCAACAATTACAAGCAATGGGGAGTTGAAACCCGCATTTGAATTGTTGTCTAAATATGTTATACATGGCATGAGTAAACCTCAAATGTGAGGGAAGACTCCTTCTGGACCAGCCCCACCGTTCCCAAGAATGACCCAGTGGAGGTGTTGTTTACCATCATTCCGCAGGTTAAAACTAACACAAAGTTTACCATGAATTTGCAAAAGAACTTCAAATTGTTGGGTGGATGTATGATGGGTTATATCCAAGTGACAAGGATATTGTCAACATTGATATGTGCATGTAAAAGGTCTGGCCAGTGGGTATAGAAAGTAGGTATACCAATGGCCTCCATCCACAGGATTATTCAATAACCTTTTCATTGCCATCCTCCAGCCCTGCCCTGCTATGCAAAAACTTATGTACTGAAGCATAATGGGTCTGACTTTTCCGGCCACCAAGGGCCATGAAGGAAAAACTTGCAGTGATTGAGCTGACTGTTCTTCAACATGTTCACTTAGAGAGAAATAGTTAACAGTGTACACAATCAAATTTCCTGATGGTTCCATGCATTAGAGAGTTTTTTACCAAGTCTGCAACCTCGAATGTCCATATGACCTTGGTACCTTGGAAATTTTGTTCAATAGGGATGCAGTAAGGAGGGTTCATCTCCGTTGGCAGTGACACATATCAATGCCATTTTGGAGTAATCTGCCAAACTCTATCATCAGTCATACCACAAGCAGATGCTTTCCCCAGATTGAGCAAAATGGGTTTTAACTTCTTCCTAGGAACAAACAATATAGGGCCTGGGAAATGATTGTGCTTTGCAGTTTCCTTTCTGAGACAGTTGATCAATAAAGCTGTAAACACAACTTGCAATTCCATTGATTGACCTCTACACTCTACACCACCCCTTGGTCAGAGTATGTAGGTTAGGAGTGTCAAAAATTTCAAATCAAGGATCAGCCCCACCGTAATAGAATTAAAAGTCTTGAGAATCATCCCCTTCATCAATAAGTTGACATCCTCTTCTTCACTCAACACTTGGAAAAATAACTAATAATCCACACTACTACTTAAAACCTTTAAATGAGTTATGCATCACATAAAACTCGATAAATAAATAGGGAACAAATTCCACCTAATAGGAGGATGCATACAACAACCCCATTGTTGTATGTAACCCACGGTGATGAACATGTGCCTGCTGGTCCTGTTGTGCCTCTGTTTGGAACTTCGGGAAGATCATTGAACATAAATTGCTTTCCTTGCTGCTCAAGATTTTGCACCCTTATCTTGTAAGCCTGATAACATGGATGCAACATTCTTAGTGTCAATGTACAGGGCTTGAGGAGGAACTTAATCAAACAAGTGGCTCATCTCATCACATAGTGGCTCTCCCCCACCCCTCCCCCTTGTGGCCATAAGTTCATCACATAGTGGCTCTCTCCCGCCCACCCTGAACTTGGCATCATCGTTACAGGGAGATCCAATCTAGAATCATTGACTCAACTGTAAACTTCTGAGTACGTTCAATAAGAAGAGCAAAAAGACAAAGTTTGTTGAAAGAAAGACGGTTCGAACCTTTCGAACGAGATCTTCTGTTGAGAGGGTCCTCTTCAATTTGGTAACGATTCCCTTCTTCTGCCAAACTCCGGCAAGCGTCACAACAGTTGCGAACAAAGAGAGCGCTAGTGGTATACCAACATTTTGGCACTTCAACTGAGTCGCCTGCGCCACGGCCGTGAGCAGCAAACCCTGAAATGCACTGGCAAAACCCAGCAACTGATAAATCTCGTTTGTCAAGTTACTCACTCGGCTCTCGTGGGTTTCAATGCCCTTCTTCAATTGCGCCTCACGGCTCTGCCATATACCGTGTGCCCGCTTCAAGGTTGGATCATTGTCAATCTCCTGCAATTTGATAAGCATACCTCTCTCCAGGTCGGCAGCGTCTACGACTGTCATCGTTTACGAATCGAAGTGCAAATCTGGTCTGTGTGATGAATGCAGGAGGGCCATATGCTGGTATGAGAGCAGCTCCACCAATGCCCACTGCAAAAGGCTAGGCGCTTCGATTTTCAAACAATTTTAGACTTTTTGACAAGCGAAACCAGCGCCGGACAGAGCTCGTTAGGGTGTATTTAGCGCCTCGCCTGCAAAAGTACCTTGCCGATTGGCAGCCAGAAACGACAAACGACGCCCTTTCGTCAACAGTTCCCCTAAATTCTAACATATACCCTCAGTGTTTACTTGTAGTCGAAGAGTCTTACTAGTCGCCCTCGAGAAGGTTGTGCGATTTCATTCGCTTTGTCTTATGCCTCCCAGGCCTTCCATCAGTGTGTTCACGTACGCGCAGGGTTTGTTGCAGCAAGATGGACGATACGCGCGGGGAGATCTCTCGTGTGGAGATCTTTGAGCCGACAAATGAATCGAGCTTTGGGCCGTCGATCTTTGGGCCGACAAATGAATCGAGCTTTGGGCCGTCGATCTTTGGGCCGACAAATGAATCGAGCTTTGGGCCGTGGACAAACGAATCGAGCTTTAGCTTTCAGTCAAAGGAATGGAACGTTGAGTCGACAGAGGAATCGAAGGAACCGATGAACGAGGCTCTGAAGAACATTCAGACAAAGGAATTCAGCTTTGGTAATCAGTCAAAGGAATGGAACGTTGAGTCGACAAAGGAATCGAAGGAACCGATGAACGAGGCTCTGAAGAATATTCACAATTTGATAGATATCTATGACTCTGAAATATTAAGGGTTGCGTTGGCAGACTGGGAGAGCAGTGAACAGGCTTATAGAAAGCGAGTTCACAGGAAAAAAAAGGTACTCCGGAATACCAGAATCGAGGTTATTACGTTGACTGGGTTTTTCCTCGCTCTCCAAGGATTGCTTCTCACGGCCGCAGCGCTATCGAGTTCCTCACAGTGCACAAATGTTGGCTTTTTGTTAGCTGTGTCTGGTTTAGTCACGTTTTGCGCTTTGGCTTTCGTTTGCCATAAGGAGGTGACCATGAGGCGCTTGCAGAGCGTCATCGTAATAGAGAAGGCTGTACAAAAGGTACTTTTTGACATACTCTGCGGTTCCAACGCTAAGGAGCCACTTCATGAAATCCTTTGCACTGCTGATTTCTTAATAGCTGCCTTATTGTAAGGTATCTCCAACCATCTTCGGTGAAAGCCCCAGTACTTTTTGTCTAGGAAGAACACTCTTCTGGCAAATAGTGTCTTCGGATGCAATGTTGTTCTTTAAGCCCCATGAAAACTTTAGGGTTAGGAACAAAGTTGCAGAGTCACACTATTTATGCGATCATTTTGTTTAATGACTTGCCAAGATTTTTAGCATATAATGTATATATAGCTCCTCACTAAGCTTGGAGGTTGATTTGAATTGCAATAGTGTGTCTCAGACTTTCACGAGTAGGCTGCAGCGACTCAGACAAGAAGGAAAATTCTTTGGCTTTGAAAGAACCAATGATTATATCATCAAAAGAACCAAGTTTGCATGGAGTGTATTTGGATTCTCCTTCACTGCTACGACTTGGGTTGCTTTAGCCATCGGTATATTTGGTGCACTGTGCTTGGTTGCTATTGATCGACTTTTATGCCACTCCTCATAGGCTATGTCCACTACCACATACTGCCAACAATCTGGTAACATGCTTCCCTTCTTTCTAATCCAAATTTCCCATCTCCATTAAGTTATGAGTATATTGTGTTGTAATGGAAAACTTTATAATTTGTGTTTTATATCTAGCTATGTCTCTTGAGTGCTAGCCAATGCTGTGGGGAAGTCTTCCTGACGATTTGGGAACTGCAAAAGAAAATTAGGATGAAGATTTTGCATAATGGAGCTGATGAAGTCAGTGGGTAGAAGTGATGGCCACTTGTCCCTGATATTTGTGATGGGGTGTTGGTCTGACATTTTGTGATTAGCTCTGGTAAGGTTATGAATGCACTCATTGTCAATGTTTCCTTCATATTGTGGTTGCGGAGATTTCTCTGATATGTTTTGTTAACATACAGAGTTCAACCTTTGAGTAGCATATGGTCTAATTGAGGATTCATCATTACTATACATCATCAAAGGTGCCTTGTATTAGATATGAGGGATCAATAAGCCAAATTTGGGAACTGGGGATGTGAAATGAAATAGATGGTATTATGTCACTCTGCCAACCTACAACTTGTGGAGGGAATGTTGCTGGACCTACGTAGGTCACAAGCAGTAGTGATGTAATTCATTCCTTGGTATTCTCCATATGAAACTGTTTATTCAATACTTATTGACCTCTACTAGAAGCAGGAATCAATTCGTTCTCATGATTGCTATATATTTTTCCTTTTGCAGCATGTTATTTATATTTTAGGTTGGTGTTTGTTTGACAGAGTGAATGCTGACTTGGATATCAAAGGCTAGCACCCAAGACGTGCACCTGTAACTTGTACTCATTCTCCTCAAGCCAAGTTAAAGACCTCCTTGGCGCATGGAAGTTTTGCTGGTTAAGGACTACAAGGTCATTCGAAGACTTCACCTCTTAAGACGACGAGGGAAATTTGGTGGGATTGATGTCCAAACAAACCACCACTGTCATGTCAAGTGGTCTAAGTGTTGGGCCATCTGTGGGAGTTTATGTAGGAAAGCCAAGAAGGTCTTTTTAAGAATCTAAACTTCAGAAGTTGCTGTTGCTTGGGTCATGTTTCGTGGTGAAGCTATTCAACAACAAAGGGATGGCTTGAAAATGGGTGTGGCTTTGTGAGATGCTAACCCAGCAGGCTGGGAGTTCAAATCCCAACTAGACCTCATGCTCTGTGAGGGCAGTCAGCTACCCTGGTGGTTAGGCTTGAGGCTCTGTTAGCTCATGGGGAAGACTGAGGTCAAGGAAAACACATTGAGAGGGTTTTCTTTCTGCCTTGTCCAAATAATAATGTTGTACTGTACTAATTCCTTTGTTGACTCCTTTTGTTTCATAATTGTATCCATTATCAATGTGAAGTTTGTGACTCCTGCTATGGGATCTGGAGTCTCCTTGTTGTGTGAATCTAGGTTTGATCTTCAGAGTCCTCAGGTTTTGTTTGCAAAGCTTCACTTCAGGACTGGCAACTCAGAATGTCATGTTGGTGTTCAGGAGGGAGGTTTTGGGAGGCATATATCAGTGTTGGTCTGTTATATACCAGGCAAATATCAGTCTTGGATCCAACACCAGGACCAGGGTGGTTATGTTCAAAAGTCAGATACAACACCAACATTGGAGTGTGGTGTATATATATATATACCATCCAAGTTTTATTTAAATGCACCTCAAATTCCTCTGTTGCATTGAACATTTAAAGATGGCAAACAGAACTGCAACAGGTGGAATTTTTTCAGAGAAACAAAGGGTGGGTATAGCACAAATCAATGGATGTGTTCTTAAGAGATTTACAGTAGGCATACCGTGCTCCCTGAGCCAGTGAAAGATCCATGTTTTAGATAGGCAAAACACACAACAACACTGCCCATCCAAAAGAATTTGATTCTTGACGGGATTAATTAATAAAGTGCTAGAAACCAAAGACACGCCAAAAAAGCTGGAGAAAATCATATAGTTTATCTAGTGTGGTACATTTTGTGCTTCCCTTCCCAGCTTCCCTATCCTATGTATTTGCTCTCCTCTTGGATTGCAGCGTTTGTTGTTTTCAAACTTGAATACAAGGCCGAGCACTCAATCCTTCGTGCCGTCAAGAACATAGAGCGATGTATTGCCGACTGGACGGGAATAATCTTTTCGCGGTCTCTCGAGATCGATGGAACTTGATTTGAGGTCATGAATTGGAAGATCCTTATATGAGGATACCACAACGTAGCTGGGCGTTACTATTGCAAATTCCTGTTCGAATCGTGGATTAAAGGCTTAAAATCACGCAGGAGATGGCAGGGTGGAAGATGGAGTTTTTGCTATTGCAGCAAGATCTTGTCGATAGAAGGAAACTTAGATCTGCGAGAAGAACTCCAAAAAAAAGCAACAGGAGAAGTCTTGACCTGAAGGAAGCAAGGGAGGAAGGAAGGAGCGGGTTTTCAAGTTTTCAGGAATAGATGCCATTGCCGTTGTGATTGCCATTGAAGATTCGTGGATGCGCGCGTAAAGCTTGAGTGTTGGAGAAAAACCTCTGATTCAGATTGAGTGAAAAAACCCGAGAGGTATCGACTTGAAACCGATTTGATGAAGTAGCCGGTGAAGAATTCTCTCTGCATCTGTGCGACTTGCGAGCCTGTGGTCACGAGGAAGGACGCATCAATTTGGGGGAGCTTCTTCGGAAGTCTTCATATGTTCTTCAGCCCTGTTTGCTTCAAACCCTAACCCTAATCTTGTGTGAGAACCGCGACTTTCTTCCCAATCGACCAGAGTCTTTGGGGCGTTCTGCTTGCTTTTTCACCATTTTTCTGTGGAGCTCACATGCACATGTGTCGATCGAACACTTTCTTGCTGGACATCGTTCGAATCAGCCATCCTCAAGTTTCCAGAACATTTCAGGAGCGACCTGACACACTTCTAATTCAAGCTTTTGCACAGCAGCAGCGTATGGCTGGGAATTCAAGTCAATGGAGTGGAGTTGGCCCCAATTTTCAGCAGAGAGGAGGGTCTGTGATTGCAACTCTTGTGTGACACTCTGCTGGAATCTCTTCTGCTCTGATGACAGTCATCTGAATTTGAATTTGTTCCAATTTGCATTGGAGTGGTCTGCCTGTCATGTTGCTTTACAACAACACTGTTGTAAAAGAAGAATTGCTTTTTATTTCCTCCCTGTATTTGTTGTGTAAGCTTTGAAACAGATCTTAGGTTTTTGTGAATCATCAAATGAAGAGTTTCTGGAGCTTGCATGATCTCTTGTGTTTTGTGTTTTGTTTGTCAGGGCTGGTTGGTGCTTCTGCTAGATGGTCAGCTTCTCAATGTTTTCTGCACTTTTGACTGCCCCATGATGCAGGGTACAGGAAGGACATCACAGATGCTGGCCACTTAACAAGGAAGGTGAGAGGTTTGTGAGGCTCAGGCGAAGCAATGACGAATATCGCTATTGGCTCTATGCAGCTAATCCACCTCCTTCCAAGCATGGTGGGCCCTGAATTTTTTCATTTCCACAAATGGCCTTCATTTCAAAATGCTGTTATGCAGAATGTGGATGTTATTTTGCCTGTTGCAAAGGATCTTTTAGTCCACAAGCACGCACTTTTATTTGGATATAGATGCATGAATGGATGCTCTATCAATGTGCAGACAATTCTACACTTGGAGAGTCTGAAGTCTGAACCTGAGTAATAGTTGAGAGTGTAGTTTTATAGAGGCTCTTTTACAGGGACTTTGAAGGGCATGTTGAAAATCTGTGATCATGCAGTGTGTGTAAGAATCAAAATATTGTGCTTCCACTGTCTTCGACTAAGTGAAAGCTCAATTAGCTTCTAAGAAAAGGAAACAAGAATATTTGAGTTCCCTTGGAGGACCCTGAATATGGGCTCTTCTTCCATGTGAAAACTGATTTGAGGTCAACAGCAGCAAATCCTTTACTCGGTTTATGAGATAGTATGTTTTTGTTCCCAGAGAGGTTCACAATTGTGTCATACAACATTCTTGCGGTTGACAATGCAAGGGCACATTGGCGAGAGCTGTATTATCACATACCCTCACATGTAATGCAGTGGAACACTCGCAAGAGGAAGCTTCTGCAAGAGCTTGGCCTCTGGTCACCTGATATCATATGCTTGCAAGTAAGCTGCAGCTCCAGAAAATCAAGAGGGTTTTGTATTTTCTGAAGGCCTGTTTCCATGATGTTCATACCATGCTGGGATCTTAGCTTCCTTCATATGTGCTGTTGGGCTTGATTGGCAATGCCAATTGAGCAGTAGGTCAGGAGGTGTGAGTTCATGGGATCTGGTTCCCTATTGAATGCTGAGGCTCCTAAGAATTACAGCCTTACAGCCCACTGAGAGGTTGTTTGAATGCCTAGCATATGCCTGCATTATGATGGAATGGTTGAGAAATTTCTGGGTCACAATTTGATCTTTGTTTCTGTGTTTGTTCCAATAACAGGGCAGGGTTTTTTGAGATTTTACAATATTTCTAAAAGTATGTTTTCATCCTTTTTTCTTTGTTCAATGTAGTTGGAGTTGTTTCTAGAATATTTTTGTTAACACCATTCTTTTTCTTCTGGAAACAGGAGGTGGATCGCTACGATGATCTGAACAAAAGGCTTCAAGATATGGGTTTCACTGGGGTGTATAAGGTCTGGGCATTTCTGTCTTGTACTCTGTGAATCATGTCTATCCTTTCCTGTTCCCTCTAATTGTTGACTGCCCAGGATCAGCATTCTCAAATTGCTGCAAGCTCAATGTAGGACACTTTCCCCTTTGCTGTTTAGACTATGATCCATGTTTTGTGTTTCTTGGCATTACACACAGGGTCGAACTGGAATGGCAACCGATGGTTGTGCTATATTCTGGAGACCTGCAAGGTGGGCTTAAGTCTTTAAATCTCATGACTTATCTTGGATTACTGCAGCTTCTCAAGAACCATTGCCTATCATTGAGGGGTCATTAGGCAGAAATAAGTTTTCATAATGTCTGAAAATGTTTAGAATTTTTGGACTATTCTCAAAATGGGTTCCCCACTACCATTTGCTACGCTCAAAGTTGTTAGTAAAGCATCAAGCCTTTAGAAGGCTGATTTTGGGTGACTCTCAAGGTTACTAATTTGTGCTTATTGTGGGTTCAGATGTTTGGCATCATTGTGTATAACATATTGAAAGGGATATCTATGGGTGCAGATTCCAGTTACTCCATGAGGAGAATATAGAGTTCAGGGAGCTTGACCTTCGTGATAATGTTGCACAGCTCTGTGTTCTGCAGGTACTAATCTGATTTCAATCTAGCATTGAGTAGAGTGCTGTCACCACATGCTGATTGTTGGAAGAATTTATTTTGTACCTCTTTTTCAATTTTGTCCTCTGGCTGCAAGCAGATGAAGAATAGGAACACCAAAGCCAGTGAGGATGAGGGGGCCACCCAAGCTTCAAAATCTGGGTACTTTACATGACATTCTTTTTGTTCTCTATGACTTGTTACAAGTTGCTGTCAACTGATATGGTTGTAAAGTATGCACACCTCCTTACTCAGTGATACTGTTCCAAAGTGCTTTTAAGTTTGCAGACTAGTTTTGTCACAATTTACAAATGTCCATGGGTGTGTCCCTAGAGAAACAATGCTGAGAAAAAACCTCACTGAATTTTTCTTCTCTGTAAGAGACAAAATGCTGTTTGTGAACAGTATTCAAAAACCTGAACTGCTTGGCTATTGGCATCACTTTCTGATTGCTGTATATGTGGGTGCATGGGCAGCAGTACAAAGGGTGGGAAGAATTGTGTGGTGGTGGGCAACATACATGTGCTCTTCAATCCGAAGCGTGGGGATGTCAAACTTGGACAGGTACTAGATTGGAATTCAGGGTCTCTGTTTATTAATGTGTGACATTGAAAGGAGATGGAGACTGACGATATTTATGCTAAGCTTTGGTGATCACTCTCTGAAGCAGAACATATAATTGAGAGGAAATCATTTCAAAGTACATGGGTCATTCTTTTTGGTGCCTGTGGCTGGGTTACTTGATAGTCCTCTAGATACTACTCTACTCAGTGCTCTAATTGAGGAGAATGTATTGGATTCTTCATCATACAAATTTCTGACAGCCCTGCCCCTGAAGATGGTGACTCACATCCAAGTTAAGCAGAATCTTCTACATCTTTACAGGTCCGAGTGCTTCTTGAGAAGGCACATAGTCTCTCACAGGAGTGGGGTGGAGCACCTGTTGTAATTGCTGGTGACTTCAACAGTACTCCATTGGTGAGGTTTGCAGTATGATAAACCAATTGCCATTATGTTTAGATATCAATGATGAGCATGAAGCCTATTCTTTTACAATTCCAGTGAATATGGTCTTTGTATAACAGGCTTCCACAGTTCAGTTGATTGTCATAAGTGCACTGAGGGCATTGCTTGTGGTCACAGTAGCCTGTTAGATAATTGCAGGATTGAAATATATACTGTGTTTTTGAATATTTAAAATCACCTTGCAAATGGCTATGGATGGTTTATTGATCATTAACAAGCCAGCTTGCACAATAGGTTATTCCTATTGTTTTCTTTTGGTGCATATTGAGAGTAATGTATGGTCTTGATCTGCTTGACATTCCTCTCTGACCCCTGTTTTGGATCTGGTGCAGAGTGCTGTATATCATTATATATCTACTTCTGAGGTGAGATGGGCATCTTTGAGCTAATCTTGAGTAGATGTTGATATTCTCACATTCACAGGTAGGAAAGAGAATCTGTGTCATAAGTAGAGACTGGTTGAACAGATACATAGTTATGCAAGCACATTATGTGATGTATTGCAAACAGTTAGGGGTTATCATGTTTGCAAAAGGAATGCTTTCTTCTCCCCTTCCTCTGCTTGTCACGTGCTACATAGGCCTTCCTTGTAGAGCTACCACTTGTGGTATGATATTCAATGATTATGCTGTGCTTACAATAGTACTTGCATGTAAGTTGTAGTCAATTGCATGTATTGACTTTTGGTTTTCTGGTATAGCTGGATGTGTCTCAGCTTGACCGCAAACAACTATCAGGGCAGGATGACAATGACAACTGCTATACCCGGCCAGCACAGCAGTTGCCTACATCTCAGGTCAACAGGTAACATTCGTAGCACACATGTCATTCGGAAGGTCATGCCTGTGATGGTCGAACTTCTAGTTATAAAGTGTGGAAATTTGAGTGGGCAACAAGCCTGACACTATCATTTGTTGGCCTCCAGAGCAATCCAGACAATACTCTTTGTAATCCTTAGTAAAAGACTATTGTAAGGTAACTTTTTCATAGCATTATCCTGTGGAGGACAGTGAGCTGCTTCTGCATGTCACCATGGGGGATGGTTATTGGAGATCTGGTATGAAATTAAATTTAAGGATTGCTATCATTCTGCGAATCTTCTCCAGAGACAGGTACTGTTCAAACTCTCAAGTTTTGCAAGATGATGAATCTCTTAGAGAGGAGGTGACTGAAGTGGGTAGCATGCTGTCCACGGAGACTGTGGAGGTGGAAACATCCACACATAGTTATGAGGAGGAGGATTTAGAAGTCAAAGCATGCCAGACAAGTACAACACAAATTTCAAGATCAAGTTTTGACTTCAGCTTTCAGTCAGGGAGCTCTAGGAAAGCAGACCCCATTGCATCCCAGAGGTATGCTGAAGAACATTCATAATCCAAACATGTGTCTTTGGGTTATACTATATAAGATTGCAAGATAACTAATTTCTTGAAGTTTCTGGCTCTTTTTTCCTCCATGCTCTGTCAGTCATGAAATGTTTGTTTTTGCTCAGGGTATGCTGTTGGAGCCCAGAAGAATTGAAGGCAGCTACAGGAAGTGAGCAGCAAACAGTGGTTCGACATGATCTACTGCTCCAGAGTTCCTATGCACAGATTGAGGTAATCCTCTTTAACCTCCTCTCTGTGGGCACCAAATAATCTAGTTCAAGCATCTTGGATTCATTTGAGCTGATGATCTCAGAAAATGACAGCAAGTTTGGATGTCCTGAATGTTTTGTTAAGATGTGGAAAGTCAGAAGAAAGTAAATGTGCAACTATTTTTAGGGCAGTCAGGGTTTGGATTTTATATTCCTGGTTAAAATGGCTTCTAGAGGGCTGAGTCAGCTACAGCTATATGCTCAGTTACCTAGGAGGTCAATGAACCTGTTATGTTGCTATTGCTGCTTCTACCTGGGGCAGTCTTGGCTACATTTTGAAGTTCATCATACCTTTTGAGATATATATATATACATATCACATGAGGCTGCTTATCATCATCATTGAGCGTGCAGAATGTCTTCACGGGCAATCTTCAGAACATACATTTTCTTTCATAACTGGCAGGGAAAATGCTTCAACCGTGTTTAACCTTTCAAGTCATGACACTCAAAACACATATGACCAGGGTAAGGCTGGCAGCAGAGATGATATGGGGGAGCCTCTTGTTACCACCTACCACCGCAAGTTTATGGGTACTGTTGATTATATCTGGTATGCTCTCTATGAGGAAACTGTAGCTCAATATTTGAACTGTATTGATGTTCGGTAATTTTGATTTGGTGAACTGTCATGAACGGAATACTTGAACCATCTGATACTTCAAAAGTTGCAGATAGGGAGCACAACTTTCTGCCTCAGATCTTCCAGTTTTCCTCTCCTAACTAGGAGTTGATGTTGGAAATACTGCATACTTATTACTGACACCTCTACCAATAACCAAGTGCAAACAAGACAGACACTAATGATCACCTGGTTGAATGCAGGCATACGGATGGATTGTTTGTCGTCCGAGTTCTGGATACTCTTCCTGTGGATGTTTTGGAACGCAGTCATGGCCTTCCTTCACAGGTTCAGTGTCTCTTTCTTTCTCATCCATGAAGATATTTGGAATGATATTCTTCTAAAATGAAGTTTATTGGCTCATTGAGCTTTCTTGGTAATATGTAAGACAAGTTGCAATGTATTTTTATTTCTTCTTTGACCACTTGTCCAATGGCAACAGGGAAGAAGATAATCTGTTTTAGCTGATGGGCTGTTGTTTTGGGTGGTTGATGGTGGATGCTGGGAATTTACAGAAATGGGGAAGTGATCATTTAGCTTTGGCATGTGAGTTGGCCTTTGTGTCACGCTAGAGTCCAGACCACTTGACAGTCCTTGAATTTTAACACAAACAACCCAGGAAGGGGAGAGCAATACACTAATGCTGCTTTTTTTGGCACTGTATTGCTTGAAATAATAATTTATGTTCTTTTATTACACTGGGAGAATATCAGCACGACATTGTTGAATGCACCATTCTTTTGAGATCTTGGAATTTGTCTCTTTGAGTTGCTCTGCCCAAACTGACACTGGGTCTGGGATCTCTCTCTCTCTCTCTCTCTCTCTCTAAAAACTCAGTAATGCTGTTACAGAAATCAGAGAAGAAAGGGAAATGGCTAGGGTCAAGGATGTGGGTTTGCATGTGGGTGCTCAAATTTTCAAGAGCAAAAGAACATGCAAGGGAGCATTTTTGAAAAATGGAATTGTTGTTGGAGTTCAGTAACTGCATTAGAAACAGATTCCTGATGATATGCATATGTCAAAGTAGGTTGCATCTAGTACCTATGTAATTAACCTTTGATTGAGCCATTAGTTTTTTTTTCACATGTTGAAACTTGAAGTTGCTTGTATTGAAACAAGGGTGAATGTGATAGGCCTATTAGGATTGATGGATGGCGATGAACAAGGATTCTGATTCTTATTATAAGGATTGGTGAAAATATTATGTGGAATTCCATGTGGTGCTATGTGCACAACATCCTATGACTTGGAATGAAGAATGTAACAGGTTTTGGTGACTTAAGGTACTTTTTTAGGTTCTTTCCTAGGCGGGACAGGTGGTCATTTGCCTGTTCTGCTTTTGCTTTTGCCAATTCCAATTGTTATGAACTTGATGAGAAGGATTTGAAGCTCATTGAGGACAAGAGCTACTTGGATTGCATCAAAGAGCTGAGGGTAAGACAACTCGTTGTATGAATCATTACCCTCCATGTTCACATCCTGATATTATTGAAGGTTTGTATGCACATAGTGATGCCAGTGTGGTCTTGATTGTGCACCAATCTCTGGAGAGAAGTCTTCAGATTCTGAAAGTGGACAAATGGGTGGGCGTATGACCTAATCCTGCCTCTATTGTGAACATCAGCAAGGCAATTATGCTCGGTCCTCCTCTATCTCTTTTTCTCCTGCTTGCTGAACACTGCAGATGTGTAAGAACTTGCATTTCCCAACAAGGCAGGCGGTTTCTTTCTAGCTTGTTTTCCCACTATTATTGTGTTTCAGACAAAATTCTTGATGCAGAAGAATTCCCCTCTCTGATATTCTGCAAAAATTTCAAACACACTGAACATTTTTATGATCAATCTGGTACTGCAGATGAGTAATGAGAAGTGTAATGCACTGCATTGTTACTGATAACAGTGAGGGTCGGCTCTAGATGGTTTGCTTCTGCCTACCAGTTGACAAGGATGTGTTAACTGTTGTAGAAAAGCTCACCATTGCAACCCATCCTACCAAATTCATTCCCAACATTGAAAAAATTACATGGCCCACATTAGGAGGGCAGCCTGTCAGGCACACTACAGACAAAAAGGATCATCAACAGAAGAAGATGACAAAGAATCTGTTGATAGCAATGGCAACCATAACAGGCAATCTTTTGGCAACCAAGCTTGATGACTAAAATAGCACTCTTTAAAAGGTTTGTTGCTCAGACTTTTTGTCTGAAAGATCCTCAAATTCCTGCAGCTGAGCCTCTTGGACAACTCATTGTGTCTTGATTTTGGCGACAGACTTACTGAAAACTAATCACATGCTTCCATGACTCCATTTGATGAAGGTGGGTGGTTTTGTCCTGGGGCATGACTCTTCAACCCATTGCATGTGCAGAATTTCCTACACCAATCTCCTCTTACACAAAGAATACAAGACCAGAGATTCAAGACCTTAACCAAAACTAGAAACAAATCTGCAATACAAAGGAAGGCACTGATTGTTACCACTGTTTTTGTCACAAGACAAGTGGGCTCTCCAGACCTAGTTCTCAAAACAAGGGATGTCATACCACCTTTGAACATGGGTGAAGAGTTTTAGCTGCCAATAGAGAAAAGGAACAGAAAGCTTCAGGCATCTCTTGTAAAGCAGCATAGTTTAGAATTTATGTCGACAATGCAGAACTTTTTCGGACCTGGACTGAACTCCAAATGCAAACCATGCTGTACATGGTGAAGAGACCAACACTCAGGTTCTTCAGATTCTTTAACAAACAATGAAAGGGAAGTGAGTCCCACTAACTCACATTTGAGACTGGTACAAAACCTCTGCAAGAGACTTCTACCTCGGAATGTTTGAAGTACAAGAAAGGTTTTTGATCAAACAATCCCCTGGTCTGTCTTCAGATGAACTCACAAATGTTGACCTAGATACAGTCCATCTTTCTCCACAGCCAATTTTGCTGCCTCACCTCGCTTGCCACCTGTGACTGCATCAACTTCCAAATGTCATTGATAACTGACATAGCTCTTGTAATTGGCAAAGCTCAAGTCAATGTTGTAATGAAGCATACTGCGACATCTGCATGATAAGAAAGTGGAATGTTGGTGCCAACAAAGCTAGAATTTCAAGAACAAATTCATTTAACTGATAATGGTGCATAGAATGGCCCTCAATTGGGGAGGAATTAGGGCGTTCCCCACTGTCGTTCATTGCCACCCAAAACCAGTTATATCATGACACCAGACAAATCAGGACAGTAATTTGGAGAACACAGAAAATTGCACAAGGTAACAAGGATGTTTGCGAGAACTCAACCAGTGAAATCCATTTGCTGGGTGAATGATCTCTCACACAGTTGTCTGCTTTCCACTGAGTTGTGCATGCTATGGTGATGCATGACCTATACAACCATGGCAAAGAGCCGAAAGCTATTCAGAGTGTTTTCTGTAACTTCTTCCCTAGTTCCATGGCAGTCCGATAAGGAGGTGCAATAGGAGGCTGGACTGGAGCTAGGCTTTGATAAGCACTTTCTTTCTCTGATCCTGCCGCAGAAGTCTGCAGTGGATATGACTGATCCGCATCAAAACCTCTTAGGTCTCCACAAGCTAAGAATGGAACTATCAGCTTACTAGGACCTTCTAGCCAGGAACTTGCACAATCCAAACCTCCTGACTGACTACTAGCCCTCTCCAAAAGCCTATATAAGTCCTTGTGATCAAAGCCTTCAGGTGGAAGATAGCCTTCACAGACAACAAACGCCTCGATGCTGCTATTCCTACTGCTCTTAGGCTTTGCACATGTGACTACAGGAAAGAAGATTTTTAGCTGAGTGTAAAGGAGGCTTATATCTTTCCCTCGGAAAATCTTGGCAACAAAGTTCCCACCAGGACGCAAGACATGCGTGACAATAGTCAATGCTGCTAAGATAAGCTGTGCCTGCACAAACTCATCCATATCATGCAATCCAGTGACATCAGGAGCACCATCACAGACTACAAGATCAGCTTTCTTTCCATCAAAGTGCTTAATCACCATCTCTGCTGTCCTTGCACTGGTGATGTCCCCTTGTATCTGCAGGACACCATCGATAGGAGCCATTGGCTGTAGATCAATCGCAACAATCAAAGGTAACTCCTTCTCCCCTGCAGCTTTTGCAGGTAAGTAGAGCTTTCTACTCAAAACCTGGCTCCAACTTCCAGGTGCAGCACACAGATCCACCACACGCTTTGCCTCTCCTAGGATCCCAAACTCTTCATCAATTTGTAGAAGCTTGAATGCACTCCGTGCTCGCCATCCTTCCTCCTTGGCCTTCCTGTAATATATATCCCGTTTATCTTTCGATGATTTTCCCATGCCCTTGTCGTCGTCGTTGGGCAGCGCACACAGTTTTCGAGTCCTTTCTACTCTTGCAATCAATCTCAACTTACAGCCAGAAAGAAACAAGCTTGCTCAAGAGAGCTCCGAACTTGCACGCCAGAAAGCTCCAACCATAGCGCACCAAAACTCCTTATTCCTTCCAAACCCTAAACCCCCTTCTCTCAGAAAGAGAAAAAAAGTATCCTCGGACCTTGGGGTGTCACCGAACATGCCATCGGTTACGGTAGGTCAGGCAAGCAATGATCCTTCATTGGGATGTAGGGAGACGGAAGAGCAAGTGATTTCTTGCTCACTACAGGCAGAAAAGTTGGAGGCTTGCTGGAGTTTGCAGAGAAGAGAGAACTGGACAATTTACAACATAGTTAGCAGCCATTTCCTCCAACACTTGATCGAAATCCAGTCAGCATCTGAAGCTCTGGAGCATTTGAAGGTTGTCAGAGTGCTTGCCATACTTTGTCAATTTGAGCTCTCAACTCTGTAGCTTGTGTCTGAGCATGACTCTCATCATCCTTGTTAGCATCTTTTGGATGCATGCTTCAGCTTTCTTCTTCCAATCTGTAAGGTGATATCATTCAGGGTTTGACAATCATCATAATGTTGCTAAGCAGACTAATAACTGCTATGTGCATTATCGTCAATCAGATGGCTTCAGGCTTGCAACCAGATGCTGGGAGGGGGACAGAGTCATCACAACCATCACATTGTGCATGGCTTCTCTTTGGTCAAAGGGAAAGCAAGATATGCTATGGAAGATTACCTTGTTGCAGAATTAAAAAAGTCAAGACCGTGAAGTGGGACTCTTTGCAGCATATGACGGTCATCTGGGACACAACATCATCTACAACAACATTAGTTCAACAAGAATGAGGTGTAAGTCGGTGTTATGGATGGTTATCAGAAGTTGCTTTGTCAAGTATCCTAAACATATTTTGGCCCGTGATTGCAAGGAGCTCCTGTCACAATGGGTTGCAATGGTATCAGATCGACATTCAAAGGCATTGTGCCTGGTTGCAGTCATCCATGCTGGTATAACTCTGCCATGTCTGCAGTTCAAGCACACTATTGCTCAATCAACATGTAATAATGCATGCAGCAAAATGGGTCTCCTCTAGGGTACTATATGGTTTGCTTAGAGTCATAGATGTGTGTTGGCAGGCTTCATTCTGGAGCGACCCTACTGCAACTATAAGAGAGTCTTACCTTAACACAGACATTACTATTCTGGACAATTCCTCCAATTTGGAACCTGGAGGATCAACAGCAGTTACAGCAATCCTCATTGATGGCAAGGACTTGCTGATGGCTAATGTACAAGATTCTAGGGCTGTTTTTTCCAAAGGCGGGGTGGTTGAGTAGAGCTTTCAATGGACCACGAGCCTAGTCATCCTACTGAGCAGGACTAAACAGAAAACCCAGGAGGGTTTGTCTCCAATATGCCAGGTAATATCTCATTGTGATTTACTTGATTGCAATCAAGTGAGTATATAACAATTGGATTACAGCAATACATAAAAGGAGTGACCTAAGGAAACTGACTTATGGGGATTCCTTAGAATTGGAGAATGTTTCACTTCCATTAGTCAACAACTGAACTTTCTTCAACTGAAAGATGTGATGACACAACATCAAGTTGCAAAATTACCACAGCTCTTGAGAGTCATCAGCCTGTTACTCCTCATGCTATGGCAAAACCTTGGACTTCAAAGGTTGAATCATTCAGTTTGGGTGAATTTGCAACATTCAAGTGTGTTGAGGACGTAGTGACAAATTTGACTCTACCTTACAACTAGGAATTAGCCACACATATGTTGTCATCAGTGACCACAACCCTCCTCAGCCTGCGGCGCACTAAGTCCCTGAGCTAGACAAGTCTTGTGATTAGGCTGGAAGATGGGAGATGGTGATTCTGGGTGACTAGCATCACACCAAGATTCTCATTCTGGCTGTGCAATCAAGCCTGTGCTGTTGGCCCAAGGGTGAACTTGTTCCTCAGCTAATATCTCATTCCAAAACCAGTTTTTGTACTTTAGCTGAATTTCCAATGACAAATTTTCATGCAAGAAACAATTATAAGAGACAAATGCCCAAATTTTCATGCGAGGTAGAAGCTATTTGCCCCTTGTTGGGAGCTATTTCCATCCATAATACTTTTTTTTGATTTGGCACTTTAGGTGTTGAATAATTATTTTATTTTTCAAAATGAAATTCAATACTAAAAAGATAAGTTTTACATAACCTTATGCCAAACTGAAAATATTCATTCAATAATGATGATTGATTATTGCACTTAATGTCCATGAAAAAATCTCACTAAAAGAATAATACTACGCAATTTTCTCTCTTTGTCAGAGTTCTTGGTTGCAAAACAATAAGCACTTCACTTTAATATCTTCAAGTGAATCATAATAAGTGTCAAAACTATTGCTAAACATCAATACATAGATGATTGATAAATCGATGCCTATTAAAAACTAAGTCGTGGAAACAAAGAAAACCATTAAACCCTTATAACAAATTACACAACTATCCCAAATTTTCAAAATTTTGGGATTGGTGAAAAAATAATTTCATTAACTTTTGATGTTTCAAGCAGGTAATTTCTAAAAAAAATCAGCATTTAAAAAAATAATATAATTACCATTGAAGCTGCAAAGGTACTATGCCATAGTATCACTTTTATTTGCACAATCAAGCCCTTGGTCTTAATGAAAATACTTTTGTCATTATGCATAATTGGGCATATGTGTTAATGCTTGTCCCTTTAACAATTAGGTGAAAAATGATATTATTTTAAAATTTAGGATATACTCAATACTTGGTACCTCGTAGTCAAGGCAAATTCATTAAGATATACATTTCAATGGCCTGTTCAAAGAAAAAACACATTGATCCTAATACAATTTAAATTAGTATCTAAAGTGTTTCAAAATCTCCTTTAACCAAATGCCAATACTTACGTGATATGTGAGTTGCATAAGGACATAGAATATGCAACACATATCATGTTCAAGTGATTCAAGTTTGAAGGGGGGGAAAAAATAAAACACCAAGTCATAGGTGGTATATCTTATATAGTTAGGTTTATGTTGATCATAGAATGGAGGAGGAGTGAAATCGAAGGTAAAGATGTTAAGACCAACAACAACAAAAAAAACTGTAGATGACTATTTGGAAAACAAGGGAACACATTGTTTTCAAATGTTGTTGAGAAATTCGAATTTTTATTGTTTGCAAAATTACAATGAAAATGGAAATATTATTACATGTTAGTGCTTGTTTTCTCACAAAATGTTTAAGAAAATTATATCTTGATTAGTGTATCATATATATACATATTGTTTGATAAATTTCAACATAATTGTGGTCAATTTTGAATTTGTCATTGTTTCATATATTGCATCCACATGGTACATGATACAAGTTGTTGGTCCTTTTTAAATAAAGAAATTAAAAATTTGTCCACCAACCTAAGATAACCATAAAGTTTTTTGTCTATGAATTATATGTTTCACAAATTATTAAAAAAATCTCTCTTATATGAAAACACATCAAAATGTGTTTTTAGAAAAACCATAATGTGTTTAGTAAATATGTGAGGGGGAAGGTGACTCTATAGTTTTTATTTAGTAAGAACACAAAGATGATCATATCTTGTAAAAGAATTTAAAAGAATTTGAAACTATGACACTTAGGTATTTTAATGAATTCCAAACCCTAAACCCCAAAGCCCCTAACAGAGCCAGAGCTCCAAACCCTAGAAGGCTCCTTCCAGCAAACATCAAACGAGACAGTAGAGCCGAGCTCCAAACCCTACAAAATCTCCTTCAAGCAAACGAAGAGAGAAATAGAGAGAAGAGCTCCAAACACTAATCAATCTCCTCCCAGTAAACAAGAGACGAAGCTCCAGAGGAAGGGAGAGAGTATTGGAGATTTGGAGGAGAAAGAGGAGGAGGAGTCGTTCGGGGAATGCATGGCGTTCTTGCGAGAGAATCCATGCTCCATGCATTCTTCAATGGAAAAAGTGTGGAATTTGCGAGGTTTGGATCCAGTTGGAATTCTGTCGAGCATCCATTTTGTCGGAGACTTCTAATTCAGTGTCTGTTGCAGAGGATGGAGGTGTGCACTACATTGCAGATCTACTTGTGCTCTATGATCTGATCTTTTGAACTTCATGAACAAACCTGAGATTTGCAGAAGTATTCCTCAATGATTCTGCTGCTGGAGCTTTCTGTAATTCTCGGGGAACTTAGTAACCACCTGCAGCAGCAGTTGTTGGCGAAGAATAGTTTCCCCGAGGCGAGAACAGGGGCGACGCCAAGATGGAAACTGTGGTGGGTGACCTGAGGGGAGAATTGCCACTTCTAGGTGACCTCAGAGGCGAGACAATTGCATCGTGGATGATGGGTGGAGGACGGGTAGCATTCGATCTCTCGTTGAAAGATACAGGATCTGCTGTCTTGAGTGGCGTTCTGCTCTCTGAACGAGCAAGAAAGTCCGCTTCCTCATGTGGTGGTGCAGAAGGTGCTGAATCCAATGGATCTGTTGCAGCAGCGGCACCACCACCACCACCTGAATTGGCTTTGTTGTCAGATGATTGAGCTCGAGTCGACGGAGCTCGAGCGAACTTGACGTAGCGGTACATCATGGTGGATAGAAAGAAGGGACCGAAGTTGAGTACGCTTGCGACCATGAGGACGATATAGAAGTAGTTCAGATGGTTCTTGTTCAGGTTTGAGTCGGCGAGCCAGCCGCCATTGGAGCTCTTGGAGGCGCTGTTCACGCCTGCGATCAGCGCCCCGCTCTGGAAGAAACCCAACGAGATGGACAAGAATGAGAAGCTGGCACCCAAGCTGCGCATCTCCATGGGAGTCTGAGACCAGAAAAACTCGAGGAGCCCCACGTACGAGAACAGCTCAGCGCTGGCGAGCAGAATCCACTGCGGGAGCAGCCAGAAGATGCTCATGGGTACGACGGCCCTGGGATCCGGATCGTTCTGGATCCCGTGCTTATGTGCAATGTGGAGACGAATGGTCTCGACGACTGCCGCACATGCCATGGAGATAACCGAAAGGAACATTCCAATCCCGATCCGCTGTAGGTGGGTGATACCATGGCTGTGGCCTGTATACTTGCGCACCAAGGGCACGAACCAGCGATCGTAGATGGCGATCTCGATCAGAACCACGACAATGGCGACCGCCGAAAGAGACGGCGGTGGAACGGAGAAATGCGGACCAAGATGGCGCTTCATGGTGTAGCCCTGGTTGACGAACCAAGTCTGCATCTGCGCAACCACAGAGAAGACCAGCATGTTGGCCAAGGCCACGGGTATGCAACGCAAGATGGATTTCACCTCCTCGACTTGGGTCACGGTGCACAGACGCCATGGGTCAATGTTCAAGCTGGCTGGACCTGTGCCTGTCTGTGACTCCTCCACTACCGCTGCTCTGTCCAACAAGCTTAAGATCGCCCAAAACACAAAATATACATCATGTTAGGAACTCTGGGAAGACATGTTCTCACCAAATAAAAAGAGGCAGATGTCATTGTATGGTGAGTCACAGTTTGACTCACAGCTCTCAGAGCTCCTACAGTTGATCAATGCTTGACCGGTAGAGCTGTGAGATTATTGTAAGCACAGCTAGTTAAAAAAACATACTGGAAAGCTAGTTTGTGATCAGAGAATCTGTGATCGCAGCAGCCTAATGGAAAGATGTCCTTACTGCATTCCTTTGGTGTGTGGGAGGGAGTGGTGGCGCTTGAGAGTCGGTTCCACCTCCGCAAGCACATTGTTCTCGGTGTCGTTCACCTCGAACAGCGCGCCGCTGTCTGCGGGCGCCGCGACTTTCCGTTTCCGCAACGACGCCACAATCACCTGTGCCATTCGCGTCAAGGGACTTCCCTTGGCCGTTTGGTGGCGATACCGGAAGATCCCCGCCAGGAAGCTCAATGTGGAACACAACATCGCGAAGCCCACCATACCAAATCCCCACGGCCAGGAGACGTTCTCCGCGACATAGATGACTGCTATGATAGCAATGATGGCGCCAACGCTAATAGAGAAGTAGAGCCAGTTGAAGTAGCTGCGGATCTTCTTGCATTCGTGGGGGTCGTCCAAGTCAAATTGATCGGCGCCGAAGGCCGCCAGGCAGGGCCTGAGCATGCCAGTACCCAATGCTATGATGTAGAGCCCCACCATGAAGACGGCGTAACCCTTTGTGCCCGTGAAAGGCGGGCAACTGAAGTCCGTCTGTGGGCAGTTGGGCTTCAAGCTTGACACTGTAGACGAGATCACCACCAGCACAATTCCCTGCACTCAAAATCCACACAGATTCAGACCAAGTAATCTTGCAACTGCTCCTGCCAGTTTCAAGAGAAAAACAATGTGAAGCAACAAGCTGAACAAGACACAGTTGACGACATGAGATGATGATGTTCAAGGATGCCATTCACAATCTCAGACTGTACTGTGCCATTCAAGATGTGTCAAGCAGACTCATACAGCAGAGTGATATGATGGGTTTGTTGGATTTTACCAGAAGCTCGATGACAGCAGCCAGGACTGATGTCCAGAAGCGACCAAGATAAGTATCTGAGACGAAGCCACCGATGAGGGAAGTTATGAAAGATGTGCCCCAGTAGGAGGTGGTGTACTGGGAGGCAAGCTTGATGGGGATGTGCATGGGGCCTGACAAGTAGCTGTTCAAGTTGAAGGCAATCCCAAGGTTCACAATCATCTCGAACATTGCAGTAGCTGCACATTTGTAACAGTAGGTATATAAACATGCATGCAGTCATGATGCACAAACTACAACATGAGAGCTGAATTGAACATCAAGAAGGTGCTGCTAAAAGAAAGCATTCACTAGCAGCATACCAAAGATGAAGGGGGCTGTCTTCCAGCCACCAGTAGTGGACTTATCAGCAGGTCTTCCTTTGAAATCCACTGATCCATCTTCTGTTATGGTTGAATTCATCCTGGCTGCCTCCTTGTAGCCTAGACCTTGCTCAGGTACTGCCGCCACATCCAAGAACCCCTGCAACACAGTCATACAAACCAGAAACCAAGCTGGATAATTCAGTGGTTGCTCAAGCTTCTTCCAAATGCAGGAGGCTTGTCCCTGAGAAGCTCTGTGAAATCTGTAAAACCATATGATGAACTTCGTTGCTTCCCGCCCCCAAACCTCAAGGGAGGAAGAGCAACAACAAACAATAACAACATGATGTTGCATCAGATCCTCAATGTTCTTTGTGTGCACAGTACAAAATGATTCACTCTTTCTTCTTCTTGTGGCTTCTAAGTTTTCCTGCTACTTGCTGCTTCTTCTTCTTATCAGTGCACGTTTTCTCTGGTATTCATCCCTGCTTTGATTTCTCCATAGCTCTTTGTATTTCTATCAATTACAAATTGATAATCGCACTTCTGCTGCTGCAGCAAAAGACAAGAGATTCAGCAAGTTGAAATATATTGTATTACCTTTCTGGAACCCCCACGAAGGAAAGGTACTCCACAACCAGGTGTGCAATATGCCATTTCTAGAAATAACCTTCAAAGGAAGAGAGATCCCTCAATGCAGGTTCAAGAGCTTTTCCAATCCAAGCCAGCAAATAAATTTGCTTGTTTCTTGCAACAAATAGGTAGAGAAGCAGTGGAGTGCAGCTTGGTCTGATAGGAATCTTCAAAGCTTTTTTTGTTTTCTTTCTGAGTGTCAAACAAGAGCAGAGATCCCCAACGTTGGTGTGAAGCTCAATAGCATGATGTGAAATGTCATGCCAATGCTGTGCAAAACTGCTGCACAACGAGAAAAATGCAAGCTCATTATTATTGTCCTGGAAGAGACGACTTGTTTGGAAGCATACCAAGCTTTCTCTCAACTGATTATACCTCAATACCTGCGCTTTGTGGAGTTCTTTGAATTTTCTTTCTTTCACAAGATTTCATTCTTCAACATACTGTGTGCAGCAGGTGGTAACACAAAGATGTAAGATCGACTTTAGTATGGTGCATACAAGGGATTCAAGAGCAGGAAGCAGGAGGCTAATAGTAGCGGCTTCACACTTGCAGCAGCAATGCTAACAATTCTAGAAAAGTCTGCAACATCCATGACTCAAAAATCTGGAAATTCTCTGCTGGTACTCAAACGCGGTCCTGAAGATAAATGAAGCTCAGCGCATACACACATGTTACATTCCCGAAAATACACCAAGTCAAACAACACTAGAAAACAAAACAAAAGCATGCAGAAGATGACGTACTTTGCCGGGAAAGAGGGGAAAAACACAAAGACAGAGAAACGCAGAGAGAGAGAGCGAGAGAGAGAGCGAGGGAGAGAGAGAGAACGTTCGAAGGGATTCATTTTCTTCATGATAATTGCTTATTGTCCCAGATCAATACCTTATAGCGAAGCATGAATTCTCATCGAACTCCAACCTCCGCTGTCACTCGCACGCTTATCCATGGACCGCATCCCACGCCTCTCCTTCACGGTGCTACACCCACGAAGATCACACTATTTCATATAAAACACACTCTCTCTCTCTCTCTCTCTCTCTCTCCGCTACACTCCACCTGATCAAATCTTTGTCGTAACAAAAACAGCAGACGACACGCAAACATAGCTTTCTCCAGCTCTCTAACGAGCATACAACCTAGATTGCAACAACAACAGGGATGGAGACACAGACAGACAGTTTGTCCAGAGCTCCCTCTCTCTCTCTCTCTCTCTCTCCAAAGATGCATACCAAAAACCTTAAAATGCAACAACACCAACAAGGATGCAGCAGTACCTAGTGGGGATTTTTGGGTGTCTGATCCAGGATCTCTCTCTTTCTCCGTGTGAGCTTCTGGAGAGAACCTGGAAGCGAACCTGGAAGCGAACCTGGTGGATGCTGCTGCAGCAGCAACAACAACAACAGATCTTGTTGATCTTGTTGATGTTGTTGCAACAAATTGAATGGTTTGATGCAACAATGTTGGTGCAATGGAGATACAAATTTATAGAACATTTTATATAATATGATTGTATGAGAGTTTTATTGTTTGTAATATTTACACACCACACATGTTTGAATACCACTCCACAAAGTCAGCAAAACGATTGCAGATTCGCTGCTCCTTCACCATCGTCATCGTCTTCTGGAACTGACATTGTAGAGTGATGATGAGTCTTTTGCTGTGCCACTAAGATCCTCTACCCAAAGTGTCCTACGAATGTACACCTTTTTTTCCTTTTTTTGTTTTTTTGGGGGGGGCGGGTTTGCTGCTTGTTGATTTGTTTGTTTCGGCCCTCTGCCCGTTTTTTTGCCTGAAAGGAAAGTCTTGCAAACCGAGGGAAAAGATCAGTGTTGGGGAAGTTTTTTACTTTTATTAAAAACCTCCCATTCCAATTCTACAAAATAAATTAAATAAATTAAATCGGTTCCAGTTCAGCTTCCACTTTCACCCACGTAAATGGAATTGGGTTTCCAAAAAAAAAATTATAGTTTCAGTTTTGATTTCAATTTTTGAAAACTCAAATTCGGTTTCGGTCTGAGAACCAGTGGTTAACGTCCACTTAGCCCCCGGTTCTTTTTTTTTTTTTTTTTTTTTTTTTCAAATCCAGTTCTAGTTCCAATTCCGCACAGAAAATAAAACTAGGAACCCAGTTCGATGATACTTAAATGTTTCTAGTTTTTGGTTCTGATTATAGAATCGGTTCAATTTTTACTAAGTGGAATTGGTTCGAACCCAGCAAAGTGGGTAACTGCCCAACACTAGAAAAAACTTACCTAAGTAGTACCTTTTTGTTTATTGCTTGTTGATTTGTTTGTTTTGACTCTGCCCGTTGTTTGCGTCAATGGAAGGCTTATGAAGAGAAGGAAGAGTCTTAAGTCTTAACCTACTTAAGTAGGTGGTGGTCTTTGGTCGGCTGCCTGTTGGTTGTTTTTTTTTAAAAACTCTGCCCGTTGTTGCCTGCAAGGAAGTCTTGTGGGGGTGGGGGGAGGAAAGGATGAGACAAGTGAGTAGTTACCAAAGTACTACTTTTTCACTTCTTTTTTTTTTATTCTGCCCGTTTTTTGGCTGAAAGGAAGCCTTGCCATGGAAGGAAGAGACAAGCAAGTCACCAAAGTACTACTTTTTTTTTGTCTTTTGGTTGTTGATTTGTTTTGCTTTTAGTTCTGCCCATTATTTTGCCCAAAAGGAAGTCTTCCTTCTGCTTCACATCACTGGAAGATTTTGAAGGTAAAGTTTTCACTTCAAACCAAAGTTGTGATTGATAGCTGACAAAAGACCGAGCTCTAGATTCTAGGGGGCTGCAAAAAAAAATTTAATAAGAAACTTAATTCATTTTTTGCACTTAAATGTACCAAACCATGTTACACGAAATTTTATCATTTTGAACAATTGTGTTGTTAGAACCTACCACAAAAGGCCAGAGCCATTACACACTCAATTTCTTTTACAAAATGATTCATTTTGCACTGAAAATTTTGATTCAACATTGATATATGGTTTCTTTTCTATCATTTCTCATGAATTTTGTTTGAGCTTGTGGGATGGGTCAGAGCCATTAGGTGATGAGGCACTTGGTTGCTTGCTTTCAACGTGCTTTTATGAAAAACACTCTGAGTCCACAAACGACTTCTATCTCTCTCTCTCTCTTGTAATTCTGTATGTTGAAAAAACTAAGTACGGACAAGATTATGCATACACTTTGAAGTTGCATAAAACCAGTTTGACCCAGCATTTGACCCCATAAATGTTGGACCCAAGATCAATTTTCATAGTCAGTTGGGTTGCATTTTGTTTTGCATTTTTTTTCATCTTTGAATGTTGGAACTAGCCAAATATGTTTTAAAAATTATGTTTCTAGTCTTTAAGTACAAGACCCTTTTCCTTCTGAACCCAATTATTTTATTATGAGTTTGTTTTGGTCTGGTCATTTGTCTATGTTGATGATATGAGCGTGACATGTGCTGCTTGCCCAAATGTGAACAGGAATCAGGACGATAGAGCCCATGGAACTGTGAAAGAACTATTTGACATTTTAAATTGATTTTTTAGTGACAAAATTTACTCAAAATTCAATATTTTTTTTTCATCTCAAATCTAAAAAATTATAAATCACATCTAAGAAATCCCACTTGTTGAGGGCTTTCCAATTGTACCAAGAGCTTGCAGCAAAATCTCTAAAGGCTTTTAGTTGTGATTTTGTTGAATTTTCTTTGACAAAATTGTTCAATATTCAGCATTCCTTCAACCATAGGTTTAAACATTACAACACCACCTCAATGCAAAACCCTTACTCATCGAGGGCTTCATGTCCAGCAGTAGTACTAGGAGTGTAGTGTGATGTGCACTGATTTGGAAGACCTCAATGTCATAAACAAAACAAATAAACTACCTTCCTTAACACTTAGACTAGTGTGATCTCCATTGTTGGCCCTTAGTGTGAAGTTGTTACCCAACTAATTGAGTTTGAATTTGAAATTTTTATTTGAGTTTCCAATCACAAAGATTACTCAAAATTCAATTTCTCACAACTTATGTTGAAGATTACAAAATCACCTCCATGAAGGTGCACTCATCAAAGGCTTTCCAATAATACCAAGAGTGCAATGGGGTCATTTTGGTTTGAGACATGTCAACAAGACAAACAAACAAAACAAATTACCTTCCTTAATAGATAGATATACCAAGACCCTTTTTCTCTCAGATGCAATTATTTGGAATATTGTTTTGTTGGGATGCTTGAATTTAGAATGGTGGCGATGTTATAACTTATTGCAGAAATAACATAAAAGCTCTTGTTCCTTTTCTTTTCTTTTTGTATGTCAACTTTTGTAAGGTATCTCCAACACATTAGAAACAAGTTCTTAAAATGGGCAACGGTCTAGGATTCAAAAGGGTTGCTTGGTATGTAAAAGGTTCCAAGATCTTACATAATTACCACAACCATCCCACTTACACAAAATGAACAAAGTATGACTTTTTTGGTATATGCAATTAGCAATATGCAAATGGGGAGGTAGCTAGGACGAAGACAATTTTCCCTTTATGTCCAAATGCATCTTTCATAAGCTCATCTTTTCGTATGGTCAATAGTCATACATAACAAAAAGATTTCAAAATACCCAAAAAAAATCCTATGTATAAGTTATTATAACTCTATGTATAATCATTTAGTTTATGGAGTGAAACTCATGTGCAAGCAAGTGAACTACTTGGTGTTAACATGTAGGTGGTAGGTAAAGCCTAAGGCCATGGGCTTTACCGGGGACAAGGGTTCACGGGATGTCAACCCAATCCTTTGGTCAAGTGATTCATTTTGTGCAAAGACTTGTAAGATTTTTATTTTGTTTGTGTGATGTCCATGGGGTAGAGTAGAGTGGCCCATCACCTATCATTAGCTTATCACCGATCACTTTGGCAATTTTTTCTCGATTCTTCTCCAGTTTGAGTGATTTAAAATGTTATAGGAGCACCTTCTCAAGCTCTACAAATCATCTTTGAAATGCAAAGCCAAAAGGAGGGCTCCTTCTACTCTTTTGACACCATAAACAATGGGCCCTCCTGCGAAAACGGGGAGCAAACCCTACCTTAAGTTATCACTCATGGGCTGTTCTACCCTATTGGATAGAGAAAAAAAAAAGGAGGACAAGTGATTTTAAAAATGAAACATAGAGGAGCATGTGTTTCATGTTTTCAAAACACCCATCCTTTGTGGACAAAAACGTATGAAGAAGACCATGCCTTGCAACCACACCAAAACAAAATTGTATGAGGTCTTTTACAATTAGATCACATGACATGAAGCACGAGACTTTACTTTCTTGGAAATCAATATTCATTACTAAATATTGGAACGATTCCATTGCTTCTCATGTTTTCCTACTTATTAGCAAACCCAAAGTTTTTCTCAAATAAGAAAGCCAAATGGAAAGATGGCTAAGAAATCCTTTGTTATTTTTTGTACAAGTTCCCAAAGGTAAATTCTAACCTTGAGGCCTTTCTCCATCAAATAATGGAGAAAGAAAAATCTTGGTCTATTGGAGTTTATATTACGTATTAAAGTCAGTTTTTACTCCCATTGCAGCATGGTGCCAATATACCCATATCCACCAACTTTCCCAAAATATATATTTCATAATTAAAAGAACAAATTATGCAATATGATTAAAAGACTATTAATATGTGTATGACTAACAAGCTCTAGGGAAGATATAGGTCACAAAGGAACATATGCATATCTAGACTCGAATGATACTAGCAAAAAAAATGCACTTAACTCACCAAAAATTGAGACCCAACCCATGTGTCAAAAAAATTACTACATGGGTTTCCAACTGAACCCTAAATTGTGCAAACAAGAATACGGATGAATAACCTCTTCACTTCACTTACATACGTGAACATTACGGACCCAAACCTACCAAATTTTGATTGCAATAAAACACTAGAACAAGGAGGAGAAAATGAAGAAGGAAAATGGAAGTCCGCAAGTCGTTTCAAAAGTCTTCCCATGAAACTTCGTTTTTGCACGTGGGTGGGAGCAAACAATAGTCGTTTAGACGAGGTGTACTGAATTTGACTACAATTCAACTACAAACTGACATATCAGTTTTGTTTTGTGGGCTAGAAGATTCTATTGAAGAAATAAATTGCACGCTTAAGTTGAATTTTTACACCCTATGTTCATGCCCCTACCCATTAGCCCAAGGCCAAAAATGGCAAAGATTACAAGGTTGGCAAAAAAACAATTCTTGCAGCCAATGAGGTGAGGCAGCATGGACCCGGGGGCTGTGTTTATTGTGCAAAAATTATGTGATGTGGTCGCATAGACGATAATCATCGGCAAGGAGATTTTGCCGAGTTTGGCTATTTAGACCAACTATGAAAGTAGAAATTTATCAAAATCCTATTATATCATGGCTATTTGCTGAACAATGAATGTGTGAAAACATGGTGATTTTAACGATTTTTTTTTTCGCTTTTAGTCGATTTTTCTGAATAATGGGAATATTTAACAGATTTTTGGGGAAAAAAAATTTTGCTAAATGGAAAAAATTTGCCACCTCAAAAATGTCGGCCCAAGAGGGTCCAAGGGATTTTCTTTTGGAGGAGGGTGAGGACGTTGATTTTTTTTTGTTCCCAATGCATTCCCATTTAGTTCTCAATGGGTTCCCAACGTGTTCTCAATATCCTTTGCTTCAAGTTCTACTCGAGTCCAAAAGGAGAAGATTACAACATATCTTTTTTGGGATTGTCCAAAGCTAGTTTAATTTGTTTTGTGATGAGCCCATCAAAGATGCCCATCACAAAGAGAAAATTTTGAACTTTAGGGAATCCCCACTAACAATTAATTAATATGAGTGGGAATAGTTACATAATCAAGAGGAGCATAAATCAACACTTGCTAATGAAGTATACAAACAGAGAGTAATTTTAAATTATTATTCTTCACAAGCTTCCTTCCCAAATCATCAGCTCTTCACTTCACCAGTGCTTTCAAATTGAACAAATTTGCCCCAAAAAACAACCCCATGATTTGTCCAAAAACAACTCCACTTAAGTGAAATGCAGCTCTTGTGGGTAACACAAGCTTCAGCTGACACATTATTAATAGTAAATCATTTTTCAATTTATGTAACCCCTCCCTTAGCTTCAATTACAGATGAGAGTATAAAACTTGTGGATACCCCCAAAATTCAACTTAAATTCTTATGAGGAGAAATTTTTTAAACCAAAAAAAACAACTTCAACTTAATCAAAAATCATATCATTGCAACTAATTAACCTTAACATGTTACAACTTACAATTAATATAAATTGGAATTGTAAATTGAGCACTTTGACAGCCCTTGATAAATTGATTCCCAACACTATAAAATTGCTCGACTCAATAAAAGAATGGGAAAGATATGGGGTGTTTGGTGTAAGGGGGTTTAGTGTTCAATGACGAGTGAATTAAAAACAAATTAAGATTTCAAGCTTTAAATGTTTAATTGTTATATCTTTGCCTCTAAAATACCAAGACGTTTTGTAAAGCTTTAGTTGATGCACCCATCAAGTTGGCCCGTACATCATGTACGAGACTCTACCCAAGACTCCATTGTCTTATGCTATTAGAGTGTGTAGGTTCTTGGCATGATCCTTGGGTCACCCTTGAGTTCATAGGGTGGGGGCATGTACATTGTGTACGAGACTCTACCCAAGTCTCCATTGTCTTATGCTATTAGAGTGTCGAGCAAAGTCGACCAATCTGGGCGCCAAGAACCCCGAGTTTGGCCAAAACTCAGCTCCGTATTAATTAATATATGGGTTTTTAAAAGTACACATGCATGTGAAGGGCCAAAAACTGCCGGGACAACTAATTTCAACCCGAACGTGATATGGGCCCATAGAGTTTACTACTCCATCCTTCTTCTTCTTTTCTTCTTCCCTGGCCGGCCTTTTAGCGTGTCTGGTGGTGCCCAGACACATCTTGGTGCTGCCCATACACACTTTGGGTGCTTTTGTGCACATTTTGGGCTTGTAATGGATACTAGCTTCTACAAGCCCAGACCGTGCATAGCATGGAGTCAAAAGTGTCTCTGGGCAGCATCCATTGTAGTCTAGAAGAAGAAGACGAATGGGGCCAAGGTCGACAAAGAAAGAAGGCTAACAACTTACCTACGGGCACATATAATATTAGGGCAATGTCAAATGGTTAGGGCCACCAAAGGATCAGTTTCAGCCCAGATTTTTTAGATTTCACTGATATGCTAGTACATTATTCATGAAATTTCAAATTTTTGTGCAAATCTTATGCAATAAACTCAAAAAAAATTCAATATTTAAAACCGTGTTTCAATAAAAATTTGCTAACTTTCAAGATACTCAATGTTTGGGGGCCCAAACATAGGACTACTTTTGGGGATAACTCAAATTCGACTATAACTTAAATCATTGGTATCTTATTGAACTATCTTGCAATAGAGTTTTTTTGCATATGAAAATTTGTGATGTATGTATTCTTCAACTTGACATGTTCTCAAAGAGTTGGTTGCTATTGTTTCAACTTGGTTTCTTACAAGGAAAAGATTTGTCCAGATTTTCCACTAAAATTTCAGCTGGTTAATGTGTTGAACATATTATTAGATGGAAAATATGAAATTTCTCCCAATTTCATTTTGAAAGGTTATATAACATTTTGCCAAAAAAATGTAATAGGAGATCAACAAATGTTGCACTAATTAATGTATTCCACAAGAAATTAACACTACCAAATGAAGAATGAGAATGCAAATATATCAACTCAACTTGTTTTCGCTCTAATCTATAATTAACACATGATTGATTGGATAATTACATCTACAATGTTTGTGTGATGAACCCACATTTCTCGAAGAATAAATTTTCTAATGAAACTAACCTTCTAATCAAAGCTAAATTTGATTGGTTAGCTCTTTTTAAAGAGTGGAAAAATGTGTGAGATAGATGTAACCTTGGAGTGACTTCTTTTACATGAGAGATGATGATTATTTATCTATCCACTTTGATTGTCCATTTCTTGAAATTTTCTTTTTTTTTCAATATTAGTTATGTGTGTGATGTTTTGAATAAATTTATAGGATTCAAGTTATGAAAAGAGGAGTTGGTGAAAAGAAGGGTTACCGTGGATTGGGAAATCTCAACATGACAAACAAACAAAACAAACAACTTACCCTCTCCACTAGGTAGACTTTGAGTTGTGCCATTGGCCCAATTGAGAACTTCTTACCCAACTAATTTCTCCCTTCAAAATAAGTTTTTAAATGTAATTTAATTGAGTATCAAGTGACAAAAAGTTCAATATCTCCCACATCTTAGGTCTCAAAATGATGAAATCACTTTCATAAAATCTTACTCGATGAGGTATTTTCAATATACCAAGAGTGCAGTTCAATTTCCTTTTAAAATTTTAGAATTGATTTTATTGAATTTTCAAGAACAAAATTGTTCAATATTCAATAACTCTTACAAAATAGGTCTAAACTATCTAAACATTGCAAAACCATCTCAATACACCCTACTCATGGAGGGCTTTCCAACGGTACCAAGAGCACATAAAGAAGCACTAGGTTTTGGGAGATCCAAATGTGGCAAACAAACAAAAACAAACAAACAACCAACTCTCCTTAATCAATACTTGTTAGCCCATCAAAAGACCCTAGTTGAAATGGAACCAATCCACCAAAAGAGTGATGGGCAAAAGGTTGGATGTGGAGGATTGAAAGAATTGTCAGAGTGTTGCTTGTCAAGGTCTGCTTGTTTTTGCCCTCATATTTGATCTAGATATCATGGACAACAACAAAAGAAACATGAAAGAAGAGTTATTTGTAAAGTCATTCAAACATGGCACAAGAACCCTAGTTTCATCCAAACAAGGGGTGGAACTTGAAACTGGGCATGAAGAAATACAAAGTGGGTCAACAGGGTATCAAACTCATGTAAGGACCAAAAGTGGGGCTCAAATGAGTTTGCTCCTTTATTTGTGCCCGTTGAAAATATTTGTCATTGGAGAGCTCTACACCCAAGTGTGTATGGGTGTGTGTGTGTGTGTGTTTGAGAGACCTTAGAAACTTGAGCTTGCTCATGTGTGTTTGTGAGTTTTGTTTTGAGTGAAAATTTCAAATTGTCCAAAACTTTTGTGCAAAAGGAGAGAGTAGTGTGAGGAGTTACAAAAGAGAAGTTGAAGGAGAATTTGGAGTATTGTAGAGTGCAAACCCTCCTTGGGCAATACAAGTAAGAACCACTTCAAGGAATGATTAAGGAACTAAAAGTAGTGAAATCATCTACCTAGGCCTTCTCTTTTACATGTTTTCACAATTATTATTATTTTTTTCGTGTTTATCTATTACATGCTTTAATATATGGCTTGAAGTTTATTTTCAAATTAGAAAGTGAAAATTATTAAAATTTTGTATTTGTAATAATGATGGTCCCTTAAATAATCACATTCCTTAACTTTGAAATTTCATAATTAAATAATGCTTGCGTAATTAATTGTCTAATAAAAAATAGACTGATTTCAAAATCACCTTAAGAAAAAAAATTCTCAAGAAAATTCCCAAATTTCGTTTTAAAATTTGTGTTCCTAATTAAAAAGTTCAAGGAAAAGAATTAGTGTTACCTTCGTAAAACTTTTTCTAAATACAATGACTAAGAGCATCAAAATACATAATATTCTTGATATTACTAAAATTTCAAAATCTATGGAATTTAATAAATGTTCACATTGAAAAGAAATATTGAAATATTTATTTAAGTGTTTCATATTTATTTTTAAAGTTCAATGGGTCTAGTAAAATCAAGGTGTGACATTCCCAATGGTATCACCCAAGGATGGATTTGTCCTCGAGGAGTTTCATGAGTTGATTAAAAAAATTGTGCACAAAAGTGGCATTGACTATAACAAGAGCACACATAGATTAGCCTAGTTTTGCAAATGAAGAATATGAATTTAGTAACAAAGCCAACTTTTTGATTGAAGGTGAAAGAAACACAATGGTATTAACGTTCCCATCCTTCGAAGATGATGCAATTGAAAAGTAAGAAATCATTTTCTATGATTGTCGCTATCATGAAATTTCTTTTTTTGAAGCATCTTTATTGTGGTTGTGGTGATGGTTATGCATTTGTTGCAAATTTTGTGAAAATTTTCAAAAACATTGTGAACTCTTTCAAGCCCTAATTGGTGCATGGATTTTACATTAGTCCTTCAAGTATTTACATAATGAACTTTTAGTTCCAATAAGGTTGTCATCCCCTTTACCCTAAAACTTGTGCATATGCAAAAAATCAAACCTTCTTGTGTCAACACCCTAGTGTCACCTCTCTTTGATGTCACTATGATTGGCCACATTATACCACACATGTAACTCTTCAATGACCCTTTGCTACTATGGCAACTATGTTAAGTCAATACAAGCTAACATAAAATTGTTGGTGAAAATGTGAAACATTGAACTTGAGATTGTCAAATGTGACAACCTTTCTAACTACTAATCCATTGCCCAACTAGGACTCAAAAGGCGCTCCCTTAAAAAGCAATTACAATTTGAAATGAACATTTTGAATTATTGTTTCCATATGTGGGACTTTAATAGAACCCAAAAAGGAGAAAAAATAATTGTTAACTACCATAAATTTGTTTTTTGTTTTCGGAAGCACAATAATAAACTTGACTTAATAGGCTAGTGGCACCCCCAACTCAAGTTCATTAACACATGACCCAACAAGAGTTTCACATGCACACCATTGGGTGGGTTTGAACCCAAGGCCTTTTGTTGTCCCAAGGTCCCAAAAGGGGTTATACTAATGAGCCACCATCCCTAAGATATAAATATAGTTTTTGAAAGGACAATTTCATTTAATAAACCTCAAATGCATTCATTATGTTTTATGGATTCAAAGTGTGTTGGCCATTTGTGATTTGAATTGGACTTTTACAGTTCTTGAATTTTTTCCATAATCGAGCTTCTATGGTGCCATTTGAGCCCACTTAATGTTTGGAAATGTTGAAAAAATGTTGAATCTTTGTATGTACAGAATTATGTTTATATGGTGTCATTTGAACCCTCTTTGAGTTTGTAAATGTTGAAAATATATGAAGGTCCTTTGTGGGTACATAATCCAACTTGTATGGAATTATTTGAGCATTTATGTGGTCTATAGATTTAAAGTTTATCCAAAGTTTAATTAAGGTTTAGCCAAAGTTTAATCATGTTTTAATTTTTCCAATGTTTAACCAATGTTTCGTTGAACAAATGTTTAGGCAATGTTTAACCTAGGTGTGATGTGGCTTATGCGGTCTAAGCATAAATGTCATTTGCACCTAGCCTAAGTGCCAAATAAGCTATGTTAAATATTTAGTAGGCTAGATTAATTAGTAGGTAATAAATTAGGTTAATAAGTAGTAAGTTAGGTTATGTAATAATTGGTATGTAGTATCTAGGTTAATTGGTAGCTAGTAGAGTAGTTTGTAGGTAGTACCTCAAATTATGCTATGTAAGGAACTAGGTAGTTGTTAGTATGTAGTAGTTTTGATTAGGTTCAAATTAGGTTGCAATTAGATTATGATCAAAATATTAATTGCATATGGTTTATCTTCCACTTCAATTTTTTTAATTACATAAGGAAGTGCACTATAAACATTGAAAAATATCAAAGATATCAAAATGGAAATGCCATTTGGGATGAACCAATAAAAAAAACTCAACTTTGAAGGCTAAATCCAAAATGAAATAAAATTTTATTAATTAAGTGCCACAGTGTCTAGGCCTACCCTAGGTGCCACATAGGGTATTGTTAAAGCTAAATAATAGTTAAAATACTATTATAGTTATTGTAACAATAATTAATTAGGAATTATCTAGGTAATAAATTTCACTTTGCTTACCTAACCTCCACTAATTTAAGGGGAACTATCATAGTGTTTAAGAAATGTGGGTAGAGGAGGAAAATTTTAAAAAGAATTAGGATCTAAACTTGTAGTAGCAACCACTTACATACTTTACAAATGATTGGTTACTTAAAGCAAGGAAGGGATTTTGGGAAGAAGAAAGGAGGAAAGTTGGGGTGTTTGTGTGTGTGAATAGGAATGTGTGTTAAGAAAAGTTGTTAGTTTACAATAGAATAATTTGCGGGAAAGTCGTTTAGAAATTTTATGATTATTTGTACGTTGGAAGTGCAAGATAATTTTGGTGTTGGAGTTTGCTTTTGGAAAAAAGATGCCTTTCTTATTATCATTGGTTTAATTTTGCACATTTCATCTTCCAAACATTGATTTAGTTGTTGAATTTTTAGTTGGATTTGTGTTTACCTTGTTTGTTTCTTCAAGTTTCCACATTAATATGTTGTGTTACTATTGATGTTAGACTAATGGATTGCTTGTAATTCTTTCTAGCTGTGGTAGATATATTGTTCTAGCATTAAGGGGCAACAAGTGGGTGATTGGCTTACTATAGTCCTAGCATACATTAGAGGTGAAACATGGTTGTTCTTTGTTTGTATAATGTTATAATAGCCTTTTGGTATCTCTAAAACAAGGTCATGTGACCTTCTAATTGTCCTAGTTGATAATGCTAATAGTTGGTCCTAAGTTCTTTCAAGTTGTCTTTAGCTTTATTAGATCCTTGGGGATCAACCTTTTCTAGTTATTGAAGCTTAGGCCTGGCTTAGGTGCCATATTGTGGCCCCCATTTAATTGCCATGTAGTTTAGACCTAGGCTATGCAAACAAAAGTAAAACTTGTAGTTTTGATTTGATTCTCTGAAAATTCATTTAATCTACCATATGGCAAGTTTCAAGTTGGCCATATGTATCAATCTAAACTTTCCAAAGTGGATGTGGGAGATTAAACTTTTAATTTTAACTTTAATATTTTTGAAATTATAAAATTATGTCACATGGTAGGTTGTAATTATTCAACAATGTAATCACAAATTATGGTAACTACTAGTAAAAAACTATAGAGTCAATGGATGAAGGAATATATGTTTGACCATATACTTCATCCATATGCAATATTTTGATCTCATGTTGAATCATTATTTGTGACTAATGTTGGGTACAATTAACTTATGCAACTAATGGTAAATTTAATTGTTAAAATGATTGGTGATTAATTTTCAATCACAAAATGAAATCATAAAATAAGTTTATTTCTAGTTGTGGGAATGTCTAATGCAAAAAAATATAACTTACGTAGTCTAGAGGCTTATAAGTTGAAGATGAAAAAATTTTAAAAGGAGAAATCCTAGAGAGCCATTTTGGAATTTTGGAATTTGAGTAGTACCATGGCCAGTAATTAAAATATGCATTTTGCAAGTTATTCTAGTGACAAAAAACACTTGTCACAAAGTTGATTCTAACAACTATGATGAAAACAATTGATTTGGCCTACCATGTTATTTACCTCGACTCACCATTTGTGAAAGATACTTTAAAAGACCAATGGTGAGATGCTTTGAAGGATCTCGAGTTTGGAAATTTGAATGAGGAGGGGATTGTGAAGGTAGTCTCCCAATTTGATGGAGTGTTGCACAATTCAAAGCAATGGGTGGTCATGCCACAAGGAATGTCTTTAAGAGGACATAACATCTAATGGATGGGAAACTAGTTATAAGAATATCATTTCCTAGTTCTATTTAGGTAGATTGTTTTAGACTAACTTTTAGGCTCTCCATTCCACTAAGCTCCATGGTAGGCCCAATTGAAAAATCAATGTCAAAAATGGAGATGCTACAACTGTAAGCCAAAAATGTTGCAACCATGGAATCTCACTTCCATGTGATTTTCAAAATCCAAAATGCATTACTAACTACAAATATGGACATAAACCATGAATGCAAAACAAGGTGAAAATCTTCAACTTGAAAGTGTTATAAAAATTAGGACTAATTTTTGAAATGCAAGTTAAAACTATCCTAAACATGTAGCTAATGGTTCCCAACCCATCCATGATTAGCAAGATCCAAAAGATGGTCACCAATCACTTCATATGTGAGGTCCATCCTCCTTACACATAGGAAGTTAGTGTGTACATACAACGAAATGCATGCATGTTTTAGAATGTAAGTGGAGTGGGGTGTTGGTGGGTTCACGCATATACTTAAAATCCTTCAACAAGAACTCATCATGAATGAAATAATAATGCCAATTTTGATAAATGTTCGAATGCTAAAAGTTGTTGACATCAATTGGTAAAAGTCAAAATATCTTACATCTATGTAGATAAATAGGCGTATGTGGTCAAGAATAACTATGTTGTTCATATTGTAGATTTTGTTTTGACCATTGAACCAAGTTTAATGTGCATGGTCGTTTCAAAGTTTCTAGATCTCAACCAAGGTCCCATCAATGAACCCTATGCATCTTGATAATTCCTACAATGGGGCAACCAAGGTAATTCTTTTCTAAGCCATAAGCTAATGGATTTCATTTGTAAATGAGGAATTGTTGCAACAGAATATTATGAAAAAATTGTTATTGCATAAAAAGCCCTTGAACCAATTTTACATGAAGGAGTCATACCTTGTGACATTATCATGTGCTAGGAACACTACAAAGTTTAAGAGCCATCTTGGGTTCAGTTTTGATAGTTTCCTAGAAATAATAAGGTTTTCACATGTAAATTTAGTGTGGGAGGTGACCATAGGCACCATAAGGGATGTTAGTTCTTCAATTCTTCAAACTCTATGGCAATGAAAGTTGTTAAGTTTAAATTTTGGACAAGGTCAAGGTGGATTGCATTGTGGTTAATAGATCTTGAACACTTGTAGTCAAGTCCATAGATTGCATGCCCCCCACTTCCATCTGTTGTGAGTTGGAGAAATTTTCAATTTTTTTCCTTCTTGTTCATTTTCGTTTGAACAATGGATTCTTGTTAAGTTCTAGCTCCTCTTCAAACTCTAGCTCTTCTTCAAGAGAAGACGAGATATCATATGACATGAATCAAGAGGCTAAAACATTCTTTAAATGTGGGTATATTTAATGAGAATTTTTTTAAAAACCAAATGAAAAAAGAAAAGAACTTGAAAAAATGAAAACCTTATAAAGAAGAGCAAGAAGTAAAAGCAAATAAGAAACATTAAAAATGAGATTAAAAAATCCTAAAAAAAAAGAAAAAAGAAAGAATAACAAAAAGCAAAAAATAAAATAAAATAATCAGTTAAAATTTAATTTCATTATTTTTTTGGTTATTAAATCTTCATCAAAGCGTTATTGAAGTTTTTTTTAAAAATTATACTCTCAAAAAATAGTTTTATATTAAAATTTTCTATCTATTTAAAAATTGACATGTTTTATTTTAATGATTCTTGCATAATCTTTCAAATGTCGTTCTAATAAGATTTAAAGGAATTGAAGCTAATTATTTGTATGTTTTATCAAAAAAAATTCATTTAAAAAATTAGTCATAGTAACAATTCATAGTGATATGAAACCTTGCAATACAAAAAGGCAAGTGACAACCTCAAAAAATAAAATGATATAAAGACATGATGAAATAAATTACCCAACATTCATATTTTGAGAAAAAACCCAACAAGTAGATGGGTAGACTTCAAAACAACCCATCAATTGGGTGGGTGCACTCAAAATCTACACATACATGTCTATTAGCTTGGAGCAATAAAAAAACTTACACACAAAACCTATAACCTAATCCATTCAGCCAACTTTTGATTCTTCGACCCCTATACACCTTGAGAAGGTGTTCTCACAATGCCTCTATATGACAAAGCCAACAAATGAGAAAGAGCGGGGAGGAGGAGAACCCCACATACCAAACCCCAAACACTTAAACCCTCACAAATTACTTTTCAGGCAGTCCAAGTTCCCTCCAAAATTCTGCCTAGTCCCCACTTTTCAAAAACTGATCCCTAATTTTGATGTTTGATCCCCAGTTTGGCAGACTTAACAAAAAACCCAAAACTGTAGACGAAGTGAAAAAATGGGGTCCAGACCGGGGGCCAACTGGGCATGAATTTAGGGATTAACTCTATTAAACCTTACTCTAAAAGGTGTGTGGGTGGGGGGGCTTGCACCCATTTCTTAGGAGGGTGGGGGGGGGGGGTTTATGGTCCTATTCCTCTCTGACACATTCTCTAGAAGAAGAAAAGTTGGTGAAGGCCAAGGAATATGATTCTCTATGCTTGGAAATGATCCCACATTCATATTCATATTGAAAAATTGAGGAATCTTGAGTTTTATGTTTTCTTCCCAAGAGATTGTCAGAAGGTTTGTTTGTCAGAGTCTACTTGTTTTTCCTCCCATATATTTGATCTATAGATAGTAGCATGGGGAACAACAAAAGAAGCACCAAGTACACCAGCAAATTACCTTCCACCCATGTTGAAAAAACTGGTGATGAAAGTGGGGCCAAGGTTGGAAAAAACTTTTAAGGTTTCAAAGTAAACAAAAGGATTGCAAACCACCAAGTTTGTCTCTCTTTCTCTCTCTCTCTCTCTCTCTCTGGACCAGAATAAACCAGCAAGCCAACATCCCACCATGAGGAATGGATGGTGGGTGGACAGAAAACACTTTTCTATTTGGTTCTAGTGCCCTAAAATAAGTGACTTATTTGGGTCAATTATAGGAATTTCTTCTCAAATTTCATCAAATTTTTTATATAAAAAACTTGAAAAAAAGAAACCCTGATTAGCCCTCAAACATGCATGTAGCACTAGCCATATCCAAATATCTACTTAAGGTGTGTTTGCACTTGGTGTTAGGGACCCTAGTGTTTAGTCCCTTAACACCATACTAGTCATTTAAGACTTAAGCTTACATATCGTGAAGATTTTATGTTAAAACTAACATTCAGTTAACATTAAGCGATCACCCATTTAACATTGGGCGTCACCTAGGATGCCACCTAGATTTTCATTTAACATTCATTTAACATCAAGTGTGAATACACCATAATTATCTAATTAGTGACCTAATATCCTATCTACATATGCAGAGTCTGTGTTGAACTTAGTAAGGGTTCATCCACATGTGAATTGTAAACAATGTCCAATAAAATTGTTGTGCTGGTGGTGGTGGTGCCTGTTGGATTCACTCTCTTTTGTCTATTAGAAAATCAAAGATCCTCATTCATATTGTTGTGTTCAACACGTGTGATGATGATGATTTGCTTTGGTCATACAAGTCAGTCAATTTGAAGTCCAAGTCCAGTCCCCTTTGTATCTCATTGGTAGTCAAGGGAGTGAGTCAATTCAAGGCTGCAAGATGCAACCAGATACAACAAAGCCAAGCACAAGTCCTTAAGTCCTCAACTCTTTGCACTTTTCAGCTGAGAAAATCATTTTTTAACTCCAGTTTTTTAATTAGCTCTCTGGTACACAAGCAACAGCCACTACCAAAAACTATTCAAAATTCAGTTGTCAGTCACCATGACCATGAGTTTTACCAATTCCTTCATTTTTTCAACTTCTCATTTGAACCAAGTTTTCTTAAATCCCACAATGTCTAATAAGCCAAAGATGGCTTTTTTCTTGGGATTTCTAATGTCTTTCATTTGAGCTTTTCTCGTTGTACTCATGTTTTCTGAGTCTTTTCAGATTTTCTGCAGACTGGGGATTGTTGCATGGATTTGGGTGAGGTTTTGATCAAATAAGTGCATGCACTAACAGATTTTCTGCAGACTGGGGATTGTTACATGGATTTGGGTGAGGTTTGATCAAATAAGTGCATGCACTAAGCCTTCAACTGATGAATCCAGCTGCCCACATGGATAACGTGAGCAGTAATGGGTTAACTTTGGAAACTCATTTATGAGCTGATCAAGGAACTCTAGCATTAGGATCAACCTGGCTCCCCTTTGAAGTTGGTATCCATTTTCAAAGTTCCTCACATTCACATTTTACAAATTACAAAGTTTTCATTTTTATTGGAAGAATCTCATTATGGATTGAAACTTTTTTATTTGATAGTCTAAATTGCTCAATTGTGAATGTCATAATAGGATCCATGCACCTGTGTCATGTTAGAAGTCATTTGTTAGCCAGTGAAATTTTGGATGACTTTAAGCAGCACTTGCCTGGTCTGACATGAGCTCAATTTTTCTTTGCCTAACTCATTTCAGTTAAAATTTGTACAAAAGACTTTTGAGTATGTCAACTTTGCATCCAATATTTAGTTTTGTGATCTCATTGATGGATGAGAAGTATAGACCAATTTTTTTCAAAGACCTAAAATGGGAATACAGAGAAGATATGCAAAATTCCCAATTAGGGTCATATTTTCCATTAATGGTTTTGCATGAGAGGTAAGAGGGGTTGTATTTTTTCCCAACTAGAAATCAACTACTTTCTAAACTTGAGAATATCAAAAGATTAAGTAAAAGCTCACCTACAACTAAACTTGAAAATATAAAAAGATTAAGTAAAACTTCATCGACAATTAAGGCATCTCCATTTCAAGTGGCAAACTTCTTGTTTATTCTACCATATTGGTTTGCTTACAACCATTTTCGTCCACACATACAAACCTAATAAGATACCTCCTAAAAAAGTGCATAAACTCCCAATCAAAATATGTGATTCACTTACAACAATGCAGGAAACAAAGCCCAAAACACAAAATGAAAAACTAAACATCATCTGCCAAAAGAAAATTGACTTATAAAATAAACATTGCAAAGCAAGAAACATTATGTGTTTTGGAATTTCAAATCACTTTTGAGGTCACAAATCTTAAAAATATATCCCATACATTAAATATTTAGAACCATGTTCACATTAAAACCAATTTCACAATAACTTACCTTAGTTTAATTACCATAATTAGGATATAAACACATAACTAACATAAAACTTTTAACAACTATTGTGCATTACCATACTGGTGCCTACAACTATAATTGTTCACATCACATACTAAATGGCATAGTAACTATCCTAAAAAATGCATAATTTCCAAACCATTCCCCATATTTGGGGTTATAGGTTCCCCTAAACTAAATAACATCATAGGAAATCCTTTCTGCAAATGGGGATGGCTTGTGCATGAGCATGAAGCATGAACTTGGAGCTTCGAACTTGGACCTTAAAGTTTAATGTGATATTAATCCACCTACAATGAATGAATATGTCCGTAGATGAATGATATCATATGGATGAATGTCATTTGCATGGATAATTTTATTTATGGTTTGGATTGAATAAATTAATCATTGGATGAAATTAATCCAGGATTGGAAGATAAATAAATTCAAAACTATTTATATCCATCCTCGTTTGTTATCTAAATATTAATATTTGAAACGAATGTCATCTAATAATGATGGATAATGAAATTGCGATAGTAAGGGAAACTTACATGATGATGGGACTAGAATGATTTTTAAATTTTTGTTTATGAAATCAATTTCATGGACAATGTTAAACAATTCAAAAAATATTGTCATGTAATGAATGTCCCTCCCCCCCGCCCAATCGGTGTCAATAACATTATACATTTACTTCGTGGAAAATTCGAATGTTTTGAAAATCAATAATTATTTTAAAAATCTCATTGTCATTTATGATAGTAAATATTTTGAAGAAAGTTAATTAAGGTTCTTAATTTTAGTTTATTCATAAAACCCATTATCATTAATGACATTATATTTTCACAACCATTGAGAATTTGAAAACAACATCAAGACATGTTTCAGTAATCAGGAAGTACATTAAGAATTTTTTTTGGTGGGCTCAAATCACATGACTACCATACTCTAATGCAATGGTTTTTACGATTAGATTTAAAAGGACTTCTAGCTTTAGGACCTCGGACAGTAGTGATGAGAGTTTCAAAACTATTCAAGAGGATATGCAACAAGGTGTGGAATCTTTCTAAAATTTATTCACTTTGAATAGATGTTGCAATTATTTTAACCTTGGTGGAAATGCATTTCCCACCTTCTTTCTTTGACATTATGATGCACTTGTTGTATCACCTAGTGGATGAATTAGATTTGTGTGGACTAGTCTCCACTAAGTGGATGTATCCAATGGAAAGATACATGAAAACCTTGAAAACCTACGTACATAATATGGTTAGGCCTGAAGGGTCAATGATTGAATGATATATTCGAGATGAATGCCTTGGATTCATAATTGAATACTTGCAAAGATTTGTCCTATTTCACTTGAAATCTAAATTGATTTTCTACAATTTTTAACATGCACAAGAAGTGGAAGTTAGAGTAGGCATCCAACCTTAACACACCTCCTTTCATAGAATGGGTGAAAAATGTTGTGCATGGGGAACCTATGGACTTCAGCAATCCTGAAGATATAGACATGGTGCTATTATGTAGTAGACCAAGTCAAAAAATAATTCGATATACTCAGATGAAAGCATATGGGAACCATTTCAAGGTGGAGGACTCAAGAAGTTGTTCATTGCAAAAATTTGATAATGGGGTTGCGTTTGTGTTTGATATGCCAGCTATTGATGTTTATGAAGTTTTTGTGAATTATGTTGGAATACTCAAAGACACACTCAAACTTGATTATGGTCTAGTGCATAACCCTATGATCATCTTTAGGTGCAAATGGATCAAACAAGAAGACAATCGAAGTAACCCTACCTATATACGAAATGACATTGGATTCTTCACAATTAATTTTTGTCACAAGTTGCCATTGATGTTTGAGCCTTTCATATTTCCTTATCAAAAAACTTGGGTGTTCTTTTTTGATGACATTAAAAAGCCAAGTTGGAAAATTGTGTTATGGGAAAAATCTATATCAAGGAGAACGGTGGCAAACATTGAAGATGTGTTCATCACAACAACCATGGAAATAGGTGGATTAAGTGCTCAAATAACAGTATTTGCACCCCCAAGTACTATGTCATCGATTGGAGCCATATAGTTGTCTAACAAATATAATATTAAGGCATTAGCCAAACTTTAGGGTTGTTTTGCATGTAAGTTGTTTTTCCATTTTGGAATTTTGTATAAGAGGTTCATATTTTGAATCCTTAGCACATGCCATTTTCTTGATTGATTTTTTTTCTTACATGTCTTCACATTTTGGAAACATCATTGAACCAATTCTAAGGTTTGAATTTGATTAGTTCAGTTCATGATCTTGTAGTCAATTGTGCACCATGATTTTTCATCTAAGGCAAAAACACATAAAAGAGACCTAGTCATATGAAAATATCTTGTCATCATGTTACATTTCCTTCTTTTCAATCTATACATGGTAGCCATCCATGTCATTACACATCCTTGTGTAATCATTTAGAGGTGATTAATATAGTTAAGGATGTCCACACCAAGATTAACTAGTCATTTTATAATTGTTTCTATGTCTATATTATTGTTCCTATCCAATCATCACAAGTAAATCATTTCCTAATAATATCCAAGTTATCAATGATGAAGTAATCCACATCATTATATATTAGATACAAAATAGTCATAAAAAATGCCAAGTTGTCCATTTTCATGTCATTTTTGAATCATGAAATAGTAAATATATAATGTCCATTTGTAAAATCACAAGGTGGGACCCACCCAAACATGAAGTAAGAAATGTTGGTTTTAATTACTTCCCAATAAATGCATGTTCATCAATATAATATTTTCACGTCATTCATACCACTCATTTTATTATAATAATCAAGATGTATTTTTTCATAGCAATTTTAAATGACATGTGGCCCATCCACATCAGCTTGTTCTTTTCCAAAGCACCAAATTACACTTGAATAGATGAAAAATGGTGGATAGAAATAGAATGAAATATGTTATAGCAGATTATTTTCATCCATTGGTCATATGAATGACTACATTATGACTATTACCAACTACATGTATGAAATGAAGTGATATTATATGACTATAATGATTGATACAGTTATTAAAGACATGTAGTCATTTGTTTCCTTGGTTGCATTGGACAAATTTTCTTCTAGTGAACATTTTCATTTTAGAATTAACCATTGATTATTTTTCCTTGTGATGAGAATTACTGATAGTTAACCTTAACATCCAATAGGTGCAACCCAATAAACATTTAATGCACAATCATGTAGCACAAATCTTCATTTTTATGATCTTAACACAAGAATCATAATAAGAATTCAAATCCTCTAAATTTGTTGACTGAATTGGAATTTAGTGGTGATGGTGGTGCAGAGCTCCAAGCTCCAACTCGCTTGTTTCCCTTGCCTTTGGCGGTATAACAAGTAAGAATTGTTGTTCCTACATTTGCACGACAACAATACAAAGAGGGGGATTGTTAAAATCTAAACTTAAATGATTGTCAAAATTGATATATCACTTATTGCTTTACACTTAGACAATGAAAAATCCTGATGAATCCAAAACAATAAATTTGGATATTATCCCACCATAAATGACAGATTTAGAAGACAACAATGACTCTTATACAACCTTAGTACTTAGATTTAATATGAAAATGCCTATGGGATACTACAGTGAAAATGCTCTTACAAAGATCCAGCAAAATCATATACTTCAGTTTTAGAGATATTAGAAATTGCATTCAGGAACAACATCTATACACTTATAGACAACCTTGTTTCTACATTTCTGTGACCAAAAAATTGTCAATCAGCTGGGAAGGTCTGACAAATATGAAACTGTGCGTGCATGATGATGATGATGATGCAGTTATTCAACAACAGATCTGGGTACAATCTGTTGCATCCATGTACTGAGAAAGAAAAAATCATGAAATTTAAAAACCAAATGCAACTCCTGCACGTAGATCGATCACATTCCAATCATGGGATGGTTGGTGTGTCTATCGGATTCCTTGTGGCCAGCAATGCAGAAAGCTCCCATAGATTTCTTGTGTTGCAAAATTGGAAGAGAAGCTGGTGAGGAGGAGTAGCCCACAACATAAAGAAGATCCCATCTTTTGGCTCCATGATGAACTAGTGACAAGGGAATAGGTTTGTTCACCTAAATCTAACAAATTGCACACTTGCAGGGTTTGGGTGTCAGGTGTCTAGCATCAATTGGGAAGCTAACCGAAGATTTGATCCTGGCAATCCTAGTACGAATTGTTAATATTTTGTTATTTGAAAACCTACCTTGAAGAAGTTAGAACCTTCTTTTGCTGACAAACTCTGAATGATAATTTATTTTGTTGTGCTTCTTCTTCCATGCGGCCAGCTCCATATGACAAAGATGGATGCATAGTTTTGGCTTAAGGGAGGGGAGCTTGAAAAATCCTTTTGTATTTTGGCTACCCTGCTGGAAACTGTGTCATCCTCGTGTTCGAAGTCTCCACTGCAACCATTTCCTCCCATCAGGGATTTTGTATCTCAATGGTCAAAGGGGCCCTGGCAACAGCATTGGCCATTGGGAACCCTGCTTGTATTGAATTGTGCCAAGGTCTGATACAACTTTGAAATCCCAGCTTTAAGGTTTCATTTCATCTCATTCTGATATTGAGGTAACATGGATTATGCTTACCATCTGCTAGCTTAACCATTGAGTTACTATGATTTATGTGTTTTGGGGATAATGTTCAATTCTAGAATTTTATTTGTAAAGAAACTGCAAATCAATCATGACACACATTGCCCAAGCATATATACTAGTTTGGGATAGTAATGGGTTTGTATAGAAGGATTTATGTAAGCTTGACTATGGAAGGTGTCCCGAAAACTGAGTGAATCTATATCATCCCACTACACATTTGTTACAATCATTTAAGTTAGTTCGACCGATGTATAGAATATTGTCTACTCTTCCAGCATTACTACAGACTATGTCTTTTGTACAGTAATTTTTGATCCAATATTTAGTCAAACTGAACATTGGATAACTCTCCTTTTCCATCAGAAATGACCGATCATTTATGACATGAATTTGCTAATTAGTCAAAGTGTTTTCACTAAAGAAAGAGTGCAAACTCATCAACATTGTTGTTTGTAAGATCAATAAACATGAAAGGAACATGCCAATGCATTCAGTAAGAACAGGCCAATTCATTCAGTCAAAACATACCAACTCACACGAATTGCAGCAAAACAAAAACCATGAACGGCATTAGTGCAAAATCCGTTGATAATTTTCCTGTCAATCAATTAGAGAGCTTGAAGATAGTGAACCTGATGATGCTCAATGACACATTTTACGTTTCTCTCTTGCCAATCAGCTTTCCTTAACAAGGAAGAAGCAAAGTATGTATGTGAACATCCCTCCCTTTGTGCACTTCTGTCATCTTTTCAGTCCTGCGTTTTGCTTTTCTCTGCAGAATCCACTCGCAGATTTCCTCCTCTACAGATTTTCCTTGTAATTCTGAGGTTTTTGGATCAGCTCAATTCCTGCAAAATAGGAGCCTGTAAGCCTGCCATGAAAGGTACTTCCAATGAGTAGCACAACCAGGAGAGCTTGTTAATATGGCCATATAATCCATGCATTTGTGCAACAACAAATTTCAGTGAAAGTTTGTCATTAGGGTTTGTAGAAATCACCATGGATCAAGCTGAATCATGTGCTGCAAGTGTGCAAAGATGATGATCATTAGCAGTGGCTGTGAAGAAGCAAAATTGGAGTTTCATAATTATGTAATTGCAATGTGACACATTACACAAACAACAATAAACACCACTTATTATACATTGTAATGAATAATCTTGAATGGAGAAATACTCTTGGAGGCCTAAATACCCATACCGATTGAGTGGACCTGTTCTAATGGATGAAACCACAAAGTTTATCTACACATGTGTCATGAGCTGTTACCTATTATTGTGTGAGAGAAACCACAATCTGTTGAAGTTTAAGAGGAGCAAAGAGAAATCAATCAAGAAGTTACCTTGAACAAATTCTCTTTCTGCTCGATCGAAAGTTTGCAACAAATTGCATAATGATCATGATCTCATCATGATTGATCTCTTTGTTGCCTGGCAAGTAAGTAAGTGTTTGTGGGACTCATTCTTCTCTGCTCTGGATTCCTAGTTTCATTGGCAAACAAGAAGAGGAATCTTGTTTAGGTTTTCGTTCTGAATCTCCGGAATCTCTGACCATGATTCATACCTAAAGAAGAGTAGCTAGTGTTGGCGAGGTTGTCGTTCCCACTTGTCCGTCCGTTTGTCCGTCCGTCGATCGCTCTTCTGATGGAGGTAGGTTGCTGTTGCTGAATTCCGGCAAAGGGTTTGGAGAGCCTGGATTCGAACCGCACGGGGAAGGTAGATCAAGAAAGGAGAAGAAGATGGGTTCTTCGGAAGAGGTTTCGCTGAGTTCTCAAGTGACGGTGGCATTAGCTCTGTCGATGGTGGGAGGATTGAGCACAGCACTAGGAGGTCTTGTGGTGGTGTTGCAACCCACTCCCAATTTGAAGAGGCTAGGGTTGATGCAAGGGCTTGCTGCAGGGTTGATGTTCTCCATCTCTTTTCTGGACCTAATGCACAATGCGATCAACGCAATAGGATTTGCAAGGGCAAATCTGTGGTTCTTTGGAGGTGTGTTGCTGTTTGCTGGCATTGTAACCCTGATTCCTGAGCCATCTCTATCCCCTTCACAGAATGCAGCTGTGGATGCTGTGGGAAAAGGCAACAACAACAAGAAAGGAAAGCAATCAAGCATCTTGACACGGCAACGACGCCGTCAGGTGATGATGAGTGGGATTGTAACAGCAGTCGGGATTGGCCTGCACAATTTCCCTGAAGGAATTGCTGTTTTTCTTGGCTCCATCAAGGGATTACGTGTTGGTATTAGCCTTGCACTTGCCATAGCTCTTCACAATATTCCAGAAGGAGTTGCAGTTGCATTGCCCATCTATTTTGCCACCGAAAGTCGGTGGAAAGCCTTCCAGCTTGCAGCTGCTTCAGGTTTGGCTGAGCCTCTAGGTGTGATTCTTGTTGCCCTTTTGTTTCCTCGAAGCCTGTCAGCTGATGTTCTCGAAGGCATGCTTGCAGGTGTTGGTGGCATTATGGCATTCCTGACATTGCATGAGATGATTCCATTAGCTTTTGAGTATGCAGGCCATCGCCAAGCTGTTGCCTCTATTTTTGTGGGCATGGTTCTCATGTCCGTAAGTCTGTATTTGTTGGAATTGTCTGTGCCACACACCATGATTTAAATCTCAAATGCCACCTGTGCTGATGTTGAGAATCATGTATATAATTACAAAGCTTGCACTTGCAGTTTGCCAAAATTATGGTTGTGGTTTCTATGCGTCATAGTTGCTGGCTTTTGTGGCCACATGTATTCTTCGCAAATGCAGGCATTACAGTTACAACTCAAGCATCTTCTTGCCTTCTTCCCCTTGCCTGTTTGTCTGTGATTCATTTGTGAGATGGGATTCCAGCTACATCTATTGCATCTTGTTGCCATCTCAGCTTGCCTGTGTCTGTGTTGTGAGAGAGAGCATTGCAGCTTCACCAAAGTCATCTTCTTGCCTTCTTCCCTTTCCTATTTCTCTGTTTTTCTGCAGTGTATTGTGAGAGAAGGCAATACAGCTACATCTAATGCATCTTCTTGCCTTCTCCCCTGTTGCCATTTGTCTATTTTTCAGCAATGTATTATGACAGGAGGCATTTCAGTTACATTTAATGCTTCTTCTTTTCTGCAATGTGAATTGTGAGACACTGTGACAGATGCATCTTCTTGACTTTTCCCTTTCACATGAAGCAATGCTCATGCCTTGTAGAACATGAACAATGTTCTTTCTGACGAACTATCAACATGCAGGAGTAATCAAAACCTGCAGCTCTAGAACACACATTTGCAGTAAAATGACATGCATGTTCTTGAGAGTCTCCAACAGACTGCCTGCTGAATGAGGTGCTTCAGTTAATGGTGACCAAAGTAAGAACAAAATAGAACCAATGTTGGCCCCATGGTCTCTTAATGTCAAGCTGCAAGAATTGATACACAAGACAAAGAAAATGGAGCAGACAGTTCTCAAATGTATTGAAGGCAAATCCTGCAATCTGGTTTGAGGTGGGAGCTGTTTACCAACTTTATGATTATCAAACATTTAATGGTCCCCCATTGTATCTGGTATACTGAATAAGCATATATGTTTTTTTTCCCCTTTTCTTGTAAGTAAGAAAGAGATCATGACTGCACTGCCAGTCGTTGTAAGTGGTCAATAAACACTTGCAAGCTAACATCATCAGTGAAAATAACCTCTGAGTTTCCCCCATACTGATCAGTGTTGTGCGTCACAGAAGGGTTAAGCTTAGCCAAAAGGAAACGTGCTTGACTACCGTGCTGGTCACACTCCACAAGCCTGGGTAGAGGAATACGCTCTGACAACAGCGCTTCTGCATCTGCTTTTGGGGCTTCCAAAAGCTTCCTGAAATTTTCATGTTGTGGGTCATTTTGGTAGCCCAACTTTCGCCACTGTGCAATTGTGGAGCCATAGTGTACCACCACATAGAAATATGAATCAAACACAAGAATCCGGTCAGGTCCAATGGAGCTGACATCCAGCAGCACTGGGACAGGAGGTCCATCAAATGAGTAGTTGAAGAGGGTGGGCTGGATCATGATCAATGAACCAACCACAGCTTCTCTGTTCAGCATTAGTCTGTAGAAGGCTGTCTCATCGGGAGTGTTGTTGAATACCTGATGCAAAATCAGCAAGTGAGTTCCAACTAGAGAAGATAAAGAACAATGGTGCATTCATTCTTTGATGTATGCAGAACAAGAATGATGACACATTGTCGTGTCTCTTTTCTGCCTGAAGGCTACTGATTTCAAAGTCAGGGTCTACAGCCACAGCACTGTACCTGGAGGAACTGTGAGCGACGAAGGTGGAACATGAACTGGGGATAGAGGGAGAAATTGGAGGAGAGACGGAATGATGCAGGATCCTCCTTTTGGTAGTCTCCAAACTTGGATGCCACTCGAATGAGCATTCGATCCAACCATCTTAGAATATCAAACACTTCCTCATGCTCTGTCTTGTACACAGCAAGGCGTGCCATGACAACAGCAGCAGCTTCTTGATCAAAGCCAGCAGCAAGGTCTTGGACTTGACCACCGTCACACCACCTCCTCGCAATGGTGCACACACGTAACCGTGTTTGACCACTGCCATGTTGGTACTGAGTCACAAACTGGATGAAGAATGCAGTGCCGGCAGGTATTGGATTGGAGTGTGCATTTACCACTTCAAAGTAGAAAGCGATAGCTGTCTTGCTGTCCAATGTACATAGTTTCCATGCACTAGTGCCCCCAATCCCAATCTCAGTCTCACTCACAGACACACCTGCACATTCCCCATCTCAATAAGGGCAGAAGATACTACTACTCAAGATCTAACATCTTGTTTACCCATGGAACAATGTCAGCCTCAATATCTGCTGATGTGAACAATAGCAGCTGAAAAAGTTCAGCAGAAACATATGCCAATGGAACCATGAAACTTCATGAACCCAAAACCCAAATTGAACAAAGGGAATGCAGGGAACCCGACATACCTTTTTTATGCAATGAACTGCAGGGTCCAATTGCACCACAAACCTTGACTTCACGTGTCGTCATGACTTCAACAGAAGCATTGAAGAACATCTTCAGGTGTCCTTCTTCGCCCCTCATAAAAAGCTTTTGCAAGGATTTCTTGAACTGATCTGAGTCAAAAGTCTCTGCCATCACCAATATCCCCCCAGTACTCTCCACAGCTATCTTGGCCTCTGCAAGGCCTACCTGCATGATTCATGGCACCGTAAGTCTTAAACTCTCAAAATATCTCAGAGACAAATCTGTTCTTCTCACTACACTGTTTTGCTCCGGATCTGAAAGAAAACAAGTCTTTAAACCACAGCAGTCTGTCACCCTAAAAATTATCTCATTGGGCCAGAACTCTGAACTGCCTTGATGCTTTTGATTGCAAATCCACCTACCATGAGGCAGAAGCTAGAATCATCCTATGAAATTCTTGAGCACATGTAGATGCTGACACCAAGAAGAGGATGGTCAAATACTTAATAACATCTCCATCTTTGCCCAGACCAGAGAAACACAAGAGTATTCTATTAACAGCCATCTGAAATTGCAAATCTGGAGCCAGAAAATTTCAACTGGTAATTGACAAAATGGAGGTACCAGTATTTTTGGAGACAAATGAAGGAGAAGAGTAGTGCACCTGATCAAGAGAACAAGCAAAAATGTCCAGCACATGACTATTTGCTACCATTTGTGATGACAATTGGGTGTAGAACTTGCAGGCCTTTTTGTGATGGGGGGCACGGTCATTCACCAAGTCCTGATGTGTGCGAATGCTTTTACCCATATTGGTGTCCACAATGAGACCAGGTCCCACAGTTGTGGGCCCTGCAACAAACAGCATGATGCGTGATCCTACATTTGGCAGACAACCCTCCATCAAGCCTGCTGCCACTGCTAGTGCTGCACCAGTTGCACGCTGTGGCCGGTGGCCTGGCTCCACACTGAAACTGTTGGGTTGAAGCTCATCAAGCGCATTGATCAAGCTGAACTCAAATTCTGAAACTGGTGCTAAGAACCGTCCCAAGCCTCCTCCCCTTCCTGAGCCTGGGCCACCTCCTCCTCTCACTTGTTTATTCACCAAGCCCAGATATTCCTGAACCTGAAATATGGCAACTCCCCTTCCATAAGATGTCAGATGCAACACGACTATACTGTATCAACAAAGACCCCAGAGATATGACAACTGCCCTTCTATGAGATGTCAGATGCAACACTGCTATACTGTGTCAACCCTCTCCCTCCAGAAGCATAACAAGAAAGTTGTCAAACTCTTTCAAGATTAGGCAGGAAAATACAATTCCAAATGGAGTAGAGCAAGAGGAGGAAAAAACGAAAAAAACCTAACCTGTTGTGGAGAGACTGCCTTGTCACCACGAAAAACATAAGACTTGGGGCAATCTGCATAACCTAACTCATGCACCTGCGGAGGAAGCAGTGCAAAAAAAGTCAAACATGTTCACAAACACAAGCTTTTTCTTCTGCACATGAAATTACCTACTACTCCTAGAGCCACCAGTGACTTAATCAGCTACCATTCAATGAGGGTGCTCAAGAAGATCTTTGAATTGCAGAATGATGATGATGCTCAAAAAGAGCTCAACGTTGTGTAATGATGAAGATGCTCAAGAAGAGCTTGGGTTTGTGGAATGATGATAACGCTCCAGAAGAGCTTGAAATGGTGGAATGATGATGATGCTGCTCAGAAGAGCTTGGGATTGTGGGCTTTGATAGGTACCAAGCTCTATCTAATTATGATGTGAACAAAAGAGCTAATCGCCGAGCTTTCTCTGTACTGCCCTAAACCTGCCAATTCCCTCCCCACCATTGACAAGATGGAGCTCACCTGCACCATGGTGCCATAAGAAACAAGTCCCACTAGTGCAGTCTCCGGCATTGTTCCCAACAGCTGCTTGATTGCATTCTTCAAGCCCGCCAGATCTTCCTCCGTCACACATGTATCCACCACAAACAGAAACCCTGGAGGTGTTGTACTCCCAAACGTTCCAATTCCAAATCCTCCTGCTGCTGCTGCCATTCTCCCTGATGGACTCATGTAGCCTCCTCCTCCTCCGCCTTGTGACGACAACAAGTACTCTACCACGCCGCTGTTGGGAAAGAGTTCCCGCGGCATGTTGGTGGCACTCATCCCATTGTAACTTGGTGGGAAGTGGTTTCTCTGAAAGCAAAACTGACAAACCCAAATCCTGGCATCCAAATCGATCCTGCAATACGGATTCAACACGCCTCTGCATCCCTTGCACAGGATCGGCTCGTATGGCAACAGCGGCACCTCTGGTAGCGCAGCCACGGGGTTGCAGATCACCCCAAATGGCACAACCATCCTGGTCGCCTCTATTCTTGAGCTTGGCCACGCATTCCATGCCAATCTCACTCCCTCCCCCGCCTCCACCTCATTAAAATCCATCACTCAAATACCCACAACGACAACAATCGCAGCAACAACAACAAATCCTTTCAAGGAAGCAACAGCCAAATCCAGAACCCTAATCTTTCAACAAGCTGAAATACCTATGGACACGCATGAAAGAACAGAAGAGAATCGATTTTAGGGTGCAGCAGCAAGCCCTGGAAGCCCTTCCTCTCCTTCCAACGTCAAGCCCGTGGGGGTGGGGGGGGCAGGGCATGAATGCCGCACACCCTAAAGTAGCAAAAGGGTCGTCGTTAGATGGTTTTCTGTTTTCTCCTTCCCTGTGCTGAAGGGAGTGGGCCCTTTTGCCGCTTAAGCTGGGGAGATGCTGGAGATGCCACTGCACTTGTTGGGGGTCCAGGAATCGACAATTGTAAAGATGCTTGATGACTGATGACGATGAAGAAGACGATGGTGCGTACACATAGAGATCGGAATGATGAGGAAATCTTTTTAAGGTGTCTTGTCTTGTGGTCTTGTGGATTTGGTGTTTTTTCTCAGTGTGTCCTCCTCATGCTCTTCTGTAGGATGTGGGGAAGTAGCTTAGATTCTTGACTGGGTCGTCATCCATCATGATTCTTTCCAATAGTTTCTCTTGTGGGATCTATCCTATGTGCCCAAAACCCTAGGGTTTGGGGAGAGCTGGATTTGGATTCTCTTCTGTGATAGAGGTGTTGAAGAAAGGAGACTTTGTCTGTGTTGTTGTTTTTTGCAAGGCTCTCTTGGGTGCAGCAGGATGCATTGGTAGCTGAAAAGGTAGAGAATTTTGTAGCTGGAAAATTTGTCTGTAGAAGACCATGAAATCCAATGAATTGAGTGCTCCCCTTCAGATCAGTTTTACAGCTGAAGAAATCAGTCAAACTAATTATTCAGCATATTGTGTGATGTGGAAAATCCTCACAGCATCTTCATTCATCAGGAGTTGTTGCTCCTGGATCTCTGCCTGATGATAGATTCAGATCACTGTTTGTTATGTGATCCAGTCCAGAGGAATTTGACTGGCAGGCCTGAGTTTCTCAATGCTACGTGTGTGGTGTAGTTGTCAATCATTGCAACTTTAAGGGAATGATAGTCTGTTGCGAAAGTCAGTTTTGAAGGGGAAGGAAGAAGGCCAATCAGCACTGGACATTCCTGAAGTTGGAAAAGCAGACTTTGGTGGAGCAGACTATAATGTCAACAGATCTAGAACTGGAAGAAATGATGTGCAACTTCTCTTGTAGGTACATATTGCCAGTTGATCTTTGCTTCTGGAATTTGAGTTTCCGTCCTTTGCATTGGGTTGATAGGCTTAAAAGCACTGGATTGATCAGATGGTAAGACCAAAGAAGCGTAAGCAGAGGGGATTTGTACAGTGCTTGTTAAAATACCCTTCTGTCCATGAATGGGTTTACAGCCACTGTTTTGCAAAGCCATCAGGGCTGCATCCCTCTATGAACCCTGATGGCTTTGCAGCCAAGCCTGTTGCTTTAAAGAACAAGTGCTCTGGATGTTGATCTGAGTCATGACTTTCCTGACCCAGTTGTGGAAGTCTTGTCATAATGAAATGTTTCATGTGGCCTCAAAGTTCCATGCAGTGATTGTGCACTTTGTGATGTCTAGTTTGCCTTTCAAATGGGTGTTAGAATCACTTATATGATGAATCTTTGTTCATTAAACAAAAGGATCCAAATCATTTGTAACACAAGGTTAAGGTTGATGTGACTGGGTTTTATGGATTTTTGTACTTATCTTTTTCTACACCTGTATGAGACAGTTACATACTTCATGAGTGCTGCAGCATTGTCTAACATAGAAGTTAACAGTCAAATACTACTTGACAATCCATGTGGGAAGTGCAATGGTGACTGGAGGGAAGGCTTGGAGGGTTGAATCTCTGAGTGGTAGAGAGAGGGGCTTGAATGGGTTCTAAGTTTGGGTGTCTGTGCACTTTTCCAGAGTGCCAGTTGTGGACTGGTGTTGCCTAACCATACAGAGCAACTACATCCATACACACAGTTTTTTCTTCAAAACGATAATGAGGAGTTGTGACAGCCTGAAACACGTGCCATGTTGCGTTGGATTTGCAGTATTGGCTTCACATTGTCTGCAAAGCCTGCATGAGGCTAACTTATGTGGATAAAGTGACCAACACTTTGAACTGATCTAAAAGTAAATAGAGAGTTCAGAGTTCTTACTCGTGAAAGGGCAAAATCTGTGGAACCAGTCACTTCTGCAGTCATAAGTTTGAGCTTCAGAACTCATTGTTGAGATGCAGTGTGCCTTGACGGTGAACTACCCATGTGGTGGTTCCGCTGGTGCCAGACATGTTTTTTAGCCAAGTTTTTCTCTGGTTCTTTCACATGAAATGTACTAGCTGTTCCTTTGCACGAGTTTTTGCTAGAAGAATAGTGCTGAGCATTCTAGGACATATAAATGGGTAAGCATATAATTCCACTCCTGCACACCTCTGTAGAGCATTGGTGTAGTTTTTCTACTGAACCTCAAGCATGAGAGTCTTGATCAATCCTTCAATCTTTGACCTAAGTGGGTTGATTCGACCCATGTAGGTGCCAACTATATGGAGGTATGTGGGACTGGAATTATCTCCATGGAAAATGCTTTGAACTTGCCTTGGGGATCAGTGAAGAGAAGTGCCCCCCTGCTCTTGTTAACACTCTAACTTGAGAACAAGGGTATTCTGACCTGCTTGAGCTAGGAGTCTTGTAGTTGTGACGATCATGGGAATAGTTCTGAGCAGTCAACATTTATTGATCCTTATTGGTTCAGTTCTTGTAATGTCTGCAACTCTGAAGGTTTCTTCTTGTAACAGCATTGATTTGGATTTAGTTCTGCCCACAAAACTAATAGTGTTGCTTTTAAATCCATGCAGATTTTGGAGATTTGGAAATGACACCAATTGAGCCTGCTTCAGCTTCTAGCAAGCACTGTTGAGGTCAGTTTTCTCTTTCATATTTGCCTGTGTACACATGTCTGAAAGTTGCAAGCATGGGGGATATTGCAAATTTCTGTGCCATTTTCTTGAGGTGATGCTGTTCTCTTAGCATTTTAGCTCATGTGTTATAAACCTTTGGCAACTCAAAAATGCTTACACAAGAAATGTTGTGTTGGCCTCCTCACGTAATCACAAGTGTGAGATTTGGGGACTACCCACCAACTTCTGGCTCCAGGAAAATCTTATGAAGATAAATTGTCCAAGGTTATTGTTTCAAAGCTCTTGTTAGTTGTGTTCATCACATGAAGATTAGGACCTGAAAATGTGTCTTGGGTGCCCTTTCAATTCTTGAATAGACCATTGTAGAATGGTCTAGTAGAGATTTTCTCCAAGCGAATTATACTGTGAAGATGATTGAGGACTAGTTAATAGGAGTTCCAAGTGATGTAGAGCATGTAAATGGATATCCCAGGGAGGAAATCAGTTGCCTGAGGTGGTAGACTGCAGTTCAACGTAGCTATCCATGATCTTATTCCTTTGTCATATCCTTTTAAGATGGGACCCTACTTACACCATTCTTTAACACATTGCAACAAAACATAGTGTCATTGTTTACCTGGTTTGTCCAACCTCACCAAATCTGTGAGCCTTAATGGCCACTTGTAATTGGGTGTACAACTGTGGTACCTACACAATCTGCAATTTTGAGCGATGCCTACTTGGTTGGACTTCAACTCAGTTTCCAAACCAAGCCTAGATTAGAAAATTTTGAGGATTTTGAAATGTGAAGAACCACACTAAGATAATAGTGAGAGAGTAGGGTTTAGTGTGAAATGCAAACCTGCTGTAATGTCTGCTAGCAAGCATGAGCACCTTACTGCATTCATTACCGTGCCCCTCATGATCTATGGTTACAATGTTGGCCAATTCTTCTCCCCAGGGCACAGAATTTCCAGATTGCACATTGTGAATGAGTGAGCACCACATATTGTAGCCAAGGTGGCATCTCACATGGTCAAAACTACTGCATCTACTGGCAATTTGCACAAGAGACCCAACCAGTTGGCTATTGTTGTTCATGCAATGGCAGAAACAGATAGTGTTTTGGGAAAGAAGATGAATATGTTGTAGCATACAAATCATACAAGAAGTAGAGGCATTGTGATTGATGTCTCAGCTCTGCATGGTGTTGATAATTACACCTATTCACCAATTAGAGAGATTTGGAGAAAAAACATTTGCCTTGAATGTGGGTGAGAAACAGTTTTGAAGGTTTAGCACATTCCACAGGGTGTTATACACAATGAGTGTGATCCATTCTCTTTGTTGGGCAGTTGAGCTTGAAGGGGGTGGCATCTTTCCCAAGAGGGTATGGATAGGAAGGGTTTCACCCTCAAAATTGCTGATTATCTGAATGGGTCTGAGCAGAAAATGCTGGGATTTCACTGTAGTCACCTCCCAAACTTGTTATGCTGTCCAGGCTTGAGTTCTTTTCAAGTAGTATTTGGAGCTTGTGTTGGCCCAGACACATCATGGAGCTCAGAAACTAGTCTATTGAACAACAGGTAGCTGTGTGTTCCTGTTCAAATCACATTGCGTTTGAATCTCCATTTCACTCCCAAGGATCTCCAAAATTGGCTTCCAAATCTTGATGAGTTTCCTTAGAGCTTCCAATGTAGTTGAGGGTTTTGGCCCGTAACCAGATGCATGAACTCTTTCTGAAAAATTGCTGATGAGGTGTCAAGTATGTAGGATCTATAGCAAACCATTATGTGCATTTCTGAAACTGTTAGCATCCATGTATGTGCTAACCTCCATCGCCAAATTTCCACATGGTTTACACATCATCATGCACATCGGAATGGCCAATTTTCTTAGTCTAGTAATTGAGGTAAGGTCAATTTGTCCATCAAAGATGACACCTAGGCATCTATGTATTAATGAACAGATTTTGTTTTGTTTGTCACATTGAGATCTCCCAAAACCACAATGGTCCCCACAATCCTATTGGTACAGTTGGAAAGCCTTCCATGAGAAGGGTGCATTGACAAGGTTTTGGAATGTTTAGACTTACAATGCAAGGAGTTATTGAATATTGAACAATTTTGTCAAAGAAAATGAAACAAAATCAAAACTAATTTCTTTAGAAAAATTGGGACAAGTTCTTGGTAGTTTGGAAAGCCCCTCAATCGGTGGGATTTCTTGTTGGTGATTTTGCAACTTTAGACCTAAGGTGGGTGAGATATTGAATTTTGGGTCATTTTCATCAATGGAAATCAATTTAAATTTTAAAATAGTTTTTTCATAATTGGGCTCTACTGTCAGGGTCCTGTTCACATTTGGAGCAGATACATAGTTGCATTCACACTTGGGCCAGTGGCACAGGTCACAATAAGAGCCAATCAACAAATTTGTGGCTTTCCCATATTAATGAAGATATGAGGAAAAAATAAATTACAATGTTATTTTATTACAAAGACCATCACGTAGCACTTGTCAAGAAACATGTTGAAAACACACTATACCAACATCATTGCATGATATCAACAAGAGGGTCATTTTATTAAGTTGATGTTTATAACACATTTAATTTCAACATATTTTTTGCACATCCATATTGTTTCTTCGTGTATGTTTGGTTTGCAAGTGTTTAAAGGTTGCATAATGCCTAGCTTTTTAAAGTGAACAGATTTTAGGTACAAATTGTTATGTTTTCTAACCCTTTTATTTCATCTTTATTCACACAAGTTGTGGCGAATTCCTCATTGATTGATTTTGTTCAGATTTGTAAGTACTCTTCTTAAGGTTTTCTTCAACTTTATTAACAAGGATGTGGTATAATTTCCACAAAATTTGTTTGATTTGTCTGAGACATTCTGGTTGCTTACCATAGTTCATCATTGATTTTGCATGAAATATGTTTCAATTTATGGACAATAATCATGATTCTTTCTCATAAAATAGTGTCAATTATGAATGACATCTACATTGTTTGTTTGACATCATCTATTCTTATTTACTTCACATCTTTGACAAAACTTGTGTAGTTTTGTGGTGTTCATATAATGTCAATATATGCATAGTTGACAATTGGGTTAAGTTCGTTGACAATATGTGCATATGTCAATAGTTTCATAATATCAATGAATTTAACCCAATTTTTTTCCTAAATTCCAATACATTTGCAAACACAGTTGTAACACATTTTCAAAAAGTTTCAACATACTCTTTTTGCAAAAAATCTGATGCTCAATCCAATACAAATATGTTACAAATTAAATCCTAACGTTTTCTTGAGTTGTACAAATTGAAACAATTTTTCTATATATTTTTGACAAGCTGTCTCCATTAGCAGCACTGAAGTAGCAAACTCTTGTCAAAAAATGCATCAATATCTGTGCCATGTTCCTGTGCTTTGGAAAATATTGTTTTTCTTCTGGTCTTGTCTTCCTGAATGGTCACTAGTCATCAATCAAAGCTTGTGTTTCCATGTTGTATGTAGGTTGCATCAAAGATGGTGAACCATACAATGGGACCAACCAATCCATGTTAAGAGCAATGTGAGGTGGGCACCCAGAAACAACATTGTATACAATTTCCACACACAAGTGATCTACTAGTGGATGTTTACTGAACTAAGCAGCAGATTGAAATCTTCTTTCACCATGGTTTTATAGGGTAGGAGGCATTGTGGTTCCCCAAGCTAGGAGGGGGCTTGTAGGCACATTTTCACTTCATGTGACATTAAAGTATTCATGTGTTCATGGATGTTTCCATGTGTGCGCGAACTCTCTACTACAATAACACAGGCATTGAAGCCCATGTCCTTCCTTTTGTTGGGGGAGGTGTTGAAGACAGTCAGCTTCATACCAAAGGCCTTGCCAAACTTGACAGCCATTTCGCCTAATTTTCCCAAGCACACCACTCCAGTGTTTGCTTGATGCATCCATCTAGGAGTGCCGGATGGGGTTGTAAACACTTATGTTTTGCAAACAATAACACACTATTACATTCAGCAGCAAACTTATTAACAGTTTCCATATACAAATCCACTACAAGAAATCACTACTTCTCAAGATGTGCAACTTGATTCCCTTGTCCATCCTCTTAGACTGACAGGTCTAATCTAAGACTCATGTCGATGATCTGGAAGGGAAGTAAAGATCTTCATCTAAGTAACATCTTGGTAGAGAGAGCTAGCACTAACACTAACTGTCATGAAAGATGAACCTGATAAAGAAAGGGAACAAGAGATGAAATAGAGTGAAGAAGAGCTTAGGCAACTAATCTAGAAGATTCCAAACTAATCCAGCCAAGCCTAATGAAGTCCATTAAGGGATAAAGATGTCGGATGGATGTGATAGCAGCATTCATCCAACACATCTAAATTAGCACAATGATACAATTTAATTCAAGTATAGAAAATCAATAAGACGCGATTTTTGACAAATGACATTTTAATTATTTGTCAAATGGGAGATTCAATTGCATTTAGACAGAAAACGGACATATTTGATCAAGATGGGTGATCAATCAAATCTAGTTTTGATTAGTGAAAATTTGAATTGCCTCGGTGGTTGCTGTTATCGTTGTTCATTCTTCAATGTTCCGTTAGCTTGCATTGGATTTGCATTGGGCGGGTAGTTGAAATTTCCTTCTTCTTTTCCTGTTTTGGTTTCCGGGATTGATGAGAGAGGTGATGCATCTGCTGGTTCTGTTTCCGATGCAAGAGTTTCTTCTTCGTGAGATGTTGGCTTCCTGAGGTTTGTAATGAATGAAGTCGGGATCCAAAGAGTTTTGGTCTTAAGTTTTTATTTGTACAACGTAAAAGACTGTTAGATGGGTGTTTTGTGTCTGCGAATGGATTCTTTCAGGAGTTCGCTGGCTCTGGTGCTTCAAATGCAATATTGGATCCCTACGTCGTTGTGGGCCTGTCGTGATCTAGCCGTGTGATCGTAGACCTGACTGTCGAATGCGCAATCGTAGAAATAAATATGCAGGTAACAGCCATCGCCGATCTTCACCGACTCCGGATACCCATAAGAAAGAGAGGGTAGAAAGAGAGGGTGGTGGCATTCTCAAACTGCGATTTCCAGTGGATTTTAGACCGTGTGGCACACGCCCTATCATAAGTAAAGAAGGTAGGATTTTCTTTTTTCTATTGTGGGGATGTTCTTTCCTGCGCTGGTTGGATCAGCGTGCATAAAAACTTCGATGGAGGAAGGATGGCGAATAGTTCAACATAAGATTAGAGCATAAAAATCGAAAGCTTACAAGCATAAGTTAGCTCTTGTGAATTTGTATACTATACATATTATGTGTAGATAGACAAATATGTTTGCGAAAGCGTTAAATTGCAATCCATACATGGTTAGTGAGCAGAACAGTGAACAGATTTGCATGCATTCGACGTTTAAGAGTTTCGTGAAGTAGAGAAATGCATCATTTGTAGAGAAGAGTATCATTTGTTAGAGAAATGCAATGGTGAAGACAGAAGCGTAACCCTGGGGATGAATGGATAACCTGGTGTGAGACGAGTAGAGGCACAACTTCGACTTCGATTCGGCAGGGATCTGGCATGGATCACAGCATGATTTGCAGCATGGCCGGGCACTGTAAATTAGTTTATGCTATATTGGTAGACCTTCCTGCATGGAGTCGTAAGCAAGGATATTATGCTGTACTGTCCTTTCTCTACTGCTGCCTGGTGCTACAATGGCAAGTTTGCACGGGAAGTTCTATGACTGGCAATCAGCTTACGGCCCAGACGCTGCGTGATCCAGCGGTTGCAAGTGAGGCTACAAGCATACGAATGGATCTGGCAGCCATGCGGTACTATGGCTACAATAAATCCGCGGACTTCTTCGAAATTTTGGCAGGCAATTCAAGTTTGCCAGAAACATTCACGCTGTTTGCGCCCTCCGATACGGCCATTTCGTGGCTTCAACCATCTCACGCCGCTCTTGAGTTGATGCAGTACCACATCGTACCCTGGCAGCGCTTAGAGTTCAACGAGATCTACCTGCTACCGCAGTCCACCAGGTTTCCCACCCTTCTTTCAGGCCGGTCGATCCTGGTGACCGCCACTTGCGGTCCTCCCGGCAGCCATCATTTCCTCTCCGTCGACTGTAACTTCACCCTTGATGGAATGGGAGTGGTCGCCCCTGAGCTCTGGAAAGACCAAAACACTGTTATCCATGGCGTCGAGGGCATGCTCGACCCTTCAGAGTTTGGAGAGTCTACTGCAGCAGACCCATCTGCTTACGCACCTGCACCAGCACCTTCACAACGACCTCCTGCATCAGTACCAGCTTCTTTTCCAGCTTCTTTTCCGGCAGTTCTAACTCCATTCAATAGTCCAGCTCCTTCTGCCAGTTCACCTGATGGACCGGCTACCTCTTACAATGCGGGCAATTTGCCTCCAGGCCTTACAATTTCCGATCTCGAAAGGAAGCATTACATGCAGAATGAGGAACATGCTTGGGTTGAGTTTTATGCAAGCCAAGCAACGCCACTCCATGCAGCAAGTATTTTATCGGCTCCCAATTATAAGCTGCTAGACATCCTGATCATGATTGCATTAAGTTTCCAATTCCATCACCTGGTATAGCACTTGATCTTGATCATTATAACTTCGCTCAGCTCCATTCTAAGGCAAATTTCTAGACAGCAGTTAGAGTTATCCCGCCACAGCTGCAAGTAGCTGATTATTTTCAATTCCACCACAGAAATCTCTAGTTTCTCCTAGTGACCTTTACAGTGCGACTATTGCAAATTATAAAACTGAATTCTGGGACAAAGATGTGAAGCTCAAGCCATGGTGCACTGTTCTGTAATCCATGGCTTCCAGTTCCATCAATGTTCAGTGAAGTTCACAAATGATCTCCGGCTGATATAAATACATGGTTTTAATATCCTCTGCATGATGTAGAACAAATTTGGTATCTAGCACATAGGGTCCACCTTTGTCCGGACCAGTCTTTCTAGTTCTCCACAGAATTCAATCAATTGAGGGTGTTCTTGGTCACTTATTACAAATGTATGCAGCACATCATTCACCTCAATCCAGGTGCAACTACTGGCTGCTTTGTACACACTCTGTTTCAACCTCTGTCATTGAATGTTTGGCTTGAGATCGTCCCACTTGCCAGCGGCAGCATAGATGTTTGATAGCAGCACATAGCCCACAGCATTTCCAGGGTCTAATTCAAGAACTCAGTTTGCAAAAGGTTCTCCCATCTCCACATTGCAATGAACTCTGCAAGCAGCAAGCACGGTGCTCCACGCCGAAGTATCAGGCTCACAAGGCATCCTCTTGACCACATCCTCTACCTCATCAAGGTGGCCAGCACGACCAAAAGGATGAACCAAGCATGCACAGTGCTCTACTCTTGCAGAAATCCAGTGAACTGAACTCATGGAATCAAAGTAGTGCAGTCCTTCATAGTGCACACTCGCATCCACATTGAGTGATCTGTTCATGAACATGTCTGTACTCTTCAAGTTCAGATACACTTGCACTTCCATTGATCACCCCTTCCCATTCCATTTGGTGAAATAGTTCCATTGCCTTCTGCCCTTGCCACATTTCACATATCCCAGCATCATGGCCACAGCACATGTGGGAGCCCTGTCAAATACTCTTCATGCATCCTCAATGCTTCCAAATATGTGACTGGATTTATATTTCTCTGTGTACTTTGAGGGATCTCCCCCAGTACAAGAACCCTAGGGCATTATGGCAGGGGGAGATCCTCCTATTTTTAAATGTTCCCACATCCCCATAAAAAGACAGTTGTTTACATGTGTGGAGGTTACTGTACTCATGGGTTCTCCTGTGGTTCAGGAACACCCTTAAGGGCTCATATCCTCAAGTGGCCCTCCATCCATCAGGAGAACCCATGAGTACAGGAACCTCCCCTACAACATTTTACAGAGATGTCGATGAGGCTACTACCAACAAAGACATCAAACTCATATCCATTTTGAACAGTTTGCTCATGAACACACTGCCTTGTTAGAGTGCAAATAAACTAGCACATGCATTCAAAAACCCCACAAAGATGACAGGGACTGGCTCCACCCTTCATGTTGCATATACTGAAATAATTCCAACACCTTGTGTGCCCTCCCACATTTCACATGTCCCAGAATCATGGCATTGCAACAGATGATGTTACGTGTGGTCATCTTGTTAAACACTCTCTATGCATCACCTATGTTCCCACATTGATGTACATGTCTACAAGGCTACTACTCACAAGGACATCTGACTCATAGGTGAATGATCTGTTCATGAGCATGCCTGCCTTCTTCCATTGCAACTACACTCACACATGCACTCAGCACAGCCAGACTGAGTCAATTTGTGGAATACTCTCCAAGCCTCCTCCATACTCCCGCATTTGGCATACTTGTCAACAAGGCTACTACCCACATGGACATTTGACTCCCAGCCACTTTGGGTGACCTGTCTATGTATGCCTCTGCCCTCTTCATGTGCTCTTAAATTTGCACATACACTGAGCACACAAACAGATGTGAGACTATCTGGAGCAGTGATTTTTTTTGACAAATTTTGTTGCTCTTCCAACCTAAAAATTGGGAAAATCTTGGAAATTTTTATTTTTCTAGTGTCAATTTGACCAATCTTGCTATTTTTTGGAAAATTTTGCCAAATGTTTTATATTACAAAATTGAAAAAAATAACCCTGGTCTGGAGGTTTGTCCTATTATTGCATTTGATGGAAAAGTGATCAGACCACTGCAAAGGATCTGAGAAAAACTCATGCCAAAGTTTTTCCACCATCCTTCTCTGGCCTGCCATGAATTGATGAAATATCATACAACCTCATGGGCACTGCAATCAGATTGTCAAGTACATTCACATCTCAGTGTACATCCAGTTATCTACTTCCATCTGAACAATCAAATCATGTTTGAACACTCAAAAAATTGCACACTATGGCTCCTCATTAATCCACAAGATCAAGCAGCTAAGAATGCAGTACAAACAGACAGTGATCCACAACTATTGTGCATTAGAAACAAAAGAGGATTGTTCCTGAAATCACATTGTTGCTGAGGATGGACATCACAAGTGATTATGTGTACTTCCAAATTTCTACTCACCTCCTTACCTGAGAAAGAACCTGTTGAAAGATTTCTTGCTTGAGCGGCTCCAGCCCTTTGGCCCTGACCAGAACCTGTCATGTGCACTTGATAGTGTCCACTAGCCCAGAGACAATTGCTTGATCACCCCACTCTGAACAGCACAGATCACGCTGACATACCAGCAGATCAAATTCATATCTACAAGATTGCAGAAAAAAATCCACACTAATATTGTGAAGGTAAAGATTGTTCCAACCAAACTAAAACAAAAGACAACAAGAATCAATGCAGTCATGACCTTGTGAGTGTCAGTCACAACATACCAAACCACCATCACCTTCATCATGAACAATAGCACTGACTAGCTGCCATTACTCACTCCCATTGGACTTCATCAGCTCCTGTCTTACGATGGCTGTAGATAATGATTTACATCCATTGATGAAGCAAACAATTTTGCAAAAATTTGCATGCTGAGTTTCAGTTGCACTTCCTGAAAGCAGCAATGGGAAGAAGACTTAGTCATGATGGTGTTCACCAGCATTCTGAGGGCATAGCTAATTTTCAAGATGAAGAAGAGGAAGACTCTTACCACCTGTGTTTCCCACACATCCAACTGTCACTCCACTATTGCAGAAGCATCCTACAAATTGAGGAATTCTGTAAGTCATGAACCTCCCATTCTTGCCAAAGTACATAATAGAGGATTGCTAATTGCAAAAAAACTTGAAGAGAAGGAGACGTAACGAGGAACAGCAAAGCCAGCACACAAAAATTTCCATGTTTCCACAAGCAGGATATAGATTGATGGAATTTCTCTCTACCATGTGGGACAGTACCTGACAAGATGCTTCCATTTCCTGCGACAGAGCTCCAGTTGCAAGTCCAAATCCTTGACAAGAAACCTCTACAAATTGATACTCGCATTATTATCTACATGAGATGATCTCCTGATGATCAATAAACACAAAGAGTTTTACACAGACTATCGAGCAGATGGATACAAAAGACCAGAACAAAGAGATTTACACAGACTATTGAGCAGATGGATACAAAAGACCAGAACAAAGAGCTTTGCACAGACTGTTGAGCAGACGGATACAAAAATCCAGCACGAAGAGCTTTGCACGGACTATTGAGCAGATGGTACAAAAAATCAGCACAAAGAGCTTTGCACAGACTATTGAGCAGATGGATACAAAAAACCCGAACAAAGAGCTTTACACAGACAATTGAGCAGATGGATCCGAAAAATCAGAACAAAGAGCTCTACACAGACTCTTGGGCAGATGGATTTAAAAAACCAGAACAAAGACCTTTACGCAGACTATTTGAGCAGATGGATACAAAACAAGCCAGAAGGAAAATAAGCGGCAACAGACACGCGCGTGAAGTGAGAGGAGAACAGAGAGCAGGAGAGGGGTAGGGAAGTAGCAGCAGCAGCTTACCACGTCTGTTGCAGACTGCGATGAGCACTCCATTGGTTTCCAGTCATAATAGCGATGGTCCAAGTGCAACAGGGCGATCAAAGAAGCGCAGTTTGAGAGTTGCCGCTCGTGATCCCGGCATGATAAGTTTTGCGAAAATTGCAACAACAGCGTTGCTGTGCTGCGCACTCAACTGTTGGGGGTGCGTCCGCGAAACATGGTGGTGCTTGTTCCTGCGACGCAAGCGAGCGAGGGATGAGCGAGGGAAGCAGCTCGAAACAACAGTGGACTAGCAACTGAGCTACAAGGTCGCAATTGTGTGTATAACTACCTACCTTCCTACCCACCTATTACATACCTAGAGGGTTTGAGAAGTCTAAAACTATGGTAAAGTCAGAATTTGAAGGGTGAAGTTAAAAGCAACCGATCCAGATTTTGGGCCTTATCTTGAGCAATGGGTTTGTTGCAACTCCACTTTGAGGTAAGTGTGAAGGTGAAACTCACACTCCCAAAAGTGGGAATTTGGAGTTTTCAAAGATTTTCGAAAATTTAGAGTTTAATTGTAGAGGTCAAAACACCTTGCATTGAAATGTTTTTTTTATATTGTTAGAAAAGTTTTGAGGTGTAGATATTAAAAATGGTCTCGCATGAGTCATTTGAACATCTAAAGCACAAGTTATGGTCGAAAGAAGGGTTAAAAGTCAAATTGGCAATTTGACTCCCGACCACTAAAAGTAGGGAATCGACCTGATCTCGGTGTGTGCAGGTGGGATGCGACACATCGTTGGAAAGCTCTTGAAAAGAGTTACAACTTTGCTTTAAACCTCATCCTAATTGGAGGTCGGAATCGGGAGTTATGAGCTCCCAAAGTCCTGAGAGTCCAAATTAGGACTGTTTCGAGACTCCTCCTTGGAAGTCCCAGGACAAAAAGCCATTCGGATGTAGCCTCCATGGGCGAACGTAGAGAATACTATATGGGGGAAGGTGGTGGTTTCCCCCGAGTCCGGGCCGTGGTGAGTTAAGTGAATTCGTGTTGCCCATGGCTTGTCCCAACACCAAAAGTGATCTAGAATGAAGACTAACTGACGCGCTCCCAAGTTCCTTGTAGACCCACTTGAGGGTCCAAGTATGCGGCAATGCAAAAGGAGTTGGAACTTGGAGCCGCTCCCTAGCTCACAACACTTGGAGGGGTAGAGGGGCGTGTTGGAGCTCCGGGATGGGACTAGGAAGAATTGACAAGCTTATTCACTCACACGGGCTTGCACACAACCCACACAAAGTGGTTAGTGCATAGTTGGAGCACCTTTGGTGCTAGGCCGAACCACGGGCAACACAGACACACAAGACTCGCCACAGCCCAGACTTGAGGGAAGCCACCACCTTCCCCCTTATAGTATACTCTGTAGCTCGCGGTGAAGGTGGCATCCAAATGGCTATTTTTCTCGGGACTCCCGCGTGGGAGTCCCGAAACTGTCCCAGGTTGGAGTCCCGGGACTTTGGACGCCCATATCTCCTGACCGCAGATTCCGATCGCAACGCAATCTAAAGCAAAGTTATAGCCCTTGTCGAGATCTTTCTAACGCCGTGTTGCACTCTCAAATCGGATGTCGGGAAGAGGTCGATTCTCGACTTTTAGTGGTCGGGAGTCAAACTGCCAGTTTGACTCCCGGCCCTTCTTTTGCCCCTAACTTGCATTTTAGATGTCCAAATGAGCAATGCGAGCCCATTTTAGACATCGACGTTTCAAGAGCTTTCCAACGGTATAAAGATCGCAACAATCCATTGAGATTTGACGTTTCAACTCGACCTCTGAAGTTTTGGGAGTCCACAGGGACTCCCTCTCCCAAAATGGGAGTTGCCTTGGGAGTGTGAGTGCTCACTCCCTCACACTTCCTTAGACTCCTGGGATTATGTGATGACTCCCGGGCTTCCTCTTGGCTCGCACCCTTCCAATGCCTTTGCCTTTGCTTTGATTCCCGGGCTTCCTTCCTCTTGGCTCGCAACCTTGCAACCCCTTGCCTTGGTCGCGAGCCCAAAGCTAGGGTTGCGACACTAACCAACTTGTGGTTGGTTTTGATGCAAGATCGAGTAGCTAACTAAGTTGTCCCTCTTCCTAGTCTAATCCCGGAACTTTCAACATGCCCCTCTCACCCCTTTTAGTGCTGGAAGCTAAAAGCAACACCAAATTCCATCTACTTCTGCAATTTGACATAGTTGGACATTCTTTGGGTTTAACAAGGAACTTGGGGGCACGTCAAGGTTGAACAATGGGTTGGTAGGTTGTTCACAACTAACTAAAGAAGCTTAACTTGCTTGTTACATTATTCACAACTAACCAAAGAAAGCTTAGGTTAATTATAAGGTTTGTCCTCTACTAAAATTGAAAAAACTAAGTTATGGTTTTGGGTACTTCCTTGGCAAAAGATTAGGAACGATAGAGGTCCATTTTATTTTGGGATTTCAAAATTTCTGAAGTTTAAAAGTTAATATGGCCACTAAGAGGCTTCACATAAGAGGGTGAAGTTATTTGTGTAGGTGTTAGTTCACCATGGTCATAATTGAAGAGTGTATGGAACACAGACAGGTACAGGACCGAAATTATATATGTTTATTACATAGCTATGAAGATCTATGTTCTTAGTTGCACAATTATGTTCTCACCTTTTTATTATCTATGCATAATTAGTAAGCCTCACCATTTTCCTACCATGAACTAAAACACGATTAACATCAAAAACATTCAAAACCAAAAGTTTGAATCCTTTCACAATTCTATTCCATCAAACTTTACATATGTACAACAATTTTATATCAAGTGAAGGTGTTTCTCAAGGTCACAAACATCCATTTATATATTATCCAAAAGGAAACTAATTAAGAAATTTCCTATCACATAAAATAATTAAAAGATAACTAAACACATGGCTCCCCATGTGATTTCGCATAAAATAATCAAAAGATAATTAAACACATGCTTACCCATGTGATTTTTCATAAAAGAATCAAAAGATAATTAAACACATGCTTACCCATGTGATTTCACATAAAATAATCAAAAGATACCTAAACACATGGTGCACATGACTTTTACATAAATTAATATGTGAAAATCAATGCACCATGACCAAATGAAATCCTATCATTAAACTTACCCCTTTAAATAATTATATAAATAATTGTGTAATTACGTCAAGTTACACATCAAGTTATAGGTGCATTGTAACATGTAATATGTCTGCTATCATGTGAACAAATGTTTTGATTTTACAACTTGGGATTTAGAACGAAAATTAAAATCTCACTCTGATTTTTCCATCAATGTTTATGCCATGTAAAGCCCTTGGGTGATGGTTTTATTTAATTTGACCTTATGTTTAATTCTCGCCTCACATGCCTTTTATGGTAGGTCAAAATCAAATAGACTACAATTTTTTTATTTCAAATGATGTGATGTTAAAATATATTTGTGTCAAAAGAATATACATCATAATGTATTAAAAAATAAAAATATATTCAAAAAAAGATTGAATGATTTTTAGTTTTTATGAAATTTGTAATATCTACTAAACATTGTAATTCCATGTGATTGAATAAGTTTGTGAATCATGTGAAGAATTTAATAATTATTATTTTTCAAATTGATGTTTTTAATGATAATTTTCATAAATATGTGATAAATGAACATTTGGGCAGATAATCATTTTTAAATAGAAGATGACAAGATATGTGAGGTGGGTCAATTTTTAAATTTTCATTTCAAACATGTTTTATTGATTAATTGAAACCCAAACCTAGTGTAATCCAAAAATTAAAATGTTTTATTATATTGCATATACCATAAATATAGTTATTGTTCTTTGAATTTAATATTTTAAAAAATTAAAATAACATTAAATAACATTAACTTTGTGAAAATCGAGATATCAAACCCAAATACTAAAAGTGAAACCCAAAATAAAATGTAACACATTTTGTAGGTGTATACTTTACACACACATCATGAAATTACCGAAGTTGCTCCCCCCCAAATGTGTTTCAACCAAAACTTGATTTAAGTAAAATCCTTTTACCCCACCCAAGTTTCACCATTTGGAATGAGCATGGGCTGAATTTAGTGGCCGATTCAGGTTTCAATGGTTAGTTTTCACACAAAAGAAAATGAACAATCCATATATGAACCAATTTATCATTAAATTTGATACATCCTTATGTGTTTTTAGTATAATACCTAGGTGATATTCGACACATTTGCAATACCTATCCAACATTGTTAAAGACTAGCACACCACATGTGTATGATGAAAAATTGACACGATGTCTCATGGAAACACAAGTGTGTTTTATCATCTTTTTGTTGCATGTTTCAAAATTTGTAATTCATCATCAAATTTGTCAATTGATAGTTGTGGGATCCAAGTCTTTAATGCTTTGTGATGCTTCTCATTATTTGTTTAGGTTTTAGGGTTACAAAAATGTTTTCTTAGCATTCATGCATACACAAATCAATGTGTAAATTGTGCTTCTCTTGTCCTAATTTTGTTGTTCAAGACCCAAAGTTTATGTGGTTGTTACAATGGTGCGATTATTTTTAAGTCTATGATAATACACAACATGCAAGTTAATAGAAAACATGAATTTATGAATGACATTTGCAACTAAAATCCAAATTGTTGCAATTGACAACTAGTTACAAGTGGCTAGTTAAGTCAACATACATGGAATGAATTTTTTCGCTATGTTATATGTATACATCCATACAACAATCTATATAACATGCATATATGGATGTTTAGTTGTAAGTCTTTTGGAATTTCATTACGACTCATTTGGTGGAGTCCTTTTTTGTGTCATATGTTATCAAAGCAAACATAGAGCTTAAAATAAGTGGTGACAAGTTTTTTTTTTTTCTTGGATTTATTATAATTAAAGGGGGAAGACTTGTATTGGGGGTGAGGAATATGATAACAACAAGCCTAGAAAGAAGGGGATCACAATAATATAACAAGGGAGAAAACAAGAAGTCAAAAGAACACATGAACAAGTAAGGTCTTTCACTAGGGTTGGGGGCATTTTCAAACTAAAAGATTAAGATGAGGCAATATTTTAATTTAGTTTAACCTTGCATTTTGGGAATGTGTCCCCCACCCATGGACTCTACCCATCATAAAACACAATGTGAACATTATCATGATCCTTAACATGCCTAGATCACAAGGTGTAGGAAGAGAAGGGTCTTTACACCTACTCTTTAGAAATGGGAGTGATTTAAAACTTATATGTCCACATAACTTCCCTCCCATGTTGGATATAACTTATTCACATTCCTTTGGTGCCCGCAATTGCAAATCACACTCCTAATTTACCTACACATGACCGGTTTACCCAAATTAATCTCTTCACCTACTTTTTTTACACCCACCATCTTAAATCCTTAAGGTGAAAACATATTAAAGGTGAGCCACTTTTCACCAAAAAAAGTGATGCATAACAAGTATCATGGTACAAAGTAAGTTCAAACCTTGATGACATCATTTGGCTATTCTAAACACAAGTAAAAAACTTTAGAATTTTCATAACAACATTTTGAAATTGAAAATACATTTTAAGTCAAAGTTAATTTTGAACCAACAATTAGATGAAGAAGATTGGATAAAATCAATGTACATAAAATATATGACACATGTTTTTTCAATAGCATTAAGGACTCATGTTTGTGGTTCATGAAACATTACCAAATAAAAGAAAATTGAAAAAACAATGCAATGCCCATTTATAAAATCTTCTTTTTCATACGGTAATGGTTTTCTCCTAAGAAAAAGACATTATTATGCATTTATTGTTATTCAAGTGTTTAAAATCACATTTTTCAATGGATATTCAACCAAATATTTATGATGTATTTAATGTCATTCAAAAAACTCCACCCAAAACTTTAGTTTGTAATCCCACAATCAAAGTAAAATTTCACTAGAAATACCAATTCATAATTCAAATACATAGCACATAAGAATATCATGTTTTTAAAGATATCAAGTGCAAAGTAATACAAAACAATTTTCACAAACATGGAATATTAGATGTATTTGAATAGGGCATGTGTAACTTACATTTGGAATGTGTCACACACCATAAAGCAATACAAGCAATTTGTTCCCACAAAGTTGTATTCTTTATTACATCCCCTAGATGTTCTCAAAGTGGATCATCATTACAATTGGTGACAAACAATACAATGTTTGCAATTATCACCTTTGCACCTATCATAGAAATTTGATTCAATCGTTTGACTAAGGTGTGTATCAACCTTTGAAATTCCGATTATTGTCCATGTTGCCACAACCCATGTTTTATTATTCAAATCCAAAAATGTAATGATATCATTTTTGTTGTGTTATCATCCTAATAGATTCACCACATCAAACCATCAAACTGCATCAACACTTTTCTTACATATTTATGAAAATTCTTTAACTTGTTTAATACATTATGTTTTAACACTTTGTTAACTTTAGTCATTTAACCTCCTCAAGTGTGTTGGGCTAAGATCTTCAATGTTATGTCACCCATCCATACACCAAAAACATTGTTCCCTTTGCCTAATGCCCCACAACTGGGTTTCTTAGCCATAATTGGCATGTGGTAAGCTACATTCATGACATCCTAATATCGACATTGGTTGAAGCATGAATTGAGAAAAGACCCAAGTAATCTTGTGTAGGTTGGTTGTTCATGTCATTGGCAAGGTCTAATATAAGTTAGACTTGCCCTTAGGTCTAACATCCATCCCAACTACATCATTGCCATTTCCTACAAAGGTGTCACCATTTGGTTTTAGTGTTAATGGTAACATTATGCTTTGCAAGAGTGGCTCAAGCCTTGAAAGGATTCTCATTTGATCATTATCATAATTTGTAAGTTTATTTTGCCCATCCAACTATAAATATTGACTAAGGTGAATGTAAGTTATAGTGGTTCACTTTTGGTGTTGTAATGTTGATTTTTGTAAAGTGCCTTATGTTTAGATTCTTGTGGCAAACAATAGAACCTTAATTTAAACTAATAACATGCTTATAAAAACAAATGTACAATTGGATTTTGAAAATAATGCACACATTATTAATAATGAACTTTTAAAGTTTAAAAAGATATGGATTGGTTGCTTACATAGATTATCAAAGAATTGAGGAATTCATGTTGAATCCCAAGTGTTTGTAACATAGAATGTCCATAAACTCATGTACAAGGGCAATTGTTTTGCACTTCTTCAAGTTCAAATGCCTAAGTGATAAATTTGAATACACATATATTAAAAAGGGACTTAAATTATATATTGAATAATTATAGGTGGCGAGGAAAAATATTTATATATAAAAGGCATCAGGAAATTTTGTTTCAAATGTATTAAATAGAACCAAGTTCCATTAGTGGTTAATTCACTTCATTTGAACTTATCATAGAACTTGGTGTACTCATTGACATGGTCTCCTCCAAATCCATTGTTACCTCATCCCAATCCATCATTGTGACCTCTGGCCATGGTGGGGAGCTTGGATCTTCCACCTTGCATGTGATGATATTATTTGCCACCACCAATTGGTCCATCTTTTTATTGTAAGCAAAAACTAATGATTCATATGGATCATCTTCTAAATTGGAAGTATTATTTGGCCATTTTTTTTGTAAGATTAATTTGCTTATTTTGTAGTCTACCTAAAATTTGAATAGGTAGTCACATTGTTGGTGAAATCATGTTCTAAAATTTCAATTTGTTAGGTGCATTGGCCATGGATTATCTCTAAGAAGTGATCACAAATTGTTTGAAAAATATGGGCAATTTTTTTGTATTATCATGCCATATATCTTGTAATCAATCGTACAAGTGATTAGAAAATGTCTAATACCAAACCTTTGCTTCGAACTTTACATTTACACTTTTCAATTTTTTTTCCTACAAATGGGTATTATTGTGTAAATCAAAGTCTCGTGGTATTTGGCAAAAGTGTCATGGATATGGATTTAATAACATAGTGCAAATGAACAATTGAACTCCAAGCTAGGTTATTTTAATTGTACCCTTGAAGCTCACAAAAAAAAAAACTAATTTTGATGCATAAAATAATCCATAGTTGCAAACATTTCCATACATGGTGACATTTTTATAAGTTTTTAATCAATTTGCATCTTGGACCTTGGACTCTTGTATGAAGTTCCATTCATTGTCATTCTTTTTTTAATTGTGATCAAATATGAAACCTTTAATACATTTGCCACACTTCATATGATTTTAAGATGATAATAGATTTTTAAAATGGGAGATTACACACACTGGAATCATTTAAATTGTTACAAATTGGACACATGGAATGCCACATGGATCTATTGATGACATGGGCAAATATTCTTGTGTGTGTCAAAAGTATATTTCTCCACATCAACAAGATTTGTTTAAAAAAATGCACTCTAACTTGGATGGAATATATGAAGAATGGTTTTTGTGCTTACGATCACATGTTCACAAAATAACATCCATGTAGTAGGAAATTCAAGTCCCAATTCTTGGGTAAGAAGTTGGGAACCTAGCTACCATTTTCCAATGTTAAGAGATAACCACATACTATTTAACCTACCATTGAACTTAGGAATTCCAAGAGACATGCTAGGTATGTAGTTAAAATTTTCAATGGGCTTGTAAAGGAACATTAAATTCGATGGAGACATGAGAATACAATTCCAAACTTGAACTTTTGGAATTGCAAATGAAATGTCATTTTCATTTACATATTAACCATAGCTTTTGCACAATCAAAAAACCTCCATGGACCAAACAAACAAAAAACATGTTAATACCTTCATGTGGGTCATAAAATTTAACTTGCAATCATTATTCCCCAAAACTCAATTAGGCTTGGAGCTTCAAATGAATCTTCAATGCTTAATGTGGGTAATTTAGTATGGAATATAATCACACACATACTTTTCAAGCCTAAATTAAAAATTGATGCATGAAACATTTCACATCTATCACTATGCAACATATGTGGTATATATTAAAATGCATCATTATTGTTCCAAAACTCATCAAACCTAAGTTGTTTAGTAAGGTCTAAATCTTTAATTTCACTTACATTCAAAGCAGCTAACACATTATTCAATCCATTTTTTGGTGCAATGGAATCATCAATGCAAATTGAATTTATTTGAAAATATTTACAAAAGGGTTTATAAATGAATTGTTACAAACATCCTCTTCTTGGGAAGGTTTTGAGATGACTTGAATCTTTCATTAAAAAATTTCAAAAAAACTTCTTAGAAATGCCAAATCACCAAGAAATTTGGATGACATACTTGTGCATGTCGTGACAAATGCAAAGTTGGAATCAACTAACCAAACAAAATTGAAAACAATTTAATGCAAATTCGAAAAACAAGGGGTCATTGACATAACTTGAAATCTCAACCTTAAGTTTCATTTGCAAAATTGGGTGAACCCCCTCAATTCTTACTTTTTCAAAAAATAGGGCACTTACAAGAACCATCCCTGGTATTAGATTTTTTCCAAGGAAAAAAAATTGATTTTTAAGCTTGGTGGTTTTCAATAATTCAAGAATAGTTAGTTTTCATGGTCGGTTTTCATAGGCTAAATCTCCAATATTTCAATTTTTTTTTTTTACATTTTTTTTTAATGGGCAACTAAGAACAATAATGCAAGGTGAACATCAAACAACAATAACGTAAGGCATGCATCGAACAACATCAATGCAAAGAAGAACAAGCAATAGCAAAATAACATGAAAAGTGATGCAAGGCGAAAAACAAATAACAACAATGCAAGGTGAGGAACAATCAACAATGAAAGCAAGATGAAGACCAATTGCAAGACCAAACAATAGGAAACAAAACACAATGCAAAAAAAAAAAAAAAAGTTAACAAGGCTAGAAACCTTCTTGAATTTTATATCCCTTTCCATTTGTGGTTTCCCCTAGTGGAGACACCACCTTAAACTTAAACCCTACAACTTTAAACCCTAAAGCTAATTCCAAGCTACCCATTTTCCTCCTAGACCTTGAGAATCAGATTCAAGTTTTCATGTGAAAACCCATGTGGTTCTCTTTTTTTTTAAAGAAATATTTCTGATTAATGTTATCCTAGTCAATTTTCACATGGGTGAAAACCTTAAAATCAATTTTCAACTCAATTTTCACCCAAAATGAAAACAATCAATTCTCAATGTGATTGAGAACTCAGGTGAGAATTGCCCAACACTGGTTACAATTAGGATAGAAATAGCTAGTACAACTTGTTCCTATTGCAACTTGTTGCCATTGACTTTTGTTTGTTTGTAGTTGAAAAAAAGAACAATTGTAAATTGTCAATGGCAAGTATGTGACAATTGTGCCAACTAGTTGCAAAAGGGTGGCAAAAATTGGCATAGAGAAAAGTGAACAACAATTTAATCCATTCTTCTTTCTTCACTTCACACAAAATTGCATAATCATCAAGAATATATTTAAAAAGCTGGAAACAAAGCAATTTCATCCATTCTCCATTCAAAGCACACCTGCATTGCCATCTTGAATAATAATGAGAACCAAAAAAATAATTTCATCCACTCTTCATTCAAAGCATACCTGCATCGTCATGTTGAATATTCAAATTGAACCCCAAAAAAATCATCCATTCTTCATGGATAGACCTCGTTGGAAAAATTATGTACAGGTGCAATTTGCAAATAAAAAGAAGGAGCTGCTTCATCTGTGCTGACTCACAATAAGAAAAGACCTCATCTGTACTGGAAAGGGCTGGAAGTGCAGTTGATGATAGTCTAGCCCAATAGTTTAGTAGGAAAGAAGAGCTTTTCAAGAAGTGGAACCCACTAGAACCATATGCTGAGTCACATTAGGCCACCACAAAATACCAACAAAAGTATACAAGAGTTTGGGTACCTATTGTTTAATTAGTTGTGGGGATGCATCCAAATTGACCTTTTATTTCCTTTTTGGTGATGGGCCTATTTTGACCCACTTTGATTGACCCTTCACCAAAAAAAAGCATGCACACTATGGACACTCTCAAACTAGAAAATTATGTGACCTCTCCCTTTGGCCTTTCCCTTTGGTCTAGCTATTTTAGTTCAACAAGAGAATTTTGGGTGGAGGATTATGGGATAAAAGTCTGGTGCTGTTGAGAACTGCATGGGGAACAAATTGGGAGCTTCATTGGGGGACATTTTGAAAATATTTTGGGAACATGAAGGGAACAACAAAATCTACAAAACTCTCAAAACCTCCCCCCTTCTTTCTCAAACTGTTTTGAGCCTTCCTTGATGCTTGTTGGGTTGGCTCATGGGCTGTTTGTTCCCATTTTTCTCCTGGGCTAATTAGTAATACTTCTTTCTAGAGGGTAAAACCACTAAAGGTAACCATAAAGCACTGTAACCTTTTTTTCTCTTTGTATTTTTTGGTCCCTCACCTGCCCTAAGAAAACCCGTTTACATGGACAATTTGGAGGAAAAAATTTCCACAAGTGAAAGTTATTCATTCTCAAGGGGGGAACTTCCACAATTTGGAAGTTACCCACCAGAGTGTGATTTAAAAGGCAAATTAATTAAAAAAACATTAAAAAAATCTTTTTGCTATGCTTTTACTAGGGAAAGGGTCTAGGTTTAGACCCTTCCAAATTGTCGACCTACCAGCCTGAGGGTATCTCAAACCCTAAACCTTATACATCGAAAAATGCAGTCAGACAAGGAGTTTGATCAAATCATTGTTCACTCCGACAGACAGAAAACGCCAAGAGCTGAGAGGATAAGGAAAAGGTGCAATGTGAGAACTAAGTTACAAACGAGAGAGCTTTTGTGGGTGCTGTGTAAGCAAGGGAAGCTTTCCTTGGCACAGTAAGCATAGAAGCCAATTGATTACATGGATGGGTGGGTCTGAAGACTGTTGGCTTTATTTGTTTTCTTCCTTGTACCAAGAATTCCTTTTTTGTTCTTCTTTTATGTACGAGATAAAAGTACAGGTGGCTGGTATCTTACTCCTTATTCAACTTTGCTGATGAATCAATGATAAATTATACCTTTGAAAGGAGTTTTTTTTTAGGTAGGGGAGGAACCCCCCTCCCCCCCCCCAAATGTCTTTCAATTTTGGGAAAATGGCACAAGACATGGAAATATAACTTTTAAAAAAATTCAAGAGAGGAAAGGAATATGATCACCCTTATGATATGAAAGAGGTAAGAAAAGGAAACAACAACACTAAGTGAAGTCAAAAGGATTTATTTTACTAAATATAGGCCCAACACAACCCTTTCCACACTACAATCATGCTCATCGCTGTTATGTTATATGGTAACGGGTTCTCCTAGGGTTCATTTCATAATGTAACAGGTTTTTTAGCCAACAATCCAAAATTTAGGTGCGCATCTCAATTGTTGATTCATTAATTAACATTAACCCCACCACAAAAAAAATTGGGAGTCAAAAGATAGCTGCATGTCCTGCCTAGGAAATAGGACAGTGCAACCCATCATGTAAAAGAAAAATGTTTAAAGGCTTGTACATGGTGTAATCTTTAGTGGGATCCTTATTATTTAGTTGGGAGCTGCCTTCCAAGTCCAGAATTATTTGGGTCTTCGATTGGCCCTGCCCATAGGGAAAAGATTATGCATTGGTTTAGGTTTCAATTTTGGCTTGAATTGGACCTGAATATGTGAGTGACATGTGGAGTACTTCCAATTGATGCAAATTCTTAATCGAACTTGGGTTGGTGGAATGTTATTGAATTGGTGCCCGCTTGTCACTAAGCAATGGTGGAGTTTCATGCAAGATGTCCAAGAAACTCCACCATTAGCCATAAACTCTAAACCCTAGTCACCACTATTTTGCTTCACAAGATTCGTAGTAAGCTAACATTGAACTCAACTGGATGATTTTGGTATGGAAAACCCATACCTAATTACACTTATACATGTCTGTATGTACGTACAATGTAATGTATTTATGTATAGGACTCTTATACCCATAGAAATACCCAAAATACTCACAAAAAAGACAAGTAGATGGTACCCACTTGCATTAGTCTTTGTGATTGCAGCAAAGGAATGAATGGCCATTGGGAGGCCCGCCCATGGCATCCTCTGGCCATGGCCCTGTGCAGAAAGGACAACGTACCCACGAGCAAGGAGGCACGGCCTCTGGCCCACAGGCCGTGGTCGAGTGTAGAAAGGACTCACGAACCAGGCACCCTTGATCCAGCTCCTGAGCGCGGCGCTCTCTTATAGGGAAGAGATTCAGTGTTACAATCGGCCTCACAATTCACGCATCTGAGCGTCAAGTCTTTGTACCAGAATCTTGTTTGATCAATTTCGGAGTTTGGGTGTTTTGCGCTTCTGATTTCCGTGTTCTGGATGGCAGAATTTTAGCGCCGGAGTTTTCCTCGATTTCTCTTCAGAAAAATCTGTTCTCGTCTGTGTGTTTTTAATCATTCAGCACGGGTGCTTGCAGTTGAGAGGAGTGGGTGGTTTTTTCAGCCTGGAATGGTGGAGTGAAGAAGAAGAAGGTGATTCTGGAAAGAGCGTTGTTGGGAGATTGACAACAAAGGTTCCGCCTTTGGGGGGTGCTGGTGGTCGTTGAACTTTGTAGTTGGTCATGTGCAAAGGAGAGACACAGAATGGTGGTGGTGCTGTGAGGAGGAGCAGCTTCTTCCGACCACCAAGTTACTTGGAATGTGCAGAGACCTGGAGGGAAGCAGTTCAGCACATTGTGTCGCCACAGAATCCCTTTCATTTGCCTGAAATTGTGATGGAAACAGACTGGGAGGAGGTGACGATGTTGCAGGAGGAGGACCAAGAGGAAGAGGACCAGGACCAGGAGTTCACCACCTTCGGCAGCCGAAGAAGAGACGCAAGACCTCCTGCTGCTGCCGATCCGCTTTTTTTGTTCGCCGCTACGACACCTCACGCGTCGTGGTTCGATGTCACAGTCATTTATGTCAGAGTGAGCGCTTGTTGTTGCAGTGAGGATGTTGCACCTGAGGCTTTGTCCTTGCGCTTTCCCCCTCGGAATATCGGCACGGCTTTAGAACTGAACGGCGGAAGGATTTCTCCATCCGAGGAAGCGGTTCTTGTTCTCAGGCGAGACAGAGTAGATCCGGAGTCCGCGGAAGCAACCTACTTGAGCACAGACTATGTTCGCACCAGCGGCCCATTGTCGTTCCAAGTCTTCTTCAAAGACGAGGCGCTAGTGGGAGGGACACTGGAACAACAACAACAATTTTCCGATGAAGCCAACTCGCCGGTCGAGCCACAAGGAGACGACAATGGTGGTTGCAAGAGCACCACATTGGTGAAGAGCATCGGAGGAGGACGTCGTCCATGGAGCTTGGATTGCACTTGCGTTGTAGGACAAGCAGGATGTGTTTTCTCCAAGAGTCGATTAGACGATTACAGTTCCTTTGTATCGTCGTCGGCGTCGTCTCTTCTTCCAGCTATGGAAGTTTGCCTGGTTGGACGACACTTGGGAACCCCTGTTATTCTAAGCCAAACTGTGCATCTAACCGCCGCACGACGCAGATCCAACCGGCAAACTAATACGCTGGATGTCATTCCTGAAGCCGAAGAACTTGGAAAGCTTGGTAGCTTGATGATGATCGACGAGCTTGCACTGGTAAGTCTTGCAGTTGTATGTGTGTGTGTGTTGTTTTTGTGGGGAAAGAGAAGCAGGCAAGAGAGAAGTGCTCAAGTTTCTTCCTAGATACATTGTGTTTCTGCAATTTACAACCCTAAGAAAACTCCTGCAGAAAACATGCATGTGGAAAAATATGTTTGAAAGGGAATTTTGTTGTTGTTGTCTTCTCCATCTTGCAGAAATCCAATTTTCAATGATCTCATCATGTGTTGTGTTATGTGAGAGAAGCAGGCACAAGAGATAGAGAATTGATGGTTTTGAGCTAGATGCTGTGTCTTTCTGCAATTACAACCCTAAGAAAACTCCTGCAGAAAAGATGCATGTGGAGAACTGTGTTTGAAAGGGAATTTTTGTTGTTGTTGCTGTCTTCTCCATCTTGCAGAGAACCAACAGCAGCTCATTCAGAGACCTCACTGACAAAGTTGCAGCAGGACGAGGATATGGTCTTGAAGGAGGCAGATATGGGGATGGGGATGATGGACAAATGACATGGTTCAACGCAGGAGTGAGAGTGGGTGTGGGACTTGGACTGGGCATGTGTCTTGGCGTTGGCATTGGTGTTGGCTTGATTGCACGAACATTCCATGCCACCAGCAAAACCTTGAGAAAGGGTTTTATTTAGAGCTTCATGAAAACATGAAGAAACTGTTCAAGTTCCATCTATGCCAGTTTAGGTTTCAGGAGTTTCTTATATGGAAATTCTCCAATCAAATTTTGCAGCTACAATCTGAATGTAAACACTAAACAAGATAATGGACCATGATGGACATGGGAAAAGCAAGCTGGAGGGAAGTGTGTGTCTCCTCTAAGAAAAAAGATTCTCTATGGAAAGAAGCTCATGATTAAATCTGTGGTTGGGTAACACCTAGGATTCTTTCGAGGGATAGCTTTGTTTCTACATTTTGACCTCGAATTTAGAATGCTGTAGGCATAATTGCTCTACTCAAAAGGAAAAAGAGGAATGGAGCTGCTGAGAGTGTAGTTCTGAACCACATCTAGTGGGATGCTGGAGGATTAGATGTCCTACAAGGTTGGTGTCTTACAGCAGAGTTGCTTGCAATTAATGCATTGAAGTTTGATGCATTGCTTTAAGATCTACAGAAAGAGGGGGCAAAGTCTTTCAGGATGCTGTAAATTGCACTGTATATAGGTATATTATATTGATCACACGACATATCCTTTCATTATCAACTTCAATTGTATGAGATTAATGTCAAACCCTGTTCTGTTGAATTTTATATGGGGACAGATGTTGCCTGTTGGACTGAAGTGCTGTTGCATACATGCAGTGCAATTTCAGCTGGCAACATTGTCAGGGTGTTTTGTGCAGTTGTTTATCTGGTTCGAAGAGATAGATATATATAGGGGTTTTTTTTTGGGTCATAAAACAGGGGGTCAAGATAAGGCGTGGACCATAGTGCCACTGCAGTTGCAGGCCCAGTAGAAAATCTTGTTTGCTAGTTGTTTGTTTGAGGCGGATTTTGAAGGTAGAGGGATTGGGTACAGAAATTAAAATTTCAGAGGGTTTCTTTCTTTCAATTGGCAGCATTTCAAAGGAGAACTCCCCCTCAACTTTATACCCACCAATTGTCACAGAAGATGAGAGATGGATTTTCCTGAAAAATGAATTTGTACATAAAGAAGTCTGCTTGAACTGATGTTTGAACATCCATGATAAATCAACTATCTCTGGCTCTATTATTCTGTTATGTGTGAGTCTGCAATTGTCTAGGGGCTTCTCTTGGAATTTCTTTTGAGAACCTTCCAACATGGGAGAAACTCTTTGTGTAGCCATCATCCCTTTTGTCCTTCACCTTGCAGTTGTCAACATGGTTGCCGTCAAGCGTCATCCACCCATTTGCCAGCAAGCAGATTCCAGAAGGCTTCTTGCACTCTTTTGAAAAGATGGTAGCGTGTTGAATTTTCTGCAGCTGTCCTCTGTAGCAGGTATGCACTCCTTGAGAAGGTTGGTCATTTGATAGGTAGAATGTACCTCAAGGTGCAGATGGTTCTTTACAAAACATTTGAAATAATGGAACATGAATGCACTTTGTTACACAGAACATTTATGATGCAAAAGGAATCCTTTCCAATTGAAAATATGCAGAATGGAGTTACTTCAAAGTATGTGCATTTGAAAGGAACCCACAGCCAACAGATACTGCCATATAGCACATAAAACCATTGTCTCCAAAACCCAATTGCAAATCCTATCTCAGAGGCTTCACTTCAAATGCCAACAAGTTACACAAACATTAAACCAGATCAAGTTCATATCAAGTATGACCTAACAGGGATCATATTTCTCAATTCAGTCTGTACACAAAGCTTACTATGAAGGCAACAACACACTATCAAAAGCATCAAAGCTAGATCCAAATCATGTAAAAATTCATCACCCTCAGGGTTATGACTATGTCCTGTCGACAAACAAAACTGGCAATCGTACTCTAGAAAGAAATTTGAGAATGCTAAATTAGATTACCATCATTACCCCTTCCATGTAGTACTGCCTACTCCTGAAGCTGCCTATCACATTGATGCTTATGAACACAACAAGCTTATAGCAGCCACCATAGTGAGACCAAACATGGTATGGGGAAGAGCTTCTTCCAGTACAATAGCCATGCATGATTTCACTGGTATGGAAGTGAACTTCCCTGCAAAAAAAGCAGCAAGAGTTTCAACAGTCCTACCTAGAACTAAGCAGCTCATCATCATAACCATTTCAAAATTTCCGCAGGTGTGTAAACTATTGAATCATAAACCACGGATATTATGGTATCGCTGGAAGTATGCCGCGGAGCTTTACGGTATCGCCTGCAAGTATGGCGCACAATTCTTCTACGGACGTGCGGGTACATATTGCCACCTAATCCCGCACACGACGAGGCCTGCTGTGATTCCTTCGACTTCAAGGGTCCGATTTGGAGTCGAGCACCAATTGCACGTCTTTCTTCAGCCTGGGCGCATGATGTACTGGACATTCTATCACTTACATCATCGTTGACATCCTCTAAGTTAGCATCCCAAACCCCGGGCGAACACTCTGCGCACACACATGTGAAAGGAACGGGGCTTCCCCCAGAGGCCCGGAACCGCGTTGGAGCGTTGCATGTGCTGCATAGCACCGAGCGTATATGCCTAACCACAATAGAGTTATGGCTGTGCACGCTCATGTCACATGTCCAGCAAAGAAAGGCATCATCTCTTTCGCAACGCAGGGCGGCAGATTCTCCACACATCGCGCATCGAGCCTCCATATTCCTGATTCCCTAGCCTCTACAAAAGCAGCTGGAGAGAGAGAGAGATAGATATGCAAAGGTACAATCGGGGAAAAAATACTCATGCCACTGTCTTACACAAGCGCACATGCTGTGAAAAAAACCCCCACCCCAGCCATTCTTGAGGGATACTTGAATCTACATAAAATACAGGCAAAGAAGAGACGAGCACAAAAAACTGCTACTTCTTACGAACAAACAAACGAAAGACGAACTTTCTTTGTCTGTCTCAAATCTTCACTGTCTCAGCAGCCATTTCGTTCAGCCATACTTCCCGGTCATCATGCTCCACTCTCCACATAGGTACACATCACATACACATGTGGCCATAATAAAAACAGCTTCTGTTTCAAATCTCCATTACTATCTCAGTAGGTTTACTTCAGCCGCTAATTTTCCAATCTTTTGTCTCCACGCATCTAACACATGCGGCAATGGAACACAGGTGTACTGACAAGATAGATACGCGAAGTTGCGGCTCCTTGAGTGCTCATCCTCGTGCTGCGAGATCATCGTCATCAAGCCTTCGTTGTCGTCGCTCATGAGCTCGTATGCACTCTCGGTTGTGCCAGGCTCGGCAGTTTAGGTTTGGGTTAGGCTCGGGCTGAGAGTGCGTGGGCACGGCCAATAGGAACGCATAAAAGAATTCGCCCGGACTGCAATCTTTAACTTAAGATTGAACTCGCAAACCAGCTCACTTGCCGTTACGTCTCGCCCACTCATCATTCCAGTATATAATGTACCCTGCCCTTTTTACTCAGACGGCGTCTCATCCTAGGCCTATAGGTGATGAACCGGTTGAATTTTTGAACTGTCTGTTGTTGAGGGTGAAACTATTTACCCTCAGTAAAATTTCTGCCTCAACACAGATTGACAGCTTATAACCAGTGTTTTTTCAAAAAAATCTGTGGCGAATTTCTTTTCAGAAAATGAAAATAAAATAAAAATTGTTCCTTTATACGGATTTTTTTCACCATTTTTCAAAGTAAAAAAATAACTATATTAGCCACATCTACACCTAGGCACTTCCTAGGTCGCCATTTGGAGTAGCACTTTTGTAAAAATGCTAAAGGTCACTTAGGACAGTTGACATTTAATGTTAATTTGGGTTTCACGTTGCTTTGCATTACCAGTTATGATGATTAAACTATTTTTTGTGGACAATATATATTTTTTTGTAATCAATTTTGTTTATTCAAAAGAATTTTTTTTAATAAATTTCATTATATGTCATTTTGTTTCATTAATATTTTGTTAAGCAAAATGCCAGTGAAAGTTCGATTCATTAGATAAGTTCACAACAAAACATAAATAAATAAATAAAAACATTGAAAGGGTGTTAGACAGACCAAAATAAATAAATAATAATAATAATAATAATAAAATTTGAATTGAAATTTGATCTATGACAAAGTATAATCTAGAATGACTCTGAAATTGTCACAATGATGATCACCAAAATATTCATCCTACATATAAACCAGTTCCAATGAAACAACTTCACTGAAATTTCCTAGACCCATGGGCTTTAGCAGATGCCAATGGGTAAAGATAAGTCAATAGATCATGAAGGCAGGGTTCTTGTGACTATTCTTAGGGTGGGATCTTTCTACATGAGCCTTCCCACTCTTAGGGAGCAGGGGTAATAAGATCCCTCCTCTTTTCTGAGACAAACCTTCCAATGTGGTAGATTCCTTATGGTGCCCCCAAGGTACCAGGCAAAATTCAGTGTGACTACTAACAAGGGGACTAAAATAATTTCTTTGTACAAGGGTAAGCTTATCATACTTGCCCTAGGGGAACCTGTTGTAAGCAAATCTGTTGCGTTCATCTCATAATTACCCTAGTGAACCTGTTGTACGCAAATCTGCTGCGTTTATCTTGGCATCCTACCTCAGTTCTTACACGTAGATTGTTTTTTTCTCCTTGCAGAGATGAATATTACCTTTGTGAGGCAGAAATGAAAATAATACCCAAAATTATATTTAAGAATTAGTGTACTATGGCATTACCTTTTTAAATACTCATTCACTTTTATGCAATAAATAGTTTAATTCACTCTAAATGAATTGGAGTCAATGGATGGTGTTACCATTTACTGTTGATGTACTACTAACTAGCATTTTTTTGTGTGGCAAAATTACGAAAAAAAAAAGGGGCTAGCAAAAGGCCTTTGTAATTTTAGAGCTGCTATTTTATTTTATTTTGTCAGATCTTGACCATTGTGCTAACCACAAGGTCACTTTGATGATGGATGGCTTGGATGCCTCGCCACCCAAAAACAATGGCCACAATTCTCTAGTTGCCACTTTGCTTGTTGAATGCAAAACATGTTGCCATCTTGCTCAAGCTCCCCAATGTCTTTCACCACCTCCATTGCGGCAAGCTAGAGTTTCATTGCCATCAGAAGTGACAATGGAGCATGAAGTACAAGTAAGTGCTTCTGAATCTTGATTCTCTAAGCATTATTGCAATGTGATTGTGATTTGTTGTAATACGGGCATTCACATTGCTCAACAACTCTTTGCATTATGTTTTGGGTGGGTTCCAAACTTCAATAGCCCTATAACCAATTGTAATATTATAAGAAATCATGGTTTTTCAAAAGCCCAACTTGACCAAAATGTTCACATTAACTAAAGGGTATGTCCATTTTGACTAAAGGTTTGGGGCATGAAACACACATGTTACATTTGATTAGTATGTTTGATTAAAATGACCTATTTAATCAAGTTCAATCTGAAGATCTAATCAAAATGGACAAACATCCATCAAAATGGCCATGGTTTAATCAAATTAGCCATACTAAATGGATAGGGTTTAGTCGAATTAACCATTATGATTTCACATTTAGTCAAATGAACCACACTCATTTGATGATTTACCTTACTTGTTAAGCCTAAGCTACCACCTAACCTAACATAAGTAATAGGTTAAGCTAGGCTTAGATTACTTATCTAGCTAGCAAATAATTAATAGGTTAGTAGATTATTTCTTCAGTAATAACCTAATTAATAGCTTAGTTAGGTAGCCTAGCCTAAACCTACCTAATAGGTAACTTAAGACATAACCTAGTACTATTAAAAAACAGTAAACTTATAACTAGGTAGTGGAAACCTTCTAGGTAGGTCTCCTAAGTGACCTAGGCTTACTAGGTAGACCTATTAATCTAGTAATGACATTCTTCATTTTGCACATTAAAATTCTTCATTTAGCACCTTGTCAAAACATTTTTCAGCACAAATTTTAACGAATTTTTGTGTTTTTTTGGGCTTCCATAACATTCCCGCACCAAGAATGTCATAACTATGCTTATTAACCATGTAGGTAGCCTAATAACCTAGGTTTACTCTGTATAAAATAACATAGGCCATTTAGGTGTAATAAGTAGGTAGCCTATCACTAAAGAATAACTTATATTTTTAAACCCCACTAACAATTGCAACAAATTCATTACAAAAAAATTGAACATCATTACTATAAACCCTAAACCTTGAACAAGATGAACAAACAACAAGCTGGATGCAAAAACCTTAAGCAACAAGAAGAGAAAATGAACTTATTATTACAACAAATCCTAAACCTAAGCAAGACAAACAAACGATGATGATGGAAAAACCTCGAATAATAAAAAGAAAAGACAAACTTTTAAAACCCTACTGGTCAAGAGTGAGAGGGATCAGCAAACCCTAATCCTTGAGCAAGATGATCAAATGACAAGCTTGATCATGAGTTCACAAGAAGACAAAGAAATGACCAACTTGAAGAAAGGAAAATTTAAAAAAAATTATACTTTTCTATAAGGTAAAAATTAAGAAGGTTTCAAAGTGAATCCCTTGCAAAGGATGCACACCATGATGAGCATAAGGAGCATATTTAACTTCATTCAAAACATTTTTGGTGCATTCCTTTCCAATATACTAAAATTAGACAACATGAAAGAATAAATCTTCACTTTGCTCTTTGTTGTCAATGTGCAAAACCTTTAAGTAATGTGCACAATATCCTTCATGCTTCAAGTTTCGACAATAAATCAAAGCAAAATGTACTTCTTGTTGTTAAGGGAAGCAATGATTCTCATCCATAGAGCTATTTCAGCCATGCTTTCCATTAGCCTAGATGGAAAATGGTGGCAAATAGTTCTTAAAATGAAAATTTTATGTAGCTAAAGGGAAGGCTTAACATAGAGAGATGAAGGCCCATTTTTTTTCTTCTAGGTTGAAGGGAAAGATTTTTTTTATTTTTATTTAATGTTTTCAAAGGGTTTTTCAAGTTTCCAATGTGTTCCCTAATATGTTCCCACTAGCACCACATTTTTGTCCCATATGTTTTGCCCAAAGTTCTCCCCTTTCTCACTTATATAGGTCGGCCCAAGGGGATGCACACTAGTCTTGGGTGGTTCCTAAATCATAATCCAATTCTCAGCATAGTTCCCAACCTAATTCTCACAACAAGAACCAATTGACACCATTACATGTGACAACCAGAGTGAGAACCAACCTTTGGCTTTCACATGAATGAAAACTGATCATGAGATAGTTACAGGATTGTTTAGGGGTTGAACCAATATTTGTGTGGGGAGCAAAGAAATGTTTGGAGACCCGCATTAGACATCCATTAAATCTAAAATGAAACCTTATGCTAAAAAAATTGAAGATAATGTGGGAGGAGATTAGTCCAAGATTCAAGGAATTAGGTCCTAACAACAATTTGTTGATCAATGATTGTCCATACAAATGCATTGGAAACCCCCCATTTTCTTACAGCTTGCCCTGTCCTTTCAACAACATGTTATTGGATAGCTACTTACTAGACAATCTATGGCCTTACCTTCTTGGATTGTTTGAGGCTCTAAGTACCTTAAGGTATGTGGGGGGTAAATCCACATAGGCAACAACGACCAACAAGATTGAACCCACATTAGAAAGCCTTAAAAGTCTTTGCATGGTGTGATCCTTCACATTAGGTGATTGGTAGAGTGCCCTTTTCCTTCCATGCATTTGCAGCTTAATTAAAGTTCTTTTATGCAAGTATAAAAAGTTTGTTATGAATATACTTCAATGATCTGTTCAATCAATTGTTTGGGGGTGTACAATTGAATTGTTTGGGTGCACCAATTTTGTTAAAGAAATGTACATCACTACAAGGTTCTGTAAGTCACAAGAAAGTTCTTAGGTCACAAGCAAACCAAGAAGTTATGCAAGTTGGTGCAAAAACCCGTCCAATTGCAAGTTCAAAATTCTTGTTTTTGTGGTTTGTTTTACATTCAATTTTTTTTACATGCTTTGTACATTATAGTTAAAATTATGTTTTCAATTTGAGTTTTATCTTGCAATTTGAAGTCTGTTTTCCATTTTTGGATCTGGTAATCTTGTGATTATTTTGTAGTAGTAAAAAAATGAAGAATTACAACTCTAGACTTTTGTTGGAGGACCATATGTTGCAATTGGCAATTTTGTGAAGTTTGGGGGTGGAATAACTATTCATCATAATTGCAACATGTTAGAAGAATTCCTTTCTATTTGCATTACCTTGCGTTTAATTAAGGGTGCTAGTTTGATGTTTCCAAAATTGGATCAAAATCCCCCCCATTTCACATTATTGATGATGTAGTAGGGTATGTAGTGTTTTGGCCTTGGAAATTAACCAAACGGTATTACTGTCATGGTTGGGGTTTATATGTGCAAACTATTTTTGTAACTCTCTGACTTGCCAACTGTATATTAATATATTAGGTTGCAGTTTTGTGTGTAGCATATGTTTGTAACTTGGGCATTTGCTTTTAATGAAATTAGAACCATGTATTTATATGTTGTGTAGGTGATAACCATATAGGTTGTAAAATAAGAAGTTTACCAATCATATAGGCATGCCATTTGACACCCATATTAATGAGATTATTGGGTCCATCCTACTCAAATAAGCATGTGCCATTTGGCGACCATGTCAACAGGTTGTTAGATATCTTAGTCAAATAATCATGCCATTTGGCCCTACATTAATTAAAACATTGGACATTTCAATCATAGAGGAATGCGATTTGGTCAACCATCTTAGTCAACTTAGTCACAAAAGAATGCGATCAACAAAAATAGTAGACATTTCAATCAAAATTGACATGCCATGTGGTATTTACGTTAGCCAAATTGTAGACAACTTAGTTAAACAAAATGCCAATTGGTATGCATGTCATTTAAAATACTAGACAAATTAATCACAATGGATAGGCCATTTGGCATCCACATCAACAACAATAATAGTTAATTAAATCAAAACAAATGCCATTTGGCATCCATGTCAACAAGAATAATAATGAATTAAATCAAAACTAGTGGATACCCGTTAATTGTTTCAACCAATAAATAACTCTTGTTGTTGTTCTGTCTATGTACTCCAGCTATAAAATATTTTAGAATCTTTTCGTGCATTCAATCTTTTGCCTTCCAACATGTTATATTTTTAATATTTAATAAAGCCTCATTACTTTGCAAATTAACGATGTTTTTAGAGATCGAAAAAGAGGTTGGGGTTGAAAGAAGCCCCCCCCCCCCCAAGGGATCATTTTGACGGATATTTCTATTATATCAGCAGAATAATATAAGCAGTGTTGGGCGGGTATTTAATATGTTGAATAACCTCCACGTCTGGGTATTTGTAAAATGGGAATTAAAAGATTTAAAATTCCGGTTTAATACTTATTCCTGCAGTTCCACACACTTGGGCGCCACTTGACCCGCGCCATGTTTTTTTTTACCGTTCGACTATTTGACTATAGGCACCCCAGTAAGTAATTTGAAGCTTGGGCGTTGGGACTCGGGACTCAGTAAGTAAAGAAGTAAAAGTGTGTGATTGAGGTCCTAAATAGATTTTGGGCCTTCGAGTTCGGGGGGACACTTTTTCAAACCTTGACGATTTTAGAATCTATTGGGTATCTCAATTTGGGATCTGGGTTTCAAGACCTCAACAGGCGGACAGACGAGATGCTTGGTTGTTTGTGAACCTTGTGGCCACTTTAAAACTTTGGCCTTGCCACCAAATTCCCCATTTGTACCAACCTTTGATAGTTTTACAGTATTTTCCATGCTTTTAACTAAATTCATTGACTCTTTAGGACCTTGCTTCTTGGTACGGGTTGGTCAAATCTTACTCTCCTGTTTAATTTTTACCCACCTAGCAACATCTTCAAGAATCAACCAACAATGTATGAAAGTGATTCAATTCCTTGTTTTGGATGTTTTACTTTGAAAAGCTCTAAAGTTTATTATAATGTATCTTCAAAAGACTCATTGCTCTTGTTGAGAGTAGCCATTACTTGATAATTGCCACAAAATTTTGTCACATTGTGTTTGATTACTCCTCATTTGGTCTCCAAGCTTCTAGTTGGACGTTTTGCACAACATAGAGGCGGATTGTTGTTGTAGTGTGTAGCAATCCGCTCTCAAAAAGCTTGATTCTTTTGCCCCTTCCTATGATAGGATCTTGCGACACATGAAGCATTGATTGATATAGCTGCTTTTCTTCATCTGCCACAATTATTTTTCCTTTTCTTGCTTTCTTCCATGTTGCGCCAACATTGGGTTCTTGCATGTCCATGAAAGCCTGCAACAAACACATGATTCACGCTGCTGGCATGGTCAATGGTGTTTGACTACGTATACAGAGCCTTCTACCGGGTATCCGCCACCAAATTGTGGAGCCCGGCTCAAAATTAACCGATCCCGGCAACTTATTTGCAAGAATACCGATGACTGTTGGAGGTTGATAAAACTGCCATTTTTGTTACGACGGCGGTATAATGCCAGTGGTATAAATGCCATTGCAGATTACAGGCATCGCTGGACATACTCTAATGCTGGTTCACTCTGCAGCACACAATAATGTAACTGAAACTAGTTATCCTATATAGTAACCGCTTTTGGTGTACTATTGAAGCACTATTTCAGGTTTTTTGTTTTTTCCCAGGTGAGACGGGCAATCATCTGGTGGTCTCACTTTTGCTCTTGCTAGTTTCATTTGTAATGTGATCAAGGTGGGCAACACCAGTTATACACTGAACAGGATGCGGTAGAACCCATGACCACATAATTGTATTGAGACTCACTTTAACAGGCTTGTCAAAATCTTAGGTGGAAGGAGCCCGTTTGGTAGTGTGCAATCAGATCCAAGTAACGCCAATAATCTATATTGGGCGCTGAAACAAACCCCACAAAATTTGTGCAGATTATGGTAATCAATATAACATATTTTGCATAATGGAAATGGCAACTGGACCATGCAGAATGCTTGGGCATTCTTACATGTTATTAAGCTCTCAATTATTTCTTCATTCATAGAATTCACAGGTTTTCTGCCCCTTATTGTGGGTGTCCCCAGGTTTCAGTGGATGGACATGGGTTTCATGCTAAAAACTCAATTGTTCTGGGGCTTGCTTGGATACCAGGCACAAGCCAGGTTTGGGACCACTACCAGACTGGTATGAAAGTTGTAAACTACTGCAGTACAAATTAGCTTCAACACATGTTTGTTGAATAACTAATTAAATTTGAAGATTTCATGTTGAAATATAAAATATTCTTGTACACTCCTATAAATTATTTATTGTCTTTCACATTTTTTTTCTTTGGGAAAAATATTTTCTGACAATTTTAACATTTCATCAGTGTTGAATCCGCTAAGCTAGGTACTACGGTAGTACCCAATACCAGTACCTGCTAGGTATGAAAAATGTTTGGTATGTTCAAAAGTCCATACGGGTCCAACAGTTATTACTTGTAGAATGTTATTTGTCTAGTATCAATGAGTTTGCCAAGAACTACTGACTGATGATCGGTCTGCAGCTGGTTCAGATCCATCACCACACCAAGCAACCCATTTAAGAGACTTCGGTATCTGTGAGATACGCCAGGTTGATTCACAAAAGCACCAATAAACGATCACCTCCCGGGCACATTACACTCTGCATGTCCCATGAAAGGGATCAGTGCACCATTGCAAGTTTAACTTAATAAGTAGACTCAAAGAATGGGGGGGAGGGGGAGGGGAAGTTTCAAATGCTCATAGATTCCAAACAGCAAAATGTTTTGGCAACATTTTATTAAAGAATTGCTGAACAAATTTAATATCAGCAGTTATAAAAGCTTCATTCATTTACAGCGCCCCAGAAGAACAATATTGCAATTGCTGAACGAATAGATCTTCCTTTGTCTATTGATATTATTATTAGCCAGTTCAAAACTGAATAATGGAAAATTGGCTTGAAATTCTGCATCCAGGAAACAATAAGTCAAGTTATTACTCCATATGACAGATGGTAGGAATTTAGTTCCCAGCTTTGGCACTGCCACTAGTATACCATGCTTGTCTAACAGCTGCTCTGAGGCTGGCTTCTAGAGCAAATACTTAAGATATTATTACATTGACTTTTCTGTCAAAATTGGGTCTGATCACAATCACAATGTTTGTGATGTGAAACTGTGCGGCCCCTAAAAACACATGATTTGATACTGTTTGTTGTTTGATTCTTCCTTAAGTTCAGCCGACCACAGTATAATGCATGTAGGAAGAGGATTTCTCAGCTAGCACGATTGGTATAGTTTATGAATTCTCTCGGCAATTCCACACATCCTCAGCTTTACGAGAACAAATTAAAATTAAAATTGAATGAAGAGAAGTTGTGCCAGTTAGGCCCAGCAAAATGGTTTGCTAATCATAATGATTGGTCTAGGTGGTTTGCTATTTGTAATCTCCCACCTATTTACAGTCCCAGTTTTTGCATTAGGGGTGGGTTTGGAAAAAAAGTTACTAACTACTAACCCAGTTTCACCCCGGTGACCAATTCAGTGGGAAATAGGTCTCATATATAAGTAGATCTGTAAGAAAATAGGTAACTATTAGGTAAGTAGATTGTTTATACACAGGGAAGGGCTGTTTTTATTACCTACCGACTAAGAACCTGCTTGTGGGTTGTTAGTAGGTAAGTAGTAGAAAAAAGCAACTGAGCCAACAGAAAACTGTTTCCTGACCACTTACCATCAATCCTTGTCGGGGCCCTGGTAGGTGCTGGTTCACTGTGGTCCAATTGCCTGACCTAACAACAAAGTGTCCATGACTAACGACCCCCTTCACTGCTACGAAGTTCATTTCGTTTCAAAGGTGGTCACTGTGTAACTGCTGTAATGAAGGCATTATAGTTAGCGGACTCTCCCCAAATGACCCAACTACAAACCCACTTTCAGTGTTCTTTTTTCGGGTGAACTGAGGGAAATTTTCACCCTCCTCCTTGGAAGCACAGCTACCACAGCAGGAGTTTTTAATTCCAATTCGCCAGACAGTGCTCCTGGATGCGGTTAGGGTACCAGGTTGCATCCAGTCACAATAGAAATTTCACCAGATTTTTATTGTGGAAGGCAATTTCTCTGCTAGTTTTTTACTGTTTTGACAGTTTCCTTCAATCTTTTCGCCATTAAAACTAAATCTTGTGTGCAATGGTTGTCACTTGAGCTAAATCTATTGTGGGATGATGGCCACCCCTGCTATATCACAAAAATGAAAAAGAAAACACTGGCCACTATGGCTCGATTATATAATGACCAACCTTGTACTATAACTGAGTTGGTTATGGAATGGTACTAAACAATCTAGCAATAACCCAATTATGAATTCAACTCAGGACACCTTGCAAATTGCATTCTGGCCAAGAGTAGCAACCCAATCTGACATGGTAATGATTGGAATTTGGCACTTCTAAAGGTTCTTCAAATCACAATTTGAGTTCTACTTTTTCATTTCTTGTCCACTCTATCACTCTATTTTTAGAAATCCCAGTGCTGTTGCAAATGGGAATGTATGTTTGAATTCATAATTATTTTTGTGTATCCTGGAAGATATCTTTAAGTTAGACATCCAGCAAATGAGTCATTTCATTAGTGTGGAGGTGAGTGTTTTTCTGTTTGTAGCCATATTTGCTTTAGTTGTTTATGGATGAACACCACCTCCGTTACATTGCAAAATTGATTAAAAAAAAACACTGATCCAGGTTTTTTTGGGTGAATTGTGCCAATCAAATGGCGAATTTTTTTCAAAGTGGTGAAAATTTAATGTTTTTTCGAGCTTTTCAGTTGACCATTTTTTTTTTAATATCTTAAAATTTTAAAAAAATTGCGAGATTCTATCCTAAGTTCCAGCAGGTAGCGAAAATATGTAGAAGGATGCTAGTTTTTTTTTTAATTTGATATTTTCTTATCACCAAATTTGGCTAAATCATCTTATGGATGATCGCCACTTTTGCTACATCACAAAATTGAAAGAAAAAAACCCCTGGTGCCACTGATTCCTGTGTACGATAACACATACATGTGATTAGTTACGTGTGGTGGTGATGTTTGGAAATTGGAGCCTGCCATTGTTTTATAGCACATAGCCTTTCAATCTCTCTCTTGGCCAGAAATTGATCCAACAGCTTTCAGTACACCATCCATTGGAAGCCTATTAGGATGCTGTTGGTGATGAACCCCAACTAAATTGATGTTGGCTTTCATCTTGATCATGCAAAATGGTGTTAAAAGCATGAACAAGCGAGCAGCTCTCTACGTAATCGCTCCGCCTTCTATTTAAAGGTCAAACAAAATCATGAGAGATGATGGAATTATGGGACTAATTAGTTTTGTTTATGATTTGTGTTAGAAATCTCAATTGGTCTTGATGTTCAATATGTGCATTGTTACAATTCATGCAATCATTTTTTATATTTGTTTTTTTTACTCTGCATTTTATAGACTGATTGATTCACAAAACTTGGTCAACTAATAATGAGTCTACATATATAATTGCATTATTTGATAGAAAGAATTGCAACACCAAACAAATGAGTCAAAACATTTATCAACAACTTATATATTACAAACCATCAATATTCTAGAAAACAAATTGTAGACTCACATTATATAAAGAATTGAAAAAATGCAACAATGACTTCCAATAGTTATCTATAGTTATAATTAAATTCATGAGCAAGAAAACAACAAAGAAATGTAATGGCTCACCTATGAATTGCATAGTTGACCAAATCAACAATGGATTTTTAAAAATAGGAATTATGTCAATTACCAAAGGAAATATGGTGAAATAGAATAAGAGAGATTGGACCAAATTAAATGAACTAAATTGAAACGTATTGAAAGTCTGAAAATTCAATGTCTAAAAAGTTATTGAAAACTCAATATTTGAAAATTCAATGTTTGAAATTGTTTGTCAATGAAACATTCATTGCAACTAATTGTTGCCTACACAACATTGTCACCTTGTTTTGTCATAGGTCCTCCATTTTCTAGTGCTTTAAATGACTTGGTTGATGTAATAACATTTGTGACCATAGATGGATTCAAAAGGAACATACTACTTACACAAGTTGAAGATAAACATTTTATCACTCCTGCTTCCATATTGTCTTGACAAAAAAAAATCCTTGCAAGTTTTTTTGCTTCGAGAAAAACATTATTAGAAGAACTGAACACCCTCCCATCCACAACTGCCCTATTTTTTGTGTGGTGGGAACCATGACACAATCATGATGACTTTTGCATTGCTTGGATTGCCAAACATCCAAGACAATTAATTTGTAAGTTCATCATCTCCATATATGGGATAGAAGCTTCCTTGGTTATTAATTTTAGGTATATCTTGCATTCAACAATTATAACACTAGAAGGATTTAAATTATAATGAAAAAGAAACATCATCCTCTTGCAATGTTCAAAAGTAGCAACAAATAAACTAGAGCATTTTCAAGCTCCAATTCAAGAACCCATTTAATAACACCTCCCACTTTCACATTACCATGAATTCTAGAAGCACCAAGCAAAGCCATCCATGTAGCAACATCTGGTTTATTAGATCATGTTCTTTGCTTTTGCCATTAGCACAACCAAGAAGGTTGACCATGGAGGTGTAATAGTTGAATTTTAGTGAAACCATGTAACTTGCATGATCATTGTAACATGATAATGTAGACATCATTCATTAAACCTTCATGGCTAGTAGATGTAATTTATATTTTAATGCATAATAGATAACTTTAAAAATTTATGGATATATAAAAATGAATGAAGATTGTACAATTTAACTATAAAAAAAGACTTCAAAATGATCCAATTATTGATACTATGGTTGTTAGGGACTATAGTAGATAATATAGTAATGAAAAGAGTTTTATGGATTTCACATTATGTGAATTGCAAGTTATTCTTTGTGTCATTGAAAACGATGATTTTTTTAAAGTCCATATCATATTGAATTTTATTCTTTATTCGATTTGTGCACACATGTACAAAATAAAGATCTCTAGGATGGTTTGAACATAGATGAGGAGAAAATTGTTTGAAATCAATGGATTATTGTTATTTAGTATCTTATTCATCTTATTGTTTGAAAAAAAATACAAAGGAAATGCTACCCAAATGGACTTGTGGGGACTTTTTGTCCACTAAAGCTTGCATTCACCTATAGTGAAAAGTCGTTTCTTCTACCAATTGTGATGCATGGCATGGGTTTCAAAGTCCCTTGCTAAAAAACCTATTGTTGTTAGTTGGTCAACAAAAAATATTGACCACAAGTTGCCTATTCTTGATTGGGCAATGACCATGATTGGTGCACTTTTAAATGATAACAAACAATATACATTCAAAAAATTTATAATTTATGTGTGGGTGGGGGACAAGCATTTATATTAAACATTGGATGTGAAAATTAATGATAATGTTCCATGCCATGCTTTAGTTGACATGATGAAATTAAGGTTGATTTCTTTTATAAATGTTCAAATTGTGGTTTGATATGTTGTTGTATATCATATTGAAGTACCAAACATAGTAATTTTGTAATGGTGGAAAAATGACACATTTTCAAATTTGTTAAGTGGTATTGGGTGTTACTTCATTTTTTGCAATGAAATGAAAACCTAAAACACATTCTTTAATTCTCATAAGAAAAGGCATGTGCACTTTGGGATGAGATTAAAACAAGTTCACAAATATGAATTCAAAGTGAAATCAATTTGCACAAACCAAAAAAGAAAATGATTAATGAAAATTGGAACCAAAATAACACACACTCCCATGACTCACCATGTTTCAAACTTGGAAGGAGTCATCATTCTTCTCCTTGTAGAATATTATGCAAATAATGGTGGGAACTACATTGAAATGACAAATCTCAAGAATCCCAAGGGAAGTTTTGAAATTTTCAAGTTATTTTCTTGCTATTGTGTGGGCTTGTTTAACTCTCACATAAAGATTTTGATTCAATAGACCTTCAAGCAAAATTGTAGCCCTTGAAAACAATTTCCAATGACGTATCACACACTCCAATTGAAGGTGGTTTGACTAGCCTTTATTGGATGCTTTAATTATTTGTAATCAAATTGCCAATATGATTGTTCATCATTGAATTGGCCATATTTTGTAGTTTAGATCTTGAAATGGAGAATGTGACTACATTTTATATATTTATTTTTCAAGACCATTCTAACGTTATAAAATCTAAAGAAAGTTCAATTTGGACAAGGTTTGCTCCTTCAAACCTTGTTCCAAAATTGTGGAAGAAATCGAGACTCCAAATTTTTCAAAGTTGAAGTGCAATTGAAAATCTTGGGGATTCTTTTTTGCACTTACACACAATTCCTTCTCACAAGAGATATATGTTTGAATGTCTTTGCTTTGGTTTATTTTCAACTTGCTTCCCCTTTGTTTTGTCCTTGCCTTGGTTGGAAGCCCAAGGTTAGAATTGTGATAAACTTACTTTCAAGAGAAATGAATTTTAGGATGAAAGTATTCAAAATGTTTTACTTATTTGCCCTTTTGGAGTGGAATGCATTTTTTAATAAATTATGTAAAGCACTAAAGTTGCTAATCATATGCACTACTTAAAGTAAGTCATAACATATAGGTCTTCATTGCACAATTTCTTTAGACTAAAACTTTTGTCCTTCATTTCCAATGTATAATTCTATAGTAGTTTCATTGTATACAAAGAGACTTGGACTCCATGCTATTATGCATTAATTAATGAAAAAAAAAAGGATTCATTTTGTGAAAATTAAGTTCCAACAAATGAAAATATTGAATGACATGGTATGCATAACTTGACTTGAATTGAATTGAATTCAAATTCTTCAATTCAATTCAAATTTGATTGGATTTAAATTCAATTGGATTGAATTTCAATTGAAGAGAAATGGGAATGCAAATTGGTGCAAAAGATATTGAAAATATGCTCGTGACAATGGTGTTGAGCATATTTTCATTCCTTTTTACTTGGGAATTGAATTTCAATTTGGAACTATCCAAATAATGGAATGGGAATTGTCCAAAGCACAACTTATTGAACCTAAAGATCTCCTACTAAACCAATTTCAATGAATCATTGTTATTGGCCAAGGGTAATAATACAAACAATACAAAATATTGTCACATATGTGACATTCTTTTCACCCCATTTGTGTTGGTCCATTTCATATTTCACCAAAATAATTGAGTGATGTCCAAACACCTTTTGTATCTATAACATGCCATTTATGAGCACTAGAGGTTGGATGACTACTAGTAGCATGCAATATACCTAACATGAGAGGTTATAAAAATGTCATGTTAAACCTAAGAGGAGTTCCGAGGGTGCCTGGCTCAACAGTTTTCAGATGAAATATGTTTGTGCTCACATGCGGTGTTTGAACCAATAAATGTCATTTGGGACTAGTATATCTGGTACAATCGGGCTAGTAACAATGATAAAATTGTGTGTTCTATAGCACAGGCAAGTAGTGTGGCTTGTGTTGTAGATTACTTAAAACATTGAGATGGAGGCCAGACACTGGTGGATAGTTGCAGTTTGCTTTGGCAGGTCATGAACATCAAGGAATATGAACCGAATACTATTATTCGTTGAGCCTGCCATGCTATGGAGTTTGCTTAAGCTTGTGCAGATGTACTGCTAAAGCTGGGGATTGGAAACCAGAGTGCAGCTAATTAGGCACCACTCATTAATAAGTTTCTCACTTACCATATTACTTCATCGCTATCATTGAGCACTGTTTAACTCTTCGCATCATTTTCATCAGGTTGTATAATGATTATAGTTTGTTATAACTCACCACATGCAGCAGTATGACTCATTAGACAGCCTATATGAAACAGCTGGAATGCGGGAATTTGCTACTAATCATACGTGCATGATCAAGAAGCTCATTTTGAGAGATTTAAGAGACTACCGATTCAGGTAGTTTTCAGCATTTCATTATCAAGATTCAAGTACAAACTTTTTTCCTTACAACCTTCCTAATTGACAACAGATGGAGAAGACCTGTAAAATGATAATAATGGGTATTGTTATGCCATACTCCAGTACTGCAGGAGGCAGCAGCACACCATAACACAATTGTAACTAATAATTAAGGGCTTAGTAGGATCCATCAGCCTTAGTAGGAGGGAGAAGGGGGTAGCCTTTTTTTCCCTTGCTTTATGTAGCCAAAAAGTGAAATAAAAAAAAGCTAAAATCAAGTGCCTTTTGAGATTTCAAAAGCTAGAATTTGATTAAAACTTTCAGAAGTTTTTTGAGATTTCTATACATATTTCAAGTATGTTGCCAAAAATATAAAAGGATGTTGAAATGCTTTTACCTTCATATGTAACTTGGTAGCCAAATTGGTTAAATCTTCCTATTGATGACTGCCAATTTGGCTACATAAAAAAATCAACAAAAAAGAAATTCAAGGAGCTGGGGGGGCGGTCACTTATACTTTTACAAATACAATATCAGTTCACTATAAGATGTCTTTTTATTACTTTTGGAGGTAAACAACTGCTTGATGCTCAAGGTTTAACAATGCAGGATATTGCCTCTAATCATATACTCATGACTAAGATTCCCGTAATTTTAAACAAACATTATTAAAGGTTCAAGCACAAACTTGTTGATTTTACAAGATTGGAGACACGGAGAAAGATGTTGGCAGCACAATGAATATTATATATTGTTAAGCTACTCCAGTATTGCATTCAATGGCCAGTGTTTCTTTTTCATTTTTTTGATGAGGCAACCAATCCATAAGGGATTAAGAATGAGTGGCGAAAACTCCTGTCTGACTGGATGCAAATTGGCACTCTAATCCTCATCCAATAGCAGTATGTGGCGAATTGGAGATAAAATCTCCTGTTATGGTGGTTGCACCTCCCCAGCAGAGGGCGAAATCTGGCACCAGTTCGCCAGGAAAAAAAAAGGCCGGCACTGGTTTAAAAGGATCTATCGGCCATCCCAAGAGGGGTGGTGGTCACTTACAATTTTTAGGAGAGTGACGGCAGTTCTAATTAAGATGTCTTTTCATTACTATGGAGGTAACTGTTCTAAAAACTTAGAAAATAAAGCAAGGCATGAAAAATCCATGAAGATATCTATGAAATAAAAACGGCTCATCAAAATATATTTAGAAATATCTTATTTGAATAGGAAATTATTTTAGATTTTTAGCTGCAAAAAATGCCATGTCTATAAATTAAAAATGGTATATTATTAAATACCGTACCCAAAAATATATACAGAAAAATGTGTTCTGAATAATTAAGTAACAAAATAATACCCTCCGAAAGCAGGGGGCTAGTAGAAAATACAAAATACATGGAGTTTGGTTGAGGCTGATTAGTTGAGAAATTGGCAGCTTCTATATTATTGATATGTTGTGCTCATTCATTTCATACTGCAGCTGCTGTGTTTAGATCAGTGGCATCATCATCATGTAATGTGGAAGGACACAATACTGTCATTACTTGAATGTCAGGCTCAATTCAGTTTTTGGGAACTTGGTCAAGTCACTTGCATTTAAAGCCGTACAATCTAGTGTGTGTAATCACCCTCCTCGGCTCTGCATGGGGTGGATGATGAGCATTTAGACCTCCAGCCAGGGTGAACCAGCACCCATACTTATGGTACCTTCACCTTCTTGAGTGATGCCTCTTAGTCACCAAATTAAACCCTACAAATGCTAGGTTTGAACTCAGAGGCCCTGATTTGGTCTTAGCATGGGATATCAATAATATTTAGAAGTAATCTATCTATGAAGAAGGAAGGAAGGTAGTTTGTTTGTTTTGTTTGTCACATTGAAATCTCCTGAATCATGGTGCTTCTTATCATACTCTTGGTACTTTTGAATAGCTCTTGATAAATATGGGTTCATGAGTTGGTTTCATAATGTTTCAACATATGGTGGGGAAGTTATTGAATATTGAATAATTTATTCACTAAAAATTATAAAGGAATTTCAGCACATTTTTGTATTTTGAAAAGCCCTTAGTGAATAGGATTTACAAAATGCAATTTGGAAATTTTTAGATGTAACATGTAGGAGATATTGAATTTTGAGTAATTTTTATCATTAGAAATTTAATTAAATTTCAAAAAGTGGGTTGGGAAGGAAAACTTAATAGGATAAGCAGTTCAAAATTGGGCCAATGACACATGTTATAGTAATTTAAATGAAATTTCGGGTTTTTACCATGGTACCAAATGTGGGTGAGACCTATGGCCTTGGAAATTATTTGATAATTTTTTTCATATGTGCAATTTTTGTATCGATTTTGTAGATCTAAGTTTGAACTGGTGCTGGTAAGTTCTTGGATTCCATTAGACTCAAGTTATGGTTAGGTTCTAAGGTTTCCAAACTTGAGGTTTTAACTTTTGTTGGAACCACCATTGGAACCACACCAAAAAATAGACCATTTTTCAAAATTGAATTAGAACTTGAACCAAAGGATGCTAAACCTTAATAGGTTAAATTCTCCAGGTAAATAAGTACACATTTATATAAAAATTTGTAAGTTTGATTATGTGTAATGAAGATGGAATTATACTTAGTCTAAAATCAAATTGGTTTTAAATTCTTTGTGAAATTGATCAGAATTGAAGATTTTTAAAGTCCAAAAAACCAATCTCACAAATGAATAAGTTGTTCCATCCAAAACCAAAAAAAAAAAGTTAGAACCAAGACTAAAAGTCCCTTTTGAAATCAAGAACCAGATTACACTGGTTTGAACCAATCTCGTGTAGGTAATCTCACAGAGCAGGGTAGTGAACTTATGGTTGATAACTGTGCTTCTCAAAAATCAAATTCTTGGTTATTCTCACATATAATTGTGATGATCAAAAATTCAAAATTCATGGTTTTGATATGTAACTATGGGTCTCAATTTTTTTAACGAGAGTCAAATAACTGCCTAGAAAACCAATGGTTCTTTCAGGTTTATGAATTAACTTTGATTCTCTTTTTCTCAGATACTTAGAGCTGGTGATTTTTAAATAAACAAAGAACCTCTCCCACACTGGTTAGTTTGAACCACTCTTGAAATAAATGTTGTGCGAGTAATATCAGAAATGGCATGAAACCCCCCTGGTTATCAGAGTGGTTCTTCAATCTCATAACCGTGATTCTCAGAAAATCAGAAAACTGCTTCTGTAAAGAACTGCCCATTTGCAAACCCAAATATATTCATGAATGAACTGACCAGAAACCTGCGGTTGTTTGCCAGTTCTTTCATGAAAACTTCAGGTTCATTGAGTTTTTTCAAATAACCAGAACTGGAGGTTCATTTAGATTGTGTGGTTTCAAAAACTGAAACCAATAGTTTGTTGATGAAAGTTTTTCAGAAAACCAAAACTTAGAGTTACTTTCAAAAATCAAATACCTGCACAACACTACCTTGAAAGATATCCCATCTATTTCCTAATCATCCCATTTTACCTTGACGGAGCTTATTGTTCGATGTTCAGGTATGTAAGTAAACTTACTGGAAGTCTCCTGGTCAATTGAGGAGCTTCCAAATGATGTTTGAATTTTTTCCAATTATCTGTTTGAATTTATTCTTACTTCACATGTTGCACTGTGGATCTACAATTTGTGTAAAGTAAGGAGCCATTCGGGGAATGAGGACCCAGCACCATGAAGGATCTCAGATCAGGACCCGAATTCCGAGAACTGACCCAGTCAAGATCCTTACCCAGTGTAGAGAACCACCAAAGTTTTGCTTTGTCACACGGATGGCTTCAATGTTTGAAAGAAGAGGAGTCAGCTTCCCTCGTAAGAGGATCTTCAGCTGTGCTCATTATGTGACCCTTCAAAATTATTTTTCACAACCAAAGTTTAGACATTTACTTTCTTGCAACCACACCCATGAAACTGGAACCAGGATAGCCAATAGGTGGGGAACTACTAATAGCAGCAAACCACCTGGAGCAATCATTATCATGGGTCATTTAGAAACATTGATCAGCAGTCAGATCATATTTGTTACACTCTTTTCTGTATGTGCGCAGCGTTACTGCGCCTTTTACCAGCTACCGCAAACTGTGCAATTATGCTGAATCAAAAACCATTTTCCTGAACCAAACCGGCATATTTTGACTTTTTTTAATCCAATCTTAATGTGGAGGATCACATACTGAGCACCGCTGGAGATGCTCTAACATTCTTCTCTGTTTTGAAGAACCTTACCTCTATTGTCCCATCTGCTGTTTACACAACAATTTGACTGAGGACAAAGGTGCACTCGACATAAGCTAGAAAAATGATAAGTGGTTCTTGATGTAGGATTCCTGGGGTAGACCTTTAAATATATAACCTGGCAGCCTTTTCTCTATTGGAAAAATTTCCTGAAAAAACGAAATTAGAGATTAAAAACTCAAAAAAAATGTGATTTTTGAGGTTTTCAATCTCCAGAAGGGAGGGAAAATATTTGAAAGCATCAGATTTCTACATTTCATATTAAGTGTGCAGCCAAAAATATAGAAGGATGATAAATAAATTGTACTTCATATCTGGCTTACAGCCAGGTTTGGCTAAAACTTCCTTGGGATTTTAGCCAACTTTTTACATCTTCCTATGGATGATCCCTTTGGCTGCTGCAAATAAAAGTTCGAAAAAATAAGAAAAAACACTACCTATTACCCGGGTCCAGCACTAAGGAGCGTACATACTTCCCTTAAAAAAGCTTTTTTTTTTTTTTTTTTTTAAAGACTGGTTAAAAAAAAAGTAAAAGACAGTCCTTTTGCGAGATCTGGACCAGAGCGGTACGGGTATTAGAAAGAGTCAAATAACCACAGGCTCGTTTCCGCTTCTTTCACGGAACCCGGCAGTGGTGTGCACATACTTTCATCAAATAACCGGACTGAGCGGGTTCGTTGGCGCTGGAAACGGTCGAATTCCCGGAATCGGCGGTTCTTTCACCCCGGAGCTCTCGGACGGGTAATAGGAACCGGAGGGTATTAAGAGTCCGAATACCCGGGATGACACCGGTCTACTGGGCTGTGGAGAGATGGGTTCGGGGTCCTCCTTTTTGTTCCGTGCTCTGCCCCTGCCACAGCACGTGGGAACCACGAGCCTGTGGTCCCACCAGTGTGGTGCGTGCGTTAATCGTGTTGAGAAGCTGACAAACATGAGGTGAACAAATCTGCAGAGTATCGGACCTGGCAGAATCGGAACCTGCAGTTGCCGACATTTAAAGGTTAACTTGCCCAAAATCTGGCCAAAGTGCTCAATGGCACGCCTGGAAATGGTTACAACCAGTGTTGGTCCGCTGTGTTCCAGAGCTTTTCAAGAGCACTTGAGTTCTCAGCTCCCAACCTTCTTTTTTTTTTTAAACCTGAAGACCCTCCGGTTTCTGCCCCCAGGAATTTTATTTGATACACCTTGGGGTCCGGGTTTCGGACTTGATTGGATTCTAGACTCCTGGTTCCTTGTTTGCTGGTTCTTACCCAAAAATAAAAGAAAAAAGAAATAAAAATAACTTAAGTGATTTCTGTCTCCAACTGGATCTGCTTTTGTCCCTCACTACACATGGCCCAAAATTGATTTATAAAATCATTAGCATTGTACAACCTGACTTATAGGTACCAACTGCATACGCTAAACCAAAAATAAAACAAGGGGTGTGTCACATTGTGGCCTTGCCATTTACATTAAAAAGTATCTATAAGCGAAAGAAGAATTATGGAAATTCAAATATTTCACCATTTCAAAAATATAGTGTTCAAAACTATCCTCTAAAAATAACCAAAATCTTTCGAGATATTATAACTCTATAACTAATCTCACCCAAGCCAAAATATGATCTTACAAAAATCCTCATGTAAAAATAGACCTACTACCTAGGGGCCAAAATCCCTTAAGCTACTATAACTCTATAATGAATCTAAATCCAATATCCTTGCCTTCGTATTCAAGGCCAATAAATTTTTTGCATACTTGAAACATGTTTCAAAAAGTACAAAGATCCCTCCCCTTACTCCCAAATCTACTATTATAAAAACATTGTAAATATTAAGAGCTGAAACCTCTCTATTCACAACTCTAGAGGGTCTGGTTTCAAAATTTTGAACCTTTGAACACAAAACAAGCCCAAAACCTGAAACAAGACACCTAAACCCCACAACCTCACCACTTTCGGCCACGGATGCTGGTTCACCCCAAGGCAACTCTTTGTTGTAGTAGTGTCTTTTAACCAAGAGAGCCGTGACAGGGGAGGGGTGCGTGATTCAATAATGTGAACTGCATGGTTATACATGTCGTTCTATGCTCTACTAGGGGAGCTTTGCATAACTATGGGGGTATTAACTAGTGTTTGGCAAGCATATAGTTTGTTGGCTGATATATGTACAGGTAAATGGTATTAAGGATAATGGTATTTATATAGTGAATAACTTCTTTTGATTTTTGGGATGGGGCTGCTTAATTGGTCTTTATAAGTCAAAAGAAAAAATCAGCATTCTTAGTGCAGAAACTGTGCACATTTCACACTCTTGGTAACAAAAAAATCATGCAAATATATATTTAACAAAAGCTTTATGTATAACTTTTTTCAAATGTACATGCAAAGTTCAAACTCATTCACAAGGAAAAAAAGTTGTGTGTATACTAAGCATGCAACTTCAAATCAGAAAACATGATTGAAACATCTCCATGGTGTGAAGGGGGATAACATACTTTCTTCTACAAACCTCTCACATCCATTTGTTGGATCTCCAACATGAGACGATTGTCGTTTGTGAGATTGTGAAGATAATGGCCTCCTTTATTGCAATTCCCAAGCAAGTTGTTCTTTTTTTTATCTATCCTCACGTGGAACCAAGGTTTGTGTGCATATAAAAAGTTCTTGCAAACTTGTTCAACTCCACACCTTGTGGCATCATCATGCATTTACATAGAGTTGTGACCTCAAGTACTCCATGCCACTATTTTATATGAGACAACCTATGATGCTACAGGTAAAATTGTCCAAACCTCAACCTCTTCAAAAGCACACCTACCAGAGTAGAATTAATTTTCTTTTTCATTTTTTTATTTGCAAAATGTTGCAGCTCTTTCCATGATATTGCTATGTGTCAAACAAATTCTATTTTTGGTAAAGCAAGCTTCATATTTTACATATTCATCCACCCCTTCTTGCATTTCTTGAACATTGACATTCTTGTAATGAAATTGAAAATGTTCTTCCCCTTGGTCTTTCAAAAACAATATCTTGTCATGCTAGTGTAGGTGTGCATGCCAACTCCTCTCAACACTTTGCAATGAACATGATGTCTTGGTGGAGCATTATTGATATCATCTCAACTCAAACATTCTTTGATCAATTTGTTCAAAGTTACAAGGCTAAAAATGTAAATCTTGCATACCATTTAAAGATGAAGTCTTTAAAAACTTCATACTCTTTCCAAAGCACACAATCCTGACACACAATTTTCCTTTATGAAATTTGTCATGATGTCAAGCATCACTATAAGAATATCAAAAAACCAAACACTAATTATGATGCTAATCATGATTTTTTTAATTTCTTTTTTTCTTTTCTTTTGCAGAAACCTTGAGAGAAGCAATGATCCTCAGGTAAAAGGAACACAAAATAGGGAAATGATAAGAATAATCTCCCCAAAAAAAAAAAAAACAAAACAAAACCTCTCCTATTCATTATATGAGGTGTCTCCCAAGTTCAGTTTTTTTTTTTGCAATGAGCCAATTTGATTGGCCCATCACTAAAAAAAGTTGAAACTATGGAGGCTCCTGAAAATAGAATGTTCTTTTATGAAATATAGATAGAGTTCCTCTCCCCTTGACCCAAGATTGCCAAACAATATGGATAAAAGTGAGGTGCTATTGGGAACTCTTTGGGGGAACATATCAGGAACTTGGGAACTCTTTGCTTTGACCACCCCACACCCCCCCCCCCCCCAACAACAAAAGGAAGGGCGGTGCCTTCACTCCATGACAGGACTTCTCAATGGTTGCATGGAATACAATTCCACTATTCTTGGACTAATAGCCCTTCCTAAAAACACGCTACCTAGGTGTAGAGTGTAGTGTGATTAATATTAATCAGTGGGGGGTGCCTCACAAGTCCAACTTTTCTTTTGCAATGAGTTATTTTGATTGGCCCATCGAAAAAACAAGTTGAAACTATGGAGGCTCCCCCAAAATAGACGATTCTATTGAAAGATGGATTGGCTCCCCCTTTGGTCCAACTATAGAGGTGAGAAGGGGAGGAATATCGGATTAAAGCAAGGTGCTATTGGAACACCCTTGGGGAACACATTGGGAACTTGAACAGAACATAGAAGGAAGCTGTTGGGAACAAAGGAAAAATGAAAGAAATCCTCCCCACACTTAAAACTTAAGTGAAAAAAAAAAATTAGGTACCTTGAGGGCATCCTTCAGCCTACCCATTGGCTGCATGTATTTTTTGGTTTCCAAAACTGTTGGTCAGGGGGAGAGATTGAACAAGGAAGAAAAACAAAAGACAAGTCCCCTCAAGCCACTCCCGTCCCCCCGAAAGAAAAAACCATGGCCCATCACAAGTGCATGTTGAGCCTTCCCATTGGCTGCATGCAATTTCTAGTTCCAAAACAGTTGGTCGCCATTTTTGGCCTACCTATTTTCTAGCCAAGAAAAAACAAAGTTCCTTGACAACTGGCGTCATATGTGAAGCAGAAACAATGGGAGCAAAAGTCGGAGGAGTTGTGGCAGCGTTTTATTTTACAAAATTATTTTATGATGTGGCGATCCATAAGATGTAGATCCATAAGTGGCGATCGTCCTTAGGAAGATTTAGCCAAACCTTGTTATTAAAGCACATATGAAGGAAAAATATTAAATAATAGTTCTATAGTTTTGGTGCAGATTGAAAACCAAATATCTAAAACTCTTGCAAATTTTACTATTTTGTTTCTCACTTCTGGTGAATGAAACCCTCCAAAATAATTCATTTCAGAACTTTCTACTTTTAATTTCAAAATTTTTTATGAACTTTTGAGTATAAAGAGTTTTTCACATAAATAATAACATTCATGTTTAATATTTGTTGATATTGGTCTGCTCACTATTTATATTTCATACAATCATTTAGAAAATTAAGATTTTGTTATATTTGTACCATAGCAATATGCAAATTGGACAATTTGTGTAAGACCTATACAAATAGTGGTAATTATTATTTTGAGGTTTCTTTACCATCACCATTCTTAGCATTTTCACCACTTGGTGTCCGAAAGAATCCATTGTGGCTCATACAATTGATTCAAGGTTACAAAAATATAGCATAATTCTTCCATTTTTCTACTTTTCTCTCCGATCGGTAACCAAATTTGGGTAGCTCCTCTCGTGCACGGCCAAAGACCATACACCATTGGGTTCCAATTTCCTAGCCAACTGTGGTGCTCACTGAGTTTCTGCTTTTACCGCACAAACTAACAACCCACTTAGGACTTATGTACAAAAATCAGTGTTGGGGGGGTATCATAATTTTATGATACCCGTTGGGCTCAGTTTTCACAAAGTAATTTACAAAAGGGTCTGGTTCTCACAAAAGGAAATTTTTCCTAAATAATTTATGCCTGACAAGCGCATCAACATTTTTAAGAAAAAAATAAATTAAACTGGTTCTCACAATGCCGGTTCTCAAAAAATTTGAGAACAGTCAATTATCCTTTGTCAGTTCTCACAAGTTGGGTAATACTTTTTTAAATTAAAAATAAATTCCAGTTTTGAGTTTTTGAAAATTTTCAAAGAACCTGACTGGTTTTATGGAGGAACTGGTAAAAAGAACAAATGCTTTGGGAGCTCAGTTCTTCGACCAATTCTTTTGGGTTTTCTGAATTATGAGTGAAAATCAGTCCTTTGATTTTCTAATAATTGCTGATCAGGCGTCCATAATACTGACCCGTTACCAGTCAGTTCTTTCTTCGAAAAAGAAAGAAGGTAGAACAACCTTTTATTTTGGCAAATGTTTTTTGTCCAAAAATGACGAAAATTATTACATGGGAGGAAAATATCATATCAAGCCTTGCCGCCCTTTCGAAAGCAGATTTAACTGAGCACTATGTGATGTCAGGTCGCCTTGGGTGAACCAGCACCAACACTTGTACCTTCACTTTACATTTTGCAGTGACCTACTTTTGTAGGCCCAGTACTCCTTGAATCTAGATTTTCAAAATATTGATTTATTCTTAGGACACGATATTTACATTCATGCTAAAAAGAATTCAATCCTAAATTCGAAGTTTGTACATTCATGCTAAAAAGAATTCAATCCTAAATTCGAAGTTTGTACATTCATGCTAAAAGGAATGCAATGCTAAATTCGAAGTTTTTACATTCATGCTAAAAGGAATGCAATCCTAAATTCGAAATTTTTACATTCATGCTAAAAAGAATGCAATCCTAAATTCGAAGTTTTTACATTCATGCTAAAAAGAATGGAATCCTAAATTCGAAGTTTTTACAATCTAGCGAGTATATAAGTGCTGGTTCACCCAAGGGAGCCATTTATACGCTTTCAGAGCTCAAGAAGGTATCTGTGATCAGTATTGAATGTACAGCACTGCCGTACATAATAAGAAGTTTGATGTAATAGGTATTCGAGCAAGAGTGATCAAGAGAGCCTTAGCACAACCAGGGGAATTTTTGTTTTCCAATTTGTGATGAAACTGAACTTGCAATCATCCAGAAGAAGATTTAGCCAAATTTGGCTATAGACCAGATATCATAGGTGAAAATTTTAAGAATCCTTTTCTATAGGGCTACCTGCTGGAACTTATTGTGAAAATCTGGTGATACCATAAGGCAAGACCTAGGATGGGGGCTCTTTGGTAATTTCTTCATTTTTAACGAGTAGACTTTTTTAGCATATTCTTAATGTGATACCTATGACTGCACCCAAATACCATGTCCTTTAAGAAGAGTCCTTTTGATTTGAGGTGCATTATAAAGTGGAACTAAATGTTGTTCAGGATGTAGTAACTAAATTTGATTTATGTTAAAATTTGAATTTATGATATTCAAGTTTAAGCATGGCCTTTAGCTAGTTAGGGTTTATCTTTTGGATGGTTGTGAGGACATCCTACACATGAGCATAATGAATTCCAATGTGTACAAGTGTTGGTATATTCAAAATCTACTTCTTTCTAAGTTAATGTTTAATGTTGCCCTTCATCCTGTCGTGTATTTTTTATTATTAATTTTTTTGTTAGATTACTACATATCTTAAAGAATTGGGAATCTTTTAAGAGCATAATGGGCGATGATGGACTTTTTTTCTTCCACATTTTGTCTTTCCAGGGTCTCCACCTCCACATAGGGCATCTTCCAATCAAAGGGAATGTGAAGACAGTGAAAAGTCATAAGATGAAAAATGGCCTACAAGCTGAAAAGAAATATGAAAGTAACTACAATTAAAAACTTGTGTCACACACCTTTGTTTTGTGTTAGCCATAATCCTATTATGGTTCAAAAGGTAATGGACCTTAAAATTGTCATGATGTATTTCAGATGTCACAATTTAGCCCTTGAGTTCACAACCAAGGCTAAAGCAAGAAAAAGAGAATAGGCTAACAAAGTCTGAAGAATTAAACACATTTTCACAAATGTGAAAAAATGAGTCTTAACATTCCCAAGTGATTTTTTCACCTTGGTAGTTAAAGTCTTACAAAGTTTTGAATCTTTTGACAAAAGTGCAAGTAATAAATTTATTTCAAAATAAGCGCCCAATACACTATTGGAAAGGTTTTGAAATGTAAATATTGACCTTACAAAAGAATAATGAATGAAAATTGGAATGATGAAACCTTGAGGAAAGCAATATATCTCATGAACAACAGTGTAAGAATAGTTGTTGTAACCTATGTTTTTGAAATCTTGACAACTTCCTTAAAAGGCCACCTTGGTAGAAAGATCAAATATCACAAGTGTAGGAAATAAGAAACATCATTTATAAAAGACGGCAAGCAACTTATTAATGGGGTGTTTGCTAAAAGAAAATCATGTTTTTGTTATTGTGCCATGTAATTGAAATTCAATTGCATGCTAGACATGTAACTAAAATTCCTTGTAGTTCCTTTGAACAAGTTGTAGTTAACATGCAATTGCATGTGATAGTACTTTCCAATTATATATTCAATATGATTATACATTTCTACATCTATGATTAGTTGCATCTTTCTAGTTGCACATGCAACTATTTTGATGACCATATAATTAATGACATGTGTCAAGGCTATGACCAATCAAATTTGGACACATGGTTTGGTAGGTAAGTACCTAAGAAGATAGGTAGGTAGGCCACCTAGGCCACATAATAACCTATGTTAATTAGATGTTGACACATGGCACCTAACAAGAAATCATAGCTTTTCAAAAGGTCAACTTGATCGAAATGTCCACATTAACCAAAAGGTATGTCCATTTTGATTAAAGGTTTGGGGTATGAAAAACACATGTTACATTGATAAGTACATTTGACTAATGTGACGTATTTGACAAAGTGTCAAGCCAAAGATCTAGTAAAAATGGACAAACATCCATCAAAATGGTCATATTGAATGAATAGGGTTTAGTCAACGTTATGACTTGACACTTAGTCAAATGAGCCATACTCATTTGATGGTTGAGCCTACTTATTAAACCTAAACTACCTATTTAACCTAACATAATTAATAGGTTAGGCTAGGCATAAACTACCTATCTAACCTAGCATACTTAATAACCTAACTAATAACCTAACTTAGACCTACCTAATAGGTTACTTGGGATGTAACCTAGGACTACTAAATAGCCTATAATTAGGTAGTGTAAGCTTGCTATGTAGGTATCCTAAATGACCTAGGTTTATTAAATAGACCTATTAGCCATGTAAGTAACCAATTAGTCTAGGCCTGTTATAGGTGCATAGCCTAGGCCTATTAGGTATAAAATAACATAGGCCACTTAAGCCTATTAAGTAAGTAGCCTAATTTAAGTTATTGAAGTCTATTTGGTAGATACATGTGTAGTGTAGGCCAATTAAGTTTAGGCCATGTAGGCCTACTAAGTATGTAGCCTAACTTAGGCCACCTAGGTTTATAAGGTAGGTAGGTAGCTTAACTTAAGCCTTTTAAGCCTACTAGGTATGTAGCCTAATTTAAACCACCTAAGTTTACATGATAGGTAGCTTAACCTAGGCCACTTAAGCTTATTAGGTTTAAAGGTTTGAGCATTTTAAACATGCAAAAACACTTTTCATTTGCATTATATTTTGAACCTTGAAACTTTGCAAGTAATAAATCTTGTTCTGAATTTTTTTTTTAAATTCAAACTATTATGTTCCCCTTGTGATTTTTCAAAAATACAAAAATATTATTTTAAGGAATGTCCACCCACATAGGTGGCTATTTTGATTATGTTTTCACCCTATTGTGAATGGAGTTAATTTAAGTGTTCCATTTGTTCCATTTTGAATGGAGAAATTTTCCAAAAGCTTAATTGCTAAGGTGAAACCATGGTAAAATAGATTCCAATGAAATTTTAAAATCTTTGAATAAAAGGAAAAATAATATAAACTATTTTGTGTATATTTATGGAGATAATATAATTTTTTTTGTGTACATTTTTTTCTTAACTATTGTTGACATTTATTTCCAAAGCTAAATTGATATAATTATGTAATTTTTAAATACTTCAATTGGACCTTCCACATTTGTGGTAGTTTGAAAAGTAGAAGTTAAATACTTGAAGGTAGTTGAAATTCTTTTACAAATATTTATCTTCCCAATGACCTCAATGTTCACCTCAAATTTGTTTTCCAATGTATTTTTTAATATAGAAAAAATTTAAAATGATCTTCAACTCCTCTAAAAAAATGGCATAATTTTGAGGATATTTTTGGCAAAATGTTTCAATTCAAAATTTGATATGACAAAAGTTGTTTTGGGTGGGTCCAACTATGTTATAATGAGCTACACCAACCCTTTTAAGTGATTATTTAATTATTGTTGTTCCCAAAAAAATTTACAAAAAACTAAGTATTAAAAATCTTTAAAGTATTTCAAATATTTCATTACATTATTATATTGTTAAGATTTGGATTTTTTTTTTCAAAATATGCCATTTCAAATATTCTCAAGGTGTAATCGTGTTTTATGGGTTTAATAACTATTTCAAAATACTAGTTATAATGACTTTCATGGGGGTTTTTTTAACTAGATCGATTTCAAAATTTTAGGATATGTATACCAATACAAAAAAAATAACATTGCACAAAAATAACTCCATTTGTCATTCTTTTTATAAAAAAACGTTAAGTACACAAAATTAAATAATGGATATTGTTGCATTTGGTACATATTAGCCTACACCTAGATGTTAAACAAAGGATAGAAACGTCAATGAAAAAAACAAAAAGTTCCAATTGTTCTAAAGTGCTAAGAGAAAGCTAAAAGGTTTTTAAATTTTTTTTTATACTTTACTAGATTAACAAGTATGTACAATTTATCTTGACATGACATTCAAGGAATACAAGTTTCATGCCAATATATAAAAGAACCAAGTGACACATGATATCTTTGTTAATTCCCATGGAAAATACCTACCATTTAATGTCATGATTGAGTTTACTAAAGATTGAAACATATTCATATAAAGGTAGAAAATATCATCAAAAAACACTAAAAACATCATTTTTATATTGAAATGAAAGACACCCTTACTATCATGTTAAAGTATTAAAATATGACATTTTCAATGATGTAAACATTAGAATGATGTATTTTTGAATACATGAAATGATATTCCAATCTTATTCCAAAATCTATATCCATAAGGTTTTTATAAAATTGCTAACTTGTTCAAGGTAAATGTTCAAGTCTTGTGACTCCAAGCATGTCCATTGTAACCATTTCCTTAAGAGTAGTTGTGCACTTTTTAATATCAACATGGGTAGATGCAAGCTATAGTGGCTCACTTTTGTGATGAAATAATGTTTTCCCCTTGGGTACCCTTTATTCAAATACACATGATGATTAATACATCCTTAAATCTAATAATTAGGACTTGGATCTAGATTATTAATTTCATTATGAAATCATTATGAAAAGAACTGTGTGGTTATTTATTGATTAAAAGTTCATTTGTTAGTAGTAATGGACTTGTGAAGTTGAAAAATATGGACGGGTTGTTTGATTGGAACATTACAAAATAGAAATTATATTGATTCACATTCCAAATTTTTTTATTGGGGTTCAATATATAATGTAGTACAAAAAAACTCGTATGAATAATCTTTTCTTTGAAAAATTTAATTTTAATAATTAGGGATTTTTGAATGGTTAAAATTTGACCATATTTTCATAAGTCCATATGAATTGCAATTTTTGTTTGTCTTTTATTTTTTTGTCCCAAAAGCATATTTTTTGAAGTTTGAGATGCGACATTATTTTTATGGACTTTATGGGTTTCCTTCAAGGACTTCCAAGTTAAGAAATGACATCAACTATATTACATACAAGTTTTCACGTAGATTTGGGAAGGTTTGTAGGTGATTGAACATGTATTATACAAATATTAAAATAATAATAATATTTAAAGTAACAACCATGTCCATTTGAATCATTTTTTAAAATCTTGTATGGACTTGTAAGGAGTGTAAGTTTAGTTTGAATTGAGGCACCATAGCTTGCATCTACCACATGTCTCCAAACATAAAGTTTCATGTCAACTTTGTGCTAAATATATAATTATTTTTAGACTAAATTTTGGTTTTATGTCATTTATATCATGCATCCATGTTTTAAACCACATATACTAAATAATGTTTGTCAAAAACATTATCAAGATTCATAAATATTTTCTTGAAAAATCTTTTAAAAAATATATTGAATGGTATTCTATTCAATCACTTTATACTATAATTAATTCACTAGGTGCAATTTTGTTATGAATTTTCAAAGTTCAATAATGATAATTGTGAAAAGGGCCATTGTAATTAAGAAAAAAAAATCTTGTAATTCCCATTCTTTGTTATTCCATTGAACACTTTAGGCCATATGTTTTGGCATATAATGGATAAACATGATAAATAAATAAATAAATATTTGTAATAACATTTAAAGGAAAGGCATCACGAATATTATTTGTGCAATTTTATTATTCAAGGAATTCTTTAGGTGGTTTTTAATGGTACCACCCAATGATAATTAATTTTCCCAAAAATGGTGCACATTTTATATTGAAAAATGATGTTTAAGGAAAAAAAAATTAACGATTATTTTGAATATGCAAAGGACTTCTGGGTCCATACAAGGTTGGGGTTCCAAAAACAAGAAAAAAGATTTTAGAACTTTTATCTAACAAATTAAATTTGCAAATAACATTTATTTTAAACAAATTTAAATGATTTTTCTTTTAATAGTTCAATTTAAGATAATTCATGTGATGGTGGTGATTTTCACATGTATACATAATTGTGTATCAATATTTTGGTTTATAGCCAAAAATGTAAAAAAATTCAAAATGAATTTCAATAAACAACCAAACATGTTTTTTGACAAGATTATTTCCTACACATGTGAATGCACCTAAAGTGTCATGGCCTAGGATATTTTAGGACTAGTATGGTTTAGGGTTATAAAAGGAGATAGTCTAGGGAACAACTCTTCAGCAGACCAACACCAGTTGATGGATCAATAAACTTGTCTTGTCTTGTAATTCTCCACTTGTTTGTAGCCGGTCCATAACATAAAGCTAGACATTTTGAACGTATTAAACATAATTATTTATTCCAAATGGTCAAAAAAATAACCCTTTGCCTTGTAGTTGTTTCCTTCAAAATTTCAAAACTTTGAATCTTTTTTATGATTTGGTTTTTCATCAAGTTCATCTATTGAACATGTATTTTCATAGAAGGCGACATGTTTTTGTTGCATAAAGAGTTTGAAATCAATTGTATGACTTTATGCATTCATTTTAATTACTTTAAAAAGAAATGTAGTTAGGACACTTGATGTACTTAATAGACTCAAAATGACATCTACATAATATCCAAATTATTTGAAATTATTTAAAACTATTTTTCTGAATTTAACAAGACATCAGTTTATTTATTGACATAGAACAATCCATTACAACTATGATAATGTAACATAAATCCAAAGTTGTCATTTGCAATCCTTTAAAATAGGTCATTTATCTTTGGTACCCCAATCGTCAATGAACTTTTTTAAAACATCATCGGTTTGCATAAGAAATTTCAACATTGAAACTTTGAAAGTATTCCAATTTGTCATTCCAATTTATTGCGCTCCCCTTGTGAATTTTCAAAGATAAAATATTATAATTAAAAAATAAAATCACACACCTTACAACTCCTTTTATTGTGTTTACACCTCTATGTTTTGTCCTTTAAGCTTAGTGGACCATTAGAAAAAAACTACATAAGAAGAAAAAAACAAAATGTGTTGAAATAGTTTATAGGAACCAATGGCCATGGTAGTAAAAATCATTGTGGGCATGGCAATCATGATATCAATGATGAACAACACAAATAGGTTGTTAATTCTAGATTAGTAATTATCCTTTTTGATGGAGTACATGATAATTATTTGATACAAATTCATATGGAAATCAAACATATGCAAAAGTTACTAGTTGTCATCAAGACTTACAAAACATTATGACATCTTAATCATTGTTATCAACAAATACACAATATGAGAAATGAAGACCCATAAGGAACAAATATATGTTAAACCAAACACAAATATCAATGAGATTGCAAAGGAACTCCAAAAATGATTTGACGGTTGTTTACAAAATAATCTTTATATATTTTTCTTGAAGATAAAAGGCTGAATGATTTGTTGTAATTGAAACACAAATTATTGGTAGCTTGTTCAATATGGTCCAAACTTAAAAGTTTGGACCAAATGGTTCATTATTGTGATATGGTACTTAAATCAAATGTTTCAATACAATAAACAATTAGAAATTAAACCTTGACTTTGGAGCAATTTTCATTCATTACAAATATGTGTGTAACACATGGACAATTTTCAAATGATTTCCATCAAGAAGGCAAGTATCAAAAAGGATGATGTCAATTGAATTTACCTTGATGATATCCCTAATGATAAGATCACAATTTTGTTAATTAAACTACCTTCCATCATGCATCACTCACTAATACAAAAACATGGTTTCTACATTAGTGGCATCAAAAGTAAGATGACTATAAAGTCAAGTTCATTTGTTTGAAATGATTAATTATGTTTGATTTTCTTAAAATCAAAACTAAGTATGTCCATTTTGACTAAAAAGACTAACTATATTTTAGTCAAAATAGACAATATGTAAAGCACATGGCATATATGACACCCACTTGAAATTGTCCAACTTGATTAATGAGATTGAAATCAATCATTTAAAATATGATTAATTACAACTATAATGATACTTTTGATAATATAAAATATTGAAATAAAACTAAAATATTTAACTCATTTTGAATTAAACTATTAAAACAAATGAATATAAATTATGGCTTTCATGTTTTCATTTGATGTTTACAATTATTCACATATAAATCACTTGAACATATTTCATCTTACTTATAGATGAATCATACATGCTTAAAAACATATGACATTTGTGTGCAAAAAACACGAACTCATGAAAAAATGATTTTTGCACAATTTCCATTATCAAATTGTGCGATGGGAAGTTTGTGATGATGGTTATCATGCATGATATTCAAGAGGTACAATTAAACTCTATTTTAAACATTTTGAGATGATGATACCATCATCATCACATGTCATGGGTTTGTTGGGCTATAGTTTACTATTTGCCCAATTTTTTAAATAATAAACAAAATAAAGAATAAAATTTGTTGGAATCATGGGTTTAATGCAAGAGTGTTTTAAACTTGTTCTATGTTTAATAAAACAAAATCAGAAATTTGAATAATAATTTAATATTCCCACATCAATTCAAATTTTTAATCATTTTAGTCAAAACAAACAAGTTAGTAAGATTTGTGTCAAAAATGACTACTTTGTTTCTATCAAAACTATTTTTGTCCCATGTCTGATATGATTGAAAATATGATTAAAATTGATTAAAAAACCAAGATAAAAACTTGGTTTTGTGGTAGTGATTCTACATTGGGAATGAAATCATAACACCATGATTCTTATGGTGTGAATTAAGGTTACCATACCTTATTGAAACATGAAAAAACTATAAAAGTTTATTATATTCAACAATTGGATAGAAAAAAACCATTTCCATGTGAAAGAGAAATAAATCTATAGTTGTTATATAGGATGTAGGATATGAGCATGATAAAATAGATGAGAAAATTGTTCCTACCCAAAATTCAAAGACAATTTTCAACATTAACAAAAGAATGTAGATTAAAACCTTTTATAAGTAGAAATATGGAATCATTAGTTCCTCCATTGAGTTTATGATCAAATAAATACAAAATTTGAAAAATTTCAGTATTATAAAAATGGGTTAATAACTAGATTTGAAATTGATTATTGAATACGGTGTTCATACGTATTTTAATAACTTTAAAAGTTGGATACATTATGACTATAATATGCATAATTTGAGAATACATGAATATTTTCTAAGCTTTCATTAATTTGAAAGTAAAGAAAAATCAATACTTCACTTGCAAACCATTTTGTAAAAATTAAAATCTCATTTCAAGATGTGAATCTTTAAAAAGTATATTCAAATCTATTTGAAGATGTGATTTTCAATAGTTATAGTAATAAAGTGAAAAATCATGCTCATATTAATCATTGAATAAATAATATTCTTACTTTAGATGTCAATACATTAAAACAATTCATTTCAAGAATAATTCTTAGTTAATTTTTCATTTCAAAGTGATAATTCAAGTTAATGTTGAATTTTTTTGATGTATTAACAAAAATAATTTTTAATATATTACAAGAACATGTGAAAATATTTTTGAAAAAAAATTAATGAATATAAAGTACTTAGTGCTTTTGTAACTAGTGCTCTTAAATAATAAAAGGAATTCTAAAAAAACTTGAAAAAAGTTTTTTAAATGACATGTCTTTGAGGATTTTTTAATATCAAGCTTTAACATCTATATATATATAAATTTAAATATATATTTTAAAATTGGATTCTTTTCCCAAAATACTTGAAACATATTCCAAAATTAAGGATAAGACAAAGTAGATGGGTGTGGATCATTTCATTATATTTGCACACCCATTTCATTCAATAATTTTCTTATGGCTACTTGTAATGTTTGTGACAAAGAACATAGGCTATGTATTTTTACCATGCTTTCACCTTGCATGCTAATAAGAGGCAGAATTGAGAATACAAGGTATTTACAAGGCACCCAATGAAACCCATAAGAAGAAACACATGTATGAGTTAAAATCAAATGTGAAAATCCATTCATTCCTCAAAGGTTTGAAAAAACAATCAATACTCAGAGAGGTAAGTTTTCGCTTAGCAAAGTGGAGGAATTGTTGCAAAGAGGATACTTAACAAGTAAATGAAATCAAGGGCAAAGGAGGGGTGGGTTCCTCAGCATAAAACATCCTGTATTTTTGTGTCAAAGAAGAAAGTGTTTTTTAATGTATTTTTAAATGATGTCAAACTTTTGCAACCTTGGCCTTTTGGTTTTTCCCTCTCCAAATTGGCCTTTACTTCTTATTCATTTCAAGACATTTTTTTTTTTCCATAAGTTTTTTTTAAAGAAAAAAATTTACTTTCAGATTTAATTTTGGCAAATGTGGCCATGGTGTCATGAACTTTGTTTTGCCATATTAAGACTTCATTATGAAGATTTAAGGTTTTGCAGTTATGATTCATGGAAGGGCGTATTGACAATAGTGAACTACCCTACCATAGCTGTTTAAAAAATCATAACGATATTTTTTTTAAAGTCAAAAAAATTGATAACTTGGATTGAGTTTTTAAACAACTTATCCTTCAAAAACAAAATAATGCATCAAGAAATCAGACCTTGTTTTAATCCAACTGCTTATTTGATCAGACTATGGTGCTCCTACTTATACCCATGAACATCCTGCCTAGAAAAGAAGAGAGATATTATGGCCCCTCTCACTCTTAAGGAGTAGGTGAAAAGAACCCTACCCTCCTCACCCTTGCAATCTCCGTGTGTTTTAAGTTCACGATAATCTTTACCTTGTGCTTTGTGATGCATAAAGCTCATGAATTTGAGACATTCCAAAAATGCAGGGTGGGTCACTACCTCCTCATCCGAAGTGATTTTGGGGGAATGCCAATCTCACCTCATCCCGATGCCCATTCCCTTGCTTTTGGGAATGCCCTCATCTTAAGGCTTTATGCAATACCAAATGGGTTGCCTTGTCAACTCATTCATATCATGAATGCAATAAAAAAAGATTTTAAAAATAATAGTTTGAAAGTAAAAAATCAAAGAAGGACATAATTCTTTTTTCATTTTCCATGCATGCAGAAATTTCAGGGGTGTTTCTTGTTGCTGCCTTCTCCTTGTTCCAGGAGGACCCACCCGCCTCTGAAGAGCATGCACCATTGTTGAGTATGTAATGTAAGAAATCATTTTTTGTGGGTCCCCAGTTTCTTGTAAGTAAGCTTTTCTCAGGATCCGTATGCCACCTACTTGCATGCTGTAGGACCAACTTGGTGGGTGGAGAATTAAAAAACACTAAAACAAGAAACAGGTATGCTATAGACATGTCTAAGCTTCCAAGCTTTCATGAGGTGGGTGGAGTGGCAGGTCTATGGGAGAAGGGGAGAAGGCGATCTGCATCTGAATAGATATAGGTTCTAATTTCAATGTGTCTACCAGTATAAATTGTTATGGAGGATTCAGACGATCTCAGCTCATTGTGGAAACGCACCTGAGTTTTGAATTACAAGACATTAAGATTTGGGGAGGCAAATTACTATCATGTGATTTTTTCTTGACAACATTACGTGACATCTTCTGGTAATGATCATCAACTTGTAATAATGATCAAAATGTGACATCCTATACACTCTGTTAAATGCAAGCGCGAAAACCAAAAACATCCTTGAATCTGCCATAACTTTTCAGCCTTTAACACGCGACTTTTACAGTCCATAATCTGACATCTAGTAATTCTGATAATTATATGAATTTGAGATCGATCGATCACAAATTTCAAACATTTATTGTTACAAGCTTTTGTTTTGTATAACTAAATGATTTTTTTTCTGAGAGAGTGTACAAAAATTCAAATGATATATTTCCGAATGTGTAAAGTAGGTACCAAGAATGGAGTAAAAGGCATATCCAGTTGCATGCAAACCTGATGACACCAAAACAGTACACCAAAAGAAACGGTATTTGTGATCTTAACATGCGGATGGATCTTGAAAAGTAATGTGTCCAACAAGAAACTACATTTAATACTAGAAATAAATAGAGGCATAATAAGCATTGGCATCCCATTGTCATGACTAGTGCCCTATTTTATTTTGGATAATTTTGCATTTCTCTGGCAATTGCATTGTACATTCTACTTACCCAGAGGTAGAATTGAAGAGCCCATAACAAGTAAGTACATGTATTATGTTGCCCGATCCATATGGATCACATGGGATCACTGGTTTTTTATTTTTGTTTTTATTTTTGTGATGTGGCATGAATGGTAGATTTACCTTGAATGGCGAAAGATTTAGCTTTAATGGCGAAACCATTTGAGAAAAAGTGTGAAAACAGTAGAAAACTAGCAGAAAAAAACTGCCCTGGACAGTAAAAATTCTATTGTGATTAGACCCACTTTTTTGGGAAATTTTCCTCCTTTTTGACAAATTTGCTCATTTTTTCAGAAAAAATTTCAGACAAAAATTCACACCAAAGAAAAAACCAATGGGGCTCCTAAGACTCATTCTGCACCTAATTCGCCTTTAGGTCTTGCCCTAGAAAGCTCATTAGGATGCAGAATGCGCGATTAACTACTTAATCATTGTGCTTTTAACCCTCGTTAACCCACAGTTAGTTTTCACATTGACAAAACAAATAATTTTTTTTTTTTCAAAAAGTTAATTCATTTTATAATTTTGAAAATTTACATATTTTCCATCATGTACTATAATATTGTCATATTATGAGTAATGAAATTATTCAAAATGTACCCAATGATAATTATGATGATTTTCAACATGGGAACTTCAAATTTTTCATAAATTTTCATTTCACTCTTTTGAGGATGATTTAATGACGAAACTGACCTTAGGGTAAGGTAGTACAAATTATGGTTTAATAACATGAAGCTCACTGGCTATAAGCAATAGTTCAATTTGGTGTGTGTGGATGTATTTCAGTGACATGGCCAGATTGAGTTGGTGGTTTTATGACAAACTAGATTAATTTAGTGTCAAACACAGGCGTGTGACAATTTGGCTGTTCAAATGGTGCTCCCTCATTCCAAATTGAATTCGGTTTGTTGATATACATACTCCAAAACCATGTGTGGAGATATATCTACCTCTTACAATGTATTGATTGACTCCCTAAGAACTGGATTGCAATTAAAGAAGATTGCTATAGAATTTTGGTTCTGGTCTGGTTTTAGGTCAAATACCAATATTAGCCTCACAGCATGCTCACCATTTATGGTTTATTGGGCCCGCCCTGCCCCTTTGGACTATCACATTGGATCCAACTTTCGGAAGTTTTATCTAGTTCCACACTAGGTGAACTGGTTTCTTTGGTGAAGGTGTTTAGATTGGAATGGATTGTTTTGGTATTCAGAGTGTGGACACAAATAGGTCGATGTACAACATCTTCTCTTATTGGCAAGGCGAGCATGTTTGTGATGCCTTGTTTTAGTACATCAATCTAGGGTTCGGTCACAAACTAGACTGAGAATTGAACTACTGAGAATTGAACTAAGAACCCCAGAATCAAACTAAGCTCAAAAACAAGCTAAACTGGCCTAATATCAGTAGCCTACCGAAAAGAGGCATTAGTTCATTAGTTGAAAAATTAGACACATTTTGATAGAAGAGAGTTTGGAAATTTAGTCCTACTCATAAGTGAATGGTATCATCTTGATGGTGTCAAGATATTATGATATTCATCCCCCCATGATCACACCCACATATCACCATGGCAAGGTTTCCATGACTTATGTCTAGGATAATGCCCTCAAGGTGGGGCATTATCAAAGTAAGCACATGCTTGAGGCCGAGTCTACGGGTGCTTACTTTGGGAAGCCTGCACTCTGAAGGTGTTACTGACTGTGAAAATCAATGAATTATTTAATTATTATTTTTCCTTATGATACCTGGTATCAAGAGAAAAAAAGTTAGAAAAAAAAAATGCGAAGCATTTTGAAAAACAGAATGCCCGTGCTTATGTTTCATGTTTTTGGAATGCCTTGAGAGTTTTTAAAGCTTTGCAAGTGTACCTCCAAATACACTAAGAAACTTGTCAGATGTTCTTATGATTTACAAACCCTTCTATCGACCAGACCTTAGCAAAACTTGTAACATGTTTGCTTGGATACATTGTTACATACTTGGCATCTACAAATTTCTAATCTGAGTTCCACTAGTACAAGTATCCAAAGAATGATTGGGTTTGGTTGTATATTATTTAGAACATGTGTTGTACATGTACGTATATGGTTTTAAATAAATATACACCATGGGTAAGTGTAAGTGTAAAATCGTATAAAATAACATATCCAAATAAATTGAAACCTTAGGTTCTTTTGCTTTTGAAATATTTTTAAAAACTAGAACTAATGGTTATTAACCCATAATAGACACGAGAGACCAAAATGGACCATCACATCATCATTTCTCGTACCTACTTGAGATCTTAGGCTCAAAATGAACATCCCTATGGTATGGGGGACATGTCATGGCACCCTTGTGATGTCACATTTGAGTTTCTCAAGCTAGGTTGACAATTTTTTTCAAGCTTTGGAAACATCTTTCAACTCCTTGACTTCAAAATTTTGTTATAAGATAAGCATGTGTAGACTTTGCAAAATTATGAATGTGTGTTAGGGTAAAATTAAATGATCAACATTTAGCCCATTTTTTAAGGTAATAATATATAGGTTAGGGTTTTCAAAATTAATATATACCCTAATCAAATGGATACCCAAAGATTTATATTTTAAAAAAATATACTCATTTAATAACTTTGAATATTATTTTTTAAATACATGTACCTAAGACCTGGGTATGTTTTTAAGTCTAGGTAAATCTTATTAGGATAAGTTTCACCTAAACTTTAAAATTGTCGCCACTATTTCACTTAAATTCTAAAATTATCACCACTATTCACATAAACCCTAAAATCGTGACTGCGATCTGACCTAAACCCTAAAATTTTAGAATAGGTGAGTTTTGTTTATAATTAGAAATTAGAAAATTGAAACATTTTAATGCAATTTTATTATTTTAATTTGACATTACATGTGTTCATTGACTCACTTGATTTAGGCCTGTGATAGTTGTTTAAATAAATTCTAAAGTGTGGATTTTTTTTTCTCATTTTTAATAAATAAGATAAAATTATTGACCCTTTCATTGTCCTTTTTTAATCCTTACCATTACGATAGGAGTTAGCCAGACCCTAGCCATCTACCCAAAATTATAAAATTTGTTTACTTGGACCCAACCCTAATAGAATCCAATATATATATATATATCCTTACCCTTGGATAAATAAATAATTTACATATACTCGCACAACACTAATTCATACACGTTTTAGGCTTAGCCCACATTCCTCCTCCTCCTACCCCATCAATTCTTGCCAAGAATGCATGGAAGATTTAACAATGTCATTTCAGTACATGAATTATTTTCCAGTACATGAGCTGCAGATTAAAATATAACCCCTTCCAATAAAAACTTCTATTTTGGGCAGCTTCTAATTTTTTTTCCTTTTTTTCATTTTTTTTTTTTGTGATGGAACCAATCAAGATGGCTCATTGCAAAAAAAGAGAAAAAGAATCTTGAGCTTGGAAGGCAATGGCCAATCTAGTTAATACAACCATGAAGAAGTACCTAGAAAAAAGTGCTTGAAAAACAAAAGAAAAGTTTGTGCCAACAAGACCATTGGGTTGGTGCAATTTTCAAGGCTTTAATAGCCTTCAAAGAAATTGTCCTAAACAAAGGATCATAAAAGAGACATAAAAATTTGTTAAAAAAGTTTGAATGTATTTCGAGGTTGCATCCTAGAGTGCAATCTTGTCTACACCAAGAGGCAAGCATTTGCTTTCAAAAAGTGGGATGTCAGTTCCTTCGAGAGGTTATAAAGCTATGATGGGTGCATTTAGCACTTATAACTATTGTTGTCCACACACAAAAATGCATAAATGACACAAAACATCTTAAATGGCACATCACATGCAAACTAAAAGACTAATGACTTCAACAAACCATAATCCAAGTACTTTGCAAAAGAAAGATGAACTTACACAAACCCGCTTGCAAAAACAAGCAAACAAGAACACAAGAAAGGTGTGATCTCAAATCCAACAAATGAGATTGAATCACCCCACTCACGTTTTTATGTGGCATTCAAAATTTTCAAATAATTGAAAGGTAACTTGCCTTAGTTTACCTATTTGAACTACAACATAGATTCTTAATATACAACAAAACTTTTGATAGATCTTACAATACGAACCATAATCTTATCTTGCATCATCATCATGTGTCTTGAGACAAAATGAACATTTTGAGATGTTAAACAATCAAATGTCAAGATACATGTTTAGTCCTTCGACCAAAATGTGTTACAATGCATGGTAAAATTTAATTTAACAAATTTTGAATATTGTATTGAAATGAAATCCTTACAAGAAATGCAAGATTCCATAACACTTTCAACACATCATTCTTTCATTTTTGAATGCCAAAGTCTTATTAAAAATATCAAATAATTTTTTTTTTGATGTGCATGTCTCCTACAAGTCTTATTTCCAACCTTTGGAATGTAAACTAATTATTAACAAAATTAGTATGACCATCCTTTTTAATGTAGCCCCAAAATTGAAAAAAAAATCAAGATTCTAACAACATTTCCATGAAAGTTTGTGCTTTATAAAACTAAAAGGTTCAAATTGGCCCTTAGGTATAAGGTGCCACTTGCCCTAAGGATTTCATCTTTATTGAGTCTTTGAAAGTAGAATATTTTACAAAATATGCTTAAAATCATGATTTTAAAATCAAAATTTTAAAATTTTAAATTCTTATGATTCAAAAAAATGTTTCATTGTATTATAATGTAAAGGTATACATGAACAAATTCCCCAAAAAATGTCATTTTCAAATCATTTCAAGTCTTTAATTTAAATCTATTTAAGCAACAAAAAAAATTAGTTTCATGGACTTAAAAACGATTTTGGGTGTTCCATACCAATATTGTTTTACAAACATGTTTTGAAATAGTTATAACCATTACTTAATTTTGCATATCCAACATTCTAGAAAAAAAAAGACCATAAATGGAAAGTTGTTTTTATAAAAATTTGTCTTCAATACCTCGATATATATATATACACCCAAAGGAAGTTTCAAAAAAGTTGTAATTAGTGTTTGGCAATGTAAAAATTGTACATAACCATTTTTGGAAATTTTAATATCTACATACTTATTTATTTTAATAATGTTTAATGTAAACCTTAATATAAGAGTAATACAAAAAAATCTTAAATATTTTTCTGAAAGATTTTCTAAATTTTTAATAATTTTAGGTATTTAAAGAATTGGGGTGTGGCCATGATTTAGTATTTGCACCCATACTCATCATATTCCAAATTTTGTCACATGTTATTAATAAAAATATTTTTGTAAATGTTCATCTAAAAATTTCAACACCAATTTAATTAATGTTACATACTTTCCAGAGTGGTTTTCAAATCATCAATTTAATTATAATTATTTTCACTATATTAATCTTAATCAAAATAATACAACTTATAGGTTATATTAGTTATAACAATTGATCCAAGTTGAAAATAAATGTAATTGTGAAATGAAACATTCATTTTACCCGGGCCAATTATGAATGCACCTTAATGCATTGGTTGGACTTGACATATCCTTTTCAAGGTGAAAGGTGCAACTCCTTATACGTATAGCCTATTCACGTGCTTAAGGGCTAAACTATGTAAAGTAAGTAGGTAAAATAACTAACTAGGCTAGGTGGCCCAGGTTTAGTTAATAAATAGGGTAGGTTAACCATTAATTAATTATTATTACTTAAGTCTACTTATTTTTTACTAACACAATAGGTAAGTAGCATAATCTAACTTGGCTTACTAACTAGGCCTAAGCTAGTTAGGTAGTTAGGCTAGATATCCTACCATCATAAAGATCAAAACATAATTAAATGGACTATTTGGATTGTCATAATTTATTTACTTTTTGGACTATAAATAAATTAAAAGTCTAAAATCATATTCAACATTAACATTGTTAAAATTATAATTATGTATACATTGCAATAGTCATTATTGGGAATCTTATTAAAAAAATGGATTCATAGTGGACTCTTGAAATGATTTAACATTGTTTTTGTCACCCATGAAATTTAGCCATTGGGTTTATGAATATCAAATCCAAGGATTGGTTATGCCAAAATTGGCTTCTATTAGCTTGGTTTTACCCATTTAATACAAAATTTTCTCAATTTCATCATTTTTTATCATTAAAAGTTGATTTCATATAAAAATTTGAAGCTTTCACATGGAATTTTTGACCAATTTCCACATGTTCAATGACATTTACATTATGCCAAATTTTATTCATTTTGACCCATGTGTTTGCAACTCTTTTTGTGACAAAAATCAAAGTAATTCCTTGTGACAACCGTAGTTGTTGCGACTATGGTAAGGTACCAACTAACCTTGTAATTATCGATGTGGTTATGTATGTGCATGTGGTATAGATTGGATGAAAGCCCTAGATGAAAAGTTAATTACTATTAGTTACATTCAACAACATCCAATAACAAATGATAACATATTAATTGATTTCGTGACTTGTAATATTTGTTTATGATTACACATAATTGACTAGACCATAGGTTTAAAACTATGGTAGGGTGTAGTCATAGTAACATGTATTACAACAAGTGTGACCATGTTTGGATTTTCATGTTTTTAGTGTGAAAATTTGTGTTAATGTTACAAGTTTAGAATATTTTAAAATGATACCCTTTCTAATATATCATATGGAAATATTTAGAATAATTTGGGTTGAATCTAATGCTTAGATAAAACGTTCAAAAGAACACATAAAACATTGTAACCAATGTGTTTAGTTTTTGAAAGTTCCTTGAAATGCCTTGAAATGACATAATTATGTGTAACAATCATTCAATCCTTTACATAATAGCACAATATGTCATGATGAAAAAATTGAATATTTTTTACCACCATGAAAATCATGGGTTTTTAGTCCATCATATTTTGTAATCAATTAGAATCTATCACATCATTTTAGAAAAAAAATCTATTTTTTTTCAACCAATCAAAAGCAACTCAAACTTCATCATAGTTAGGTCACAATGCATATGGACAAATTTAGGTTTTACTCTCTTGTTTGTACCCATTGGCCAAATAGGTACCCTTTAAGTAGGCCCTAGGTAGTCCTTACATGGCCTTTAAATAACTTATATAGTTTTTAAGTACGTATATGTAGCCCCTAGGTAGGCTATGTAACCTCTAGGTAGCCCTTCATCACAAACTTCCAATATGATGAAATTTCAATAAATTCTATGCAAAAATTGTAAAACAATACATTTATGCAAAATCAATGGTCTTCAAAATGTATAAGTGTTATGAAAAATATGTAGTACTTCTATATAAATGAATTTGTTTTTCTATTATGATGTTTTGATTTGAAGTACACACACAACTTATATTGTAATTGAATATGTGTGATCATTATGTTGTAATTTTACATAAACTATAATATAAGTGTAAATTGAATATGAACATTAATGTATAGCATTCAAAAAAATCTTTCATTTCTTTGAACATGAAAATATTGAATACATACAAATTTATCTTGTTCATGTTAAACATAACATGAAATTCATGTGATTTTTGTACAAACATATGAAAACTTGGATTTCATACAAATATTTTACAATACAATATTTTAAACTACTAGATATTGTGTCCACATGTATGGTGAAACAAGAGTAGTAAAATATTTTTAAAAAGGTGACATTGTGAGACATTTTTTATACTCATTAAAAAATTTGGACCTTGTGTTATAAAACACATATAAAACATTTGGATGTAAATTAGTGTTAGAGGGGAAAAACATTTACAAAACAATGAAATGACTTCCAATCCACATGGGTGTAAGTGCACTAGTAAGAGTTGCCCATTTCAATGAATACTTGAAAAGACATGAATTTGCCCATCATGATGATGTGATAATTGTAGAAGGTGATGAATTAGAAATCCATGATTTTTATAGTCACAAAATATTAATGCATATTTCAAGTCATTCAAAAAATGAAACGAATAATAGAAGCATTGGTTATATGATTGGTTTAGAAATGATTTTGAATACTTTATCTTCATTAGATATATTGCAAATTGTGTCACATGTTTAAATAATATATTAATGTTACTAATATATTATTAAAAACTTTCAACATTAATCTTGATTCTGAAACATCAAAAGCCAAGCATTAATTACACTTGTTGTGGTTCCTATTAATGTGATCGCACCCATATGACTAAAGTTGTATATTGTGTCACATAACCAAATTTATTTTTTTGTATTTTTAGAACCAAAAAATGTTTATTCACCATTTTTGTGGGGTAATCCTAATTGTGACTATGGCCAAACTTGAAAAAAACCATTGTTTGTATTTTTGAAGATAAATTTGCCAATTGGTGAGAATTCATAAAGAGAAAAAACAATTCTTCCAACCTATTTATTCTGGATAATGATATTTTTCCATGACATGATGTTTTGAGACCTTGAACAAGATACAAATCTTTTGGGAACATACCATATTTCTAACTCATAAATAATTTTAATGTGGTAATTGTGCTATTGGCCCAAGTATGAACAAGATTATGTGATTGTTTCAAGTGTGAACATGACTCTAACAATAGAGCCCAATTGTGAAATAACTATTTAAATTTTTTAATTGATTTCCAATGACAAAAATCATTCAAAATTCAATATCTTCCTTACCTTAAGTCTAGAAATTATGAAAACTACATAAAATCCAACTCATCAAGGGGTTTCCAATATTACCAAGAATGCACCCTAATTTCTATAAAATTTCACGTCTTGATTTCCTTAAAAACAATTTGACAAAATTATTTAATAACTCTTGCAATGCACACCTAAACATTATAAAACCACCTTGGTGTTCCCACCACTCATCAAATGTTGTTTAAAAGTTCCACAAACACAATGCAAGGTGTCATGGTTTAGGAGATCTCAATGCGTTAAACTAACTAATTCCCTTAATACATAGATATCTTAGAGCAAATTGGTTGATATCTATTATTAATGTCATGTGGAAGGGAAATAATTGGTTTTGTGTTTGAATCGTCAAGCAATGTTCATGACATCTTACAAAAGCAAAAGGAACTCAAACACCTTCAATGATCACATGCATGACACAAATAAAAAGCCTATGGGTAATCGATCATGATGTTGAATAGAGATTGTCCAAATGGACATGTGGAACGGAAATTTTACATATACCAAAATAATAATCATCCAACAAAAGAATTACTCTACTTCTTCTATCATTTGTATCATTATGTATTCCAACTAAACACATAAATACCATTTTGTTGTGATGAAATTTCTCATTTATTCAATTATTAAAGAAAAACTCTACAATTTCTTTTTCTAATGTAATCTATAATGAAAATTAGGAAACAACTTGGGCAATTGTGGATTAAAAACTATGGTAGTCTCAAATTTAATGGTCATAAATAATGAAGATGAGGTTTCAAAGATTTGTGGTCATTGTGCGCAATCCAAACTTAAGATAACATTGTGATTTAAATAGAACCCTAAAGTTCAATCTACAATAGAAGACACTACAACACTTTCATTTGCTTAATAGTGAGTTTGAGTTAATGTTCATAAGTTTAGGGATCTAGTAAAGTTTAATTTCATGTTAGGTTCCTAAGTCTTTAGATTAGATTTTTTTAGTTTTTCTAAATTAATCATTGGAACTTAATTGAATAATGTCTCTTTTGAAAATTAAATTAAAAGTTGAATTGTGCATGTTATTTCATTTTAAACATTTTCAAATTCTTTGAGTAAATAAATATAATTTTATAAACAAATATATAAGCTTGAGCTTACAATTGAAAAAATAATTTATATTTGATTGGTTGTACATAATTAATATTATTTGTTTCAAATGGAGTGCATGAGTTGAACAAACCAATAATATTTCTTTTTTTAAAAATTAGTTATGTGTAATGAAGATAGTGTGTAACCAAAACTAACAATGTCCATAACTATAAGCAAGTTGTATAAAACTACAAAACTAGTAAGAACTTTAGTATTAAGAAGATGACAATAACATAATATCTAGACTCTTTGCTAACTATCCAAATCCAGTCTAAGCTATGGGTCATAAAGGATCAACCCTCTCTAATTTCCCTCTCAACAAACCCATTGTCATCTTTGTGTCAATTTTGGTAGTTACAAAACCGACTACCCCCAATACTCATGAAATTGTCTCCCACAAAAGAAGAAAAAAACATATCCCTTAATCTAAAACAACTTAGGAGCTTGAACAACACAAAGCACCCATTCACATTTTGACTTAGCACATAACTTGAAATTCATAGATGGCAATTGTTCTTAGAGAAATAAATTGGAAATTAGCCTGAACATATTGAGGCTCAAGAAGTTGGACAAAGGAAAAAAAAAACTAAACATATCACCAAATAGGTCCTCCTAGCACACCAAATGTTTAGAACAAGACTTCCTTTCGAAATTCCAACAACTAAAGGTATTTTTTCTCAAAACCACAAAATCAAATCCTTCCCACATAACTACAAAATAATTTAAACATCACAACTGCCATTCTGATTGCTTTTGAAGTACTTAAAATTTTTCATCACTTCCCTTAATTTGACTTTAAAACATTATTGTTATCTTTATCTTCATTTCCTTTAAACTTATGGTGCAACAGAAGAGCATGACTCCAAAAGTGAAAATATCAGCAACAATAAGGCATTCATCTCACACTATTCTAGTAATCCCTTAAAATGAAAATCTAAAATGATCTCCATGATTAAGATGATACACACATAATCAATGAAAAAGAAAAAGTTGTTTAGTTTTATCCCTCAATCCACATGATTTGCACACCATACATATATTGTGAAGCTCCATTGTTCCATAATGTGCATCTTCCAAAAAACAGCATAGTAACAATTCAATAGGAGCTCAAACCCATCCTGAAATCAACACATCAAGAACTACTGGACACAAACCATCACCAAGAATTGTCAAAATACCAAATCACCATTGCAACGTTGTCACCCATATCCTGCAAAAAAAAACAAATCAAAGAAAAGCAAAATAAGCTATTCACAAAAACTTTTCTCTCTTTACCATGAACTGCCACAACTTTTGTCACCTATTGCTTTTGAAGTTAACAAGTTGTTGAATCCCGTGAAAATTTCATCAAACCTAATTCTATATCACAATAGAAACTAGACTTGGTCTTCAATTGGATTGGTTCTAAATTCTTGGTGAAAATGCTAAAAAGCGAAAATTTGAGAAATCCAAGGAACCTGTCTTGAGATCCAACCTTAGGTTTCATAAAAAGAAAAGAAAAAATAAATAAATTAGGAGCAAAGGTTTCTTTCGTAATCAAGAAGAATCAGACAATACTGATGTGAACCTGCAAGACTGTATTCGAAGGAAAAAACTTCAGAACAAACTGGTTTGAACTGTACCAAGCCATCACCCCTAGGTTTCCAGGTATGATTTAGTTTCCTCAGATTTTGTCGACCTCATATGTGTGTGAACAAAATGTGTTAGGCTTTCTGGAGTGAATTATAACCTCCTGGCATGATACAGATTCTACAAAAGTTAAACACTGTCTTGCCTTTTGAGTATGGGCACTTAGAACAAATGGACACTTGCTCATATGTTGAAGCTATACTTGAGTTGGGAACCTCATCAAGGTTTTCATGCAATCATAGTAAAGTACTAGTTCACTAAGGCAACTATTTAAAACAATTGAGGAGGCACCCATTTGAACAATCACATTGGTAAGATTGCATCTAGGGACAAGCCTGTCATGCTATTACAACATTTAAGTGGAAGTTTAGTAAACTTTAACTCCTCACAACAATGCAAGTCTTATCCCATTCTAAAATCTGGTGACCATATACGGTTTTTTTTTTGCATCCCTAGGCACAAAAAAGCTAATCCCACAACCTTTCTTTTTTCATTGCTATTACACAGACCCCCTATATATTGTGTTTACTCATCCTATAACCCTTGTCTCTTTACAGACTAGAGACAGAGTCAAAAAGGAAAAAAGAACCTGCCACCACTGGTATACAGGTTCTGTTTCACCCTGGCCTACCCAACTAGGGTACCCTGACATTAGTTGCCCATAATTATTAATGCAGTTAGTACAAGAGTAGTGCTGCAATTGTTTTCCCCTGGTCTGCCCTTTGCCAAGTTTTTTTTTCACCTTGGCATTCCCATACACATTTTGTGTCCATGTTATATATACAACATGTTTTTTCATCATAATTTTTTAAGGTGCATTCATACTTGTGTGTTAAGGACTCTAGTGTTAAGTCCCCTAATACAAGCTAGTTATTTAGGATCTAAACCTATTTATCACAAAGATTTTATGTTAAGTTAACAATCACTTAATATTAAACAATCACCCATTTAACATTGGGGTGCCACATCAGATGCCACCTAGATTTTCACTTGACACTCACTTAACATTAGGTGTGAATGCAACCTTAAGGGTGCTAGGGGGTAAGTATTTTTAGGAGTACCAAGAGTGTCCCTTGGTACTAGTAACATTGGGAGGTGAAGAATGTGAGAAAGGTGAAAAGATGGGGGGAAAAGGGCAGACCGGGGAAAAAAAATTGTAGTAGCACTCTTGTACTGACTGCATTAACAACAATGGGGAAAATTGAATGCGAAACGGAAAGGACTTGTGTGTGTTGGGTTGCGGGTCCAAATTTGATTTTGTTGTCAACTGGCAACTTTGGTATTTATTAATAGTTTGCATAATATCTGGAAGGAACCAAATACCTTTACGCCACAGAATCCGGGTCTTGGTTGAGAAGTTTGGAAGCCAGAGGGATGATGGAACGTGCTTCCCGGGGAGGGTACATACACGAGGTTAGCTATGGCGAAATCCCATGTTGGGTTACGGTGGGTGGGTGGGTGGGTGGCCACTGGGTGGGGTGGGTAGGGTCTCTGTGTTCTTTGTTTTGCTTGCAGGAAACACGGCTAAGAATTCAATAAAGAAACAAAAGGGAAAAAAGCAGGTTGGGCAGAGGGGTGAGGTGGGCGGGGGGTGTGAAAGAAAGTTGGGACGGCTGGGGGAATGATGGCAGTCAAGGGGCCGAAACCTGGCAGGTGGCCATCTGCTGTTTGCTGACCACTTTTAATTTAATTATTGCTGTCGCCCCTGACGTTGTCACGTTTGGAAATTCAGCAGTTTCCCCCCTTACCGCGACTCTTACCGCTTCTTCCTCGTCGTCTTCTTCTTCTTCTTCGCACACGACACACTAGATCCATCGATCCATTCGGAAGAGTCGACGACACATCGACCCGGACACTAGCTAGATCGATCCACTGAGAGTTGAGCATACACGGACAGACCGATCACACAAGACCCCTTAATCATAGTCTCATCCTCAGGGTCGGTTTGATCCATCCCAGGAGGCACTCGGGGGACTTTTTCTATCTAGTTTCATGTTCTAGTACATGATCTCCAGGCTTCTGTTTACAATCCCTTTGCAGCAAGCTGACGCTGTGGAACCTCGAGGGATAGAGAGAGTCGAGACTCCAGACGAGCTGTTGTTGCTTTACGATCCGTGCAGCCACAAGTTGAAGCTGCTCCAGGGAGAGAGAGAGAGAGAGAGAGAGAGTCGAGACTTGAGACGAGCTGTTGCTTTAGAATCCGTGCAGCAGCAAGTTGAAGCCGTGGAAGCTCCAGGCCGGCCGCAGACAGTCAAGACTCGAGAAGAGCTGTTGGCGCTTCAGCCACAAAAAACAAATTCTCATTGCAGATGCTGTGAGAGAAAAAGCTAGTAAGTATCCTAACTGGTCCGACATCTTCCGAGTTTGCAAGTGGTCTTGAGGACAGATTGTACTGGCAGGGGTTCAGAATCTTGCTTGCAGAGGATCAACGATTTCGAGTTTTTGTTCCATTTTGGGAATTTGTGTGCCACACTTTGTGCTGCTTCTACAGTTGTCTTTGCCGTCCTTTGTTTCTGGTTCAATCTGTGTGATGGACACACTTTAGAGCCTGATTTCGTATTTCGTGAATTAGCCGCGACTGTAGTGACCTCGCGCACAGACGTTTAGGAGGTTCAGGTGTAACTTCTCAAGCTGAATCTGGGGCCTTGTAGGTGAATCTCGACTAGATATACTCGCAAGTATGTACGGGTTTGTAGTGCTTCTTTCCTTTGCGTTGCCTGTCGACAGTCAGTGAGCTTCATCAATTCTTTGAAAGCATATCTTGTTTGAAGTGCCGTAGAAAGATCTTGAACCTGGTGACTGATCACATCTGCCAAGGCAATAATAATTCTATTTAGACGGGTGAATGTTGGGGCGCTCAGAGCATTGGACGGGGTATTCGCGAAGCATGTTCGTTTCCAGAATCTAGAGTCGTACACTATTGGAGACAGATTTCTAACTTAGAGACTCGACCAGATTCCAAAACTTTTAGAGGTCGAGAGTCGGAACACGGAATAATATTGTCCGTGGACACCCCTATCTCATCTCGCCAGTGAACCAGTGATGGCAAGGAGAGATGGAATCGAATCAGTGCTGAAGCATGTTGCGCGTAAGCTTCTGGATTCCAGATGGGAAAGAGTAGCTCCTCTGCTGCTTGCGACATGTGTTATAGACTTCCCCTTGTGGATCTCCTCAGGATATGAACCCAGCTTCGTGGTCGGTTATAGAACCTTCATCGTTAAGCACCAAGTGGACACGCCGCCCTTGCAATTGGATCCCATGAAGTGCAGTTCTGCATTTAGCAGACAGAAGGTTTTTCTTGCGTTGTGACCAGATCCTGTTTGCCGTGTTCGTCTTTCGATTAGACGAGTCCCGTTTGTTTCCTCTGTCGACTCTATTTTGGGTTTGTCTGTCTCGGAACAGTTGCAACGATGGGCATGGGGAATGTGTAAAGTATCCAATATTCTTCTAGAACTTGAGGAGCTTGGGTATGTTATGGGAAGATGATTTTACATGCTCCATACCTACTCTCTGACTCCAGAATCTTGAATCTTTCTCTAGTACCATCATGTGCAGAGCAAGAGGAAAATCCCTTTAAGAAAAAAAATCCTGGAAGTGTTCATCTGATCGATTAGAGAGCAGCCTTGATGCTTTAGAGTAAGGGCAAGGAGAAGATTGCCGGCTGTGGTAACAACTAGGCACCACACACCGACCTCTGAGTCCGCAGTACTTGCTTGCTTTCACAAGGGTTACGAACGTGCCAACAGATAATGTTGAACCTGGTGTAGGATTTGGTTGTTCCAATGAGCTAGGATTGACACGTCTGAACGCAATTCTTGTGCATCTTGTTACTGTGCAGCTGCATAACGACTGCACTGACAACGTCGATATGTGTGAGCTTTCAGCAACCCCGAAGTTTGTGTCCTTGAATTGGAATACAAATGGTGCCATGGATCGTATGCACTCAGAGTTGCAGACTGGGTGTCATCTACAGCTCTGAAGCCAATGTCAACAACCTGTAGCTTGTATGTAATCTCTAACTTGATTTTACATTATGTGCATACCGGAGGTCTGATCAAAGTTGTAGTACTGAATGAAGGACTTTAAAAGGAGCTACACATCAGGGTCTTGGCATGAGAGCTTTCCACAACAGAAATATAGTCCTGATGTCATGAGCTGAATATTTTAGGCTGGAAACTTAAATCTCTATAAATCCAGCATCCCTGGGTGGATCAAAATGCATCTGAACATTAGGACCTGCTTACTTGCAGTAGATCCATGTGTGAACTGACCATGAGCTCAATTGCAATCCATAGAGAGACCCCAATTTTCCATTTACATGTAGAATTGTGCAGAACCTCGGTGATCTGTGCATCAGATATTATGGGTGTGAGTCCTTTAGAGTGAAACAAAAATGATCGCATTCCTAGTATTGAATGAATACCCAAAGACCTCAGAAACTCAAAATGTCAGTTTAAAGTTTACTCTATGTCCCCTTTCCTTATATTACCCTTAAAATTCATATTTGAAAATTTGGTTAGGCACTAATCAAAATCATTCTGCACACATAGAGGAGTGACAATGTTATTGGGTCCAAAAAAAAGTGTATTTCATAATGTGGGCTATTTTTTTGGATTTGATCAAGTTCCAAACATTCTAGAGTGAGGTGTAGGTGGTTCTATTGAGGCCAGTACACATATCAAAAGATCCATAAGAGTTTTAGGGAGTTACCTGATTTGGGAGGGCTACTGATGGTGTTTGGTGGTCAGATTTGCATTATTCACAATCGCAGCAGAGCACTTGAACATGTCTGTACAGCTTATATGGAAGCCAGACTCAAGCTGCAATTGGAAGAAACCTGCAACATTGGGCTCCAGACTAATGAATTCTCACAGGTGCAGGACATGATCTATTTTGAATTTTTCTGGGTTTATATCAAAAACAGAGGATCTTGGTCACAAGATTTCATGAACTAGCTCTAGCAAGTCTCCTGGAAGTTTTTGTATAGATCTTTCAATCTTTGCTGCTAAAGCTTGAATCACAGTTGAAATTAAGAACATCATGAGTCTATGAACTTTATGGTTGTTAGTTTTGTGATGGACACCTCTTTTCAGGTGGACAGTGTGACACACTTTAATGCCTTATGATCAGCAAAGTTCAATCAGCAGGTATTAGCAGCTGCAAACCAGCTACCAGTTTTGGTTGTTTGGATTGGAAAACCTGCATAGTACTAGAATGTTCTGTGAGACTGTAAATCATAGTGAATCATTGTACATGTGGATGCAGCTAGCAGAGAGTACGATGATGTGAAGAAAGAGGGGAGAATCAACGTGATGCTGTGTGATGAAGGGTTAAGCATTTAGCTTGTTCGCAGGAGGGAGAGGCAGCCAGCTGTGGTAGTTCAGGCCAAAAGTAGTGCAAGGAAACTTAGAAAAGCTATCTTCAAATTGATCTTAGATCGAGATCTTGAAACTTGATGTGATGGAGAAGGAGCTTGCAGGATTTATCCATGGAATGGAAATCATGCAGACAGACTTGTAGCAACAATTAGCAGGACCTGGTCGGGTACATACACTCCATGAGATGATCAGGAAACTGTGAGCAGTACTGAATCTGGGAGAGCGAGTGTGAGAGCATGGCGTTAGTATGCCCTAATCGACCAAGAGAGAGATTAGGGCCTGTACTGGGCACTGGACCCACCAGCATTTCCCGACTGGGGCTTTGCACGCATCATGTGATCACTTCTGGTGTAACTCAAGGATCAGCTGCTGGAGAGTCTCGCGGCATCAATATGGCTGAAAATTTGTTGAGTCCTGTCTCCTGCCACAATTGCACCTCTGCTGCTAGTGTAGGCGCACTAATTAGACAGGATTCGGCTCATGAGAGATCAGTTGCAGGAAGTCAGGACACTGGTGCTGCCCTCAAGATCATCAGCCTCGATCATCATCAGCCTGGTGGACCTGCTGCTGCTATATCAGGCTTGCTTGCAACGGTTCCTGCAACATGGGAATATAATATTGACGCAGCAAGCAACGTTGCTCCCGCTAAACTAGCAACTCAAACCCCCGCAGGAATATGGTCGTCGTCCTTTTCGTTCAGTCCTGGCTCCTTCACCCAATCCAGCTGTGGGGACTGGTCGATCTTTCCTGAGAGTACAGTTTCTGCTCCTATCCCTCCATTCCATGCTGCCATTGGAGAATCATCATCCGCGGCAATGTCAACATCCTCTCTAAGTCTTCCAGGTTCTCATTTATCTACAGTTCCATCTCATATTGCCAATTGCACGAGTTCTACATTCTCGAATTCGAGAGGGCAATCTGCCCAAAACCAATTCTACCAAAACTCGAGTGCACAGACGGTTGGTATGCTGAGGTCTGCATCAGCAGCTAGCGGCTGTAATGCACCATGGGGGAAGCTCGAAGCTGGGTCTTTCGATCAGCAGCGATTCATGCTGGATGTGACTGCGGCGCCTAACCAGCAGCTGGAGGTTCTTCCGCGTGCAGCGCGGTTTAGCGCCTATGCTGCTGGCCAAGGAGATAAAGATCAGCAGCCGAGTCAAAGTATTGTGAACGAAGAGCATTTGATGCATGAGGTCGACACCGTTTCTGCATGGGTGGACGGGACCATTAGAGAATTGATGGCAGCCATGCCTGGCTTGTCCTTGCAACAACTCTTCGCGAAACTGCTCGAGGTTCTTGAGCCTTGTAATATACAACTAGAGAAAGTAATCGAAGCTCGATTCCATGCGCTCTTCGGCGCTGATCAAGGGAGGCGGCTCCACAAGTTTTCTGCACCTGCTGCAGCTGGTTCAAAGCGTATGCGCGAGAACACGAATGATCAAGACTTCAATGCGCGTAAAGAACAGGAAGACCAATACAAGCTGCCAGTGCGAAGAGATCGTCGTCACCAGCAGGTGACAGCGCCGCCGTTGAGTGATCCGAGTCTCAAAACCCGAAGAGATCATCACCTCATGACCCCAGCTCCTCCACAAACTGAAGCTTCACCTCTTTCTTCTCCTCTTTCTTCACCGGCCATGCGGGACACCAGAGACCATCTTGGGAAGGCGCTGGAAGAAGGGACGTCCATAGCCTCCTTGCAACTTTCTCTCGATCCCCGGAACGTCCTACGTATGCGAGAGCGATCTACGCAGGCTCAGCAGTCTAGTGCAGCGGTAGAAGATCAGTATGAGCATAATATGAGAGCCCAGTTAGAGATGAATTTGCAGCTCCCAGTAGAGCAGCAGCAACGATATCATCAGCAACCGCCGCCGCAGCAGCATCACCACCACCAGGAGCCGCGAACTAAAACTTCACCAAGGACGTATTCTCGTACTTTGCAATCAAGTGCAGCAGAACCGGTGCAGCAATATGGCAACCAAGCTTCTTTAGCTTACCAGCATCAAACACAGCTGCAAGTTCAGTATCATGATCAAGCAGCAGCTGGACCTTCTGCTCCCGCTGCGTCATCGAGCAGCATGAATGTGCAGGAGAGGATAAACGCTTACGATGAGGCAGGTCTGGAGCTTCTGGCGCTTCTACTACAGTGTGCAGAGGCCGTCTCTGCAAATAATGTGGATGAGGCGAACTCAATACTACCACAGCTGCGTGAGCTTGCAACTCCTTACGGAAGCTCGGTGCAGAGGGTAGTGGCTTACTTCACCGAAGGCATGGCATCCAGAGTCTTCACTTCTTGTCTTGGCATCTGTTCCCCGTTACCAGGAATGCAGATGATCAGCAACCAGAAAATCGTGTCTGCAGTCCAAGTCTTCAACGAGATATGTCCTTTTGTGAAATTCTCCCACTTCACAGCCAACCAAGCAATTGTGGAGGCTTTCGAAGGGATGCGCGATGTGCATATAATAGACATCGACATCATGCACGGCTTACAATGGCCAGCTCTCTTCCACATTCTTGCCTCTAGACCTGGGGGACCACCGCAAGTGCGCATTACCGGATTAGGAACTTCCATGGAATCGTTACAGGCGACGGGGAAAAGGCTTTCCGACTTTGCACAGACACTCGGACTTCCATTCGAGTATACGCCAGTGGCGGAACGGATTGGTAATGTGGATCCTTCGGTTCTCAAAGTGAGGATGGGAGATGCGCTTGCTGTTCACTGGATGCAGCATTCGCTGTATGATGTCACGGGAGACGATCCTCAAACACTGAGCCTTCTACGCAGATTGTCGCCCAAAGTGATCACCATGGTGGAGCAAGATCTACGACATGAGGGTAGTTTCATCAACCGTTTCGTGGAAGCTCTTCACTATTACTCTGCCTTGTTCGATTCTCTGGGCGCCAGTTACGCCGACGAAAGTCAGGAGCGTCACATTGTCGAACAGCAACTGCTTTCATGCGAGATCAAGAACATCTTAGCGGTAGGTGGCCCGGCACGCACAGGGCATGTCAAATTCGTGCAATGGAAAGATGAGCTCAGCCAAGCAGGTTTCAAACCCGTTTCCTTGAGCGGCAAAGCCGCGACGCAGGCCACACTTTTGCTGGGCATGTTTCGTGATGGTTACACGCTGTTAGAGCAAACTGGCACTCTCAAACTCGGCTGGAAAAATCTCTGCCTCCTAACCGCCTCCGCCTGGAGCTGCAGTTGAAGACATTCAAACCCTAGGTATATACGATGACTTCAAAGACGCTTAACAGATCTCTCTACAATTCTCCAAAATACTCACACTATACATGTATGCATACATCTTCATGCAGCAATCGTAGTTTCTTATATGCACTTCAGCTTGCAGCCAGGGGATTGACGAGCCACTAGCCAGCAGCTGGTAGTAACATGTCACATGTAAATTTTGTATTTGACCAGTTGTTAGTGAATTCACTATGTTTGCAGTAATTTGTTGTATTCACATTTCTGTAGCATTGGTTGGTGGAGTTCACCAATGTCCTTAGTAACTATTTAGGCCAACTTTAGATGAGGGTCCAAGGTCCAGGACCTTATTGGTCAAAAGCTTTAAATTGGTCCCAAGGCCTTTAGACGAGGGTCCAAGACCAAAAAGTGGCAAATTGAGGCTAAACCTACATGGCACCTGTTTTGGAGGGAAAATCAATTAGTTCAGACCAAAAGCCAGTGCTAAAAGGAGAGTTCCTGATTTGGAGAACCAAGAATCAGGCTAGGGACCAAGGTACAATCCAACTCAAGGATTCAATTTGCTTCAAATCAGTCCAAATTGGACCCTTGTCTCAAGTGGGCCTAAATGTCTGATTCCCTATATGAGTTGAGTTGTCATTCAATAAATGAAACATATGAGGAAGTGTGAAGGGATGATAAAGTAAACACCCCCCCCCCCCCCCCCAAAAAGAAAAGCTATTTTCATCTTATGTTATACATGTGAAAATAATTTGTAGTAGCATTGAAATGGCTCAACTTACAATAAGGGTGATTGCAAGCTAAGGTTGCTCACTGCTCACAAGTAGGTGGACTAGCAACAAGCTACAACATTAATAAAAAGTCAAATTTGGCTAGATGCCAATCAAGACAATAAAACTTTCTCAAAATCTTGTTTTGTACTTGCAACTTCCATGATCTTAGTATCTAAATGTCATAACCTTAAGATTATTTTTCACATAATGTGACGACTTGGGCCCATTTTTTTTGAAAAAAATCTTTGTATCTTTTACAACTTTTGTTTTTCTCTTGCCAAGTTATGATTTTTTTTCAAGACAAAAAATTTTATTTGTAAGACATGAAAGCATCACCCAAAATTCATTTCTTTTATAGTTTTTTTTTAACCCTAGAAGAGGGAATTTGAATTCAAGTAATCCAAGTAATTCAAGCAATCCAAGTAATTGTTTTATGTAGTACTTGCTCTAATTGGGCCCAACTAGAGAATTTTTTTTATACATGTGTATTCACAAACCTAACATGAAATGAATAATTTTTTAGGGTGATATGGATTTATGAAAAGACTCAAGTTTTAAACATTGAACAAAAAGAAACAAAAGCCCATTAAGAATAACAAAATCGGGGATGAAAAAACTAATCCTAGATTTGCAAGAATATTTGAAATGTAATTTTGCATCAAAGACTAACCATGTGGATTTGTTTTAGAAACTTGTTACAAAGATCATTTCATCATCTCCATGGTGATGGTGTGTGCTTCAAATTAAATCATTAGAAACTCAAATTTTCATGCATATCTGCGACCGAAATGTTCAAATTTAGGGTCATATAAAAAAGGAGGGAGAACTTCATGTAACACTATCTTTAAAGATGAGAGATGCAATAGATCTACTTTTAGCTCCTCTTCTACCTAATGTTCGTGGTTCTTGCTTTTTCAAAAAAAAACTTAGGTCAATCCTTTTGGGTATATGGTCTTTAGATCAACAATTTTTAAATAATCAAACAACCAATTTTGACCTATAACCATGGTTTTATTTATGAGTTCAAAAGGTGGTTACTCTATTTTGGATTTTCTTTAAAACCCAAATAGGTTGGTCTTTGATTTTGAAAGTTTTCAAAAACCTAGAAATCAAGGCAATGACAAAATCAAACAACTGCTAAACACCGGTTCTAACACGCTGCAAAGTGCGCATTGCAATTAGTGGAGTAAGTTCCAGCATCACCAAAACATTATGCATAAACAAGGAAGTACAAAAGAGCTCCATTTTTATCACTTTAAATTTCCAATTGAGCCTCGAATGATCACAAGGAAGCCAAATTTGGCAAGGCATAATCAAAAGATTTTGGTGAATCAAGATTTGAAAAGTAGGCAAAGCACTATGGCAAGTCATAAAATAAATGGCACAAAATCCATGACTTCTAGAAATGTGATCAAGAGTTTATGTTTGTTGAAAGTGCTACCCTCCACATGAATAGAAATGAAAGGTTTTTTTTTATGAACTTGGACAAATGGATACATGAAAAAACATTCTAACGGGTAAAGATTGTTATCACATTGTATTGTTTTTCTGGATCCCATGTTTAAACTTTAAACATGTCATTGTTATGAAAGATTTTCACAATGCTTTTGCATATTATGATAGGTCAAAACCCAAAAAAATCAGATGTCAAACAAACTACATTTTCTTATTTCATGCAATGTGATTTAAAATATATTTGTGCAAAACAAATGTACATCACAAGGTATTAAAAAATGAAAATATGCTGAAAAAAAACTTCAACTCATCATATTACTACAATTTGCATTTAGAATAATATAGTTCCAATGTCTTCATCCTCTCCATAACAATTTCCATCTTATCTACATCATGTTTCAATGCCTTCCTCACCCTATCATAATTGGCATGCACACATGTTTTGTTCATTTGTGCTTCATTTCGTTGATGAATAGTTAGTTGCAAGTCCTATTTCAATTGCAAAATTTGTTGTCCCTATTCAATCACAATATGGTCTAACCTAATATTATCCCTAATCAATGTTTAAAATGATCTATTATCTTCTTTAATTCATAATACATGTCAACTTTTCTACAACATATTTCTTTCCACTTTAATCTTCTCCAAAACTTCAATTTGTAACTCCAAATTATTTCTCTATTGATTTTCATTGAAGATCTCCATATGTGCTTTGTAAATTTGTTGTTCTTTTACTACTAGCTCTTTCGACACATCTTATGTTGTTAGCTACTACCTTAGCTGATGTATCTCCTAACTTATAGCTCAATATTTAATTATCAACTACAACTAGTTTACTTCCAATTATTACAGTTTTAATTTTAATTTTGACATCTCCAGTAGCACCTCATGAATTTAATGGTTTTATTAGGCCATCTGATGAAACATACCAACAATTTTCTTATGTTGCTCCAACTTTTATCCCAAAAATCTCAATGTTTTTGGTGTTTGGAATAATGGAGTGATCACTTCCCTATAATTGTCTCCTGATGATGGACCAAAGCGTTTATAAGCTTGAAATTGAAACCCACCTTCAAAAAAATTCAAAATAAATCCTAGTCTATCCTCCAATGGAACTACATGTGCATGTATTGGATCCTAGTTTTGTTGTCACTAGATGTGGTGGTTACAAGGGAAGTTTATCAACAGTTGAAATTGGAAATCACTCCTACTCCTTTGTAACTTGTACCTCCTTTCTTTGTGTAGGTTGAAATTACATTAATGGTGATCTTGGCCTATCATCCTATTCCTCACATAGTTATCATCTTTTGTTTTAAAACAATAGTTTCCTCATCCTCATTCTCATTTGATTAAGTTTTTGTCACATGTGCAACTTTTTGTCTCCTTTCCATCTACAAATCTACCCTAGAGATCAGCTAGATAATCTCAAAGGTTACTTGTTCTTTTGTAGCCTATCCCTCAACTCTATGGCATTTTGTGGTTTGACTACGAATGGTTTTTGTGATTTGGATGTGTTTGATGATGGTGGCTCCTTGGGATATGTCACAAGAAATCAAGTCTACATTAACACCTCAATGACAAGTGAAAAATTGCACATGTCCTTAGCATCCATCTTATTATTCCTTTCAAGCATTTTGGCTAGAGCCTTCATCCATCTATCAAACTCCTTGATCAAAATTTTAATCATTATCTTAGCCCAATCCATAGGCTCCCCCTTATTTGCCTTCATCATAAAAATTGCATGAATTTGTATTAATGAAATAACAAACCTTATCCCATCAATAAACCGCCTAGAAAATGAACATCATCTAGTGGGTTCATCTTACCCACACTCCACAGCTTTGTGTTATCTAAACATTTGGCAACATTTGCAATTATCTTTAACATGTTTCTTATTTTTTCCTTATCCACCTACTTCTATTTTTTTTATCCACTAGAAGAAATCTTTAAAACATCTATGATGATATATTGATTGACAATCACCACCTTAAATCCAATGCGAGTAAAATGTCTTCTCCTTTTTTCTCCTTCCAAGTATTAAGAAATTCCATTAATAAAACATGGTACGGTGTTTTCCAATAACTTCAAATAATCCTACCAACCATGTTCTAATAACACATGTCTTTTCCTCTTTTCCCATGTTGATCCATGTGACTAATGTTTGAATTCAAGAACATAACTTTGCTCTAAAGGAATAAACATGTATCTATCCAAATGTTTTTAAAACATCGGAGATACATTATTCATCTTGACATTGGTATGAGCCATAATCTAAAGCATAGTCTAACATTCCCTTATTTCTCAAGTCTATGAAAAGGAGAAGAAAGAATTGAAGTAAATAAACCTAGAAATTGTCCCAAGGCACTAAAATAAAAGTGTCAATTTGTGACTATAAAATAAGTTGTAATTAGCATATGTAACTAAAACTCTAGTAGTTGCATAAGTGAAATCACATTCAATGTTTAATAACAAATGATGACTCACCATGATATTAGCATATTCCATGTGGATGATGTATATGGTCATCATATATAGTTTAATCCATTGAACGTTCGTATGCAATTTGTAACTAATCATCACTTTTACAACTGAAATATAACCCACTCACATTTTGCCACTTAGTGCAATCAAAATTTGCCACTCATGTATCCATTGTCTCAAAATCACATTAAATGCAACCTTCGTGGCATTATTTTCCCAAACATTTGGATCAACTTTTGATTACATCTCCTTCAAGAATAAACGATTTCAATTATTGGGTCACCTCTGTGCTCTCCAAGTAAATGTTTCATGTGGTTCCAAACTTATTGTTGAAAAGATCTTATAATTTATAGGTCATTCTTTTGTTCTTGGTATATGTGACATAATAGGTTGCATGCAATTATGCATAAAAAATTGTATCATTTCTTGAAATATATGATGTTATTCATCTTCTAATTACATCGTTTCATTCTTCCAAATTGCAACATGATCCAACTACCTTTGTAAATTGATGGTCACAACTTGATTCATGTTTGTCCTTTTTCTACCACTCTTCTTGATCAATTTTTTTCTCTAGGCCCAAACCTTTACAACAGTTATTTTGTTTAGGTTCTTGTCCTAAAACAAATTGATCAACAAAAACATAAAAATAGAAAAATTAATTCCTTTCATGTTGATTATTTTGTTTTTAGAAAACAACAAAATCATTTAAACAAAACATAGAAACCTTAATTTCTTTCCCAAATTCATCTTGAAGATGGTTGCCAAGTGGTAACTACTAATTTTACAAAACTTTTATATTACAATATTTCCTAAAGTAAAATTTGTAATATAAAAGTTTTGTAAAATTAACAGTTGAAAATATATATTCTATATTTTACTAAAAGAACATTACATAACTTATACAATTCATGATTGTAACAATGATTATATATATATATTTTAGAATTCCTATCAAAACATTATAGTTTTTTCAATCCTTCATGATTTGAAACAAAAACAATTACATCATAAAAATTAAACTAAACTTCACATTCCATGTCTTAGTTTTTATTTTCTATTTTCTCTTCTTTTGCAATGTCCAATGTACAATGTACTTCTAAAACCTCATGAAATAAAAATGAATTTTCCCTCCAAAACCAAAATTCAAAAATCCCTTTAATGTATGCCCTAATATGCCCTTAACATTAATATTGCATTACAACAAAATAGGATTGGAAGTAGACCTAAGCAAATAACTTGCAACAACCAAAACATAAAATCAAAATGCAAGAAAATAAAATAGTAAAATAAAAAATACAAAAAAAGTCACAAAGCTAGATTAATGTATTTACCTAGTTGGAAGGACAAATTATCATTTTCTTTGCAACCTATAGAATAAAAAATGACAACATGTCAACTAGTTCCTTAATAATATCTTCATTGTTTCACATATTTAAAATAATTTTTTAAAATCATAACCTAGAAATTTTGACCATTCATTAATGCATTCTTGGCCATGCCTATGTGTGTTTGTTGGTCTCATGACCAATTCTACTAACATTATCCATCTTTCTCAGCCACCTCAAGAAATGAAGATTTTGGAAATACATCATTAAGAGGAATAAATTCATCATCAATAACAAGAATTGCAACATTACAATCAAGCGCAACAGCAATAAAGTTGGGACTAAGACCCTATAAACATTAACTACATCATGGACATCAAAATCTTCAACCTCCAAGCAAACTAGAAGGTTCAAAAAGTTTGAAAATGCATTAGCATCAACATGAACTTGAAAGGAAAAAATTTAAGAAGTTGCAACGCCTAACCCATCATCAAACCACAAAATTTCACCACTTAAACTACTACCAATATAGGAAGGTGTAAAAGCAAAAGTTGGAAAAATAAGGTTTGTAAAAGACGTTGAAAAGCAAAAAATGTAAATGGTGCAAAAAAGCTTGAACCAAAAGTTTCACCATAACATAATTGGCTAAACTTTTTTTTGATAGTTTTCAAAAACATTCCAAAAAGATCTTCATCAATTATAAACATTTCAAAACAATGTTTTTTGGAAGTTGGCTCATCATGACTATGGAACATTGAAAAACAAGGAAAAACATGAAACAAAAAAAAATAAATGAAAAAGAATAAAGAAAGTTCACATGGTATTGTAAAAAAAAAACAAAAATGATTTTGAAGTAAAACCTTATTTGTAGACAAAAAAATTGAACATCAACATAAACCATTTTTTAAACTTGCACACAAAAAAAACAAAGCAAATAGAAAGGTGTTACAAACCAAAAAAAATTGCAAAAAAAATGATAAGCAAAAGAAGAACAACAAAGAAAAGTCAATGATGATGTATAGAATAAATTGGATTTGACGTAATGCTTGCAAAAAAAAGAAAACAAAAGCTTGCACAAAGCAAGAAAAAATGTAGAGTTCAAAAAAAAACAAAATGACTTAAAAAGCTTTAGAACCTCATAATATTCACCTACTTCATCACATATATTTATGGCAAAGGCATAGAAAAAATAGGAAAAATTAAAAAAACACAATATAACAACAATAGAAATGTCAATAGAAAAATCAATTTCACAAAAAAAACTTGTAACAAAATCTATAAGAAAAAAAACCAAAAAATGGGAAAAAATAATTTTAACTTAAGCAAAGAAAATCAAAAAGTCAAAGCTAGTTATGAAGTTGTTATGTAACCCCAAAAGAAACGTACCATAAAACATACCGCCTTAAACTTTGAAAAAGGTTATTGTATCTTACTAACAATTGTAATTCTCAAACCATGAATTAATATATGATGAGTTTACAAACCAAAAACCTATTGCTCCTGCTCCTATGCTATAATCCATTTTAAATTTGTTGAACTCAAAGATTTCTACAAAGCCACCAACTTCATCATGGTATTCATTCAACTTGCTATTCTATTCAACTATTATACTATTCAATTTCAAACTTTGACCTAACTATTCCTTAAAGATTTTGAGGTTTAATGATGAATCAATTTTCTCAATGTTTAGCTAATTTTTATGATTTATTAAATCCCCATCACTAACATGCAATACAACAATTCTCTCGTTGGACTATGACAATATGACAGCAACAATGTTCAATGATCTCTTCCATCTCTTAGTTTCAATCTATGGCATTGGTGGTGTAGATGGACAGTATTAGGTCTAAGCAAAACCACGACAAGCATAAACAAGTTTTAATATATAGCCTAGGGTGCTAGAGCAAGTTCTCAGTTTAATGGACGCGTTATACTACATGAATTCATAGCTTGACTTGAGGATACCCATCATAGGTTTTTCATATTAACCATCAAATACCAAATTACCCTTTCCATTAATGTCTTTCTCTCCAACAATCATGATTCCAAATTTGTTTCTATGCCCAATATGCTACAACTTAAACCACTTCAAAAATTCATCATGGCACCAACCCCTCATATCACCTTTGTAATATATAGTGTTTTGCCCTAACTAATCACTAGCACAATGAAAGACAAGGAAACAACAACTATCCAATAAAACAACACTCTCAAAAATGAATTTTCAATCTTCAAGACTTGACCACTTCCTTGCATTCCCCATAGTGCCCCTCTTTTATATTCTTCCCTTGTCCTTCCTAGTCGAAGCTCCACCAATGTCGCTTCATCCTCAACCATTCATCTCGAGGAGAAGATCAGCCCTAGCCTTACATCACACGCAAAAAAACAAACAACACCACTTTCTCATTTACTCTCTTCAAGTTCTAATGTCTAATTTGCATAAACAACCACTAACTGCAAACTTTCAATCTACACAATTATAATGTAGATAAAGACATGAACTATGAAACCCTAAACCTTAGTGTTCACACTGAGAACCCATCTGCAACCACATCATTGAGGATCACAGTTACATTAATGACATTTGCACACACAAGCTTCAACAAAAAAACAAAAGATAGAGACCTCACAAGCTCTAGCCTCATCCAATCTACCAACTTTAGGACAAACCGATGACGAAGGCACAAAACGAAATTGAGAAAACAAGAGACATGGAGAATCTACCTACTTTAAGGCAACTTGATGACAAAGGTGTAGAAAGAAATGGAAATATGGCTTATTTTGTATTGGGTCAAAAGTTTCATTATTAAGCCTTTCTGAATTTTTGGCGCCTCCCCTTACCCTACTGGCCTTGGGACCTCAAATCCAAAAGGGCCTAATTGCGAAATTATCTTATACTTTTCATCCTTTGATACAAGTCTATTCCATAGACTCCATATAATTGTCTATATTGTTTACATTCATCCTATTACTCCATATAATTGTCTATATTGTTTACATTCATCCTATAAATGGACAGGATTAAAAATCACTTTGAATGCACCCAAACCCCAACAATTTATTTTTTTCATTTTTTGTACTGTAGCAACACTGTCGAACGTCCCCAGACAGATTTTGCATTAACTGGCGACACTTTTATTCACAACAAGAGATTTGTTATGGTACTTGGAGATGACAATCTGACAGCGAGGAAGCCCATGCATACTCACAACGCACGTTATCAGCCATTTCAATCCAGTGTCGCCATCGTGGCATGAAAACAAGATTACCATCAGCCATAGGGGCTTAGCTTTACTTATGCCCTTGTTGTTGTTGCTAGCAGACGACTTCTACTCTTCTCTTTGAACCTTTGTGTGGATTCACCAAGCTGCAACAACAACAGTGCAGAGCTTCAAACCCTAATTGTGAAGTTGATGATGCTAGGGAGCTTAGGATCTGTTCTTTTGTTTTCCAGCTTTGTTTGTTTGTTACAAAGCCTGGTCACACTAAAGCCAGTGCAGATCGTCGAACTCTAATTTGTGAAGCTGCTTACGGTAGGGAGCTTGGGCTTTTTTGTTTTTGCTTTCCATCTTTGTTTCTTTATTAAAGCCTGGGGTACACTAAGGCTAGTTCAAAACTTCAAATCCTAATTGCAAAGCTGCTGATGCCAAGAAGCTTTGGCTTTTATGTTTTTGCTTTCCAACTTTGTTGGTTTGTTGCAAAGCCTAGGGGACACTAGGGCTAGTTCAAAGCTTCAAACCCTAATTTGTGAAGCTGATGATGGTTAGGAGCTTTGGCTTTTTTCTTTTTGCTTTCCAGCTTTGTTTGTTTGTTGCAAAGCATTGGGGGGCTAATTCAGAATTCCAAACCGTAATTTCTAAAGTTGATGATGTTAGGGAGTTTTGGCTCTTTTCTTCTAGCTTTCCAGCTCTGTTTGTTTGTTACAAAGCTTAGGGTACACTAGGGCAAGTACAGAGCTTCAAACCCTAATTTTTGAAGCTGATGATGGTAGGGAGCTTTGGCTCCATGTAAATTTGCTTTCCAGTTTTGTTTATGCAAGCAGGAAAGCATCATCATCAAATCTTAGGATCAAAAGCTTCGAATGCCATCCTTTGCAAGATCATTTCATTACAAGGTTGTTTGCAATTGTTGTGAAAGTCACCAAACTATCTTTTTTTCTTGTGTGTCTCATTGGCAAACTGATCTGGGCACCATTTTGCAAGAAATTAAAAAACACTAATCCTCTAGCAAAGATCCCAGCAGCGGCAATAGCAGAGAGGTATACATACTCAGGACACAATACTTGGACGTTGAAAATGATGAATGCCACGGTTTTCAACGTTAAAACATGGGAATGGAACAAGGACTCGTTGACGATCATGGAGATGCAAGCGGTTGAACTCTAGGCATTCTGTACACGATATAACCTCAAGCCTACCAAGACCGGTAAAGCAGTCGTTGCAATAGCCATCGTCAACCATCTCATGGTCCCTAGGGCTAATGTGGTGACGAAACAGGATGTGCACAATGCTATTGAGGTCACTATGGAGCAGGTTGCGAAAAACATTATGGCTCTAGCAATGGAAGCTAAGATTATGACTGTTACTGGCCAAGTCGAAAAGCTGCAAAATAAAGTAGATGCGATGGCTAAGAGCTTTGATACCATGCAGGACAATGGGGAGAAGTGGAAGGATGTCGTGGGCAGGAAGGTTGACAAGGTTGCCAACAAGGTGGACTTGCAATGGATGTTGACCTGGTCAAGGCCAAGGAGGCAAACATCCGGGTTACCGGGTTGACCATGAGCAAGGGGGAAAACTCAAAACAACTTATGGAGCTGGTGCATACGGAGCTACTCGATAGGCTGAAGGTTGCTAACTGTGTGCAGGTGGAGAAGGTGCACCGGTAGATGTTGTCAGGGCAACTGGATAAGGCCACTGACAAGGCACCGGCAGTCATCATCACGCTAGCATCGGTACATGACAAGCTCACGATGTTGCGCGCTCACAAAGGTCTGCAGGGCATTCAGCTTGGGCTCGACAAGGACCTAACTCTTGCTTAGCAGGCCCATAAACAAGCTGCTTGGGCCACCTTCAAGGAGGCTAAAAGGTTGGCAAACGGGTCTAATGGCATGGGGCCGATTTCTACATCAACCACAAAATTGTAAACTCTCCTACTACATAGGGGGGCGAGGGCCAGAGAGACTTGCGCATGTGCCTGTGGAACATCCATGGGGCCGCTATCACAAAGCTAGAAACACATGAACATTTGTTTGACCTATTTCAATATGTTGACATTGTTGCTTTGACAGAAACACATCACTTTCCGAGCGATACATTCCCGGTCTTACCAGGGTTCTGCTGTTTTGATGTTGCCAGGCCTGTGACTACACAAGGTGTCGTTCGAAAGCACAGTGGAGGCATTGCGGTACTAGTCAAAGAAACATGGGCAAATAATATTGTTGTTTAGAAGACTACAAGGGATGGGAATAGGATTTGGCTTCGTTCGGGCAATGCTTTCCAAAGGCCTTTGTTCTTATGCATAGTATATGCTACTCCACAAGGCTTGCCATATGCAGACAGCAACCTATTTGAACACATATGCCAAGAGGTTGGAGAAGCCATGACCTTAGGCAGTGTGCTTGTTCCTGGGGATTTCAATGCAAAGACAAGCACAAACATTGACTTCATTGATTGTAGTCAACTAGCATATGTGTTGCTAGTGCCGCAGGCCATTAAGGACACCATGCCCAACGATATGCTGGAGCGCCAGAACTGCAACACCATCACAGCTAGCTGGCATTGTGAGTTCCTAGATTTCTGCAGAACTACTGGGCTGTTCATCCTCAATGGCCGCACACCAGGAGAAATATCAGGGGAATACACATGCCCAGGCCTGTCTAGTCTAGGCGGGCGCCTATATTACCTAAATTAGCTTGATTTAGTCGCATGGAGAGACCTTAGTTTAGGCAGTATGTCAATGTAAGCTTTATTAAGTGTTTAGAGTGCCAATCAGGGCTCGAACTACTCAATGAACATCCAGAGGCACCCAACACCATTTGCAGAGCTGAAACGGACCACTGACATGATTCAACCCATGACGCTTCATCTCTGAAATGCCTTTGGAAAACTCACATGAAACCCCAGACTGATGCAACTACATGCGAACTGCAAGAAACTCTCCGAACAACGGATTTCATGTCCTATATTCAGAACCTGATCCGAAAACTAGAGACCTTCAATCTAGAAACTGAGATTTTCGTCTATTTTCACAACTATGGAGCTCTCTTTTGATCTTGTTGCTTAAATTAGACACGGCTTCTTTTTATACGCAGAAGGAGATCCATCGCCATATCTCTCACGAAACGTGTATTACAAACCAGATTCAGAATATTAAAAATAATGAATATTTTGTGTCTTCCTGCCCCGCTGGCTCTTGTTCTGGTTTGAATCGACAACCACTTTCTACCGTTGTTCAAACAAGAAGAACAAGAAGAACATGACAGCTTGGTTGTCATGTCGAGAACCCACGTAAAAAATTTCGGTCTTGGGGGGAGGAGCAACTAGAACAAAGGTTCTTGAGAAGACCGAGAATACCAAATATATTTCAGAAATTACTAAGCGTAAATCACTGGAAGCTTGAACTGCTCAATGAACATCCACTGCTTTGCCTGCAGCACACCCTCTAACCCGAAGTCCGACAGGCTTTTGCGAAATGCATCCTTCTCCCAACGCAGAATCGAGAAATCAGACTCAACTGTGCTAGTCCCAGGAAATAGGGTCGCAATCACACCATAAAACTCCATCAAGTTCGGGAATCGGCGACCGAGTAGACTCCACCCATCCTTGAAAGTTGATTGACTAGACAACGCATCGATGCTCTGCTTGAGGACATGCTAAGTCTGGTAAGCATGGAGCATCTGCTTGTGCTCGTCGGCAATAGTGTCGATATGCTCACTCGAATAACGCTGCTCCAATCGGTAGCTGTAACGGCGCATCTTACGAATAAACTCGGCAACGGATAGTTTGACGAGCTTGTGCGGTAACACTCGTGGGAAGGAAGACGGATCAGCCAGCGGGTTGTTGTTTTCATCACGATAGGCGGACAGCTCGAAGATACGATCGCAGGCAGTGACATAAACAGAAGCGATGTCATTGAAGAGCTCACTCCGCTGGCCTTCATTAGCTTCGTCAACAATATAATCAACCCAGGAAGCCAGGCCACTGACGAACTCTCGGACAGAAGACAATGGAACTACATAACGGCCGCTCATGACGTGACTCGATGCGTCGAAATTCGCAATCGCTTCAGCAGTGAGCGGCCCAGTGACGCCAAAATCTTCCATGAGAGAGGCAACGAGACCAACCAGGGCAGCTTGCTATTGATCCAACAGTGTCGTCGATCCCTGGATCATGCGAAATGTGATTGCCGTCCTGGAGGTAAAGTGATGCATGGCAAGTAAAGACACCCACCATAGGCGAGGTGGAGCAGAAGGTGGCTGCTTAAACTCGATATGCGTAAGCAACTGTGGCCGATGAATCTTGAACCACTTAATGACCTTTTCTGTGGATAGCCAGGGATTGATGACACGAGGGCACGTTGTTTTCATATCTGCGATTAGATTCAGTTGCCGTGTCAAGTGGGTGATAAATCCGGTCATGACAGTAAAAAAACGCTCCTTCACGATGGTGTCCATGATGTGTTCCATAACGAGATCTAATTGATGCGCTCCACACCAAACCCGAGTCAGAGGGCACTCGTTGTGCATCGCGTTGCTGAGGCGAGTGACAACACCAGAAACACGACCAGTCATGTTGCGGGCTCCATCAGAAGACACACCAAGTAGATGAACCTTCCAACCAAGGCAAAGAACGTCCAAGAAAGATACGACCATCTGGAACATGACCTCGCCAGTGTGCCAATTGAACATTGGAAGCGCAACAGCATGCAGGTTAACAATGTTATAGAAGGTCGGCATGAAGATTCGAAAGCGCACATCGAGATACGAGGTGCTTTGATGAGTTGCAGAGTCCAGCGCAATTGAAAATGCCCATGCACGACGCAGATGGCGAGCAATGCGTTGCAGGTTGACAGCACACACAACTCTGATGTAGTTCCCAACATCATGGCGAGAGCAAGCACACAGAACAGGGTGGTGCAGCACATCATACGTGCAACTCAATATGTTGGACGCCAATCGAAAAGATGCGCCGCATGACACGTATCGGACAGATAACTGGAATACAGTAGTTTTTTACTTCGGGATAGTGACCGAGTAAGAATAACTCGCATTGCTCTCCTCCTCCTCCTCCTCCTCCTCCTGATCCACGCGCTGAAATAATGATAGCGCTCGTTCTTTCGCCAATGCTGCCTTTTGAATATGTTGGCGAAGTACAGCATTGCACTCAGCGTCACTGCCGAATGTAGGATCATTCTCCTCCGCATCACTGTTTGCATCGCTGTCGACAATGTTAGCAGGGTCAAACATCATGTCGCGTACGATCACGTCCACGATGTCCTTCTCGATGTTGAATACGATTTGACGTTCAGCGCCAAGAGATGAAGACGGGAAGTGCGCCTTAAGAGAATTTTTGAATGCAACCGGGACATCGTCAAAGAATGCTTGGCACTCAACAATCGAATCGAGCCGCTTGTACTCAGCCCATTTCGTTGGGTGCTGGCCGCTAACATGACTTTCAATGTTGTCATAGCGGAAAGGGCGCATCCATCCCTGAACAGCAGTTGAAGCCTGGCGCTTTGCGCCAACCTTCTCCTCGCGGCCAAAAGCAATACAGAAACGGCATTGTAGTCCAATGACTTGCAACCCACCATTCGCCGCCCTGGTGGACACCCTCAAACCCAAGCGGATGTTGTTGTCCTTCACATACTCAGAAGCACGATTAGAACTCATGAAATGGAATTGAATGACGTAGAACAGCAAACAATGACGTTTATACAATGTAAAACAGCAAGCAATGGCATTTGTACGACGTAGAACAACAAACAATGGCGCTTATAAGACCACCCCCAACACACGCTCCCCTAACCAAGCAGCGAAGTTCATGTCGTGATGAGCTTTCTCTTACAACGCTCGGCCGTTCCAGAAAGTAGCTCTGCAATGGGGAAAACTACTCTTGTGATATGAAAAAAATACTTGAGTAACATGCAGCAGGTGGCTCTTGTAATCTGTTGCTCCTAAGTTATAACAACTGTAGATTTGACACTGGAGCATGAGCTTCTGGATTCCATTCTTTACTGCTGCAATAAGTTTTTTCCGTGTGAAATTTTGGGTTGCAACAATTTCTTCTGCAGTTGCTGCAACTATTCTCCAACCAAATTCATTACAAGTCTTGTAATAAATCACTGATTTAGGCGCGCCGGCGGGGGCTTGTTTAGGTAATTTAGGCGGCGTCGCCTCCGTTCGCCTAGACTAGACAGGCCAGCACATGCCTATCCAATAAAGGTTTTAGCAATGTGGATTATTTTCTTACGACAGTTGACCAATTAGAGGGTGTCAAGCACTTAGAGGTTAATTGCGATGAAAAGTACTCAGGTCACAAATATGCGCATTCTAATCATAGACCATTGGTACTTACAATCACACAACAGTGGCAACCCCCTCCTATTCAACAAAAGGCAATCAAACACCTACCACATTTCAAATATGACACTGCCAAAGCAACAAAATTTAGCAAGAGTGTACAACATAACATTAGTGTCTGGGCAAGCCCAGATGTACTTGATGCATCTGGCGTACAAACAATAGTCAATATGTTACAATAGTGCATGAAACAATCTGCAGAAGAAGTGTTTAGAAATAGACAAGTGGCCTTAGGAAAAGCAATAAAACACAGCCACAAACCCTGGTTTGACACAGAATGTCACCAGACCAAAAGCCAATTTGCTAAATTGTCACATGCACACCCAGATAGGTAGGTCGGACTTAAGCAAATGAAACAGTTGTACAAAAGGAAGAAATGTGCTTATGATGTGCTCAAGGCTAAACAATTATGTGGTTTAGCAAAGGCAGATCCTGCAACATTCTGGAAGCGGTACTACAAACGCGCTAAGGGTGTCAATGGCATCACCTGCGAAACGCTCAAGGATGGCTTCCAGCAACTGCTGCAACCTCCGGCAGCACTAGCCATAGCAGGATACCTCTCCAAGGTAGACAATGCACAGCTTAGGAAAAGCTTGGCACGTTTTCGTTGTGTGAATCACAAGTTGCAAATTGAGCTAGGAAGGCAAGTTAAGCTAGTGAAGGTGTCAGTGCAGTAGCGTTACTGCAAATTGTGCACCTTGGGTGCGGTTGAGGATGAGGAGCACTTCTTGTTGGTTTGCCCTGCCTATCAAAGTGTTTGAGAGAGGTTTAGAGGTTCATTGCCACTAACTGCCATCACACCTTTGGCTGAATTACTGAGTTGTCAACAACAAGGCATCCTTGCTAGATTCTTAGTGCAATGTCAAAAGGTTAGATCTGAATTACATCATCAGACTTAACGTCAATTGGGTTCTCTAGCTCAGGCGTTGTTTGGCCCACTTAATGACGTTAAATTGTAAGTAAGTAAATGAGTAAGTAAGTAAGTAAGATCATTAAAATTGTAGCCAGTAGACATACTTATGGCAACACGCCCCCCAAAAAAAGGTGAACTTTGGCAAATTCTTTTTGAGAAAAAGGGAAATTTTCGCCAAAAACTTGAGGTAGTCTCGCCATTTGACGATTTTTTGCCAAAAACAAAAAATTGGTGGGGAGTGGGGACCTCAGCAGTTTTTAATAGTGAAATTTCGCCAAAAAGAGAAATAGAAAATAAAATACTCAAAAAATGGAGTGATTTTTTAGGGTTTCAATCGCCAGAAGTGAGCCAAAAAACAGTAAAAATTGTTAGACTTCTATATTGGGTTTTCGGTGTGTAGCCATGAGTATAGAAGGTTGTTTAAAAAATTTGTACTTCATATTTGGTTTATTGCCAGATTTGGCTAAATCGTCCCAGGGGTGATCACCATTTTCTTTACATATTCCTTGAATGCTCGCGAATTAGGCTACATTAAATAATTTCTTAACGAGCACTAGGTGGGATGACCTTGCGGACAGCAAATTGTGACCACCGCAAATTGCCCAAAAATTAAACAAGGCGAAAAAAAGTGCCACTCATCCGGTTGGAAACAACCGGAATCATCCGGTATCCGGTAGACGACCGTTTCTCTTTCTTTCGCTGCGGGGTGCGTCAGATGCGACGCAGAGAAGAAGCACGCTCGTGCTCGTTGTTGGACAATCTCGTCTCGGATTCAGCAATCTCCGTTGGAAGCATCAGCAGGAGTGGTGTGCTCTGTGAACTGCGGTAAAAAATTTCAGCTCAGAACTAACGGAGTTTTACCAAGATGGCGATGAGAGCTGCCATTGTTCGGACGTTGCGGGTGAACCCTCCTCGCAGCTGGGACACTCTCACATGCTCTGGCATGCGGAGAGGATTCAGCGGAAAAGTCCTCGGCGAGGAAGAGAGGGCAGCTGAGAACATCTACATCAAGGTTGGCTTTTTTCTTTTCCCTTTTTCTTTTTTAGTTCTGTTCGGTTCCATTATTTCTCATGAATCCCGAGCCGAGGGTTTGACGATTTTTTAATATTATTGGTCTTCTGTTTTACACCATCAGCGATTTAGCATTGGACTTAACTGGATGCACCGAGAGAGCTGATGTTTTATATTCGCTCAACATGATATGCTGAAATGGAGATCGGGATGTCAAAGATCGTCTCCTTCATATGCAGCACAAGTTCCAAATGTAGGAGAGATTAGCATACAATGAAACCCTAGAAATTTGCTCCATAACTGTGACCACTCCTTTCTAGGTTTATCGCCGAATTTAATGATTTGGCTGGAGAAGATAGAGATGAGTATAAGCAAGGAAACAGACATGGAAAGCTGTAAGAAACAGACAGCGGGTACCTTTGAGAACAGCATTATACTGTGGGCATATGCATGAGAGTGTCAATGGGAGGAATAATATGGGTTTAACATTATTAGGTCAACTAACAATTCTCAAACTCATCAGCTTAGTGTTGGAATTACAGTTTCCTGCAACAGCAAACTGGTCACCTTCTTTGTCTGATGTATATATACTTTCTGGATCCATACATGAGGCATGCTTACAGGGTCTGATGGGATGTGGATAAGAAAGGGCAAACTTAACTATATATGCAGACAAGCACAAATTGAACAAAGAAATATGGGAATATCCTCCAGTGTAGTTATTTATGATATATATTTTATTATGCTGAAGTTTTTGCTCTCTATCTCCATGGAGAAACTTACACACAGGAATAATGTTTTGTCTGGAGCACAAGGAGAAAGGCTACAGATAACAACCAAGAATATGGATTCTCTATTGGAAGTTTTGATCTGCTGGAAGATTAGTAGAAGGAAATCCAGATCCGTATTCTCGGCCATGCTTCTCCTTTTTTCCTTCCTCCTCCTCCAAAAGATTGCAGAACAGAGTTTTTTCTTGCTGTGTGCCAATTAGAATGCCAGATGATGTATCAGCATCACAATTCAAGGAATTGGAAAATGTTTCTTGTCCAGTTGAATAGTATCAGGTTGTAAGTGACAAGCTTCCCTTATCTCTTACTAATGTGTCACTCACCTTTAAACTTTAAGATTTAAGATCTTGTTTTATGAGCATTCACTAGTGCATCAAAGGTGACAAGCTGGTGTTGACTGCTGTTTTGCAGAAAATGGAACACGAAAAGATGGAGAAGCTTCTTCAACAGGTGCTCATTCTTATGCCTAATTAAGCATAAGTGCTCTAGACATCACTGGTCAATCTGGTCACCATCCAAGTTTCTTGAACATGGGCTTTGCAATCATCCATACTTTGCAGAAACTTGGAGATAGGTTGCAGATATCTTTTAGTAACAGACAATTTTTTATAGTCTGCTTGACTAGTCTGTATGTGCTGGCTTCTGTGGCTTGTTTGTCAGCTGGTGCATGTCATTGTTTGTCCTTTGCACAACTTGCTTGAAAAATTCCATTTCAGGGACTCAGCAGAAAACTTTCCAGATGTCTGATGCAAACTGGTTAAACTGAAACTGGAAATACTGTTCATAACATGATAAGAAATGCTCAACAGATCATCCCTGTTAGGAGTATTCCTAATGCCACCAAAGAATGTTGATAGTTTAATGCCACCTCTCCTAAAATATTTTCAATATTCACTATCAGTATCTGTGAGTCATGTTCTGGATTGTATAAAATACTGAATGAGGCGCCCATGACTTTTCCCTTACTCTTGTAGGCAGATAGTCTTCCTTGCCATGGTACTGAAGTCTGATGTGATGTCCAGGGATTTACTGCGGAGGAAGCCAAAGCAGCAGTCTCAGGATCACCAACTGCCACTCCAGAGGCAGCCAAGGCAGCCAAGGAGGCAACAGCAAGCAAGGCATCAACTGATGGCAACACAAATTATGCTGTTATTGCTGGAATTGTTGGTGTGGTGGGCTTGGCATATTGGTACTTCTCAAGCCCCTCCAAAAAAGAGGTAGATAACAAAGAGTAGGGTTGATGTCCCCTGGGAGGATCAAGGAATGTGTATAATGCATCCCTAGTATATGCTGTATGGCTATGGCCAAGCTAACCTAGGTGATGCATGAGATAAACAAGGGCACACTTCCAAGTTCATGTGTTGTGGATACTTTCTTAACCAGTGGTGGGCTGCTTTTGTTTGAGTTTTGAAGGAATCACCTTTTGCACTTTGATCATCTCAGATCAAGCTTTGGAAATTGTTTGTGTACCTGCCACTTTTGGGGAAAGACTCCCTGATGATAGAGGCAGATTTTTGCATTGGACAACATATGATTATTAACATTAATACACCCTCCAACCTTTCCATAAATCAGTGAGTCTGTGGACTCCAAACCTCCGAAGCTTTTAAAAGATCAAACACTACCTACCTCTGCAGTGATGAATAATAGCAAATATGGCCAAGATTGTTTGCTATATCTAACCCCAACTGGACGAATAGACACTGAAACACTAATGACTAGCTTGTCAATGTAAATATGCCTTTTGTTGATGCACACCTATTGGTAATGTTTTTGATGGTGGACATGCCTTCCATGGATTTTTCAATTGTTGATGTGGCCCTCAGTTGCTGTATCTATTGTTGATGTGCATTAATGATATTCTGTGCCTTTCCTTTGTTTTTTCTTTATGCAAGGGAAGAGCAGTAGGGCTATATTCTTGGTGTACATTTGTATAGACCCTCAGACCTCCATGTCATTGTGATGGGACTAATATGGTTTAAAGCAGAGTTGTGTCCTATTTGATATTATTGTCATTGTTAATTTATTGATTGTGGTTGTTTAGAATTTTGCCTTTTTCTGAGTCTTACTTTTGGGTAATTGAATCTTCTTTGACATTTTAATCTACTCCAAACTTGTTGCGATATTAAGCAGTTATTGGCACAGTGATTTTTTTAGTGGCGAAATTTATTTTATTTCTGACAAAAAAAAATTTAAAGAGTATTCTGTTACAAATTCTCTGTTTTCTGAAAAACAATCCGCCAGGAAATGGGGAAAAACATCCCAAAAAAGGGCCACAACTACCTGCAACGTGAAAGGTTGCTGAAGATTTTTCTACTTCCATATTTTGAATGTTGCCAAATTTGCATAAATAATCTTATGGGTGATCACCACTTGAGCAACATCACAAAACTGAAGAAAAAACCACTATACTGGCAGCCTTTTTTTTGGTTTGGAATTCCACACTGTTTCAAACTTTTGTCTTCTGTTGCAATTTCAATGATTCTTTGGGAAAAAGCTGTGAAAATTCAGGAAAAGAATTCTAAAAAATCTATGCACGGTTCAAAGTAGGCAGTCACAAATATACAAGGATTAAATTTATTTTCCTCTCATACTTTTTAATAGCCAAATTTGGCTAAGTAAGCTAATGGACAAATGCCACCTTGGCTACATTACAAAATTAGAAAAAAAAGGACTAGTTATCTATGGTTGGTAGTTGATTCTTGACAATCTCTTGCCAGTTTTGTAGTAGGTAAAGCTTGAGGGTGTGAGCTTGGCTGGAATAAGGGCCCATGCAAGGTGGAGCAAAGCATGGGCCCAATTCCAGTAAAGCCTGTAGCCTTGGGCTTCACCGTGTGTAGAGAGGCGGGTAAATTTTTAACAACATATCTATGCGATTCAAGTTAAGCCTGTTATCACAGGAATTTTTTTCAAAGGATGGCAGGCATTGTGAAAAATGAAATGCCTGCAAGAGGGGGCATTACCCTAACTACCATTAGGGTTCGGCTGTTTTTGCCGAAATAATTATTTTTTTCCCAAAAAACATTTGGCAAATTTTTTCTTACTTAGTAAAATTTTCAACTTTTTTCAATAAAATAAAATAAAATTTTGGCAAGCTTGTTTAATTATGTCAAGTAGGCAGTTAGAAACTCATCCATTCTTGCATTTTTTTAAATTGTCCATTCATGCACTTTTGATTCAAGGATGTCCATACTTTCATTTGGCATTTTGTTGTTTAGTTATGATTTTGTGCATAAGTTTCTTGTTTAGACAGTAGAAACAATAGGAGATCTTTGCTTCCTTTTTATTTTTCTTTTCACACATTACCATTGACAAATTTAATCTTAGCTCACATTTGGTGTTTTTTCTTGCCATATCTAAGCTTTCATTCTTTTTTTAAGAATTATGCATAACAATTTTGAATATGGCAAACAATAGCAACTAACAAAGAATGATAGATTGCATGTTTCAAAGAGAGGATAAAGAACAAAGATTAGTTGTTGTAACTCAAGAATTGGAGTTACTTTCAAAGGAGATCAAGATGCAAAACCAAGAAAAGAGCAAGTGGCTTCCACAACCTTGAAACGACCTCTTAGAAGGCCATGAAAACAATTTCAGGCAACTTTAATGGCAAAGAAATAAATCAAACAAGAAGACAATGAGGACGACGAAAACTCCAAATCAGCAAAGAAAAGAAAGACATGAAATACTTACATTAACTAGTTTGCACCACATCTTTGGCCATCCATTTTTGCAATTGTGAAGAAACATGGTGATCTCACTAATGTTCTTCATTATATGAAAACCTTCCATAGAAAACCAAGATAATTTAGTGGTCCATATGAAAAATTGAGTAAAGGATCTCTTTATAAATGGTTCACACCAAGAGGAGAGCTCAAACCACATTTGAAAGAAGTTATAGCAAAAGGGATTACTTCCATACCTACACAATTTTCAATTCTAGAAACAAGACCAAAATTGAAAGATGAAATCATTAATGTTTTGAAAAACACGTGAGTTGTTCGATAAGGCCTTTTTGCACCAATTCTCCAACCAATCATTAGAAGGATCTTTAAGTGTCAAACACCTAAAGTTTTGAAGGACTCTTCAAAGCTAAGGTTCAAAGTGACTTTGCCATGGACCAAAAACTTCATGAAAACCCACCTTAATTGGTCATATAGGGCAGCCACTACAGCCATAGGAAAATTACCGAAAACATGGCGGCAAGAAGGGATAGCCATTGCACATAGGGTTGCTTACCTTATCAAAGCATACAATATTCCTGTTTGTTTGGTCATTAACACAGATCAAATTGGAGTTCACCTTGTGCCCACTAGAGGTGATAGAACGTGGGGGACAAAAGGAGCAAAACACATCCAAGTACTTGGAATAGAAAACAAGAGACAAATCACAATTGTTGTCTCATCTTCCACAAATGGAACATTGTTACCTTTACAAATTGTGTTCCAAGGGACAACCAATTGTTCACTTCCTCCCATGAACGAAGGAAGGAGAACTTGTTTTTCTTTTGGGTTTGATTTCACCTTTAGTTCCAACCACTAGTCTACATTGGAAACCACCAAATAGTTCGTTGAACACATCCTCATACCTTATCATGTAGTTCAAGTGGAAACATTTACCCTACCAAAAGACTAAAAGATGGTTTGGTTGCTTGATTGTTGGTCAGTTCACAAAAGTGGAGAATTTTTGGTTTGGATGAAACAACACTACCCATGTGTGTGCATCATATTTGTTCCAGCAAATTACACTAGCACCCTTCAACCTACTAATGTTATTCTCCAATGTCCATTCAAGCATGCATTTGAAAAAAATTCAATTCCTAAACCTACTCAATAGTCAAGGACCAACTTGAATGAGGTGAGAATCTTAATGTTGACTTTCAAATGTCAATTTTAAAACCAAAGCTTTGTGAATTGCTTTTTCATGCATGGGAACACATGAAAAACATGGACAACATGATTTGCAAAGGTTCGAAAAAAACAAGGCTATTAAGGAGTTTTATGAACAATTCTAACTTGAAGCAATGGAAGCAAATGTTGTCAAACCTCTATTTTCTATTAATTTTGATTTTGAGATCAAATAACATGAAAAGGATGATGACAACATTGATCCAGAGGATTCCATGCTTGAAATCATGGAACAATGTTTGATTGTCCACCTTCCGTAACTATTGTTATTCTCATTATTACTTCTATTATTATGCTTCAAATTCCATCAATTTACTTGGAAGAATATTCAAAAGTGGTGCACCTCTAGTAGTTGTTCCTACTCAACTATTGTTGTTTTGTTGTTGTTATTGTTACATTGTTGTTGTCGTTATTACATTGTCGTTGTTGTTCCTACTCTATTGTTGTTGGTGTTATATTGTTGTTATTGTTTTTAATTAAAATGTTGTTGCTACGTTGTTGTTGTTGTTCTATTATTATTGTTGTTGCTCATGTTCTACTATGGTTGCTAGGTATATAAACCAAAACAAAATAGGAAAGAGGCAACAATAGGAATTATAGTAGCGACAAAAGTAATAGTTGGTACTTCCAACCAATTGTGACTTTTGTAAAAAAATTAGGCATGAATCAAACCATTGAATACAAAATGTTGGTTTACAACAATAGAGTAAATTTGTGTAGCTTTTGTATTCAATGGTATCCAAATGTTGGTTGAAAATGATGAAACCCTATTTGAATTTTTTTGAAATCTTCAACAAAATTGGCTAACTTTGAACAAGAATATTTTTGACCTAAGAATACAACTTAAATCACATGAATATCTTATTCAAGCCTTCTAGCTACTTTAACTTTTGTTTCTAATAAATGTCATGTTCAATATCAAAAAAGAAAAGGACAATGAAATTGAATGAAAACACATTAATCATTCTAGAAGCAATTTCTATATCTTAACTGATCCCCTAGCACATGAACATCCTCGAAATTAATTATGATGCCAAATATATTATTTCAATAGTATAATTTTGAATTTCTTAAACAAAGTCACATTTGTTGCATTACCATATATCAACATGAAAATATTTAAATATTTGTTCAATTTTGTTTTCCATATGTATCTTTCCATTAAGATATTTCATAAAATTTGAGTTAAAATATTGTTTTCATGGGATTAAGTATTTTATTTTTGTAATCTTTTGCTACAAATAATTATTTTTGTAATCTCAAATAAATTTATAGTTGACCATTGAAGATATTTCCTTTTGGAAAGTTGGTCTAAATAAGGATGAGGCCTAATAGGCACCTAGTACCCGCACTATTAGGTGGGGGTATTAGCTTAAGCTGAAAATCATAACAAAAGGGGGGGGGGGGGGGGGGGGGTGTTTGTTTTTCCCCTCCATGTTTTCAAAAGGTTCCTCAACTTCCCAATGTGTTCCCAAATATATTCCAAATAGCACCACATTTTCATCTCATATGTTTTGTCCAAAGTTGAACTCTCATATACTTATTTGGGCTCCACATTGCTTCGCACTACCAATGAAAATGATTAAATTATTTTGTGTGGACATAATAATTTTATTGTAATCAACAATTTTTTTCAAAAGATAAAATTTTGTAAATTTGACTATATGTCATTTTTTTATTAATATTTTTCTACATTATTATTTTGCTTGGCAAAATGCTAGCAAAAGTTTGATTTATTAAAAAAATTCACAACAAGATACAAATAAACAAAAGAAAAAAAATCCAAAATGAAATTTGATTTATGATGAATTATAATTTGAAATGATTCTAGAATTGTTGCAGACCTCTTACATAAACTAGTTTTGATTAAACATCATCACTGGAATATAAACTATAAATGTGGGCCAAAGAAGAACACATTGAGCAATGTCCAATGTTTTTTTAAATGGGTGATGGGCCAATCAAAGTGGCTCTTTCAACCAAAAAAATAAAAATGGATGCAAATGTTGTGTGGTTTCTTATTTTCAAAACTAACATCCAATCCCAGTTTTGACATTTAAAATTTAGTTGGAGGTTCTTTGGGTGCAAATGTGAGCCCAATTTTTCCACCTTATAAACCTTGTGATTTCAATTTTGCCACATTATTTCAAATTCAAAAAACCTTTAGGCATGGTCCAAAAATTAAATAAGGTTCAAAAAATAAGTTTCGTTCTATGTACACATTACAAACTCCCCAATATAGTAGTTGCATGTTTAAGACTGATTCTTTCAACTTTCAAACTCTTTAGTTATAGTTTTAGCACATTTTCTCAAATTTAATAACCTTGAAACCTAATTCAAAAACTAGGTCCAATTCCATGAACATGCTATAAATTCCCCAATGCTATAGATCTTTTTTAAAATCCCCACCGATGTTCAATATGTGATCCTATAAAAATGTTTCACGTGCAAGTTTAAGGCCCCTATGACCCAACACCCATGAGTGCACTAGTGGGGGGATGAAGTTGTTTAAGCCGTTTTCAGATGAATTTAAACTAGGGGACCTTCTTTCTTTCTTTCTTTCTTTCCTCACCTCCTCTAGTCCTTCAATTTGAAATTTCAATGCCTACCTACCCCCTCATTTCTTTTCTTCTTCCTTCTTTTTCCTCCTTTGTCTCTTCTTCTTTTGCAATAATGGGGAATAACAACCCTTTTCGCCATCACCATTGGATGAAGAGCTATGATTAAGGAAAAGTGTTGTGTCATTGCAATAGTCGCTTCCACCATTGCCGCAAAAACCTTCACCATCCATATCTACCTTACCAAAAAAAACCAAATAGAAGTAGGGCAAAGTAGGCTTTATCCATGTCTACCCAACCAAAAAGAACCAAATAAAAGCAAAGCAGGGCAGTTTTGTCCTTGTTTGCCTTACCATTGCCAAATATAACCAAAGAAAAGTAGGGTAGGGTAAGGTAGGCTATGTCTTTTTTTTCCATGCCCCATCATCAAAGTAAAACATAGAAAAATAGGGTAGGATGTGCCCTACCTTACCATCACCAAAGAAAAGCAAGGTAGGTTTTGTCCTTATTTGTTTTCTTTTAATTAGGTTTGTTGCAACTCTAGTTTGACACCTTCAAATGTGGTAGCAGCATTTGCATTGAAGCAAACAACCTTAATAGCCAAGTCATAGTCAAACAAACACCAAGAACTTTCATAAAGATTTGGATAATGTTGGTAAGATTATTTGTTGTAACAATTTGTAATTTGTTCTAAATTCACTAAAATTGGCATCCTCTTAAATTGGTAACAACATAAGCATGCATTGAAATCCATGTCTAGTTATTTATACTCTTCACCTCATCATAACTTACAAAAATGCAGTTTGTTTTTTGGATGACATTTTTGTGGCTATAAAAACCACATTGGTCATGCATTTACCATGCCCCAACCACTAGTGTTTATCTAGTGTTTGTCAAGATTGTTCTCCACCTTCAAAAATTGTGACAACCCATTCATGCTCTTAAAGTTAGTGATGGTTTCTCCAACTTCAAAAGATGAAAAATGGTAAAAATGGCATAAATATTTTCATTCCAAACATGTTAACTATCAAAATTAATGTAAAATTTCCCAACTTCCTTACTATGCCAAACTACCTTATGCATCCACATCCATTATGTTTTCTCCCTCCATGGAATCGTGGAAGATAATTTGTATTGAATCATATGCATCTTGCCATCCAACCCAACAATAGGTTTGGCCCAAGCAAACAATGTAACCCATGTGTTTTGGAAACTTTGATTCAACTCTCATTTAATTTTTCATTTTTTTTTCATACCTGCAAATTTTTTCTCACCTAGTGAAGTCAACATGATAAATCCTAAAAATGGCAACATTAGTTGAAGTAACAACCCCACAAACAATTGCATTAAAATTAACATCAACAACAATGTGAGCCTTGCTTTTGTTGGAACCAAAGGACATAAGGGGATTTGAACTCACAAGTGTAAGACTAAAATTTGTAGAAAATGGGATATAACCATTAAAAGAAATTTGTATTTAAAGTTTTGAAGCAATTTTAAAGGTATCATTACAAAAAAACGAGTTCACAACATATAAGAACTTGGAAACACTTGGGTTGGAGACAAGAAAGAAAAACAAACCTTTACTACACTATTGAACTTCAAGAATGCATAATGGCAAAACTTGGAAACATGTAGGTTGAAGACAAAAGAGAAATTTTCAAGGGCATCACTATGAAAAACAAGCTTACAATAAGCATTGTCAATAAAATGTGTGAAGGAAAAACTTGGAAACACATGGGTTGAAAACAAGAAAGGAAAGCAAACCTCTACTACACTATTAGCCTTCAAGAATGCATAATGGTACAACTTGGAAACATGCATGTTGAAGACAAAGAAAGAAAAACAAACCTTTGTTGCATTATCGAATTGCAAAAATGCATAATGGTAAAACTTGGAAACACATTGGTTGAAAACAAGAAAGCAAAACAAACTTATATTGCATTACTAAATTACAAAAATGTTTGATGGAAAAAATTGAAAATGTATTGATTCAACACAAGAACAAAAATCAAAATTCTTCTGAGTTGCTAAATTGCAAGAGTGTGCAAAGGAAGATATTGGAAGTAAATGGGTTTAGACAAGAATAAAAAACAAAGCTGAAAGCTCAATGCACTTATTGTTTACAACAAGTACCTTAAAAATGTAAATCCTCAATTGGTTATCAACAGGCCTCTCTATCTACGGAACAATCCCTATGTTCCGTTTTTCAATAAAATACAACGCACTATAGAGATAAAATACGGAATATACGAAATTTATTCAGAAATCTCTTCTATCATTGGCTTTCATTGTTAATTGTTCAGCAAAGAGTGAATTTGAAGGCAGTGTAAGATCCTTTCAAGTGAAAAAAGAGTAATATTAGTGTAGATCCTTTTCCCATTTCAAAACTGAGAAATCGCTTTCAACAATGGCCGTATTGGGGAAAGGAGAAGCCAAGCCCCCACAGAACTCCATCAGCTCAGGAAACCGGTCCTTAATGGATGGGGTCTTCCAAGCGTTGCTGAAGTCTGTCTGCTCACTATGATGAGCCAAGGCAGTTTGGAGCCTTGGCTCCTTGTTGACGGCATTCAAAAGCTTCTTGTGCTAATCCACAATCAAATCAATGGAATTCTGAGTCAAGGAAACTGACAATCGATCATGGAATTTTAGGACTAATTGAATGACGTCACGTGGTTTCAACGCTAGCAATTCGTATGGCAAGCAAGGAGGCATGCCATCGGTATTGGCATCATTCACTTTGTCGCGCAAAGCCTCGACTGAGCTCAACTCATTGACGATCGACAGAAGGATTTCACCAACGACATCCAGAACTTCAGTGCATTCTTCTGGCTTTAGCGATCAAGAATTTGGTTGGCGAAGATGCCCTGATCTTGAATGAATCCCTTTAGGTCAGCGTAACTGACCTGCCTCTCCCCAATAACAATGACGTCCTGCACGACCAGTAGAGTGTCATCATCGGGAGTGAGTTCCACGAAAGCAAAACGTTGTAAAGAATCCAACAATGATTGAACGACAGTCGTTTGTTGCTGTAAAGTCACCCGCCGACCTTGCAAGCTCTTGACGCACTCACTAACGTGTGTTGAGATCTCACTAATGACAGAGATCAAAATCTAGAAAGCAAGAGTTGGAAGTTGGTCAAAACGATCGGATGGTTCCATTTCAGCAAAATATGTTACAATTTCCACTCGCTTCTCAACCAAAAATCGAGCAATGTGCAACATAGAAGCCCACCGAATGGTTGAAAGTTTCGAACAGATGGCTTGCATTTCCTCAACGAGGTTCTTCTGGCGCCTCAAGAACGAAATAATGGAGGTAAGCGTCTTATAAAAATTACAACCTACTTGCTTGTAAACCTTCTGCATAATGATGTTTATTTGATGCAACACACCACACTCGCATGAAGTTTGGCTTCACAACATTTTGGATTCGTGTCACAACTCCAGAAAGACGCCCAGTCATATTTGCTACCCCGTCCGTAGAGTAACCAATCAACTTGTCTTTCCATAAAGGACAGACAGCGTCAAACAGTTTCTCAAACATTTCGAACATGGCCAAGCTAGTGTGCCGACCAGCAAATGGGAAAGTAATCATATGAAGGTTTTCTAGAGCAGAATTCTGATAGTACCAAATGCGAACATCAACCAAAGAGGTTTGCTGAAGGTTGGTTGACGTGTCAAACGCCACTGAAAATGCCCATTTGCTGCATAGAACTTGCGAAATGTGTTCAATCCAAAGGGCACATGCAACTTTGGCGTAGGAAGCAACCAAGTAATCGCTGCAAGCGCCGAGCTTTGGAATGTCGCAAACCTCTTTTGCATCATGAATTGCATATGCAGCCATGGCAAACGACATTCCACGTCCAACATAACGCATCGCTAGCAAGAATTGCTTTGATTTGGTGATCTCTATGAGATAGCCACCGTCTTCCTTTTGTTTAAAAAGAGACAATGCATTTTCATGTGTTTGCCCTTCCATGTCGGTTGGATGCCAGAGCATGTCGCCAATGTGATAGCTTCAAATTGGGGTTCGATGTAATGGCATATAGTTTCAACATGCTTGACAGTGACATGGAAATATTTCGATTTTTCCTGATATGCCAACCCTTGGTATTCTTCCCATCGAGTTTTGTGATTCAGGTGAAGGTGTTGCGTGTAATTATCGATTCGAAATGGAGGTCCTTTGAACATCCAAGTTGTCAACGATTTTTTAGAAGAGCCTTCGCAACCAAAGCATATGCAAAATTGGCAGCGGACAACTTTAGAAGACATCGGGTCGCGGGCTGTAATGGAAAGTCCATATTGTATGGCATGTTTCATCTGGAAGGGCGTCTTGCGAGTTCCAACTTTGCAGGGACGTTTCGGAACACGCTCAAAGGTCTCCATTGATCGAGCAAGAATGCAATAAATGGCAAGGGAACATTGTTTTGGAAATGCACCATGAACTTTCAAAACTGAAATAAAGTTTTTTTTTTATACGTTAAAAAACGGCACCCTACAAAAATGAAATATAGTTTTTTTTTTATATCGTTAAAAAACAACACCCTATGAAAATGAAATACGGAACTTACGGATTCTATTAATAGATTTCCATATATAGAGAGGCTTGGTTATCAAGCTTCTCTTGAACCTATTGAAGTTGTGCATTGTAAGCCCATAGTTCTCATTTTGCAATTGCAAGATCTTGATGTTCATTGTGCAATTCAATTTGCTACTTGCAAATCCCAAGACATTTTTTTGTCGCCCATCTATTCAACCCGTGTTGGGTGATGTTCTATTCATAATTCAAAGATACAAAAACAACAATGTGTAATGAAAAGGAAATGTAAGAAGGTGTCAAACTTGCCCCAATGACATAACCCTAATTAATGAACCCCTCCTTTAAAAGATACCCTAGATGGCAACATGCCACATTTCCATCATCTATATTTGTGGTGATAGACCTTAGACGTTGGTGGAATGTTAAGCAAAACTAGCTCTATTGATCAACTTCTAGCGAAATCATGGCCCTAAAACCTTTAGAAATATCATTGGTGAGGATCTAAGGTCATTTAAATGCAAAATTTCAGCACAGGATAAAATGTTGGTCAAGTTTGCCACATTTTTATTCTTGATTGCATTAACCTTAAAGAGTGATGCTACATCACTAACATGAAAGCAGACATGGGGGAAAAAAATTCATGCTTCCCATATTATTGGTCATAAAGCCATGGATTAATCCGTGGAAACTACCCTACTACCTTTGCAACTTGGACACTAGTCATATTATTTTCAGAAACGTTGAAAATTTCAAAAACAAAATTCCAAAATAACAATTGTTTTGAAATGGAAATTTCAAAGTTAATTAATTACAAAACAAATATATGTCAAAGCTGCCAAAGTACTAACCTACAGGTAGTGGAAACGTAGCAAAATTTGATAATAGACTTTACCCACTCAAAACACATATGAAATGATGACTGATAATCCCTGTGCAAGGATAGATGCAATAGATACTCATTGGCCAATTGTTTTCCTGGAAGAAATATGTTCCTGGGTCAACCATCTAATAAAAAGTTTTAACACTTTCTCAAAGGGTACTTTGAAATTACTTTTTTCAACTGGTAACGTTATTCATTATTACAACTTACAAAGGGAGTAAGAGAAAAATGGAGAGAGAGAATAGACACGGGCAGGTTAGTAAAAAGGGAAGATGGTACATGGGTAGCTAGCCAGTAGAGATGTTCACCACGAAACGTTCAGGCACGTTGTCCCTCCACTGACCGGAGCGGAAAGTAATCGCTGCTCGGTTACCCGCCTCACGCGCTGCCTTTCTCTACAAACTCCCACGACACCCGATCCTCCGACCGGTCGCCGTTGGAGACTCCGGGCTTGGACGGGACGCGCCTTCGACACGCCCACGGCGGCCCCACAGGCAGTCCCATAACCTCACCTTCCTGCCCCCGTTCGGGTTACAGATGGTCACTACGCCACCCAGCTAGTAGAAGAGCTTGCTCTTCTGTTATATATACACCTTACTCTCCATTTTGCCAAACAATATGGGAGAATAGGTAGCACAGCAGAGTGTGGAACAAAGGTTTCCCAGCCTTGGATTGCATGGCATGTTTTTCATGGCTTGAATGTTGTACATGAAATCCTGACCTGAAAAGTGGAGTTGGCCATGTTGAAAATTGTGAGGTGCACTTTGCCACATTTTGCTTTGATTTTGTTAAATACCATAGTTCCTTGGCAGCTTGGACTCTCATTATACTTAGTTTCAGCCACTCCCCATTGTGCATTCTGCATTTCTGGGGTGGTCGTTTGTTTGGACTTCAGTCCTTTCCTTTTTCTTCTTCTCTTGTTCCCTTGCCAGGTGGGTTTCCTTTATTTATTTCAAGAATGAAATTTCACCCATCAGCAATTTCTTTTAATGGAAAAAAATAGGTGTTTCTTGGGATTTCTAGTGACTAAATTTCGAAATTTTCTGTTTAATTCCAGTAGGTAGCAAATAATTTTTAAATGATTTTTTTAAATTACTTATATGTTTTCTTACATATTTGATTAAATCTATGGCCATAAGAAAACAGAACTTCAGCTACATCAGAAAATTGGAAAAAACAAAAAACATGAAAAAGAAAAAGAAACTTTGACAAGGCATCAGTAGCTATTGCATTAGCAAGTCCTTCTGCTTGCATTTTCATAAAACTTGCTCCCAGTTCTGATCATGTTTTTTTCCTCAATTTTGTGTGATGTAGCTGAAGTGACAATCATCCACCAGAAGATTTAGCCAAATTTGGCTACATACTAGATATTAAAATAAAAACATTTAAACAGGCTTCTGTAATTTTGACTACGTGCTGGAACCTATTACAGAAATCTGGCTACTTGTATGTGTATATATATATATATATATATATATTGAAAAGCCTAATATGGATCATTTTTTCCACTAAAAATCTGTAGAAGAAATCTATAAGTCGAAATCGCATTTTTTAGGTCAAAAAGTTGTGGAAATTCGACAAAACACATTCACTGATTTTGATTTACTCAAATACCTCCCTTATTTCACACTTCCATGAAAGGTCAATGCTCCTTTGAAGAGCAAAAGATGATCTGACTTTCAAATTGTGTGTGGAAATTGGACTTATTCAGTAGAAGAAAAACCATTGAACTGAAAGAAATGCAAGATTGCATACTGCAATTGTATCTGGTTTTTTTTTTTTGTGTGTGTGATTCAGTGCTTCTTCTTTTTCTATTTTTTCGTATTTTGTAGTGGAGATGAAGTGGTAATCATCCATAAGATGATTCAAACAAATCTCTCAATGGACCCAAAAAAATGAATATAAATAACAATTCAATGTCCTTTATTGTTTGCTACCCCACTGGAAGTGCTCACCACATTGATTTACATCGCAAATGGAAATGCCAGTACAAGCATTGGAGTTGTAGCCTAGAAAGGCTTTGAGCTTAGGAAGGTTAATTTTTAAACTAACACATAGATAATGTGTACAACTAAAGCACAACAAAACATCCACACAATATCCACCCATCATAAAAAAAGACTTTCAAAAATGCAAGAGAAGAACTTTACACATTTTTGGGGTAGGTTCATTCACATGCTTAAAACTTGATCTTTACATGGGCTACACCTTTTGAGTTTATCTATTTTGGGCAAGAAAGGATGGGTTATTATCTTTATTCATCCATCAATACTAAACATTCCTATTCAATCATAAAAGTCATTAATATTATGTCACATGTTATCATCTTGCTATGAACAAATCATTCAATTATTGATATTTTTGTTCTTAGAATTTAACTAGGTTCATATGACCCATATTCAACTATCCCTAACCCAAAATAGTTAACCAAATTATTCATGCCCTGGTAAAAAATCCTAGTCAAATCCTCAAAATAATGCCCATAAGTTGAAACTATTTATTTTCATACTTGCCCCTATTTTTACCCTTGGGCCCCATTATTTTGTTAAAGTTACAACCTTTATCCCTAGTAACTTATTTCGGGGTTGTGTAAAACTAGCAAACAATTTGCTTGTCCCACATAGGAAAAAAACTTTAAAAACACTTGAATAGTACGCAAGTTTTCTAACAATGTCACCCACAAGGTCATGTTTCTTCCATGCTATGGACACCATTTGTGTTGTGATTTTTATTTGTATATTAAGTTTCAACCATGTGGCCCAATTTCATCCATGTCAGTAATATAACTAGCAATATGATTTCATCCATGTGATGATGGTTCAAGTTTATTCATGTGGTTTCATGCATGTGATCAAGTTCATTTGTATATGGTTCTTTTTTATCCATGCAATCAGTCTCATCTCCATCATAAATTTAATTCATGTAATTTTGTCTCATCAACAAGGTCATATGATTCCATGTTGTCAAGGTTTACCCATGCTAGTTTGATCCTAAAAATTCATCATTGTCATCAATATGGTTTCATATTGGTGATTTGTTCTTTACTCTAGAATTAATTTATAAGGGAGGAGATAAAACAAAAAGAGAAAAGGGCAAGTGAAAAGGAAAAATGTAAAGTTGTTGAAAACAAGGAATTAGACAAAATGGTTAAAACAAGTCATCAAATAAATGTCAACAATACATTGACAAATACATGAAACATTATTTATATTGACCTCAATAATACAATTGTCAATAAATGGATGAATTTGTGATGACACCAATGAAAATTAATGTTTTGGGTGGAATTTAAATACAAATGAATAGTACTTTATTTAAAGATTATATTACCAACTATATTTGGCCATATGGTTGAAATTGGATGATGGATAAATAATGTTCATGGATTCACCCACACAAATGCAAATTAGTCATAAAGGCAAAATGAATTACATGGGTGAAATTTTAAATACATGTATAAAATTGACCAAATAATGAAATTTCACAACTTGGAACAAATTACATCCATGGATGATAATGAATATTATCCATATTTTCTTGTTTATTTGTGTGAAAGTATATCAACATCTACAACTATCATTATTCACACATCACACAAAATAACATAAGAACACCCTAAATAACACATCATACTTAAACCAAAATAAGATTCCCTTACAACAAGAAAGAATCCAAGCCCAAAACATAACATGCAAATCATGTGCCAAACAAACTTGCATAAAAACATATGAAAATTTGCAAAGCAAAACACATTATGTTCTAAAATCTTGGATCACCAAAAATGATTTGAAATCCCACACCCTAGGATTATAACCCTACATCACAAACTTCATGGGCCATGATTTAGTCATAATAGTCATGTGAAATCTACTTTTCATAGTTTTGTATGGAATAGACATGAATGTCATTCATCTATTTGCATTGTTTGAATATCGATGTCATGCAAAATGATTAAATACAAACGTGATGTGCCTATTCGTATTGTTTAAACACAAATATTGCATGTCTATTCATGTTGTTTACAAATGAAAATCATGAACACGACTTATTTGTTTAAATAATGCATGACATTCATATTTAAACAATACAAACCTATGAAATAATAGATTTTGCACAAATTTCAAATGAACCCATGAAGCTTATAAATTTGTGATGTAACTCCAAATAACCCAAACCATATTCACATTTGAATTAGTTTTGAGCTAAAACATAGTTAACTATGTTAACCCAACTTAGCATTAAATTAACTGTGACTTAAACATGTAGTTCAGTTAACACTTTTGACAATTTACTTAATAATCACATATATTATCCTACCTACATACCTATAGAAGTTATCTTCTATATAATAAGTTACCAAGGTGAAACCTTTTATTAATTCAATGGTTGAGGTTCATTCACAATTGAATTATAACATTAATGTAATGGGATGAACATTGCAAGCCATATTGGTCAATACAAAAGTCATATTCCAAACTTTTTGGGTCACCTTTTGATAAAGTGCACTTCAACTTGTCAAGACCTTACAATGCCCATTTAAAAACATATTGGACAACATTTTTGAGGGATGGAATGTTGATGAAAACAACCCTAGTTTTGTTGCCAAATTTAGTTTTTTTTCAAGCTCATTAAATATTGTAGGCTAACTTATCCCTACATGTTCAAAACATTAATTTGTTGCTATAATTTTAGGATCTTTCTTATTAACTAATAAAACATTCTTTTCTTTTCTTTTCTTTTCTTTTGTGCAATGATAGTCATGTAAACATAACATGGCCTCTTGTACTAGTATGTATGAAAATTAAAATGGTACAAAATGCATGGTGGTTCCAGTGACTTGTATGTGAATTTAAATCCATACTTCAAAGTTTTTTTTTTGGTGTGAATTGAAATTTATGCCTACACTAGTTCACAAATTGTTGTAAATTTAACAAACACATGAATGTACACAAAAATATAGGAGAATTGGTGAAATTGCATCATTAAAAAAATGAATAATATGCTTGATACTTCAAGGTCTAATGAAAGTAAATTCAATGGTTATGTAAACTATGGAATTTGAAAGTTTAAGATTAATAATATCTTGTTGAAAAAAAATCTATGGGATCTTCTTAGACCTTTGTAATCTAACATATTTATAAAGTTGAATCCTAATTAAAGAATTTAGCTAAACAAGTAGAATAGAAAGGCTTTGACAATTATATATGTAAGGGATGAAAGTATTCCCTTCATTCATATGAACATAAATTAGTTGGTCCCTTATGGGACGTGGAGTGGAGGTAGGTTTAACGCCCAATTTTATGAAAGGTATTCATATTTTTCCCCTTTCAATTGTTGGGTAATTCTTTTTCTACCAAGTAAATTGGATGTGTAATGCATGGTCATAATCAAGAAGGAACAAAAAAAAAATTTGTTTCAAAACCTTTTTAAATTGATGTTCAAAAAATATAATAGAAAATGCAAAGTGGGTGAAGGGCATCTCACTTCATATTTTTAATAAAAAATCAAAATTCTATAAGGTGTGTAATGATTGTAAAAGTAATGTGTGTTTTAGGGAAAGCCCAAACAACAAGGCACTACATCCTATCAAACATTAAACATGAATGGCCCATGTGCCATTTATTTTTGAAATTTTTTTCTAAAAATTACCCTTCACATTGAAAGAGTAATGACAAAAACATCCTTTCAATATGAAAGCTCTAATTGTATGAAAATAAAATAAAATAACACAACTTGTTCTGAAAAATATGTTGATATTTAAATGCATAATGAATTGCAATTTCAAATGAATTTGTTATACAGTCCTCTTGTAAGCCTTTGGACAAGCTACTTATATAATAAACAAACAAGCTCAAGAACGTAAAAATCTCATCCTTTGTCGAAGAACCGTTGTTCCTTTTCATCACCACACCATGAAAGAAAATGCAAATAAATCCCACCACCTACTGTATTTATGGTAGCAAGAAAGACAACCCAAACCTTCCCTTATTGTAATTATGGTTGCAAGATAAAAACAAACCCACCCCGACCACCTACTATACTTATGATAACACCAAAAAACGGATAACTATTGAATTCTTTTTATTGTTGATGTAATTAATAATTGTCACAATAATTCAAGGGCTATGAAAGGAAGGCAACAATTAAAAAAAAAAATTATGAAGGTGCTTGTGGCAACATGGCATTTTGAAATTCAAATTGCGTTTTGAGCCCTCGGGCCTACCTCCACTAATGATTCAAAGGTTTGTTGGAATAGAACCCAAAAGATATTTGAAGCTAAAAGTATTGCTTGTAAGTTTTTTCAAAACCAAGTTGCATATTTTTAGGATGGAGAAGGAGTCCACTATCACAAATTTTGTGAAAAAAATCATTTTTGTTTAAATGGAAAGCATAGGAGAAATGGTCCCAAAGTTTGAAATGACTTTGATGATCTTAATTGTCTTGCCATAGTCCTATGAAAATTTTAGGAGTTTAAAGTATTGAAGGTCAAGATGATCTTCCCACAAATTTGAAAATTTGGTAAGATTTTTTTTCAAGAAGAATAGTGAAGGGAACTCAAGTATTTAGCAAAAAAACTAACAATGAAGCCTTGTTTTTTCACAAAATACTTACAAATGTGTGGAAATTGAAGATGAACAACCTAACAAGTTTACTTAGTTGTTTGATGTCTCATTAATGGCTCTAAATATATAAAAAAGAAAGAAAACATGTGGTACTTTGATTCAAGTGCCTCTTATCATGTAACAAACAATAATACTTCATTAGCCAAGATCTAGAAGGAAATAGGCATTTCAAACATGAGGTCAAGTAGACATAACCAATATGTTGAAAAAAAGACAATTGTGTTTTATTTGAATTTCTAGGAAGAGAAATAAATAATGTAATTGTTGTTTTGTACATGTTACATTTCACCAAAATTTTCCTTTTTAAATTTATAAAAGAAACTTGATTAAACTTTGTTTTTAATGTTTTTTTTTTTTCATTACGTGACCAAAAACCTTCATCATCCAAAACTCAAATTAAATAATTGCTATAGGGAAAAGAAATACAAGATTTATGGTCTTTATGAATTACAAGCATATAAAAAAATAGTTGAAACAAATTTTCTAGTTTTCTGTATGTGTGCATTTCTGGCACAAAAAAATGGGTCATCTCAATTTCCATATCTTACATTTCTTGACAAATCATGGATTTGTGAAAGGAGTTTCAAAGCTACAACTAATCAAATATTTATGTAAAGGATGATTCATGGGTGGATAAACAAAAGGACTAATTTTTGAAATTAATTTAAATATGGCAATAAAGGTATTTAAACTAGTATATTTAGACATGTGGATTGCTTTCAATTTCTTCACTTTCTAATTTGAAATATTTTTTTCACTTTTAGTAATGATTTTAGTAGAAAGAGTTGGGTGTTCTTTTTGAAAATAAAACTTTAACGTGTTCAAGGTATCGAGGAAACAAGATTGGATTCAAACAATCAAAGCATTCAAGAGTAATTGTGGTGGTGAATGTCATGTCATGGTCATTCACACAATTTTGTGAAAACCATGGCATACAAAGGCAATTTACTATGACAATAACCCCACAACAAAATGTAGTTTTCAAAGTGAAAGAATCAAAAGTTTTGGAAAATGTGAGAAGACTTTTAAATGACAACCAAGTTCAATTGTACTTGTGGTTATAACATTGCAATTTGTTTCACAAAGTGCTCACCCAAAATGGCAAATGGCAGACACACACCAAAGGAAATATTATTAGGAAAAAAAACCCAACTTAAATAATTTTATTTTTGGATGCAAGGTATTTTGTCCATGTTGTTGTGAAAAACAAATTGATTCAAAAACATGTTGCATTTTTGTGGGTTACAATGAACAATCAAAGGGATTTTGGTGCTACAACCCATCAATTACGAAAATAAATAGTAGTTACCTTAAGCCCAATTTCTTAAAAAACCATTTCACCTAATGAAACATCATTTAACTTTAAGAGTTGATGAAATTAAAAAATATTGAAAAAATGTGAAAAAATATGTATTTAATTACAATGAGAAAGAGATGCCTTCAACACCTATTGAAGATGACACCCAACCATGATTTGTAACAAGTGGGCCTCCTAGTGTCCACACAAAAAACACAATAAAAAGAAGTGGCAAATCTTGTGATCGATTGCACTAGTTGTTAACTCACCACCACAACAATGTAAGTCCAAAATAATTAAGGTTCCACCAATCACTTTGATGATTTTATAGTAAGAGCTATTGAACTTCCTAAGAAACTTGAAAGCTTTGAAGAAGTTGTGCATAACAAGAAGGTTGGATGCATGCTATGGAACAAGAAATGGAATCCATTTCCAACAATCAAACTTGGTCTCTTGTGCATTTACTATTAGGTAAGAGGCCAATCATAGTCAAGTGAGTGTTTAAAATTAAACCAATGATAAAAGGGGAAAATATGTACCAAAGGCATGCATGGTGGTGAAGGGGTTTGAAGAAGGCATAAATTTCCAAAATACTTTTGCAATTGTCATAAAATGGAGTACAATTCGATCCATTATTGTTATTGCAACCTATGAAGATCTAGGGAAAGTACATACATGGATGTCAAAACAACATTCTTGATTGGAGAACTAAATGAAAAGTTGTACATGTTTCAACTGCAAGGATTTCAAATCAAGGAAAGGAAGGAAAAATGTGTCAATTGAATAAGGCTCTTTACGATCTAAAGTGAACCCTTTGAGCTTGGTATGAGAAGATTGACACCTATTTTCAAGAATAGAAGTTGAACAAACACAACAAAAATCACAACTTTTCTTACATGAAACAAAAGATAAAAGCATTATCTTAATACTTTATATTGATGATCTTCTTATCATTGAAAATTATTCACTAAAGATTACTCCCATCAAAAAACAACTAAAGAAAAGATTTGAAATCACTAATCTTGATAGAGTTAAAGAACATTTTGGATTAACTTGTGTATCTAGAAAACATAGGCATCCTACTCACTCAATATGAGTATTCTAATCGAGTCCTCAAATGTTGAAAACCAATACTCACTCAACTCATTAATAGCAATTTGGTATGTCCAATTGTAAGTTTTTATCACATTCCTATAGTTAAAGGTTAATGACTTTCAAATGACATGGAGAGAGACAATGTTGATCATACCAACTAGAGGCAATTAGTGGGGAAGCTCATTCATTTAATAGTTACTTGGCCAAATGTTATTATTGTTGTATAGGTAATCAGTAGTAGATACATGAATGAACCCTAGATATTTCATATTGAAATTGTTCACCATATCTCGTGTTACATCAAACAAATATTGAATTTCAAAATAGTATGCTAAAAAGGAAGAAGAAAACAACCTCATTAAACATACTAATGTTGACTAGGCTAGAAATGGCAAAACTTTAATGTCAAGCACTATGCAAAGAGTGGTTCAAGATTAGTAAAACCATCAAAGAAACACCAACAAAGTGTTCACTTGCTTCATCAAAAGCTGAGTATATATGACACTTGTAAAAGGTGCAAAAGACACAATCTAGTTAAAAGACTCCATTTACACATGGGAATAGGCCCCCTAGAAGTGGCAAAAGTCTTATTTCTTGCAGGTCTACAAAATAGTTTTATATATTATCCAATTATGTAAATGATTGGTGAGAACCAAAAAAAAAAAAAGAAGAAAAAAAAGTTTCCACTTCCTAATCTCTATGGTGAAAAGCCTTTGCAAATGGATGCATGATTGAGATCAATATCTTTTATATGGATGATTTTAATTTTTTTTCATTTCAAAAATTCAGTTCATCTTTTTGCGGCCAAGAAAACATATGTCATTTGTCCATCCTATTGTTCTAAATTATCTCTATTGGATCAAAAAAGCCTTCTTGTATCTCACACAAAAAATAATTCTTAGAGATTTAAAATTTGAATATCTTGATTTTATACATATTACATATATGTAAATGTGCATGGCTTTTTTTTTTTAATTCATTTTTCAGTTTACAAGTGTTCATTATAAGGTGTTTGTGAAAACGAGTTTTTTGTGTTTTTTTTTTTTTTTTTTTTTCAAGTTTGGATTTTTTGTGGGGAGCAAAAAAATTGAGTGTGAGTCATACAAAGGATACAAAATGCACCAAAGTCAGCAAGGAAAAATGTCTGGAAATTGCCATATTTTAGACAATAGGTTCCAGCAGGTTGCCAAAATATAACAAATTTTTTTTTAATTAAAAAACTTTCCTATCTCACCTGCAGCCAAATGTGGCTAATTCCACTTGAGGATGATTGCCAGTGTGGCTACATCAAAAAAATTGAAAAACTAAATTAAAAAAAATAAATAAAAAAATGGTGCTCAAAATCCCAATGCCTTGTGAAACTCACACATTGTTTTCTTTTTCATAGAAACCTCCAAAAAATTTCTTAGTGTATTTTTTGGAGGTTAGGCTACATAGCATAAAATCTTACAGACTATTTCAAAAACATTAAAGAATCCATGGTTTTCACTCAGGAACCGGCGGTTCTTTCACACTTCGTTGACTGTGGAGGACCTCGATTGCATACCAAAACCGGCTGTTTGAAACCATTTGAGAACCGGAGGGTATATTTCCAGCATCCAAGAATGCATCAGTGTTATATCCGGAGGGTATATTTCCAGCATTCTAAGAACCGCCCTCCACTGGTAGTCGCATACGCGTTGTGGTGCTTTTTTTGTAAGGGGAGTTCTGTGCGTTCGTGGTGACGTTTTTCGGAGGTTCGCAAAGAGAGCGGAATCCGCAGGAGTCGCAGCAGCAGCGATCATGGGGCTTGCGCACATGTGCAGCAGCAGCAGCAGCAGCAGGCCAGGAGTTGGATTGCGACCACTGGAAGCACCTCATCTGGCGGTAATTACGCAATTGGAAGCTCAGGTGTTGACCTTTGTGTCTTCCAGGCGGAGGGGGAAGAAGAAGAATACTTCTTGTACTAGACAGAAGAGTTGTTGTCGTGTGTTCAACGTTTCCAGAAGAGAAGATGGCAGACGGAAGTCATGGAGAGCAGGTGGTGGTCCCTTTGATCACGACGCCGGAGCAGGACCCATGAGCTCTTTTTTGTCTTGGTCTTATGATAATGATCAAGAACTTTGTTGGGGCTTTGGTGGTAGCTGGGGGAATTCGGTTGGATCCTCTACCAATTCGTCGAAATCTGCCTCTGTTGTTGCTCAAGCGCATGACAAATTCTCTGAAGAAGCACCAGCTGCAGCTCCGTCGTCTCTTTCACGTACAGACTCCAACTCGTCGGAGAAGTCTGCCCTGTTCTATGAGGAGGAGGAAGAATCTGCAGATTCTAGCTGGAATGGGAGCGGGAGCGACACATACCCAGAAGATGATGAAGGCGGTGTGAATGGCAATGGGCCAGTACCGCGGTGTGAGGAAGAGAGTGAGGGGACTGTACTTAATGATCTCTCTGGCAATGTTTCTTCCACCTCTTCTTCCTCTTTTGGGTCCGCTGCAGATTCTATTGCGACCGGAGGGAAGGGACCTGTCTACCAGGTGCGCGAATCTTAAGCTGTCGTATCTGCGCGCTTCTCTCTTAGTCTCTCATGCGCTCGGTGGTATTTCTCTTTTTCACCTCGGAAAAACAAACCTCAGAGAGCCAATCCTTGAGTTGACAGGAATAGAAACTCCCGTGGCATGTTCAGGGAGAATTAGGGTTTGAAGCTCAGTCGGTATAAGGGGAGACCGTACACAATTGTGTATGCAGCGGATGAGGGTATCCTAAACCCTAGAAATCCTCAAGACAAAGGAGGCACATTGCAACCTTGTGGAATCAATCCGTTTTACGCACTTCCATGCGATCTCTTTTGCAGTATTAGTGTTCTCTCAGCCATTTTACATTTTTGATACCATCAATTTTGCAACAGCACCTGAAGAAGAAGCCCTTCCCCAAAAAAAATCAAATGGACATATTGAGTTGTCAAGAATAGAAACTCCATGGCATGTTCAGACAGAATTAGGGTTTGAAGCTCAGTAAGTACCTATCAGGAGGGACTTTAGACAATTGCATGTGCAGCTGATGAGGATATCCTAAACCCTAGAAATCCTCAAAGACAAAGGAGGCCAATTGCAACCTTGTGAAATCAATCCTTTTTACACACTTCCATGCAATCTCTTTTGCAGTATTAGTGTTCTCTCAGCCATTTTACATTTTTGATACCATCAATTTTGCAACAGTGCTGAAGTTGATTTTTGTGGACCTTGAGCTTCCTTGAGAAGAAAACACTTCTGGAAAAATTCAAAGGGACTTTGAGTGGACAAGAATAGAAACTCCCATGGCATGTTTAGGCAGAATTAGAGTTTGAAGATCAGTCAACATCAGGGGGGACTGTCGACGATTGTGTAAATTACATACCACATTTCATGTGTAAATAATCTGCCTGCGTTTGAACTGCTATCTTTGTTGCATCAATGACAATTCATGTTCTTGCCCTGTGTTGGCATAGGTTCTTGAGGTTTATCCAGATGGAGATGTTGCAAAGATCGAGGTGAGCAGGCGGCAGTTATTGAGGAGCAGTGGTACATACTCTTTCCTAACAGTTTGTTATTGGAACCAGTTTGTCAATTGTTACAGAGCTAGCTAGAGAGGCAACAAATGCATGATGTTTGACTGTCGGTAAAACATTTCATTGGCCTTTTCATCATCATCAGAGGTGAAGAACTGCCTCATGGAATCAATTTCTCATTTGCATTATTCATTGCTCACTGTGTGTCTTGCCTGCCTCTGATCATGCCTGCAGCTGGCCTGCGTTTACGTGATATTCGGAGTGTTGATCCAGCATTATGGGTCACAAATTCAGCACCAGCTTTATTGGTTAGTAAAGCTTTTCTTTCTGGTCTCATCCATATACTATTCAGATTTTCAGTCGTCCGTCCTACTTTCGCTAATTGTCATAATCCTTTTGTTTGATTGCTAGTCACTGTTGTTCATGTTGAGGGTGGACTTTCTAATACTGTGTAAGAGAACCACTCAGAAGGTTCTGGCTGCGGTCAATCTTGTCATGTCTGTTTGGCAAGAACTGACATAATGGGTTACCTTCAAAGTGGTTTTGTGGTCTTTTTGCTTGCAACGTCATTGATGTGGTGATTCATCAAATATGAATGGCTAACCTGAGCTTGATCCAGATGATGTCGTGAATCAAGTGAATAATAGGTTATCCATGATTGGGGGAGGTGACAGGTTCGGGACCAAGCAATTCTTCTCAATTTTGGATCCCTGCGAGCAATAGCAACACCTCTTAGTGTCCTTGTGTTTGACTATAACAGGTAAAGTTTTTATTGAAGCTGTTATCATTTCTTTTGGATGTTGCTATTTTATTCAAATGGACCATTTTCAGTGTACTACAGATATGGAGTTCTGATAATAATTGCCAAGGAGAGAGAGACCTTATGATCCCACTGACCCTTCTGCAAGGACTCTTGTTTTGCATCCATGGACAACGCTTGGTGTCCACATTGTCCTACAAATAGATGATTGTTTGCTTATAACAGTCAATGTGTATGGTTTGGTGTGATTCCATCCAGTCTAGGAGCCCAAGGTTTCATGAATGCACTTCTTCCACGCCTTCGTGCTGCTACCAATGGCCCTGGCCCTATAATGCCTTTCGAATTGGAGGTAGTCTTTGCTTGAAGCCTTTCACACATTCACTTATAGAGATATTTGCATTGAGAGCCATTGGATTTGAGCTCATGCTACACAATTTCCTCTCTCTTAAACCTTTACCTCTAGCTTCAGTGATAATTCACAATCATGTTGCAATTTGAATGGAGAGTTTCTGCTCATTTCTAGCTCCAGTTCAATTTTTTATTTGAGCTGCCTCTTATGGGTTTGATGAATTTTGGTTGAGAGAAATTAGGTTGTGGAGGCTGCACTGATATCAAGGACACAAAGGCTGGAGCAACTGCTTATGGATGTTGAACCGCGAGTAAGCTTTACTGTGCTAACATGATTCTTCTCTCTCTCTCTCTCTCTCAAATCCCACAATATATGTCTCAATGTATGTAGGGAACTGGATTTGCCTCATTGTTGTGGGACTGGTCCCTCCAAAACCTCCACTGCACAGTAGACTAGCAGAGTTATTTTCTTGTGTTATTTTCTTTCCCATTGCTTATTTGGATTGAATGAGAACTCTTTGTGTCAGTAGGTTTCTGGATTGTGATAATTGCATTAGAAACAAGCAATTGAATTTCGGCATGTGCAACCCAGTTGTGGAGTGATCAGTTGGAGGTTTGTTAGTTGTAGTAGGGTATATAGTCTTCCCTGTATGCAAGTGTATAACATGAGCAATGTTGCTGTGTGCATTCGTTGCTTTGCCAGGTGCTGTCATTACTGAAAGTGTTGCCAAACCGCTATACAGTAGATGTGTTGGAGGAGCTCCGCCTTTGCAAGCAATCTTTGGTACACATAGATATAACCAATCCTTGTTGTCATTGAAAAACAAAACTTTTCATCACAAGCCATGAGGAGTGCAGAAAATTAGTCCGATGCATGGAATTGTCAAATGATTTATGCTCCTAAATGGAGAGCTTTAAAGATTGCACTCTTGAATCAGGTCTGATGTAAGATGATTGATTTGTAGGTGGAACTAAGTGCAAAAGCTGGAGCTTTACGTCAAATTCTTCTGGAATTGCTAGAAAACCCCCAGGATATTCGACAAATGACCATTATGGGACGGGTTTGCAATATACGAAGGGGAGATGGTTCCATTGAATGTTCGCTACCTTCAGAGAAGAAAATTGCTGAAGGTACATGACAGAATAATATATACCCCAAGAGAAAGAAACAGTTCAATATGAGGATTCATGCAACATGGAGAATGGTAAAAGTTGATCCTTGTGCTGAGTGATACAGAAGGACATATTCTCCATACTTGCTCTAATAGTCTTCTTCTGCCACCAAATCTGTTCTAATCTGTTAAACCCACGTTCCCAAGTTGCCTGAACATTTTTTTCAGATTTTTTTTCTCATATGTCACTTCTCATAGGCTTCTTCTTCTTCTTCGCAGATGAGGAACAGGAAATGGAGATGCTGCTTGAGTGTTACTTGCAGAGGTACTTAACCGCTTACCCTGTTGACTCTTCTAGCACTTCAATTTTCCCAACCACAAGGGAAGTTACATGTCTCTTGAAGTACCACACAACTGGAAGTAGTGTTGGAATAGGTCTCTCTACATTGGGTCCTAGAGTTCTTGGAAAGGCTATCAAGATAACTTTTTCAATGGCAAGTGGACCTTTTGCATCTAATTGGGGTGATGTTGCAGTGATCAAGCTCTGGGTGTTAAGTGTATGCATGAACTCACAAATCATTCAACTTGCTTAGTAACCCGTGTCAAGGGCTGCTTGGGGTGTTTCTAGACTCCTTTTAGTCTACTGCTGTCTCTTGAACATAGTGGTTGGGTACCCAGTGGCTTGGGATCTTTTTATCTCTGAAGACTATAGACACATGTTATAAATTTATCTTGCTAGTAGCTGGTCTGAAGAGGCACTCTGTGACAGAAGCTTCACAAATGCAGCAAGCATATGCCAGTTCACTACATCTGAGCAGCATCTGCTGAGATTTTGAGTCCCTCCATATCCCTAACCAAGGTTTTTTGACTATGTCGTTTAGGTGCGATTCATGTCATGGTTATGCTGAAAAATTGTTGAATTCTGCCAGAGAGATGGAGGATTCAATTGCACTTAACTTGAGGTATGCACGAGCTTTCCAAGTATCTCTAGCTGTTACAATTGACAATGTGATATTTATCTCCCAGTTGATCAATGTGCTATTATCTTTAAGTTCTCACACAGTTTTTGATCTCCTGATTGATATTCAGGTTGCCACACAAGAGTCAATCTTTGGTTTTGGTTTTATAATTAGACTTGAGAGCACTATTACAGGCTTCAAGTTTCACAAACTAAAGACTAGGAAGATTAGTCTTCCAGGACCTCCATTTTAGAATGTTAAGAGACCTTCCTGTTCTGGATGGCAATACAAGCTATTGAAGGAAAGAGACAATGATGGGCTGTGCAGTTCACGACGATTGGAGATGGGTCGGTTAGAGTTGCTTCTTCAGGTTGCCACCTTCTGTGCAGCACTTGGGGCTCTTATTGCAGGTAATATCTCAGATCTCCTCACTCTGTGGACTGCAACGTGCATTATGTAACACTCTGGCGGATGAGCTTGACATTTGGGTTTTGTGACAGGTATCTTTGGGATGAACCTCAAGTCGTGCTTGGAGGAGCATATGGTATGTTTCATTCAAGCCCAGTGATTTCATTGTGACTTGTCAATTCTTCAATGATTAATGTTTCCGGAGTGAATATCAACTTCCATGTCATGTGTATCATTCGTCATAGGCACAATGCTGCTGGAGAGTTGTGGGCAAGATTGGGGGATGCTATTTTTCTACTGAATTTCTCACCATCTTGTGTGTGTGAAATATGAGTGCAGCTGGCGTTTTGGTTCACAACAGTGGGCATTATTTTTGGGGGCATTGGCTTGTTTGTAGCTGGGTTAACTTATCTCAAGATCCGAAGGATACTGTGAAGCTCCTTTTGCTAGTTATTTTATCTGGAATATTAAATGTCTCAAAGCTGGATTTGTGTTCTTGGATAAGTTGAAATTATTTCAATGTTTTAGGTATTCCTCATTCATTAGGATATTGGTACCTGAAAACCAATCAAGTCCTTTGTAACTGATCAACTACAAATGCTGTGTGCAAAACATCTCAACCCAATGAAGCACCATATCCATCCTGAAATTTAATTCAGAAGTTGGATAAACACTAATCATCATCAATCTTCACTAATCTTCCTGCTACTTTGGATGTTTCTTGTGATGGTCTCAAGCCACAGTTATTCCTCAGTTGTCTTTTTAAATTTTATTCACTTATTCCCCCAATTTGTAGTTATGGCTCAGGCATACACCCAGCTGCAGCTCTACACACATCCAGCCTTACACATCTCGTAACCCCAGACCCTAAGCCAAGCACTCTGCACTTAAGACTGGCATGTGCAACAAAGTAAGAAAGTTGCTCTGCACACCAATTTAGTGAAGTAGTCAAGGTTGCTAACACATGCAGCTCACATGGAGCGTAGAACTTCCCTTTATTTGAAAGTGCTTTGCACATCACAATCTAATCCAAGACAGGGGTTGTTCAGTACACATTTTGTCTGCACCATACTAGACAACTGTTTTGTTTCAGCTTAGTGTCTTTGTGGTTAGGATGCAACTCATAAACCTGCACATGTCCAACTCTGACTAGCAGTTTAGTCCCTGACAAAAAGGGTTTGACTCTTTCACTGCTGCTGAGCAAGTTGCATGACTGTGTGAACTTCTCTCTTCCCCTCCTCTGGCAACATCTTGTGTGCAAATCCTTTCAGAAGTGGGTTGTCTCTATGTGACTTGAAGAGAAGTTGCACTTGGGAGGTCATCAATCCAACACCACTTTCAGACTAGATTGTAGAACTTTGGCTTTGAGATAGCATCCAGTGCATGCACAGTCCGCCATAGCCACACTCAGACTAAACTAGTTCACAGATGTTTCTTCACAACTGCTCAGGTTACTACTGATGCTTCTTAGCCCAACCTGTGAAGCCTTAGTAGTAGTTAAGGAGTCTGAACAAAGGAGTAATTAGAGTCTTACATACAAAATTTGTTTACTCCTGCACAAACCTGTTCAGAAGTTCAGCAATAAAATTGAATTAAGTTGAATGAAGAATAAAATTGATGGTTGTTGTGCTGCTATCAACAAAGAGAACAACAAGGGAGTCATGGAGTAAGGTCCGACAACTGATGCATATCACACCTTTTTTTTGCCATTGTGAAAACAGGAGTAAAGAATCTGATCTGATCACTCATCATCAGGAGGCCATTCTTGCAGCAACAAAACAAACAAGGAGTTTGATTGGGTTACCGTATCAGCTTCTTGTTCCACCTTGAAGCCAACACAGTTGCCATGAATTTTTGTGAGCAGGAGTGAAGAAGAACTAGCCAACAGGAAGAAATCATGCCCCAAAGAAGAAGACAACAAAAGAGTGTGTGCATCATATCATCTGATCTGTGTACCTATGTGTGCATTCCATCTTATCTGGGCAAGTCCACAAATTAGAGCATTTGTCCACTGCTTCTGGAGGAAGGAGGGGAACACATCAGTCCCACTTCCCAAACCAAGCCCATCAAACTCCTTAAGCTAGAGCCAGTTGTTAAGTGGGCCTGAGAGATGGGGCCTGTGGACCAAGATTATGTGTTTTTTTCATAATGGAATCTAAGTTTTTGTTCATGGTGATGGGACCCTTCACTTAGCTTGAACTGTTGTTTGCCTCCTATTGTTATGGGTATGCGTAGCCCTGGGCCTACCAAAGAGTGCCCAGGTGCCTCTTCTACATATTCATTTATAATATGTATGGTTTGCCACCTTTGCTAACTAGGAAAGGAAAAAAGTTTTCTGTGTATGTTAAAGTCTCCGGATGGGGGCATTACCCAGTGGTTGAATTATGATGTAAGATCCATGGTCAATTGGATCTACTAGCACAATTATGAAATGTAAGATCCATGGTCAATTGGATCTACTAGCACAATTATGAAATGTAAGATCCATGGTCAATTGGATCTACTAGCACAATTATGGAATGTAAGATCCATTGTCAATTGGATCTACTAGCACAATTATGAATGTAAGATCCCATGGTCAATTGGATCTACTAGCACGATTTTGAATGTAAGATCCATGGAAACATTGGCAATGAAGAACAGCAGAATGTTGTTCATTTTTTTGAAGAACTGAGGAACATTGAAAACTGGGTTGCATGGTTTCTTGCAGAACTGTGCAAGGCCGGAAAAGGCGTGCAAAAAGACAAGCAAAACCAGCGCCAGACAGAGCTCGTTAGGGGGTGTTTAGGGCCTCCTAATCATCAGGTTTGTTACTGTATGAAGTCACTTTTATTTCACTAGTCACATGTGTTTAATTGGCTGCTATTGAGACTCTTGAGAAGAAGTCCAATCTTGATATCTTCTAAAGCCTACTTTTATAGCCTCATTACATTGATCCAATGCCCTTTGGAATTAAATAAGCTCATGTTATGGTTCTCTAACCTTGGGAGGATTGGGATTTGGGACCTATGGGGGCTAATTTTCAATTAATTTTTTACTAGCACATAGGTAGGTTTCTTAAATTAAAGTTTCATGCACAACACATGCACCATTCTTAGAATACACATGCCATCAAAAATATAAAAATATAAGTGTCTTTTTGGGCAAGGATCATCCATGCACCTAAAGTTCAATCTTCACATGGGCTTCACTCAAAGAGGGAGCTTTATCACACACACCTACATATCTCCTTTAATGGGGCTTGCTCAACAAAAGTTGCATAAATTTTCCCTTGAGCATGTTTCACAATCACAATAACATACAAGTTTATTGTATCATAAGTTCATTACACCCAAAGTCACAATACAAAGTTTGATAAGCAATTAATATATGAAAATATGGGAAGGAGATTGAGCTCAAAGTTTCACCCATAACCCCTTTATCTATCTATGAAGGAAGGTAGTTTGTTTGTTTTGTTTGTACTTATGAGATCCACTGAATTGGGATGCTTCAGATCATGTTCTTGGTGTCTTTGGAATGCACTCAACGAGGAGGGGTGCATCGGCTTGGTTCCATGTAGTTTGGACTTGGAGTGCAAAAGTTTTTGAATATTGAATGATTTCTTCACAGAAAATTAAATAAAATCATAGATGAAAATGTTGAAGGAATTGGAATGTGCCTTTGGCGTTGTTGGAAAGATCTTGATGAGCAGGATTTAATGGAATTTATTTGGTAAGATTTGGATTCAGAATGTTGGAGATATTGATTTTAAAGTGATTTCTGCTGCTGAAAATTCAAATAAATTCTAAAAAATCAGTTGAGGACGTGGCAGCACTTGGGCCAACAGCATAGGCCATGTACTTGAAGAAAAGAAATAGATGAATTATCAACCCCATTTATCGACATCTACTAAATAAAACATTCATCAACTTCAAGCCAATAACATTATGTCATATATTAATCTTTTAGAATTATCACCCTTCTATGGATGAATCATTAAGTTATATTGAACCTGTTTTTTAGAAATCAATTCCATGTAATTGATATTCAATTATGCCTAGCCCAAAATAATTAATTGAATAATTGTGGTTCAAAATTGAGTCATAGTGGTTTTTGTTTTATATTTAATTAAATTTCTTCCTTGTATGTTGGAAATGTTAGGTGATTCCCTCTTTTTGAAAGAAAAAACCAATGGGTAAGGGTTGGGTATATGCACCTTTGATCAAGGTTCCAATGTGATTTAACAATTGATTATGTTGACATTTGGCAATTGTCAAATTTTCAAAAACTAACTTCATTACATGAAAGGTTTTCACTTTTTTTTGTTGAGAATTCGACATACTTTTAAAAAGAAACCAAGGTTGAGAAGGGTACTTGTCGTAGAACTTGTGAAAGGTTGGTCATTTCTAGAAATGGTCATAAGTTTTCATTTTTCTCTCTTATTTCTCGGAAACTAAAATGACAACAAGTTTTCATCATCTATGATTTAGAACCCTATGTTGAATGGCAACCTTTTATGTTTTAATTTTTCAAAGTTTGAGTCATCAAAAGGATAGAATAGGTATGTCCACTTGCTTCGTCTTTTGATGCAACTTTTATGGTTTTAGGGTCAAGTTTGTTGCAATTAAAGTAGTTGCACTTGCAATCAAAGAAATTAGTGGTTTTTGGGTAGGAAAGATCACATTGTAGGTTGTGTGATATTTGTATGTAATGTTTAAATTTAGGTTTACAATGGACACTTCCAATGAAATTGTGGCCATGCATATAGTTTGACACACTTTTTAAATCTTCAAATGGCATTAATGTTAAATACAATAGCTCTTTGATGACATAAAGAAAAGATATTCACCTAGTTTAGATGAGGAGACTCACCTTTGGCTATTGCTCACACAAGGGTTGTGGTGGTAATGATATAACCATAAGTCACCTAAATTGGCATTTTACTTTTTGAATGATGTAATAGTTTTTGTAAATATTGTTGTAGAATAAATAATGTGATGCATTCCTTGGTATCAAGCAATAGTAAGTTCAACCAGTTAATTATCCATCCTAGAACCAAGATGATAGTTTACAAAAAGGACAATTATGTTGGACAGTTTTCACCTTTTTGTGAAAATCAAGAGGTTTTAGTTGTTACATGATGTTATGAAAACTTAATCAGTTCTCTAATATATATATTTTTTTGGGTTGGTGAAAATCGACCAAGGTATCAAGTTTTTCATTTTTTTCAAATTCACTTGGTTGTTGGATGAAATAGTTTTTATATATACAATAACAACTGGGTTTCACATCTAATTTTCAAAACCTGGTTATTAAATTTATAGTAATTAAAATATAGTTAATTATTTAATAATTTAATTGCTTCATTAACTGAAATCAAATTTGATGCCAAACATAAAATTCCATCAAATTTCTGAAATTTGGTCAAAGATTTTACATAGAAATAAAAGAAAATTTGCTAGGATTTTCAAAGTGAATCTACCATCCATTCAAAATGCGACCCAAAATCTTTTGACCTAAATCCAAATGGTGGGAGCTTTTGGTTTTGGGCACTTGCAAATACACAACAGATCCAACATGTCACCTTTATGGCATCCCTTTAGTTGGAGGTGGATGATGCATTTAGGGTTTAGGAGAAAGGATATTTACAAACCTAAATCCAAACCTTGCAATATTGATCAACATTTGGGAGGGAGGCCACACATTGAGAGTAACAGTCATGGACTATAATGTCCAAAACATTTGGAATACAATTAGTTCCAATTTGATGACACCAAACTCAAGAGCTGATTGGAATCAAAATGGAAAAGATGTAGGATCAACAAAGATAATTTCACAAGTTGTGGCAACATAATAAATTGTCCTTTGCCCTAATTATATGGAAAATATAGTTCATACAACATAGTTAGTGGCTAATTTCTTATCTTGTTCATCACCCATACTTTGTTGTTGTTGTTTTATAACTAGATGCATACACAAATTGAGCATGAATCTAATGTAATGTCCATCGACAAAGCTTGTGACAAAACCAAACATCTTTTGGTAATTTGTATTTGAACTGGCCTTTTGTGATCTTCTTCAAATCGTAAACATAGTTGCTATTGAAAATCTCACTACTAGCAATAAGAGGTATTTTTTTCCTATCATATTTTGTATGGCACACAAACATGGAGAAAATCGATGAATAATTTTTCAACATTAAACACAATCAATGAATAACGACACCACCAACTCAAGAAAAGCAACAACACAAACAACAATAAATAACACACTTCCAAATAAAATCAATTTATAAGTGGTCCCTTAACCCTAATCATAAACAACACCTCCACCTCCTTAATTGGCAGTGTTTAAGAAACCTTAATTTGGCATAAGGACTTTGAGAACCTAATGTAAGTTCTATGAGAGAGCAATGTCCATATATATATATATATATATATATATATATAAGAACTAGTTTTCATGACCAAATCTCACATGTAAAGGTGCCAATTGGTTTTGAACCACAAGATTCTTGTGTAAGTTTTTGTTTCATTGAGTATTCGCATAATCAATAATGTTGTGTAGTTGTTTGAAAATCAATAAATTATAATGAGAGTTGAAGGTGAAATGCAATTATTACATGTAGTTTTGTTGTACCAATTGTCTAAGTATTAATGTATCAAGTTGAATGTGCAAATTTTAACTTTTTTTGCAAAAGCTACTTAAGCATATTGGAGGGTAATTTTATTGCCACTCATGCACATTTTATAATTTTTTTAAAAACCTTACTTTACCATGGTAAATTGATTAGTCTCTTATATAAATTTAGTGGCACAATGGCCAAAAACCTTCCACACATGATATGGTTTGATATGATGGAAAAAACATTAAATTGTCAAGTGGTAACTAGGACCATCATTAAGGAATGAAAATTTCAATTTAGGTTGGAACTTGGCATTAATTTTTTCTTTTCAATTTTGTATACAACCATAGTGGCAAACATGCCCAAACAAATGTTGCCTTAACTAATGATACTTTTGTAGAATACCATTAAAACAATAACTATATACATTGATTGTGGTGACATGCTCCCCCCCAAAAAAAACATTTGGTGAAATTTGACATCTCTTTTATGAAAAAAAGAAGTTTTTGCCAATAAAAGAAATCAGTGTCACCATTTGGTGATTTTTCACCCAAGAAAGAAAGTATATTTAATATGTTGTTACTTGATAATCTTGTGAAACACAAGTCTAAGCAAGTATCATGAAATTTACTAGTGCATGGTTCTTTGAATTTTGAAGCATCATTAGTTCTCGTTCTTTAAATATTCTAGAATCAAATAACTACTAGTTTTGGCTCTTTGAAAAAAATTCAATTGATTGTTCTAGTTATTTCAAAAAGCCTTTAAGAATTAGTAGTTTCCATGAAAGTACTGACAATTCTTCGACTGGTTTTTTTATTTTTATAATTATTTGAAAATCATGGTTACATACCAAAATAGGTTCTTTGAATATTTTGAAAACTAGTAGGTAGATGGGTAACATACTTAGTATGATAATTGGTGGGTATTTGTTCCTCATTCTAAAGACCACCCAACACTGGAAATTATTTGTGAGTTGACAAAACAAATTGTTTGCATTCACCAATGTTGAATATCATCTAGATGAAAAATTTATCTAAAAAATGAAAAGAGTATGAGGACAAAAGAAAATGTTGGAAGGTGCATAAGGTGGCATGCAAGTTGCAGTGAAAATTATTCAAAGGGTAGAGAAGGAAGTCGATGAAGATGGGTAAAAAGAGATAGGGGAATGGAATGTTAGGGAGGAGTCATGTTGATTCAAAATAGGCCAATTAAAAGGTCATTCCCATCTCTTCATATGAACTTTGTGGATGCAAATGGGTGAAGGTGGGATAGACAACAATATGAGCCTTCAAATAGGTCACCTTGGGTCTTACACTATGTGACATTTAAATTTTTAACAAAAACGCTTATCAAAAAAGAAGAAGGTAGAAGAAGGTGATTATATCTTACACAATCAAATTTCCAATTGAAATGTGACATAGGACTTCTTGGGCAATCTTTTCACAACTTGGTTCAAAACTTGGCAAAATGGAACTATTGGAAAACTACATGGATTTTTTTAAAAGTTGGCTCAAATTTTGTTTGAGTGCCCTTTAAAAACTTATAAGGTGTCATCTTTTAAATGCATGTTTTATTGTTTAGAAACGTCAAAAATAAATCTTCATCCACTTGCAATCACCAAATGCCTTTTTCACAACTATAAATAATAAGGATAAAAGGAATGACCTATTAAAATGATATGACCTAGGATGAAATGTGGCTTATCCAACTAAACAAATGACGTAAATCCTTGGGAGAATAAGCACTAACATGAAAACCATTGCAAAATCCCCAAATTCCTTTTGTTTTTTTGGGGACAAATGGAAAAATATATATTGCACAAAAGAAGAGGAAAATAAACCAAGGTGAAGGAGAGGCCACAAAAACCCCCAATTCTTTTGAATTATTTATAATTTTTAAACATTCCCTTTTCAAATTAAATCAAGCTCTTTGTGTCAAAATTTAACATTTGTTGGTTGAATGTAACTATTAAAAAGACTCATTTAAGAAGTGAATGTACCAATGTAGTAATGATTGTTTGATAGGTAGCACCTTCCAATGTAACAACCATTGGAAAGTTGTGATGATTCAGTTGTGGATGAGACACAATTCAATTACCAATGTCCACCTTCATAACCTATTTTGTAGACCATTTGATGAAACCCTAACAACCTTTATAAAATGAAAACACCCCAAAAAGGAAGAGGAAAAGAAATAAGGAAGACCAAAGTCCAAACACATAAACATCCCAAAAGAAGCAAGCCACAAGTAGGAAAAAGAACCACTAAATACCAAAGCCTCCATTAGTCACATGAAACATATCAACTAAAGAAAGGGGACTTAAACTTGATAAAATTCCAAGCCAATAAAAACCTTCCTTTGTAGTAATAACCCACTTCAAAATGGAGGCAACATTTGCTCTCTATAAAGCCATTCACACTTTTTGCCTATAAAAGGAACACAACACCAATAAATGAAGGCCTTTGATGCCCTTTGTTGTCCATGCCATGTTAGCACATTGATGAAAAAAATTATTAGACTATAAGGGAAGACATTTAAAAACCTTTATGGCAAGAAGAACAAACACATCCATTAGATAACAATCACGATAAAGTCCTTCCTTCATTTGAATATGTTGCAGTCACCCCATGAGAAAAAACCATTTGCGATACCAAATTTGCTTGAGTGGGGTTGACAGTGATGACATCACCAATGTGTAAATGCCATTAACCAACATAACAATGTCGACCTGTTGATGAAAAGACTAAAAAAAGGCAATAAAAGAACATGGGTTCGTTCCCACAAGACATTAAACCTTGTATCTATTGTAATCGACACAAACACATCTCGAATGACATCATGGGATAAAATCTTTTCCCCACCATATGTGTAGCAAAAGAGGTGGATCCCCATGGGATCTAATGATTGGCCACAAATGCAATGTGTCAAACCAAAAGCCAAAGGATGGGGGAGGTTTAATCCAGTTCGCAACACATATTATCTTACTTTCATTGTTATGAACCGACTACAAACAAGTGGAGAATTACAAGACAAGACAAGTTTATTGATCCATCAACTGGTGTTGATCTACTGAAGAATTGTTCCCCAGACTATCTCCTTTTATAACCCTGAACCATACTAATCCCAAAATATCTTAGGCCATGGCATTGTCAAAAGTATCTCAAAATATCTTAGGCCATGACATTGCCAAAAGTATCCCAAAATATCTTAGGCCATGACATTGCCAAAAATATCTCAAAATATCCTAGGCCATGACATTATCCTCTCCTCAAGCGACATCTTCCAAATGGAGCCAGTTTGTTAGGATACCGTTGGTGAAACCGATCAACTAAGTCTTGGGCATGAATTAGGTTTCCAGCAGGCTCCCAAGTAGCTTCAGAAGGAGGATAACCTCGCCAAAAGACAAGGTACAAGAGTTTTCCACGAATCTTCTTGGAGTCCAAGACCTCTTGAACTTCAAACTCTTCTTGGCCTTCAATTTCGACTGGAACTGGGGGTTCTTGATGACGTTCTGGGATTGGGTTTTCATGATAGGGCTCAAGCAAGGAGACATGGAAAACATTGTGGATTTTGAACTGGGGTGGAAGCTCCAACTGGCAAGCCACTAGACTAACCAATTTGGCAATTTTGAAAGGTCCGAGGCGTTTGTAATCCAACTTGGCACATGGGCGAGTGGTAACAATGTTTTTTCTGAGAAGCTAGACCTTGTCTCCAACCTTGAAGTTTGGATGGTCCTTGCGTCAACGGTTTGCTTGCTTCTTTTGCCACTCCTGTGTTAACTTGAGTTTTGCCATAAGGTTCTGTTGAACCTGTCCAAGCCTCGTGGCCCTTTCTTCAGCCGAGGGGTTTACAGAGTCCCCAGGAATTTCAAGGCTGAACCTGGGATGAAAACCGTAACTGGCAAAGAATGGACTGATCCCAGTCGATGCATGCATTGTGTTGTTATAAGTAAACTTTGCTTGAGATAGTAGGTCTAACCAGTCGTCCTGTTATAGTTCACAGTGCAACGAAGGTATTGCTCGAGTGTTTGGTTTGTCCGTTCAGTTGGTCCATTTGTCTCAGGGTGGAAAGTTGAAGATAGCCGAATGTCAACTCCAAGAAGTTTGAATAAGTGACGCCAGAACTTGGATGCAAACTGAGGACCTTTGTCGGACACAATTTCCTTTGGGAGTCCATGTAGTCGAACGATCCCGTCCAGAATTAATTAAGCTGTCTCTTCTACCGTGATTAACTTGGAACAAGGGGTGAAATGGGCCATTTTGGTGAGTCGATTGACCACAACCAGTATTGAATTCTTGGCTCTGACAATAGGGAGGTCCGTGATGAAGTCCATTGCAATAGATCCCCAAGGTCGGCTAGGAATTAGCAAGGGCTGTAGGAGTCCGAACGGGCGATGCATGGGAGCCTTGGATCGAACACATGTATCACAAGACTTGACATACTCCCGTAGCAGCTTGTTCATTTTGGGCCACCAATAATTCCTTGACACTAGTTCGTGAGTCCATGCCATTCCAAAATGACCCGCCAGGGCGTTGTCGTGGCATTCTCTCAAGATTTTTAGGCGTATAGGTCCTTCGAGTACATAAATCAGGTTATTTCGAAGGAGAAGTCCGTCTTGCTGCTCAAACTGATCCAGATCATCACGATTTGGGTTCCTTGGTCGTTCCTAGAGTTCCTTCTTGATGTTGGTAGCCCAGGTGTTTTCTTTAGTTGCCATCTTGATATCCCTGACAAGGTATGAGTCTGGGAGGGTGCTGATTGTTGTTGCGACTCGAAATTGCTCGGGGTTGAGTAAAGTCTGGTTTTGCTGGCCGTAGGCCTCATCCCTCGCTCGAAGTTCATATTCTGATCGACGAGATAGTGCGTCAACTTTCCCTTGCTGGGTGCCGGGTTGATACTGAATCTCAAAATCAAAATCAGCTAGGAAGATAGACCAGCGTGCCTGGCGACGATTCAAGGTCCGAGTAGTTGTGAAATAAAGGAGATTTTTGTGATCTGTCAGAACTTGGACTCAATGTTGAGCTCCGGCAAGATACGGTCTCCACTGCTCGAATGTCGTGATGATTGCCAGGAGTTCCTTATCGTAGACCTGGTAGTTGATTTCGGCACTGGTTAGCTTCCGTGAATAAAAAGCAACTGGATGCAACAACCCATCTATTCCAAATTGAGATAGAATAGCTCCCAAGGCAAAATCTGAAGCATCCATTTCCACAATGAATGGCTTAGCAAGATCGGGATGTATCAGGATGGGTGCAGAGGTGAATGCCATCTTGAGAGTATCAAAAGCAGCCTGGGCCGTTGGATTCCATGAGAAGGGCTTGTCTTTGCAAGTCAGGGTTGTTAATGATGTTGTGATCTTGGAGTAGCCTTTGATAAACCGACGATAGAAATTGGCAAACCCCAGGAAGCGTTGAACGTCCTTGACTAAGGATGGAGTAGCCCAACACTGGATGGTCTCGACCTTTGACTTGTCCATGAAAATGCCATCTGGAGAGATCACATAGCTGAGGAACGCCACTAAAGATTTGTCGAATTCACATTTTTCCATCTTGGCATATAAGCCATGCTCTCAGAGCGTCGCAAGCACCAATCGTACATGTTTGTCATGGGTTTCCTGGTCTTTGGAAAAGATCAAAATGTCATCCAAATAGACCACGACAAATTCGTCCATGTACTCCCGGAAGATATCATTCATCAGATGTTGAAAGACTGCTGGTGCATTGGTGAGGCCGAAGGGCATGACTGTGTATTCGAAGTGGCCGTAGCGTGTGCGGAAAGCTGTCTTCCATTCATCACCGGGGCGAATCCTGATTAAGTTGTAGGCTCCACGGAGGTCAAGCTTGGTGAAGATCTTCTTGGTACGTAGCCGATCTAAGAGGCCTGAAATCAAGGGCAAAGGATATTGATTCTTTTTGGTTATCTTGTTAAGTCCACAATAATCCACACAAAGTCGAAGGGAGCCATCCTTCTTCTTGACAAACAGAATTGGGGCGCCGGCTGGAGACTTGGAATGTTGAACGAACCCCTTGGCGAGGTTTTCAGTAAGGTAATCACGCACGGCTTGGAGTTTCGGTTCCGATAGGCCATAGATAGGACCAAAGGGTGGTGAGTATCTTTCTTTTAGATCAATCGGGCAGTCATATGGACTATGGGCGGGGAGCTGATCAACATTAATCTTTTCAAAAACATCAACAAAGTCCTTGTACTTCTCGGGAAGTTTGACAGGTGTTGGTTCTAATTGGGGGTTTTTGTTGTTGGCTAGGTTGACATGGATGGCAAAGACTTGAAGATTCTTAGCAGCCTGATAGAAAGGGACAGCTCCATCAACGAAGATTTGGACAGGGTTGGTTTTTTGGGCAGGATTCTTGACAAGATTCTTGACAGGACAAGGTTTAATTCTGACCATCGGGGGGTTCTTGATTGCAGGACTTGACATAACAGACTTGAGAAAACTGGAATTGGTTCTAACCCTCTTTGGGTTCTTGACCACAGGGTTCTTAGCAGGATTGGACAAAGTGTTTTTCTGAGCGTGGGGTTCTTGAGAGGTGCACTGTTGTGCGCTGAAGGTGAGGGTTCTAGATCGCCAATCAATGATAGGATTGTGCGCTTCTAGCCAAGGCAGACCAAGGATGATAGGATGGTGAGGGGTGGAGATGATGTTGAGAACAATCTTTTCCGTGTGCTTGTCGATACAGAGTTCTAGAGGGGTTGTCTCGTGTGTGATTGCACTATAAGCAATGGTTCTCCCATCAATGACCTCTACTGGAATAGGGGTTGACTTCCTGACCACAGGGATGTTATGTTGGGCAACAAATGTTTGGTCGATGAAAGAAGAGGTGGCGCCGGAGTCCACCAATGCTGACACTTGTGGTATGTCTTTTGGATTACGAATGATGTCCACATACTGAATGAAACTGGGACTGGGACCAACAACGAAACAGGAGCCTTTGCAGAGGTGGTGTTGGGTGAAATCCAGTCGCATGGTTCGTACTGTGACTGGATGTTCTTGTTTTCCAACTCTTGGGGAGTTTCCACAGCTTGTATTTGAAGTTTGACAAGCTTTTGAGGGCATTGGCGAGCTATGTGCCCTGGGTTGCCACAGTAAAGACACAGGTTGTTTGTCTTTCGGCGAATTTTCTCGACTTCTATCAAAGGTTTAAACTTAGCTGCGTCGATCTACATCGGGGCAGGTCCAAAAGAGGTAGGTCGGGCAACTGATGTTGTTTGGGGAACTAAGGGGAGCGTAGTAGGCCGACTATTCCAAAGCTGGGCGTTGGAGGTGACTTTCTTTTCCTGGCAACGTTCGAACAAACGATTATTGCACCGAATTGCCTGGGTGATGGCTTCACTAAAGGAAGAAGGGTCTGTGAGTGTCAATAAAAGATCTTGAACATCATCACGAAACCCACAGCGAAACTGATCAATCAAGGCAGCTTTTCCCCAATTGACGTCGCAGGCAAACTGCTTGAATTTTGAGGCGTAGATGATGGCCGAACGTGTCCCTTGCTGGAGGCGACGCAACTTGTTGGCTGAAGTCCTGGCCTTGTCACTGTCCCCAAACACTGCTTCAAATTCCGCCATAAAGGCATTGAAATCTTGTAGGAGAGGGGATGATGTTTCCAGGATGGGAGCAAACCATGCTGCAGCTGTCCCAGTGAGTAGGGTTGCAACGAATCCTACATGACTAGTGTCATCAAAATAATGACGGGGGTGTAGTTGCATGATCAGGTGTACTTGGCTAACAAAGCTGCAAAATTTGAGGCGCGTTCCATCAAACTTTTCTTGCAGAATGATATGGGGCTCTGGGGCGACCATTGTAAGAACAGGAGGTACTGGAGCAGGAGGTGGTGGCTGATCTGTAGGCGGGTCACAGAGTCTCTAAGCACGACATTTTCTTGTTGAAGGTGCTAAAGGGCGGCGAGGATTTGAGTGAGATCGATGTTTGATTATGAGTTGTTCATGGTGGTAGTTCTCACATTTTTGTACGAAGGTCTTGATAATGTATTGCGCTTCCCAATCTTCAACTCCTTCCTTCAAGATCTCCCAAGTTGTATTTGCTCCACTTCAAAACTTTTGCTTTGATGTCTTCTCAAAACAAACTTCTATCATAGCAACTTTGCAAAGTTACACTGCTCACATATAACCTTGGATCACTCTAAAATTTTGGTGAAACATGAACAACTATGTCTACTACCTTCTCTCAAAATTTTAGCTCATTTAACTTCATAAAGTGAAAGATCTTGCTACTTCCTTGAAGTCACCGCAAACTGGGACCTGAACATAAAACAACTTACAACTCGCTCTCAAAAACTCCAAAATCCTTGAGATTTTGGGAGACACATAAAATATATGTCTTCTACATCTGCTCAAAATTTCAGCCCTATTGATGATGACCACAAAGAGATATCACTTTCAAAAGAAAGTGACTTCAAAACTGAGACTGAAACTTCAAATGCTTGGATCTCTCTCAATACAAATCCAAATGACATGAAATTTTTCTCACACATATATTTCTATATGATCTATAAGATCACAAAGCTGTAGACCCAAAAAAGTTTAAACAAAGGAGATATGACCAAAAAACCAGATCTAGCATAGAGTTTTCAAAAGCTCATAACTCTCACAAAACATATCCTTTTCTTTTGAAACTTTGAGAATAGAAACGTCCTATAGTCTTCTATAACCTCTCCAAGTTTCATTCCAAGATACCTCTATCTACTTATTGAAACAACAAAACAAACAAACAAGAAGAAGGAGTAGATCAAACTGTTATGAATTGGCTACAAACAAGTGGAGAATTACAAGACAAGACAAGTTTATTGATCCATCAACTAGTGTTGATCTGCTGAAGAGTTGTTCCCCAGACTATCTCTTTTTATAACCCTGAACCATACTAGTCCCAAAATATCCTAGGCCATGACATTGCCAAAAGTATCCCAAAATATCCTAGGCCATGACATTCACCCCACATTAACTTAGGACACTATAAAGGTAAATGGGCAAATATTATGGGTATATAGTGGTGTTGGACTCATATATCCATTTTTTAATACCATATTAATCTTGGCATTAAAAACCTTTCCCATTTTTACATTAGTTTGGTATGAGTATGTGCACAAAGACCCATTAGGAGGATATGAATTTAGTATGTATAGTTGAATCTTGGGCTAGATATAAACGTAGTACAAGAATTTTTTTTCCCTCTTCGTAGGGGTAAATTGATGCACCCCCAAAGTCCTTGATGGATTCAACTACGAATCCAAAGGTGAAAATAGTGGAAAGAGAAGAAGTTGGAGCACGTTCCTTAGCTCGTAACATTTTGGGGGGTAGAAGGGCATGTTCGAGCTTTGGGACGAGGAATAAGAAAAGTGACAAGCAAGTCAATTATTCACATGAGCCTGCACAAACCCAACAACAAGTTGGTTAATGCATAGTTGGGCACTTTTGATGCACGGATGAAGCATGGGCAAACATGGACTCACAAAACCCACCACAACCCGAACTTGGGGGAAGCCATCACCTTCCCCCTTGTAGTATTCTTTGCGCATGGCCATGGGGCCAGCACCCAAATGTCATTTGTCTCGGAACTCCCAAGTTGGAGACCCGAAATTGGGACTCTCGCAACTTTGAAAGACCATAACTTTTTCTACAGACTTCCAATCGAAATGAGGTTTGAAGTAAAATTATATTCCTTGTCAAAATCTTTCTAACAGTATGTGGCATGCCACCTTCATGAAAATAAATTAGGGCGATTCCTAACTTTTACTGGTTGGGAGTCAAATTGGTAGTTTGACTTTCGACTTTTTTTTTGCCCATAACTTATGTTTTAAGTATCCAAATGGATCATGTGAGCCCATTTCAGACATTGAAGTTCTAAGAAATTTTCAATGATATATTGAACTCTTCAATCCAATGAGTTTTAACCCATGAAATCGCCCTCTAAAGATTCGAAAGTCCATCGAGACTCCAATTCCCAAAATGGGAATTCACTTGGGAGTGTGGGGGTTCATTCCCTCGCACTCTCCTACACTCCTGGGAGTATGAAATGTGACTCTTGGGCTTCACTTTTGGCCCGCACCTTACCAAACCTTTGTTTTGGTCGTGAGCCCAAGACTAGAGTTGCAACATCGATAAATATTGGTATGAACGTTGAATGTGCCTTTAATTCAAAAATAACAAATGAACGACATTCAACTGCTACAAGCTCTACATTCAAAACACTTATATTAAACATTCACAAATTGAAAGAAAAATCAATGACAATATATATATATATATATATATATATATATATTGTAATAAGCTCCAAGTGTTTCAAATTCCCAAATTGGCAAAAAAAACCAATTCAAATTTTTTTGGGTCCAAATTCAATTGTAATTATGCTACAAATAAAAACTATGATACTTATGTAATCCAAGTGTAAAATATTATGCAATGTTCATTTGTCAACAACAAACACCATTTGAAACATGGTAGCCCAAGTCAATGATGCTTTAAGTCTGAAATCAATTACACAAATTGATTCATGAATTTGATGTTAAACATCCCCAAATTGGAAAATAACAATTCAGAAAGAATTTATGAAATATAATCTAAGCTCCAAAGATAGTTAGGAGTCATTCTATACTACAACCTCTAATTCATAGCAATTCAAAATTGAAACTATTAATTGGTACTTGATAGTTTGCAAAAATAACATCAGTAAAAATAAATGGGAGCTTGCAAGAAAACAATCAAAACTTGAAAATCTAGAATTATTATTATTATGATTATTTTCCAATTCATAAACCCCAAATTAACCAAAACCAAAAATTAAAGATGACAAACTCTTGAAAACATTCCAAAATTTGATTAACAATTGTAAATGAAAAATGTACAAAAGTTTTTGTTGAACTTGTTTAGGTAGGCCTAGATAGTGATACCTCCTACTTGTTGAAATTCACAAAAGACCTAAACATATACCTCAAGGAAAGTCTTCATAAAAAACATTAGCTTCCCCTAATTCATCTTCATGTTTTTCCAATAATTCAACTTTTGTAAGAAAAAAATCTTTAATAGTATTTAATGAAAATGAATTATAAGTTTTTGAACAACCTTCTTGAATGTTGTTGGGGAAATTATTATAAATTCTTACTAATGCATCTATGTTGATAATTCTTAGATGACAATACTATAGGCTTCTGAGTAATCTTGTAATCTAGAAAACATTTTCAATTTTAATTTAGGACCTAGGCATGCCAAGAATTTGTTTAGCCCAAAAGGCAACATTTGACAATTTCCACGCATTCTTCTGCCACCAAGTCAACTCTTTGGTAGCCTCCAAAAAGGTTTAAACCCTTGAAACTTTTATTGCTAGGTGAATATACAAAATTTCCAATTCCAAATCAAAAACCTTGGCATTGTAAAATTGATTGGATTGTTGTTCATCAATTGTGTTTTCCTTGTAGCCAATTGCTAATCATAATGGTAGCATGCAATGCATCATATAGGAGTTAATATCCTTTACATTCATTCAATACACATTGTTTGATAACAAATTATGTGAAAGTTTTTGTGACAACATAAACAATTGCCCAAGTTAATCTAGATGGCATTTTAATTTGTAGGTGGAAAATTTGACAACAATAAGCAATGTTGATGGCATCAACATATTAAAAGTTTCTTGAAAAATGATAACTTTGTTGGCTAACTAAAGTTCATAGGGGTTTTTAGCTTTCAAATGACAACCTAGCCATAATGTAGGTCTTTTCCCACGCTTGTTTATCTTTACCAAACTTTTTTGTATAAACGTTGGTTTTTTGTAAAGCAACTTGTGAATCCTTCAATGACATTTTTTTCATGCCAACACCAAATTTGGCATCATTGGTTGCATACTAACAAACCTTTGACATTGTGTGGCCAAAACACCATATTATAGAAGGTTTATTCACAAATTGTAAGGGGGCACAAGTAACCATGTAGGGACAATTTTGCAACAAGAGTGTTAAGATTTGAACCTTCATCATTTACATATGTTATATAACCTTATCCATTTAACTATGTGGCTAAAACACACAAACCTACATTTCAATGGTTTTGGAAAGCAAACTTGGGATGTGTTCTTTCACCAATTGTTTTTGCATTGGAAAACATATCTTCAAATCCTTGGACATCACAAGTTGATGTAGCCAAAGAGAATCAACAACCTCACACCCTTTTGCTATGAAGAGGACCAAATTTTTGACAAATCAAAATTATAATGAAGGTTTTTGTTTTCAAGCCCCTTGCCATTGACATATTTTTTAATCAATGATGGTTTCATTGCTTGTCTTTTCTTGCATTTTCCCCTACTTCCCTCCACCTCACCTTTAGTAGATTATGTTTTGTATTTTAGAAAATCTTTTGAATGCTTGTTTAATATGTGTTTTTGCATTAACATGGTGTTATGGTTGTCGTTATATTGCACCAATCCTTTTTGAAATTGGGTGGTGTTGTAGGAGCCTTTTGAAGATTTGACTTGGGGAACACAAATGTTGTGCCAAACAACGCACCTCAACATTTGCACAACTTGAACATCAAATATAATGTTCGGGTTGGCAAGGTTGAAAAACACCCAAACAACATTAAGACAATGGTGGGGCACCCAAAATATTTGGTTTTTCACAATGGAGACATATTGAACCTTCCAATTGATCAAGTCCTTTGCTATTCAAACTCCTTCATGATTTTCAACAAGTTGTTGAACCTTTGATGTCATGTAATTGGTCTCTTGTGGTTTGAAATTGATCCCTATATCACATACTTCAACTGATCCATCCAATTTTCAAATTTAATGAAAGACATTCCAACTCCAAAGTCCATGTAAACCGACTTGCAAATTTTAAAACAAATGAACCCTCAAAGATTGGCATACCACTACAACTAAACATAGTAGTTTAGTTGTACCCATTGTACATCACAACTCCTACAATTAGAGGTGTGAACATTAACCACAACAACAACACCATCCACCAAATAAGGAGGAGAATAAGCACAATGCAAAACATTTTGACTCTTTTGTGGTTTTTAGGACAACAACAAACTTGGTTCATTCTTACACAATGCACATTTAAAAATACCACCCAATACAAAACAAAAATAACAAAAAATAGAAACAAAAAGTGGATGAAATGGTGCACATACCACATTCAAAGACAATATACATTTGCAACCCCAAGGAGATCATTGTAATCATGTGCAACCAAAAAAATTCTCTCATTGAAACAATCAATTTTTTTTTCAATTATGTTGTGAAGCCATAGTAGTGACATACTCTCAATTCGATTCAAACATACGAGTATTATACGTTTTTTTGGGCTTTTTAAAAAATACTTGAAAATACTTGATCATCGTTGTCTTTGTTCACTGTTTCGGAAGTAGGTGTAAAATTGTGTCAAATGTTTTTGATCATCTTTGAAACCAATTGCAAGCTTGACAAGGACCAAACCCTAAAACTAGTGTGCAGTTTTATTCAAGGTATGCCTATGCTCAAGTTGGTTAAGAAGGGTTTGGGCACAACTTAAGCTCAGCTTGCTCAGCGTTTTGCTCATCGTATTTCACGTATTCACATTTTCAAATTTTAAAATATTTGAAAATACTTCTTTTTGAACACCTTCGAAAAATACGCGTATTTCGTATGTCACTACTATGTGTGAAGCACATGCAACCTTGATGTGTCCACAATATTGCTAGTTAGGTCCATTACCTTTTAGCAAGCATGGTTGTGGATCTCGTTCATAATATTGGAAAACATCATACCCAAACTAGGTTGGTACAAGAATTTCAAACCCTAAACACATAGGTAGCACAATATGAATATTGCCTAGGTACAAGGGACAATTCTGTAACTAACTAACCACCATGGTTGGCTATGGAACAGGAATATCAGGAAAAAGTGTTTCCTGTCCATATAGCATCCATTCTGAATGATGGGCTAGTGGATGCTGGTTCATCCTTGGATCACGTTGCAAATGTGAGACAGTTTTGACACAAGCAAAATGCTTGCTTGAGAGAGAGAGAGAGAGAGAGAGAGAGAGGAGAGAACACATGAACCAAAGCTAAATGTGATTATGAGCCTCTTTTAACTTGTCAGAGGATGGCAGAGGTTGTCTGTGGTACTAGTCCTTTTAGTCAGGGTTGGTGTCTAGTGTCTACTACCTCAGCCCCTGCTCAAAGGAGACAACCTACCCATCATTCACAAATGAGCCAAAGCTAGCCTGCTTTGCAGCTAAGTTAGTACCATTGTAAGAGGCACACCAGAGAACAGGCCTTGTGAGTAGGTATTGCACAATATATTGTCACCTTGCAATGTCAGCAGTGTATTCTTGAGGAATTTTTGTAAGTGGTGGTCACCCACAGGAAGATGTAGAAAAAAAATGGCCATCATTTATAGAAATATTTAGCCAAATCTGGCTATATTCAAGATGTGGAGTACAAATGTTTAATCGACCTCTCTATTTATGACTGCTCATTGAAAACCAAATATAAAAATCTGCTGATTTTTACTAAATTTTCTCACTTCCGGTATTTGAAAACCCTCCAGAAAATCACTTCACTTTTGAATTTCTGAATTTTTATATTTCTTTTTGGCAAAATTTCATTAGTGAAAAAAAATGCTTGAACATTGCTGAAAGCAATTTGCCGACTTTTGGACAAAAAAGTACTTTTTTGGATGAAAATTTTCATCACATTTCAATTGAATTTTTTAGTGTGAGAGCAGTTTTCTGTCAGTTTTTTACTATTTGGACATAGTTAAAATCTTTCTTGAGATTCTCACTTATGATGATGCTATGTACATGAGAAAATAAGATAAAACCATGGATTGGAATCAGTGATTTTTTGAAAACAAAATTTTGCTGCTTTTTCGACAAAGCAATTTGGGCAAATTTTGGAGATCTTTGTTTTCCTACTCTAAATTTGACTAATTTTTGCTAATGTTGTGGAAAATTTGCCAAATTTTCAAGATCACAAAATTTTGAAAAAATGAAACCCTGATTAGAAAGGATTCCTAATGTATAGTAGAAAGGCCTATCTTCCAAACCTTTCAAGATTTTGCCTTAATTTGCACAATGGTTAGAAAACCCATGGAGAACAGACCCTCTTGAGACAGACACACCAAATTGTGGAAGGTGCTAAAGATAGGTCTTTCTCCTACTTAAAGCCTGGCAGGTTACATGTAGGGTAAAGCCCAATGTTGTGGGCTTTACCAGAATAAGGGTTTGCACAAGACAGTGTGAGCCTGATTTTGGTAAAGCCCATGGCCCCGAGGGCTTTACTGAGTGTAAAGACTGAGCTCAAATTTTGTTTAATTTTTTTTTACTCCCATACCAATGATAGATACCCAATGGGTATCATGGAAAAAAAATTTGATGTGAGCATTTTGGTTGTATAACTCATTCTCATCCTCCATATATGTGGTTCACTTGAGGCAAAAGAAATATGCAGCCAAGAGCACTTACATTCCTATCCTCACCTTTGTTGAGCAAGGCATCTTAATGGCTATATTTAACCGGGGAAAATGTTAAAAAATTGACTTGGAGACCAAACTTGTGTATGTAGATGTTAGAAGATAACATTATTTAAACCTAAATGTAATAGGCAAACTTATTTTCACCATATAAATGATTTACATTTACATAATTTATATATATATATATGTTATTTACATTTGTGTAAAGCACTGGTAGCAAATCTCTAGTGGGAGGCCTGTTACCAAGTGGAACTTTTCCTTTGCAAAGGGTGAGGTGTTTTGAAAAGTGGAACGGTGACTCTAATGAGCATTCCATTTATTAGCAACACATTTGTTTTTTAAAAAAAAAACTGCCCAAAAAAAAAAAAAAAAACTGTGTTGAAACGTGACGAAATTTTCTTAAATTTTTTTCTAATAAATTTGGAATTAAGAAAAAGGAATTTGCAAGGAAATATTTCTTTAAGAAATTTCTGAGGCAACAATTTTGCAAATCTTCCCCAAAAAAAAACAAACATTGGTTGCAATTGCAAGCCCCAAAACAATAAAATGGCACCTGTTTTTTTAAAAAATTTTAAAACCATGGTATCAGTGAAGGCGCTGATTCACACCCAAGGCAATGGATAAGTACACAAAGCAAAAGCTGACAGGGTTTGAGGAAAGGACGGATCAAAAAAGGGAGGAGGACGAAATTGGGGGCCAAAAAAAAACTCTTTTGTCCTTATCCTGTCATTTGGGCAGTGACTAAAAAAACCCCATAAGTCATCATCATTCATTCGTTCCGTCGTCATCTTGTCTCTTCTTCTTCTTCTTCATCGGGAGTTTTCTCTTCTTCATTCGCCGAATGAATGTGGAACTATTCTTGTATCTTCTTCATCAGGATTTCACTCTTCTTCATTCCTCGAATGAATGTGGACGTGTCTTGTGTCTTGTTCATCAGGAGAAGTTTACTCTTGTGTAATTCACCGAATGAAATGTGAACTATTCTTGTCACTTCTTTCATTCACTGAATGAATGTGAACTGTTCTTGTCTCTTTTTCCATTCACCGAATGAATGTGGGCTATTCTTGTGTCTTCTTCATCAGGCGTTCGCTCTTTTTTTTCTTCATTCGCTGAATGAATGTGAACTATTCTTGTCTCTTTCTTCATCATCAGCAGTTTACTCTTCTTCATTTGCCGAATGAATGTGAATTTTGAATTACTTCCAAGATAGATAGAGTGCAGTGGATGAGGAGGAGCGGCGGCGGCGGACGGAGTAAATAGCGAATGAGAGAGAGATGGGGAAACCAACGAGGAAGATAACGAAACGAACGAAAAAGGAAACGAAACGAACGAGGAACGAACTTGTTGGCAGCAGGTTTTTCCATTTTTTTGGCGGACGGAGTAAATAGCGAAGGAGAGATGGGGAAACCAACGAGGAAGATAACGAAACGAAACGAACGAGGAACGAACTTGTTGGCAGCAGGTTTTTCCATTTTTTTGGCGGACGGAGTAAATAGCGAAGGAGAGATGGGGAAACCAACGAGGAAGATAACGAAACGAACGAAAAAGGAAACGAAACGAACGAGGAACGAACTTGTTGGCAGCAGGTTTTTCCATTTTTTTTTTTCCCAATTTTGTGATGTAGCTGAAATGGCGATCATCCATAAGATGATTTAGCCAGATGTGGCTTCATACTAGATATGAAAGTAGCCACCAAAAAAGAAAAAACAAAAAAAACACAGAATCCTTATATATTCTTGGCTACATACTGGAACTAATCACAAAAATCTGGCGATTTGGAAACCTTTTTTCTTCCGAAATCTGGCGATGTTGTTTCCATGAATTATCCGGGTAGAAATCATATTTTTTCAGGTCAAAATTTGGGCAAAAGAAAAACACTGGAAGTTGGAAGTGCGAGCGAGCGAGCGAGCGAGCGTGAGAAACGGACGAAGATCGACACAAACGGACAAAGATGACAACAACAACACATGGAGTCGCATGAGTCTGGAGTCTGGAACCCAAAACGAGTCTACTACTGGCACCGTCAGCTGATGTGTAAAACACAGAAAACACACAAACCAAAAAAGCCCACAAACAACAACAACCCAAAAAGAAAGGGTTCTTATCGTTATCGCCTCTACTCAGTCAGCGCTCCTTTTCTCTGCACTCACTCGACTCGTGCCACAACTCGTGATGCATCATCTTATATTCGCTCGCTCAGCATAGCACAGCACAGCAAAGGGGGGGATGACGGATTCATGTCACAAACCATAAACAAAGATATGTATGTATGTATTCTATGTTGTTTGTTTGTTTGTTTGCACTGTTGTTTCTTTTTGTTTTTGATTGGTAGCTATGTATCCTTTTTTGCACCCTCAAAGTAGTTTTTGCAGCTCTACTTTTCTGTCGCTCTCTCTCTCTCTCTCTCTCTCTCTCTGTGTCTTGTGGGTCCTCTTTTTTGCCTTGCTGTTTCTGTAAGAAGGTGGTGGTCGGTTGTTTCTGTCTTGCATAGGAGGAATAGGCCAAAAGAGAAAGAAAGCTTGCTTTGCCGGCTTGGATTCTCTTGGGTAAGTAACTTGGTGCATAAAGTGCACGAGGCGTGCGCATTTGTAGTAGCAAAAAAAGCAGCAGCAGCAGCAGTATCCATTCTTTACTACACAAAACTGCGAGAGATAGGGAGAGAGAACGGGATGGGTTGAGGGCTGGACATAAGTGCATTTCTTTGTGTGCTTTGTACATACAAAGAATTGACAAGTTCTTCTGCTGGGTGCTGTGGGTTTACCGGGCTTGGAGCTCGCTGCATGCGGTAGACAGACAGACAAGACAGGCAGAGAAATAATGTTGGGTGTGTTTGATGAGCTTAGTGATCGGACAAGAGGTGCAAGCTAAGCAACATTGGGGAGTTCCCATTTGCGATGAAGAGGGAGGAGAGCTGTGGAGAAAAAGAGCAACGCAGGGTGGTGCAAGAGCGATGGTGGCGCAGATGAAGGAACCGCCTGTTGTAGTAGGCTGGTGAGAAAAATCTCTCTCTCTGTGTCTCTCCTTCATTCATTGTCCATATGTTTTTGCAACATGTTTGGGGGTGACCGAACATCAGAGAACAGGTGATGATGATGTGGGTGATAATATGGGATGGCGAGGGATGGGTGGGCGTTTTGTTTTTGCAGGGGAGCAGGTGAGGATGGACAATTAGGACTGGGTGGGTTTGACAATAAGGATCATGTATGTCGCATAGAGGCATTGGCACACATACGTGTCTCAAGCATAGTTGCTGGCAGCCGCAATTCCTTGGCCATTACTGAAGATGGTCAGGTACCAGTCCACTGCTTGATTGCTCATCTGTTCGTGCTGGTGAAGAGGGGAGTGCAGCTAATCTTTTTTTTATCTCTGCCATGAGATTGTGAGCTCTAGTATGGATCATTAGCTGATTGGCATGTTGTACATCTTTCTGACATCTTGTACATATTGCTGACATCTTTGTAAATCTTCCATACCCAACCCTAGCATACTTCTTCCCGAACCCAGGAAGTTCATGGATGTCACACAAATTGAAAGTTCATTATTGCAAGGTGTTTATCAACTTGCCAGTGGGTTTTCAATGGCAGCTTTACACTTGGGGATGGAATCAGCGAGCAACATTGGGTCATCCTCCTGCCAAGAGGACAGAATCTGTACCTAGCCAGGTATCAATTTGTGATTTGCTCCAAAGTTTTCCATTATGTTTGGCTCTCCTCATTCTTGGTCATGAAGTGTGAAGATTCAAAACAACACATGATGAAAGTGCCTCTTTTCTGAGAGGAGACTGTTGCTCTGGCAAGTTTGACAATTCTAGGATGTAGTAAAAGTACCAAAAATCTGTATCTGGCAATAAATGGGACCTGTGAGGGATGTATGGGTTTTTTTTGAGCAGGTATAATAAGTGGTAAAATGCATGTAGGTAGCCTAGGACTACTTGTAGTTTACCAATCTTCATCAACCATTGCATTTGTGGAGTAAGAAAACTGCTCAGTTAATACCAAGCACCAGCTCTACTAGCTCACAGAACTTCTGTAATGGTTTTGACAGGTCAAGGCGCTTGCGAAAGTTAAAATAGTACAGGTGAGCTTGTGAACTTTATAGAAGACATCAGGTGTCCTTGGCTTCCCTTGCAGGATGTCTGAACAGTTTGACGGGCTGTCTCCTGCACCTGTCTTGGTTATGATTGTTTAGTGTTTGAACTGCCATTGTTGGCTTATGCATATGGCCAGGCAGCAATTGGTGGATGGCATTGCCTAGCTGTGGATGAGGATGGACGTGCCTATGCATGGGGTAAGTGTCATTACTGGACCAATTCTCTTCCTGGAAGGTATTAGAACATATATTGTGGTGACAGACAGCAGCAGCACTACCAGAGAGATGGGGACCACAAAAGAGGTGTCAACAACTTGCAATGCAAATGCTGATTGGTTTGAATATGCAGGTGGAAATGAGTATGGACAATGTGCTAAGGAGTTGGATCGCAAAGGGGACGACAAAGTATTGCATCGAGATATCTCTATCCCACAACGCTGTTGCCCTCGTCTTCGTGTGCGGCAGGTATTTCCACCCTCTTTCTGCAATGGGTATGCCACATTAGTCTTATCATGACCCAATTCATCTGCTTTACACTTTCTCACAGTTTACATCCACCTCAGAACCTTTGAATGCATAGATGGCAAGTGGATGAGAGATGGGTTCTTGGAACATTGGCAAACTGCTCTGTTACTTGGGGTAAGGGTGGTCTTGAAGGATTCATAGATAAAATGCTTGCAGTAGTCTTATTTACTTCACTGTACATGGACGTGGATCCAATCCTTGCTGTTTAAAAGAGGGAGGTATATCAGATACAAGAACAAGGATTCTGTTTGATGGAATATATGCAGGTTGCAGCTGGAGGCACACATTCTGTAGTTCTGACAGAAGAGGGCCATGTCTGGACATGGGGCCAACCCTGGCCTCCAGGTGACATGTGAGTTAGTAGCCCTACTGCTTCCCACTCAAAGATGACCATCAATAACTTTCTTTGCTGTACAGAGAGCATTAGACTGACTTATCATTTCCAAAAGTACTCCATGACAAAAACTGTGTCTAGTGGCAGTGAAGGCAATACTATGTTACCAGGTTTCTACTTAAATGGAGCAGAGAATAAGATTGGCTCATAAGTCTTTGGCCCATTGATTCTTCTGTTGGTGTCAGAAAACAGATCTCAGTCCCTGTTCGCATGCAAGGACTGGAAAATGTGAGGATGGTAGCTGTGGGTGCCTTTCACAATCTGGCACTGGTGGAGCCAGGGATAGTGTGGGCTTGGGGTAACAATGAGTATGGGCAGCTAGGCACTGGTGATACACAGCCACACTCTTCACCTGTTTCTGTAAAGGGACTATGTGATCTCATTCTGGTATTCTATCCCTGATTCTCATCTTCATATGTGATTGCAGCCTACTGCGTGGAAATTGCTCTCATTAGTTCTCCATCCTGTTTGCAGCCCCATCCTGTCTTCAATCTCTTTTCACACTTTGTATCCGCAACCAGTCAGTGGAACCCTAAAAGGTAGATGATGGATGGCAACACAGGTGGATCTAGCAGCAGGAGGATGGCACTCAATGGCATTGACTGCGGATGGCGAGGTAGATGCCACCGCAAGTGTCTCAACTGAGCTCATTGCTCTTTGTTAGAAGACCATATCTACATGCTTGTTTGATTAGGAGTGAATTCAGAGGAGCACTCGTTCTTGGGCATGTAGATTCAAGTGGTGTAAAATGGATGTGAACAGGTGTATGGCTGGGGTAGAGGTGAGCATGGACGGCTGGGATTTGGTGATGATAAAAGCAGCAAGATGTTCCCTCAAAAAGTTCACACTCTTGCTTGTGAAACTATAATTCAGGTGTGGCCACTGCTGACCTAAGACTGAGGAAAGTGTCACATTTCCTATCACTTATTATGTAGTTTATTGGATAGTGCACCCCACCTGCCTACTCATACAATTACACATGTTTTATTGCATCAAATTTTTCATCTGGAAATCCTGTTAATGTTACCATCAGGTCATCTCACAACATGTTGACTCAAATATTCAGAAAAGCTTTGAGTTGATGTGCTTGCAGGTTTCCTGTGGTGGAACACATTCAGTAGCTCTGACAAATGATGGACGAATGTTTTCTGTGAGTTGTATTCCAGACTTCTCCCATATGTTCTGCTGTCAATGCATTTTTAGTTCGTATATGTGCCTGGCCTAGTTATGCACATGGATACATTGAGGAGAGAAGGAGGATCCTGTCATGTTGCACCTATCACAATGTAGCAGACTGTCATCATGTATAAAGACATTATTGCCTTTTGATTTGATGGAGGATGGTTGCTTGCAGTTTGGGAGGGGCGACCATGGACGGTTAGGCTTTGGCGAATCATTTACAACTGGGCAACCATTGGAAGTGCCAGTACATTTGCCACAATCAAAGGAACAACATTTCAGTGCTATGAGTATGGGCAATGGACATGCCTCTAATAATGACACCATGGAAGATATAGATGATAGCTCAGGACGTTGGTGCACAAAAGCAGTAGCCTGTGGAGGTCGCCACACACTTGCTATCACGGCATGGGAGATCAACAAGTAGAGGGGTTCCTTGGCAACTTTTCTAGTACTGCTAGAGTAGTAAAGCACCAGCATTGGCAGGAAATCAGCTAGCTAGCGTGGTGTTCCCCTCTGTTGCAGACTACGTATCGTACAATTCCTGCTTAGAACCTCTGAACAAGTAATGGGTTTGCAGTCATCTCCTCTCATATGAACATCAAATCAGAAGTTCCCACCCAATATTAGATTCCACCAGACCGCACAGCAGCTGAGCCTTGTAGGGTGGTGTGCACTGAGGATGAGTTTTATATTTTGCACAACAGAAGTTATTGCTTTCATGTATGTGTGCACATGATATTCAAAGAGATTCAGTGATAGTTGCCAACTATGTTGTCTCTGAAATGACTATCCAGGTCTTGTAGCCATTTCTCTCAAAGAATTAAGATGAATGGTTTGCTAACCAAGAGTAATTGTCATGGGTCTCATTTCACTTTTAGGTCTCTTGTGTTTTCTTTGGAATATTCTGTATCTTCTGGAGACGATTTATGGTATTCTATTTCTGTGAGAAGAGCATCTCCCCCTTCATTAGGCTTCTGCTAGTGTAAACTGCTTCTTTTACTGTCCTTTTCGAAGTCATGTGCATTTACAAAGTCCAAACTTGCTTTCACACCATTTATAGAGTGTACACTTGAGTTCATACAAAAAACTGTGTATGGGCCATTTTTTCTTCTATAGAAGAATATTGAGTCTTCTAGAAATCTTTGGTCTGTTACAATCATCTTTGGGTGTGAATATTTTACCTTTGGTGCTGCAAAAACAGCTGACTGGTTATGAAAATATTCACATCCTTTTATTTTTTCCTCCATTTACTCTTCCAAAGTTTAAATTAAATATGTCAAACTTGGGTTTATGATAGATTGGTAATCAGAAGGGTTTATTGAATGTAACAAGCAAAGAAAGAAAACACATGAAAATGTGGCAATTCATTTGTAAGCTGTACCCCAGTAACCATTTGTAAGGTCTGTCACCTATTATGTTCTGGGGGACAAACTTCCTCTCAGCCTTGACGATGTTCCATGATGTGCCTTGACCTTGCAAATACAGTTCTGTTGCTTCTTCTCCATGACAATGTGTAAGTGTTGGTGCAGAGTGCATACTGATGATGGCAAGAGAACAAGAAAGAATTGTGTAGATAATGGGCCTCAGAATTTTGGACACCCTTTTTGAGTTTCAGCTTCTTGTGTATTCTGTCCAATGTCACACTATCATATGAAATATCATTTCCATCAACATTGTTCAACTTGGCCTTCCTCCAGAATTCCACATCTCCATTGTGTTGTTGGTGTTGCCAACTTCCATACATTTGGCAACCTTCCTTCAGTCTGGTCCATTTGTGGAGTTCAATGTAGTGTCTGTCTGTTAAAAAACAAATTAGATCCTACAGAAACACAATTCCTACAGCAACTAATATTAATGTGCCTTCCCTTCTGGTTCCACAACAACCAGATGTGCATTCAGGTGAGGAGAGAAAAACTGATGAAGAGTATCAGATGAAGACAGTAGATGAAGGCAATCAAAGCATTTGCTTTGCAGGCAGAAACACATAAATTGACCACCAGGTCATATTTTGATTGCAGTATTTGTCATGCCTCAATATACATCTCATCTGTGGGAGATACTGTTGCATCTTACACAGAGTGAAGCTTCATCAGCTTCCAAATGACACCACAACATCCAATTCACCTTGCCATACCAATCTGGTTGAGAACAAAGCACGCCGACTAGCCAATGTCTGGTCCACCATCTCCATGTTGATCCCTTATTGCATGCACAATCCATCTTTCCCAATTGACAGACCAGATCTCCTGCCCTCGCATTGCAAGAGCAATATGAACACAAAAATAGAACTCCATTTGTTGATCCAGATAAAACCTATAATGCAGTCCAAAAGGTCAAGGCACACCTCCTGGCCATTCACTGCTGCAGGCCCTGACTTCAGAAGAATGAGGAAGCTTATCAATAGCTCTGATTGTTGCAATCATGAATCTTATAAAGCATGTTGTGCTATCAAATATGTAAGGAGAAGAGCAGTAGTGACCAATTGAAATGCTGGTGCAGCTTCCATGTGTGCCGCTCCTTGAACTATAGCACTGTAGAAATTACATCCAGATCAGGCATTATATGTCAGGGCTGCAAATCTAAAAACTGACTTTTCCAATTAGTCATCATCACTCCAAGGGGTACACCAATACAAAAAAAGGGGTTACCTCGCTGGTGGATAGCCCAAACCTGGGTACACCAGGGACACACTTGAGTCATGGACCAAGAAGATGATTTGACATATATAAGTATGGCTGTTGCCCAATGTGGACAGGCATCAGACCTAGCATGTACTAACTTCCTTTCACGTCTTGCCTTTCTTATCTTCGAGCAATGAATACTTGATTATATTTGTGCTCACCCAGGCCCTTATCAACCTCAGTTTACATGAATCAGACCGACTTAAACTATCATTAACTTGCACACAAGAAGAGCAGCTGTGTGTAAAGTACCTTGAAGTCCCCTGGAACAAGCATGATTGAGTACCTGCACAGCGAAAGTAAAACAATCTGTAAGCTGTCCAGGTTGTTAGGAACCACAGGAAATCTGATTCTACTAATGCTCACTTTGTCTGCATCAAGAATGATTTTCTTGCACAACTTTGAAGGTTACCTCACAGTCAATGTTGTGAGCCCACAATAGGACAACAAAACAAACAAACTGCTGCTAGCCCATGCTATTCAGGAACAGTTTGCATTCTTAACAGATGATGAAGTGTTTTGCATCCATGCCTATTTTCTACCCACAACTGGTCTAGGGCAAAGGATAGAATTGCGTCCTGTAAGGACAAAGTTAACTTTTGGGTCATGAGCCAGAGAGAGATGCACATGAAAAAATAGTGGGATAGGAGATAGAACAGGAAGATAGGCATACTTAGGTCTGTGTAGGCGAGGATAGCAGTGCCATTAAAGTCACAGCTGTCATATTCTCTTGGGTTGTTGTAGAAGTATGCATTGAAGGCCCAGGAAGAATGGGTTTGGATAGAATTAGGTAAATAGCAGACTCCACCAGCAAGTATGGGGCTGCAGTTTATGTTACCACCCCTTTTGCTACATGTCCAGTTCAATGCTGTTTGCAATGCATACACATTTGCCCCAGTTTTCGCAATGCACCAGATAAAGCTGGGGTATGAGTCTTTATTTGACATAACAGGGGCTGCATCTGTCAACTTCCTGTTATGCTGTTCCATCTGCTTGCTCTTTATCATGTCCTCTTGGCACCCTGCAACTGCTGCATTCTCAACTTGTCTATGCAAATTTTTTGGACTTCTGGTATCACTCAGCACATTAGGCTTGCTGCGCTCATCACTGTGGACATCCATCATCAAGTTGGATCAGTAAGCTTTACTGGCAACCCAACTAGCATCTTCATACATAAATTCTATAATAACAAGGTTATTTTAGGCTCAACTGCATCAAATGTGGAATCAGCATTGTTCAAACAAATTGCTGGGATGCAGATCTCTGCATTGATTGTCAAATCTGTCATGTGGGGTGAAGCATGGAATAATCCAGGGCACTTGCTTGATGTTCGACTAAGTATACATGGCACCAACAAAACCTCTGCCTTTGGAAAAAACTGGAGAAAGAGGCTGCACGACAGTTGGAACAGACCTCAATGAAAGATTGGCTGTAAACATGATATTGGCATTACTTGCCCCCTGTGTTTTGAGCTGGCTAAGCCCTACTTGACTTGCAACACCATCCTGATCACTTTCCACCATCTGTCTTCTTCCTTGTGCCATTCCACTCCCTGCCTCACAGTATGCAGTGAGTAAGTGAGCTTCTATTGTCAACCTATGTGCACTGGACTCAGATATGAAACATGGCACCATGGAACAAGACTGGAGGCTAAAATGGACCATCTTCAGTACAGCATAGAGCTTGGGAAGAGTGATTCAATACCTGTGATTAGAATGAAGCAGACAAGAAATACTACAGTTGCCAAGTCAGGTTGCACCACACAACTCCTCATACGTACCTGCCACAGACAACCTGCTGGTCTCTATTTCAGCTTCATCTCCATCACCTTCTCTGCATCACTGATCAACCTTCTAACCTTTTTATCTTCTTCCTTTAACAAAACTGTCCCCATCCCCTCTTCTACAGCTTGCTTTCTACTTGGCATTCATCACCTCAGAACAATCTAATGCACTTCATTGCAAGACACCTGCCCAGAACCACTCTCTCTGCACATCTGAAGACCAGCTTGCAATGATTTGCTGTCCTCCATCAGCATGCCCACCCCATGTACATATGAAGAGACTGACCTCAACCTAATATTAGTCTGTAATGAACTGATTATAAGTGAATTCCAAATTTTTGTTGTTCTCTTCAAGATAAGAATTTTCATTCCCCTTACAAATCCCAGATGTTTTGTGTCCAAATTAGGCCTAGTGACTTCTACAAACTTGCCAATTTGCAACAATGTCACATCCATCAAGACACTAGAACAGAAGGGACACAGCCTGGTTTCACAAGAGAGAAACTTGGGGGCACTACTCAAATCCTCTATTACAGAGTATATATTGACCAGCAGTCATCCTCAAATTGACATAAAGAGTCAAACATGTGAGATGTTAGCAGCCTGTCTAAGGAGCCTTTGAAGGCTGTCAAGAGTGCACACCACAAGAGCATCACAAACATTGAATTTTCAGCACATCACTATATCCAAATCTTGCAAATTCTTGGCAACTAGTGGTATGCATGGACATGCATACACAAACTGAAAACGCTAAGACAATGGCAATATGCATAGAGGGGATGACAACCAGCTTGTGCCAGAACAGTTCTAAGTGCAAATTTCTTTCTGTAACCCATGACTAAACAAGCTGCCAGGGCACAAAACAAGATCAAAAAAAGCATTGATACCTGCTACAAAATCTTCAATCCTAGTCCTACTGTTATCATTCACTGCGACAACGTTCATATCCCATCCATAAAATCAATTGCCATGTAAATTCAGAAGCACATTTCCCTGTCTCCTGATCTAACTGATCCAATACAACAAATCTTTTCAAACGCATAAACTCATACATCTTTCCTACATTGTTGCTTGATTGATAGTAATGCAAGAGTGTCACCTTTCCAGCAAAAAAAAAAACTAAAAACCATATCATCAGAGCAGAGACCTAAATCCAATATAGGTTGACGTTTAGAGCTCTAGCTGTGTCCATTTCGTTCTAGCACTAGTGCTCGGCATTCCGTCTGACATCCAAACAAAGCGAGACATGCTGACTTCCTTGAATCATATCCGTCTCTCGCTTTTCGCTCGCCTGTCCACAAGAAGATGTAAAGGAGGAATACATTTTTCAAACACATTGACAACTTACCGTTGTTCTTCGGTCCGGTGCTGTCGTACCTCCCACAGCGTGTCAAGTCAAGCCCTCCAACAGCAGCATCTCCATCTCTCTGCTGTTTCCTATAATCTCCCGTCGCATACGGAGATTCAGCTGCCCCGCTCCAAGCTCCCAGCCTCATCCCGCCGGCCTTCCGTATCATATATATTGGCGCGAAATCCACAGCTTGCGAACGAATCCACCAATGCGCAAACAACTTCTAGACTTCTTCTAGACACACAAAAAGAAAGCTTCTCACTCCATTCCCATCGCAACTGAGTCAGATCCAGACACTACAAATCCGGGAAAAAAAGAAAAAACGGGAGGAGGAGGGGACGCACAAGAAGAAGAAGAAGGAACCAAAACAAAACGTTCTCCAAAACTCAGTCCCGCAACTCTGTTTTAAAAATTACTATAAAGACATGACTAGAGTACAGCGAGCACGAAAGGAGAGTCTTTCACACAACACTCTGATTTTTCGCAGTTACAAATGCGAGAAAGGAAAGCAAGCGGAGGAGGAGGAGGAGGAGGAGGACCGCACCTACGGTGGGAGAAGAAAAAGCCTCCTTGCCAAAAACAGAGGGTTGCAGCGTACGAGGCAACTGCGCGCCTGACCGCTCTTCTGTCAGGGCTCAGAACGAAACCCTCTCGGCTACGACTACTGAGAAGTTCCAGGGGTGTTTTTTTTTCGGTTTTTTGAATTTTGTGATATAGCTGAAGTGGCCACCATCCATCCATAAGATGATTTAGCCACATTTGGCTACATAGTAGATGTGAAATTAGAAAAAATTAAAAAAAAATCTATATTCTTGGCTACCTACTGGAAATTATTATGAAAATCTGGCGATTTGGATTATTTTTCATTCGAAATCTGGCGACTTTTGGTCATTTTTTCCATGAAAAAATTCGCCAGAAAAAACACTGCTGACAACTTATTGCTGGTAAGTGAAATAAAGGCAACCAAGTTTTACACTTGTCTAGGAGTCATACGTCATGTGTACAAACTTACTTTTGGCTCTGTTTCGACCAAATAAACCAAGCTCGGATTTCAAAATGCGAAATCAAAATTCCCACCCAGCACTGATTGGTAGCTATGGTACAGTACCCACCTAGGCACCTATTTACCTGTCTGGCTCAGTGGAGCGTTTTTTCTTTACCCCCAAATTTTGTGATGCAGCACGAGTGCCTAATCAGATTTTATTATTTATTTTGGAGGGGGGGGTGGAGCCCGGCGGGGGTGCAGTTTTGTGATGTGAAATATGGAAAGTAAAAACTTAAAGCATGCTTCCTATATTTTTGGTTACCTTGTGGAACTTGGAGTATGTTTATTTTTTCCGAAATTCGATGACTAGAAAACCCAGATTTCCATGGAAACAGAAAAATACAAGAGAATTCCATCCTCCCCCCTACCCCCCCCAAAGGATGAGCCCTCTTAGATGTATGTTTAGAGGTCTCATTGGCTCCATGCAATTCTATTCCTAGACATGGTTGGCACAATTTTTCTGCCTCAGCTAATAACCCTTCTACATAAAAACAGCAACACCTATTTACTTCTTGCCTCATGAACTCCTCAAGCTTTGAGGCAATCAAACGGCTTTGGCCCAGAATTTGTGCACAGTACGCTGTGACTGGCAAAAGGCAGTACACTGTTTAACACCTACTATTGATTCGTCAGGTTAATTGATTGGTCCAGGTGGTTTGCTATCAGTAATCTCCCCACCTTTGTATCGTCTCAGTTTCATGTTTCCTGGTGAGGCACGGAAACAAGAACGTAACCCAACGAATTGGGATGTGCCATTTACTGGTGAAGGAAGGCTCAAGTATTACCTGGTTTTGGGTGGAGCAGATCTACTTGAGATTTCTCTTCTCAAGTTTCAACCATTGCTACCATAGTACCTTGGCCATTTCAACAAATGTCTGATCGAATAATTTATTTATTTTTTAAAAATTCATTTCAGCAAAAGAAATATTCCTAAATATTCACTATTTCCCTTCACAATATTTTTTGATTTGGAAGAAATGATTTTTGAAAATTTCAACATTTCTGAAAATAATAATATAATTAGTGTCAAATTGGTCAAGGTACGAGGGTATCAGTGATCTTGTAGAGTGAGCCATTAGTAGCATGGAACTTATGTCCTTTCTTTCTACAGTTTCTCAATTTTGTTTTGTAGTGCTTTCTTGGACTAAAATTTGGCAGAATTTCCCCCAAATTCCACTCTCTCCATTATCACACTATGGATGGAAACTTACTTTTTATTCAAATACACGGTATGGTACTGGCCTGTGTGTGTGTGATGGAAATTCTGGTTTTTGAAATCCAAATGAAGTGCGCTGTTCTCATTCAGAATAGCATGAACAAATAAAACGCCCCTTTCAGGTTGGGTTTAAATTTAAACGTTATGCATCATCAGAGACTGTTTGCTGATGCCGAGAATTGTGCAATCAGGATGAATCTCGAAGCTCCAGGTGGCTTTGGGACGTGAACCTTTAATTAGATATGTTGGCCCCAAGGCAGCCCCCCAATAATGTAAAAGTATTGGTGAAGGGCGCCCAAAGGGAACTAACTGGACAGTCCTCAGCGGAGCTTACATGGGTGGACAAGACTATGGCTTATTCAGGGGGTTCACTTCTCACTTCTCATCCAATAGAGATCGTTCAGTTGGGGATTATAAATGCTTTCTTAATGTGTGGGATCCATGCACTTCCTTTGCCTACCTCTGTTGTTTAACACTAGTTTGAACCAGGTGCCTAATGCACAGGTGTGTGTGTGTATTTGACAGTACGTATTACAAAATTACAACTACAAATTACATTTCCAAAACCTCTCTATATACCACATTCCGCATGTATCCATCAAGACCCTGGCCACTGAAAATCTTGATGTTTGCACTGCTTGTGACTTGTGAGATAGCAACATACAGCTGACCATGGGAAAAGACCGGAGACGGCAAATATATGTTGGGTTTGTTGCTGATATTGATATCAAAATCTTGGAGGTGCCCCCCCCCGGGCCGGGCATGCCTTTCCTAGACAACAACGACGACACATGTGCAGAGGGGGGGGGGGGGGGGGGGTTATTTATTTCTTCCAGGGTTTTCTTCCCTGTATGATGCCATCCATGGATGGATGACGGGACGGACGGATGGATGGATGACGGGACGGACGGACGGATGGAAAGCTTCACGAAAAACAACCACAACAACCTAAACCTCCTTTACTATATGTAATACTATTGTCTGTTTGCTGAGTACAGTAGAACCCATCATGGGAATGGAATGGGCGTGAGTCAAGAATCTGAATGGGTCTAAGGTGAAAGTCAGATTGCTAACTTGGGTCTCTGCAGGATGGATGGTGTGTGTACGTGAAACACTTTTTCATTCAATCGTGGCCCCTAGCTAACCGTGGTGGTTGGCTATGTACAAACTACAAACCATCCACATGCATCCACCTGTACTTGGTGGCTACTAGGTAGGGAGATGCTGTGTATGGTTAGAACATAGCTAACCACCCCAGTTAGCTATAAGAAAGGAATGCAATGAAAGAGTGTTTCATGTACCACATACCATTCATCCTTAGTGATTGGTAGGTGCTGGTTCACTTTGGTGCGCTGGTGGGTGTTGTGCCATGTAAATTTTTTATAAAAAAACTATGCAATTTTTTCTAGTGTATAAGGTAAAAAGTTGACATGCCTTATGAAAAGTGTAATGCATGTGGAGGTGGGCATTATGGTTTTCATAAAACCCAATAGTTTTTTTTCTCATGATACAAGGTATTCGATGGGTACCCCCTTGAGTATCATGAGATTTTTTAAAAAAATAATCATATGCAATTTTTACACCATGTAAAACCCTTGGAGGTGAGCTTTACAAAAATAGGGGCCTGTGAGGTGGCTTTACCCTACACATAATCCCCTCATCTTTACTTGTCTACGGGTGCCCCAGGTTGCGAAATCCTAATACTTAACATGTTCGAAAGTGCTACAATGGCACATCCAGCTTGGATGGACTACCTTTAAAATTATATCTCCAACCTACTTGAAATATATTTTTAAAACCCAGGGTAGATAAACCAATCACCAAATGATTGAGGATTTTAGACAAGTGTAGTGTATTTGGTCATTGATTATTTGATCATGGGGTCCGGAGAAAAAGTGTGCCCCATCTCTAGGCACACCCATAGCCACTTGGATTGCAACATTTGGTGGAGATACGAGGAAAATATGCCTCCTAAAAGGAAAGCCAGGTTATAATTGTTAGAAACAAATGCATAACAAACACATGCCAACCTTATGAGCAAACACTTTGCACCTATTGAAACATCATTTTTATGTAGAAATGTTTGAATGCATCATTGGCTTATATCTTTGTAAAACAAAATTAAATTTTTTATGAACATTGGGAATTCCATGGTTTTTTAAACCTAAAAATTCAATTAGCATTGTCTTGTGAAAGTTTTAGGTTTGTTTCCCCTAGCTCTACAGTCCAACAACAATTTCCTTTCTTTCCTCCCTTCTTGGCTTAAGTGTTTCATATGTGTTATGTAAGTTTCCTATTGTTATTTGCAGTTTTTATTTGTCCTCTTCCATCTTTGGTGTGTGCACTAGATGGTTGTTGCCTTCCAGGAAATATTATTCCAATTCTAAATATCTTTTATTGTATTTTTTCTTTCTTTTTCATGTTTTGCATTGGACAAAAAAATTCATTATATGGTTATGGTTTGATGTGCAAGTGATGGTTGTAAGACAATGTTAGGTGGTTGTCAAACTTTTTTAATCATCTCACACCTAGTTTAAATTGAAAAGTTTGTTATCTTGTTGGATTGATTTTGAACACCCCCTACCATATCTTTGTGGTTTAATTGCCCCCTTTCCATGTTCATGTGGTTCAAAAACTTGCAACCCCCTTCTTTTGTTCATCTTGATTTTGTGTTCATGTGCTTGAGAAGCCTTTTTTTTTTGTTTGTTTTGATCTCATGTTCATATGCTTTAGAAACACAACACTTTCCTCTTCTTTCATTTTGATTTCATGTTCACATGTTTTAGAAACCCAACAACCTTCCTCTTCTACTTGTTTTCATCTTATGTTCATATGTTTTAGAAACCTCCTTATTGTGTTCATCATGATCTTGCATTCATGTGCTTGAAAAGCCTTCCCCTTTTGTTCATTGTAATCTTATGTTCATGTGTTTCAAAAACCCAACGCCCTCTTTTTGTGTTTGTTTTGATATTATGTCTGTGTGTTATAAAAAGCCAATACTCTCTTCTTGTGTTCATCTTCATCTTGTGTTTTTGTGCTTATATACCCAACATTTTCCTCATGTGTTCATCTTGATTTCATGTTCATGTGCTTCAAAAAGCCAACGCCCTCCTCTTCTATTTGTTTTGATTTCATGTTCATGTGCTTCAAAAACCCAATGCCATCTTCTTTTGTTCATTTCAATCTCATGTTCATATGTTTAAAAAACATGTGCCCCCACCCCTCCTTTTATTCATTTTAATTTTTTGTTCATGTTCAAAAAACTTGTGGCCCCTTCTTTATTCGATCTATTCACCTTGATATTGTGTTCATGTGCTCAATAAACCCACAACCCCCTCTTCTATTTCTCCTAATCTTGTGGTTGTGTGCTCGAAATCTTGACGCATGTCAATCTATTCATCCTCCTCTATGGAGTCCCATCACTTCCCCTCTACACATTTGATTACTTTAAGAAAAGATGTTACACCCTTGTTGTTACATGTTTTTTTGCTTTCATTTTACACATTTGATTACTTTAAGAAAAGATGTTACACCCTTGTTGTTACATGTTTTTTTGCTTTCATTTGAGCTATTACACCCATCCTTGCCTCCCTTTGAATTTATGTTGTAAATCCAAGGTTCACACTTCAATACAACAAAGGATGTGCCCTTAAACTTGCTAAAGCATTGTTGTGAAACCTATCTCCCATTATTAATTATTGTAGTTATTGACCAAGTTGAATTAAAATTTACTCTTACATGCTTGTTTAACAACCGTTGAATTGCCTTCTTAGCCATATTAAATAATCAGCAACTCACTAGGCCCTTTTATCCTCTCCCCCCTTTCTTTTTATTGCTTGATTATTATTGTTATTTCTTTGGCCAAAGTTTGTTGTTGCAAAATAATTAAGTATTCATTTGATGTTATTATGTGTGATTGGCTATAGTCCATTAATTGTTTTATTTTACAAATATACATAACATGGATAATAAATTCGCAAAAGATAAAACCTCTTGGGTTGCTATCACAAGATGTTCAACTTGTTGCACTTCAATTGTAGGTCCATTTAGGCCAATAGTTAGGTCGTAAACAACTTACTTTTGCTTAGTTTCATGTAAGAGGATCCTTGGGTTCTTTTACATAATATGTTACAGTTGATTGTTTTTATTCATCATTAGCCCCTATTATATCTTGTATTATTACTACAAGGTTCAATATGGCAATATAATTTTCCTTCCATTGCTTTCATTCATTAATTGTTTCATTGGATTCATCATCGTTTTCATTTGAGATGTTTGTAGGCATTGATGTGTATACATCATATGGTTTAGTATTATTATTCATGACATTAGGATTGAGAGGGTAGATTCTTGTAATCTTATACCCCTTATTGAAGTATTTTTTGAACAATGATTGGTCCAAACTCTTGTCTATCAAACCAAGGTGAATTTGTTGGGTTCATAATGATTATTTGAAACCATTGCATTATATATTTATTTTTGGAAGCAATTTTGAATGGTTTGAAGCAATTCAAATCTAGCATAAGTTGTAAGGCATGAAAAGTGTGAGTGGTAATGTGATCACATCCAATGCAAATTCCTATGCTTGTCCTATTTCTTCTAACATAACACACGAACCATGCCCATCTAGAACAAAAAAGATGTTGATAAAATTGAGAAGCTAACCTCTTGAATAATGACATAAATTCTTTGAATAGAAAAAATCTCATCAATGCATTGGTTTGTATCATTATACATGTTTTTTATTTGCATTGTTTGATCTCTTGTTTAATCCATTCACCCCTGAAAATGTAGAAGCTTAATAAGTACCCCATTGTTGCCTTTAGAGCATATTTTATTGTTATCCATTCCCTATATGTGGGGATGGTGTTGTAGACCTATTGTGAATCTTTTTTCATCAAATTGTTTTCCATGATTGTTGCCCTACCTAAATCCCCATTTCTTCAAAATTTTAAATATGATGTAGATTATATTTGTGTTGAATGAACAATGTTTGTAAATTATGGTAGAATGAGTTACATGATTAGATTGGGAAACCTTGGGCCATGTAGATGTATAATATTTTGTAAGTCAAATGTTGACACCTAAGTTAATACCACCAAGAATTCCATCCTTTAAATGGGTTGACCTAGTTTGAATCAATTTTACTACTTTTAATTTGAATTGTTGCAAGATAATTGAAAGTCGACATTCTTGCATGCCCAAATTCTAAGCCACAAGTGCTTTGTCCTCTTCATTGGTTAGCACACCTTGTGAGCTTAATTTTTTTCAATATTGTCTTGCAATTCAAGTGATCTAAAAGAAATGTAAATGGTATGTGCCAAAACTTGTTTGCTTTCCTCAAAAAGGTTTGACTTCTTTCATTGCATCCATTGCCTTTTCCAAGTTATTAGTGTATGTTTTCCTCATTGGGTTAGGCTGGAAATCTTATTTATTTTTATTGATTTGTTTGTTTTTATTAGAATTATAGGTGGGATGTTATTTTATTCATCATTGGTTGGTCATGTAGGCTACTTCATCACCTACGAAATATGAGCAACATCATGGTAGTCCCTTATCTCCTAGCCCTAGCCTCCAACAAGTTCCAAGGTGGTCTAATTAGGACATACAAAAGGAATAAGTTTTAGCCTCTTGTATGCATCCCCAAATTTCAAAAAATGTGTTAGGTTTGAATAATGTGAAAATGCATGAATTTTGAAAGTTTTGTTAAAAAATTATTGCATAGAATCTTACAAGTCATCCTAATATGAATGGGCATTTACCAATTGATGTGTAGGTTGTTGGTGTCAACTTGATGTTGTAATGATTTGCAATTTGTTGAAATTTATAAAAACTACTCTTGGCACTATAAATTGTTGGATCCAATGATAATATGAATATTTGTTGAAATTTTCTTTGTAGAACTTTTCGACATAAGAAGTTCTTATTTTCATAGTTAATACTTATGTGGGATGATCTTGTAAACTTGCTTCCCTTTCATTTTTACTTCATTTAAGCATTTTAAATGTTAAACAGATGGTCTATAGGAAACTTTGAAGGTCATTTTCCATAGCCTTAATACTAATGAGAGGTTACTCAAGTGTATGCCTCTATTATGGTTGGAATTGTGATTTGAACTTGTGGTTGGAATTTTTGGTTTCAACAATAATCCAATGTGAATGGGAAAATGTGCATGCTTTTTAGGGTTAGTTACGTGTTTTGTTTTGGGATTGTAAAGATGTTATTTTGTATTAATTGTGTTGCACTCAAAAGAATGCTTGTACCCCAAAACACTAAATCTTGCATTAAATCACCCTGCTAGCAAACATTTCTTTGTTACGAAAAAAATTGCAAATTTTTCTTAGTTGGGTTATTTTACACCCTAAACCAATTGTTTATGTTGTATCTATGGGGTTAAATATTTGTAAAAGTGCACTGTTCAACCCCATTACCAAACGCTTATTTTTGCTGGATGGTTCAAGTTTTTTTCTTTACTAAATTGTTTTACACTATAGACCAATTACTTGGGTTGTATCCTTTGAATTAATTCTTTAAAAACTGCATTATATAACCCCCATTGTCAAATGTTTATTTTTGTTAAGTGTCTCAAGAAACAATTTGTGTTCTTAAGAAAAAAATATGAACAAATAATTTGTTTGCATAAATGCATTGAATTTTTCCCATCACTAAACATGTTGTTAATTTAAGTGCGATGGAAATAATACCCAAATGCCCTAATAATTTAACCCATGGCTGAATATATAATACGTTGCCCATGTGGGGGTGATAAAAAAATTGGTCAGATGTTTTTACCAACATACATTTGATCATAAGTTGCAAAATGCACACTAACCAATGCAAAATCATATCACATTGACCAACCTAGACATGAACTTTTGATTTGATTAGCGACCAAACTAAGTTCAATGACTAGCCTATTTACCCTGCCAATTCTTTTTTAATTATGCCACATGCCATCTTGCACAATTGAATTATTCAGAAACAAAGTGGGCATGCTACCTTACGAATGAATTACTTGAGGACAATGTGAGGATGATACATTATGCAATGAATACTGTATAACATATATATATGTAGTATATAAGTAAGTGTTTTTTCCTTCTTCATAAGGTGCCTTCCTAGCCCTTTGCAGTTGTCCAATGGAATAGATTTTGCCTTCATTCACTATGTGAGGGACATTTTCAAATGTGACGATTTCAAGGATTCATGGATTGCACCAGTGTTGGGTGGGTAAGTCTTTTTACCTTTATATACATGTGGATAGATATAATAGGATAAATACATATCATAATGATGAAACCTTAGCAAGTTCCATTAAACAAAACACCCAACAAATGGAGAAAGCAAAAACAAAGAGAGAAGACCCAATAAGAAAAGACAACCTTTCATGTTCAAATGACCATACCATAATTGATTAGTAAATTTGTTTTGGTTTATCATTTTAATTATCTCCCTCAGTTGAACCAACACCCATGTTGTTACCATGGAAAAAATCTCAATTTTTCATTTAAATAGTTTTTACATACTACAAATATCCCATGCTTAGAGTACATTAGGGTCTTTGAGTTCAAATCTAACATTTTTGTGCTTAATATGGCCACTACTAGGCTTCACTCAAAAAATTGAAGGCACCAACGTGGGTGCTGGTTCACCTTAGCCAAGAATGCATCTAATCTTGGCCTTTTGTTTTGTTAGCTTTCCCATTCCTTTAGACTAAAACTATGAATATAAAGCCTAGCCTTTGCCTAGCTAACTCAAAATTAAATTATTGAGTATTGGACTCTTTGTTTTCTTGGAAAATATCAAAAAAATAGACAAACAAATGCCTATGTCAATAGGCACATCTTGCAATGAGGAACCCTAGAAATTGGATGTTTTTAAGGATGGTTTGACTTATGAAAAGTTGCTGAAGTCAATACTTTAGATTTACTCATAAATTTGAAGTTGTGCTTTGGATCCATCAACCACTTAGTTAAATCCTTAAATCCATGGAAGGCACTAGGTATTATTCATGAAAAGTTTGTAAACATGTTTTCAAATTTAGAGCAATTCACAAATTTATTGTTGTGCTTTTGCTAGCATTGACATTGACAAGTGCTAAACTTGGATGTGATCCACCAAAGAAATGAAAAATAAGAGTTTCATGATACCAAAGCATCAATTGGGTGTTAACATGACACATCACACCAACATCACACTAGCCTATCTAACAAAAGCACCACGCACTTTTTGTTTTTGTGCTTGAAGGTGTGATGTAAAATGGCCCTTAAAAGACATCCATAGCTAATGCGCTTTTTTAATAAATGGAGGTTCTTTAAAGCATGCCAAAGGCATACATACGTGGAAGGGCACACTTTCTCTTTCAATCAAGTTTCATGTCACCATCTTTCTATGATCTTTATCAAAGGATTTCAATTTCTAGAGGTTTCTTCTTTCATTCAAAGGGCTCATTGTGTCAAGTGTATCAATCATGGGGATTGGAGTTAGTGTTACACATGATTCCAACTCATAGGAAATAACAGCCTTTTATGAATTTCACTCCCGGGTACCCATCCCAAAAAAATAAAAAGGAACCAGAACCAGTTTCCTACTTTTGTGATGTAGTCAAACTGTCAAACCATACACAAGAAGATTTGCCAAATTTGGCTATAGACCAAAATGTGAAAATAAAAATTCTATTATATTTTGGCTATCTTCTGGAACCTGTTGTAAAAATCATGAAAATTAAATTTTTCTTAACCCCAAAGTCTGTTTGGATTATTTGCCACTTTTTTTCACAAAAATCCTTTGTATGCTGTAGAATTCACATTTTCCAGGTCGAAAAAATGTGAAAACTCACCCCCAAAAATAAAGCTTTTCCCTGGCCCGGGCTGGCCCGTCCCCCCATCCCCAGTTTAACCCAGTTGACCGTTGAGTAAGGTAAAAGGATAAGTAAAAGAGGGGACCAGACTTTAGTCCTTTGGCCTAGGCTACGTGTGGTCGCTTGGCAGCCATGCAAATGTAGCCTATTTTACTTGGCAATGTTTCTGGCTACCAACAGCATGAAAACCGTGTAAAGCTGACTATTTCTCTACAAGTGACCTTGCCTAATTACCTACCTACATAGTAACCACTTCCCTACCTACATACATGGGTAGTTACTTACATATAGTGCACCATGAGGGATGGATGGTAAGTGATCAGGAAAAACTTTTTCATTGAATTTTCATTTCATTACAACAAATTATGTCCCTGTACATCAACCAAGTGAGTTCATTAGATTTTGAAGGAATTCATCGGTTGTAGTGAACAAGGGACCAATGAAAAAGCAATGAATTCACTGGTTTAGTGAACAAGGACTAATGAACTGCACTCACATTTTGTAAACAGGGACTAGTGAAAATGCAATGAATTTTTTGATCTAGTGAATAAGGACTAATGAATTGCACGCACATTTTGTAGTAATGTTTTTTTCAAGCTTACCATCGTGGTGAGATTCAGTTTTTGTTTTGACTATGTACTTCCTGAGAACTAACTAACCATTAGCTCTGTAGTAGTCGTCTCCATGCATTTACTTATTTACTTACGTAGTGGCCACTTTTCATCCTACCTACCCAAATAGGACCTAGCTGCTATAAGATAGGCTATAATAAGTGAAACCTCACATCAACTCAGTTGGAGTTCATCCACAACTGAGTCATAACAAGCTTCCAATGAACCGTACACGGGTTGCTGTTGGGTCACTCTGGCTCAATGAATGGGCACAGGGGATCTTCATTCTTCAAGTGTTTTGTACAAGTGCTTTTTTTTTTCCTGGTTTAAAAAATAGTAGAATTTTTCTAGTGTATGTGGAGGGTGTAGGGTGGACACGTAAAGTGCCTCTCCTCTCAAATAAAATCATAGGTGTCCGTTTTAAAAGCAAAATGCTACGGGTTCTTAATGCCAGGTAAGGACCTTGAATAGGGCTGTTATGAGAATTTGGGTCCCACATTGCAATCCTGCACGATGCCACGACCTCACTCCCATAACAGCACCATTCTCAATCCTTACCCTACCACCACACCTGCTGGGGAGAGCTGCTGGGATTTCTGTTGTGCACATTTGGAACATCTGCATGTCAATTGTGTTACCTGTTCTCAATCTTTCAAAAGGTTTCATGTTTTCTCCTCTTAGGGCTCCCCATTGTGTGTTCTGCACTGCACTTTCAGGTGTGATCTTTTGTTTGGACTTTGGTTCTTTCTTTTTTCTTCTCTTGTTCCCTTGCTGGGTGCTTTTTCCTTTATTTGTTTATTTATTTATTTATTTATTTGAAAAGACTAAATTGATAAATTAGGCAGTGTTAAATTTGAGAGTCCTGGGAGCAAGACTGCAGCTTTTTTTGGGGGCATGTTTTCCAGGTTTTCAAATTGAAACATGTTCAAACGGGCTTATGCATGCTGCTGTTATTCATAGCCGTTTAGGCTTTTTGCTGGACTAGTTTGGGAGTGGGACAGTTTTGCCCAGTCACCAGTTGCAGGGTAGTCCAGCAAAAGACTAAACGTCTAATCCAGTTCAATGGTGTTGAGAAACAGCTCTTAAGTACATTCAAATGATGCACTGAAAAATGAAATAAAAAGAAAGAACTCTAGAAATGTACAATTTCAGTTGTGAGAAAAACCATCATATGTAGTATTTTGAACCCGTGTTTTTCAACGAGATTTCTAATGTAGCAGCCTAAGTAGTGATCATCCACACTTCTGGCAATTGAACCGCTTCAACTCACTTTTTTTTCCTCTTTTTTGGAGAGATTTCACCAGTAAAGAAAAAGTTGTTTTGCACAATTTCACCAGCTATTCACAATTTTACCACAATTTCTTTCTACTTTCAAATGTTGTATGTAACCAAATTTGGCTAAATTATTTTCTGGATAATGCCCACTTTGACTAAACCAAAGGGCACTATGGTGATCAAGTTGGGCACCTGAAAAGGTACTATGGTAATCAAGTTTTATGTTGGATCACATATCTATTCATGATCCATTACTGACTAGACTATGTTTTTTGTTTTCCATTACCACTGCACAAGTCAAATTGTTTTCAATGATTAAACCTGGAGGAATCCTGATTCCTGGCTGAGTGAAAAGATTATTTTGCAGGAAGAAAGTGGCACAATGACTCTGCTATTTATGGCAAGCTCAAACACAATGATGAGAAATGATGAAACTATGCAACAGGGTTACCTACACATCATGTGAAAAGCACAATGATTTCATAAATGAATTCAGCTGGCAGCTTGAACTTTAAAGAGAACATCTAGGTCACCTACATGTTGGTTCCAAGTTCAACCCAATATTTCACCCCCCAAAATCTTTACTCTGATTGATCATTGTGAAGTCTCTTCCCTCTTGACAGAACCAACAAACAATTGGATCACTAGTTGGCCTTTTCACATCCCATCCAAAGAGTTGATTGATATACATACTTGATGAGAAAGACCTATTTGAATTTTGGATTTTGTGTCAGGAGAGTTGACTAGTTTTCTCTCCATGTGCACACCAAATTTCTTCACCTATATCATAAATGGTAGACTACAAAATTGTCACTGGGGTGAGATTTTGACAACCCTTCGCCCAAAGCTTGTTAGGGTCAGGTGCTTTTTCAAATGCAAATATAACTGTGCATAGCACATGCAGAGATCTAGCAAATTGTCTACAATGGGGGCAGAATTTCATCTAAGTGACAATTATGTCAAATTATGACCATTGATGAGTCCTGGATCACAGTCACCCATCACTTGGCCAGGTCTGACCCATGGCCATTATCTAGTGCATAACCAGCCTTTTGTTTTAGTGCCAAAAATCGTCCAAAATCCAAAATCCAAACTTCAGAAATGAAGTGCATTTGGAGGGTTTTCAATCACCAAAAGTGAGAAAAAACCTAAAAACCGTCCAGATTTCTATAGTTAGTTTTGAATGTGTAGGCAGAAATAGAGAAGGATGATTAAAGATATTTACTTCATAGCTGGTTTATAGCTAGATTTGGCTGAATCTTCCTGGGGATGATTGCCATTTTTTATTATCTTCCTATGGATTCATGGCCACTTTGCCTGCAAAAGAATTCCTAAAAAAACACTGTACATAAGCACTTCCGACATGGGTGGGAAATTTAGGGTGTTGGGAGCGTTCCAAAATGGAACTAAGATGGCTCTATAAGTCTATAGTTAATAGGGTAATCATTGGATAAAACTAAATACAAGTTTGGTATGAAAGCTAGTATCTAACCTTGGGTAAAATGAAAGTTTTGAATGGAGGTCTTCATTTGCCTTTCCTTATTTTCAGTCCATTCACACATGAACTACTTGTTTTGTTTTATTTGTTGCCCAACCTTTCAACAAGTCCATTACATTTATTTGTTATTTGTCACCGTCCTTTGGAAAATGTGATATTATTTGTTTTCCTCACATGTGGATTTGCTTTGCTTCAAAGTTTACAATTCATCGCCAAGATTGGATTGTGTTTACATCACCAATTGCTTAGCTTTAAACCAAGCTAGCAACCACCTCCAATATATTGTGCACCATTCGCATAAGCAACAACACAAGTAGTTATTCTTGTTGTATTGTTGTCCTTTGAAGATGCCATTCATCTAGTGGAACATAGCTTTCCACCATTGGAATCCCAAATTGAATAATCACATTAGTTGCAATTGTGGGATGTCATCTATAGTGGCAATGTACATAGAAACAATTCCACCTTACAACCATTTCCAACAAAAACCCACATGAAAAAATGAACACTCTTTGCAAGATTGGTCATTGGCATTGAAGCCTCCTCCTCAAGGTTAAGTTCATACACAAGGTAATTTGAGCAAATTGTGTTGACTAATTTTTAGCCCACCAACATGGCCATTGTTGAAGTTTAAGAACGTTTGTATGAGTTTTTACCTTGAATCATTCCACAAAGCTTCAATCCTTGCATGGTTTATAACAACATGGTTCACACTACTTATGAAGATCAATGTGGTTTTCTTGAAATGCAAGAAGTATCAAATTATTTGTGTGGATGCATGAACTTTCCTCCCAATGGTAGATGCATGTACATTACTTGCCTTCCAAGGGAACATTTGGATCACTGCCATAAACATTACAAATGGCATTACAATTCACACTTATAACATCAACCATAAACCCATGGAAATCAAACTTAAGTAATCGCATCACTTGTTCATTCAAACATGACTAGAATAAGGACTAGGACTTGAAATCTTTTACCTTCATCTCACACAAAGCAATGGTCAACGAACAACAAAAAAAAAGATTGTACACATGTGTCCCCATTGTTGTTCAATCATGCACTCTTTTAATGTGATCAAACATGACAAAAGACGTATTCAATTCATCTTTTATCATTTTTTTCACCAAATCCACTCCACTTCTTGGACCATGTGTGAACATTTCAAAAAAAAAAAAAAAAAAAAAAACAAGGTTTGTCAAACAATTGCCATGGAAAATGACTTCCTTGTATGTAGTTGTACACAAAATTGTGTTTGATATGCAATATTAAATGTTCTACTCTAGAGGTCCTCTAAGTGTAGACACAATGTTTAACCTTGTTTTTATTAGCCAAAAAGGACACATTTTTTAGAACCTCCAAAACTATATCATCTTGTAGGATGTCACTTTTTGTGATAAGGTCCTTTTTTACAAGCAAATGTAGAAACTTTCATTGAACAAGTTTGCAAGAAATTGCTTTTGAAGAGGTATTGAGATTTTCTTCTAAGTATGTCTTTATAGATTGGTCCATCTTATTTAAAGCCTTTCATTTCTCTCTTTGGCACTAAGATGGTTATGGAGACCAACATGAACAATGAAATGATTATACCTTGGTGATGACATGTGACCAATAATAATAAATATACGTGCACCGCATCTAAACTGAAAAAAAGACAAACTATTACAAAAGATGCATGTGTACATTTCATTTGGTACAATAAAATTGAACAATGGTTTGGCTATGTGTCCTTTCAAATATCTTTTTGTTTTGAACCATGTATTTGATATTGTATGCACAATTTTCATTGGCATAAATCAAATTTCTAACATAAAACACCTTATGACATTTAAAATCAAGGGGGAGGTTGTTCATGTTGATATTATCATTCTTGCGTTAAAGCTGACCATCAAATCTCAAATTCATGCCATCCATATGACCAAGGGAGGGAGCACCGTGTTGCATTTCATCTAATTTTTGAAAAAATTAAATCATAATGATTGAAAGGGTGAAAATGTTAAAATGACCTTCAAGAAGTTGCAATTCCTTGCAACTTTTACAGTCGAACTTGCTCAAAAGGTTCAATGGCTACAATGGTGGAACTCCAATTGAGATTACTTAATAAAAATGTCTCAAAAGAAAATTTCACAAAGTGGCTACATAAGGCCCCACATTTTGGGGATAGATGTGATTAATTTTAATTACAATTTCCTATTGTAAAACCTAAAATGTCATATGTCAATACAATACATAGATATTTACATTAATATATGTTTGGGATGTAAAGTTGAAAGTTGTAACAAAAGAACATTTTGTTTCTTTCCAAAATGACTTGGGGTTCAACATCCAACCCTTGATGCATGTTTACATAACACCCCTCCTTGAACATTAAAGAGCTAAGGTTTGGGAAAGATGGTTTTCAAGGAATTTAATGGTTTAATCAACCTAGTTGGAATCCAAAAAAGTTGTGAATGGGAAAAACAGTTCGGATCATTGCAAGTCTTGAAACATGTTATGTACAAGTAATTATCTCTTTACATGAATTATCATTGGCAACAACATGCATATATCTAGATTTTTTTTGTAATTGTTAATTGATTTCAAGATGCATATACAATTGGAAGTTTATCTAACTACCTTTTACAAAATGATTATGTTAGGTACCTTAATTTCATCTTGTTGTCCATTGGAATGATAATGGGCATGCCAAGATTGTACACAAAGAATTGGTCCATTGTCCTCATCAATGACATTTAATGAATTCATAGCAACTAATTGGGGTCCCAACATTTGGATAGTGTAGATGGTATCTAAATTGTTGAAAAGACAAATCACTTCTTAGTGACAAAAGGCTTTGGGATAAATTTAAACTAAGGCTTTCCACGTTTGTGGTGGTTGATGAAGAACTAGCAAAAGGAAACTCAGTTTCCAACAAGAAATGCATTTTGCATTTGAGTCATGCCAAGCCAAACACAAGGTAATGACCTCAAAAGATGATATTGTTGGAAATTTTTATGAGCCTAATGTTGTTGTTGGGCAATTTGGTGATTTCCATCCGTTGACAAAAGAAACTAATGTTGTTGGTATAACTCCAACTACTGAATCATGGAGGCTTGTAAGTGCTTTGGGATTAAAGGTCGCACCTATTACGACAACATCCTTCATTTTGCCTTTGAGAGCTAAATGTCAAACATAGGAATTGATAATGAATGCTTTTTTCACATGTATGGTTGACACAAAGAGAAAGATTGGAGTGTGGCCATATTCTTTGTTGGATTTGAAAGCTTTCATCAAACATGTGAAAATTAATTTTTTGTGACATTTTTTCCTCGCTTTTGTAACAAATATAAAAAATGACCACACATATTTGACATCATGTGGTCATTTATCCAAATAAGCACCAATTGTAAATATTATTTTTGAGGTGTGCAACATGATGGAGGTGCAATGGATCTTGTAATTGTTAACCTCCTAGAGGGTCTCCCTATTCCAAGATTGTTTATTTTGAACCATGAGGTACTTGATTGGAACATGGCCAACCCTTTTGTCCTCAACTAGTTGTTTTATTTCTACATCATTTTTTTGCTTGATGATGGAGCTTTATTCATTTTCAATCTCAATGATCCCAAAATTTTCAAACATATCAATGCAAATTTTCCCACTCTTTAAGTTCCTTCTTGATCCATGCTTGTAGTATTGGGAAAGAATGTTTTAAACTACAATACTTGCAATGCAAATGAACACATTCCTTGTTCATGTGGGCTTATTTTGACAATTTGACATGCTTCGGGTGTTAAGCATTGTGAGTCCTATGTGAAAATATTTGCCAATTTTTTGTAAGGGATGATTTTTTTCATAGTCCCTTTTAGAGTCCACCCTCTAGAAGAAAAACCTTAAATTGCAACTATGCTATGCAATTACTTTTCAGTTGCAAGCAACACTTTATGACTTAAAAGTGTTTAATCACCTAAAACTAGTCACAAATAATGATGACATCATCAATCCACGCATGCACATGGAAAATATTTGTATGGTTCCATCCAACATATAAAATATTTTAGATGTATGGCCATTTGTGACTAATTTGCAATTATTTTGGTGGCGACCAATGTTTTGCCGAGTGGAGTTTCCTTAATATTGACACATGGGGACATTTAAATGCATTCTATTTATTTCATTTTAAAATGAAAAATAAAGGAAAGCCAATTTAAGATGTTAGATTCATATGTTTTGATGGTATTAAATTGTGACATGTGACACAATATAAATTTGCCATGTGGCATATTAATTTAAGTTTACAGCAAATAAATTTAAATAAATATTTTAAGTAGGTAGGTAGGTAGGTTAATGGTCTAAAAACCTACCCACCTATTTAATTTACTTGCCTACCTAGGTTAAATACCTACCCATTTAAGTAGGTACAAATAGGTAAATAGATCAAACTAAGGAGGTTGATACCTAGTACCTAGTTTCACCTACCCACTTAGGTGGGTGGGTTGAACTAGGTATCTACTTAACTATTTACCTAGGTAGATAAGCAAGTAAGTAGGTTATGGAAGTACATAGGTTAGAATGATGCATAAACATTTTTCATTTTATTTTGGGTTAAGCTTTTTCATTTACTCATCCCAAATTTGTGCACAAATTTTTTATTTTGATAATATTAACTATTCATTATCATCTATTTAAATTACTAATAACTTATAAATATTTAATTAACAAACTAATTACATACAGTTATCAATACATAATACATTAACTAATTAATACATAACTACAATATTAATTCATTAATAATTATTCTATAAATATTAAATACTGGTTTTAATTTTTAAAATATAAGTTATAAATTATGAATATTATTTCAATTATAAATTATGAAATTATTGTAATTGATGTATCAAGAATTTAATTACAGTAATCATTTTGAGAGTGGTAAAATTATTATAGAATCTTAAATTATTAGTCATAATTAATAATTAGTAATAACTAAGTTCAATTATACATAACATGAACAGTGTAATTATTTTGTAGTAGTGTACAAACATTATTAATAAGTACGAAATTTTATGTTGTGATAATTAATATTTACCATCATTAAATTATTTTAATTTCAGTAATTAATTTTTATTACTATAAAAATAGGAATAATTAGTGTGAATATTTTTTAATGGTAATAATTATTAACTATAAATAATTAATTTTAAGCTACACATACAGTAATTACATTCATTACTTTAATTATAGTGTAATACTATAAGAAAAATTTAGATCTTAATTTAATTATAATTATTTAAAAATAATTAATGATTTATTTATAATAATACTATTCTAACTAGGACATAATTACTATAAATATAGTATTTTTACAATACTTGCTTGAATTAAAATAATTCTAGCATAGTTATTGTATTTTTTTATCAATGTAAAATATTAACAATGAATATAGAAATTTATGTAATAATAATGATCTACTATAAATAGATAATTATAAGTTATAAATATAATAATTTATTATAATTCAGACATTTTAATTATATTAAATTCATTAATTATTCTAATTACAGTAAAATTATTGTAAAAAATTAATTAATAATTCTAATTTATATTTAAATTATGATATCTAAGTTCCCATATGACCAAACCTTATACGAAACCAAGGCCCAATTCCACTAAAGCAAGACCCTTCTCTAGACCCTAGGGTTCCAGCCTTCCCTTGAACCTAGACCCTTCCCCTCTCCATAAGGTAGGTACATTCCTCTAAACACTAAAAAAATCCCCAAATCCAGAGTGCAGTCCTAAAGCTACAAGATTATGCTCAGTTTTGGTGTTTCTCAAGGTTCTTCTACAACGGGGAAGGAAGGGAGGAGGGAGATTGAATAAGGCTGGGGACGCAAGTGCAAAACTCAGCGTACAGAAGACTCATTTCCTCAGGTATGTAAAAGAACGCAATCGAACTTCTCACTTTGATGAGGTCTGCGACTGCTCAGAACAGGCATTTCCAAAACTCCTAGTAATTTGAACGTCTCTGAGCATACTTTGGAACCAGGTGATGTCCTTGAGCCATTTGCTCCACCCCTCAATTACCTGCAAAACTTCAGATCCCTCACTCGTCACATATCGACTCCAGAAAGAGGTGATATGATTCTGAGGTAAAGTTACTACATCGATTGTGTTTCTTGGTCCAGCATCCGGCCTCTGAAAACGAGAGCAACAAGTAACGTGACGATGCAAAAGAAGAAGGCCATAGCTGCAAATTATAACTTGTGTGCGATTCAGTATCAGGCTCTCTGGATCTAGCTTCTTTGTTACAATATGTGTAGATGTGCACTCCATTGTTGTTCACGAAACGGACGTTGAGCTTGAGGCGGCTTTCTCGCTCTAATTTCTCGTCTACCTCTGTAGAGTCTGTCTCCACACAGGTCGCCATGGTCTCAACCACTTTCATCTCAGACATCCTTCCCGCGCCGACGTCTTCTAAGCTCTACCTGGTTGTAGGAGCACTTCTGCTTTCCGAGGAACTGTAAGCCCTGCGACATATGTACAGCTGCTTTCTTGTAAACGTAGGAATGCAGACAGATTGGTCATTGATAATATTGTGCCCGCCAATCTGTCTGCATTCCTTGGACGCTTGCTTGCCTCGGAAGTGAGTCACACTACCGGATCCTGAAGCTCCAAAAGGCTTCCGGCCAACAAATGGCTAGGAATTCTTAGCAAAGGAACCTGCATGCATGATGATCATGGTTCAAAACTACATAGGCCATCACAAGGTACCGCTGTTGATCAAAAAGCTTCACTGCAAACTGCTGCAAGATACCAGAAAACAGAGGAGAGCCGCGATTAGTTGGTACAAGTGAATGAACAAATGTTGTAAGACTAGTTTCTAGGGGCAACATGAGATCTCGTTCCAGCTTCGTCGAATTCCCCTACCTGAATTCACGGCCTATGTTCTGCAATAGCAAGAGCAGAGTTCAACGGAGAAACCGGACCATACAAGATCTCCAATGTCGCCGGTGCTGATTTCAACAAAGTCGTTAAAGACTCGTTTAAACTATAGCGCCTTGTGCTTTCCCGCCGTTCAAATTTCAAAACGCTGTAAGCAATTTGCGCATCACGACAGGAGTACTCAGGATTTGCTAATCCGACTTTGAAACACCAAAAATCGCATTTCCGGTTTCACATTTCCTACAAAAACAACACAGCAACAGATATTGCAGAATATGAACAAGAGAGGCGACAATTTGTTGTTAGTCTGAAGTATCCTTTGTTGTGTTGTTGTTGCAGTATTTTAAGCCATTCTAAAGATTGTTCCTTATACTTTGCTCAGAAGAATTGTATGCAGAATTGTATGTTGGAATGATGTAGATAGTCTTGGTGTTGCCTAAGGATTTCTAGGATTTTTGCAGTAGGATTTTGTAGGAAGACTTGCAATTATCAGCTCGACAATCAGATTTCACTCATAATATGGCAAACTCTTTCATGCAAGAGGAGGTGGTGTTAGGAGAGCTTGCAGAGTGGATCTATTACAAGACTGGAGTCATCATTTCACCAGATGAGTCATGTCACATTGCAGAGGTTTGTGGCCCTCCCAATTTTGTCAGCATCCTTGTGTTTTGCTACTCATTTCTAGTGTAGAGATGCAAGGGAAGAGCTTGCAAATGAGAATTGAACATTAGCTCATTGAGAAACAGATGAGAGGATATAATACTAAATGGGATGCATTGCACTGCAGTTGGGATCCTGCTTGTGTGCAATTGGCTTCATCCTGATTTTCAGTTCAGTGTTGTTTGTGATTAGATCACCTGACAGTGCACTAAGAGGCAAAATATTTCATGTTCATCTTGGCTCAGGGATGTTCTTATCAGATCTGCCAGATAGTGTGTGTGCTTACAAAGTTTTTGCAGAGGAGATTTGAACTTTTCTGGCTCTGTTTCCTCTCGAAGTGATTACACGTTCTGAAAAAAAGACAATATAAGTTTGAGCTGTGTCAACTAGTCTGGCTTACAGGAGATGTCAGTTGCATTGAAAGCATCAAAGGAAAAAGAGAAAGCACTGCAAGCCAAGGTTTGATGTCAAACTTACTATGTCTCTAGACTATCAGCTGTGATCACAACAGGCACCTAAGAGGTTGCAATGCATAAATCATCTCTCGGAAATTTCTTGTGCCATGCATTCCATATTGTTGAGCTGAAATTGGCTTGAATGCATCACCATGTCTCTGGAACTTTTGTCCAGACATGCTGATGATAGACATTTATGGATGACTGCCATGTGGTGAAGCTGATTTATGAGCTCAAAACTTCAAACTGAAACTACTGAAACCTGGAAGTATTCAAGTGGCATGGAAATGAGACTAAAATCCTCTTGAGACAGTTGTCATACTCTTTGTCACAAGCCTCTTTTGGTTCACAGTTTATAGCATTTATCAATATTTCACATGGTGCAGCAGTTTAGCATTATGGGTGTCTCATACCCAATTTAAAGTTTGCTTGTATGCAGCTCTCACAGCAACAAGAACTATGTCAGAAAATGCAAGAAAAAACTCATGCCTTTCTTGAGGTAAGCTTTCTCAATGACAAGTTTTGTAGGAAGTAGAGAAGCACTCAGCCTTGCATGATCGAGGTCCAAGGTTATTCTGAATCCAATGGGTTCCTCTACACTTTATCCTGGACAAACAAATGTCAGCATTGTGACTGCAGAGCATGAGTTATGAACTGGATGACATGAAGAATGAGCTTTTGAGAGCTTTGACTCAGATTGGATTGGCAGGTATGTGGTCCATGCCCATTGGAGGTGCTAAAGGCAATTGTTCTTTCATCATGGCCATGAATCAGTTCATTACCAATAAAAATAAAAATCTAACGTTGTCTCTGCTGCTCCTGTAGAGGAGGATGCGGAAAAGCTAGCAGAAGAATGCAGTGAGCTCAAGTTGGAGAACAAGGCTTTGCATTTGGAGATCGAGAACTTGAAAGGTTGTAACTCTCATTGAAGCTCTTATCATTTTGCCAATTCAAATCCCTGTTGCAGGTCTTTGTTTTTCAAACTTTAAGAAAATCAGTTGTGTATTCCAAAATTTCACTGACAACTGGAGACCTGTGCAAAGCCCCTGCAAGCTTGATCCCACCACCAAAATGTCTCCAGTGTATTCCTCTTGCATGATCCACAAAGGGTTCTCAAGTGCTGTTATGAAATCTGGTGATAGAAAATAACATGTTGAAAGGTGATTCTTTATTGGAGAACTGCAAGTGCACATTACCTGATCATGTGCTTCATGTGCATTTTTAGGCAATGGAAGAGTCTCTTGCTGGCTGCAGTCTGTCTCCTCCGACATAGAAGCTGCTGAGAGAGCAGTCTCATGCCCTGCAAATGAGATGAGAGCCACGGAGGGGAGGACAGACTTCTATTGGAGGTTTCGTCACAAAGACTTGTGTCCAGGGGTTTCTAATTCGTGAATAGACAAAAGAAAGAACAAAAGGCAGATGTTGGCAGATTACAGCTTGGAAAGTCACTGGACTATAGGGGTACTATCGCAGAAATCTCCGAACAGGTCTGAACTATTTTAAGTGAACAAAGGATTTTCTGGTGGAGGGAGCACTCAAGATAAGGTGGTCTGACCTGGCAGCAGAAAGATTGAGAAGAAAGGGACCTCATGAGAGATGCATTTACCTCTTAGTTGATGATTCTCTAGGAGACAAAAGAGGATTGCTGGATTTTTTCAAGTACTCCAAACTAATATGTCCCCAGATGGCAGAGGTACCATCCACCCAAATCTGACATCACAATGGCCAGCTGCAGAGGCTAACAGCTGTGGGCTACAAGATACTGACACTACTGAAAGGATGACTTCTTTATCTCACAACAGTAAATCAGGACAGACATCCTCAGGGTAAGCATATAGATTCATGCAAATCAAATTCATTTCAACAAAGCAACTAGTGTCTCTCAATAAATGCCTCATGATGATTTCTTGATGAATGCCCATGTGTAGCACTTCTCCCTTATGCCTATGTAGGTGGATCAGAGAGATCTGAATTGTCTGATAGACATGATTTTTTCTTTCCCCTTGGTGCCTGATCATACCTGGTGGGAAAGTGGCGGTTTTTGTGTTCTTTCAAGTTTTGGCTCATGGGCATTCTATGACTCTTTACATTTGAAGCTAGATTTGCAGACAGTTTTCAGATGAAGGTTTGAACACACTGATGAAGCAATTCTGTTCATGTGTATGAAGACCATAACCCGAGATTAAAACCCCAACCAAAATAGAGTCTACTCAATGCATCAGATACCAGGGGCTTCCATTTATGCTAGCTTTGGTGTTGTCCCATGGCCTTAGATCATTAACAAAGCATAGCCACCCATTCATACCCTCCAATTTGGAAGTAGTATGACATTCTATTCAGAGAAAGCACATCACGTCTTATCTTTCTGTGTACCTGCCCAAACTTCATTCTGATCCAGTGATGCACTGGGCCCATACTGGATGTTGATTGTCTTCCTTTTTCTGTATGCAGTATGCCACAGATGCTGTGCACAGCAAGCAGTCTTGGAACAAGCCAGTATGAAAAACAGTACATTTATCCCTCCATTCCAATTTACCAACTAAAGGCAATTAGTTGAAGATAGGGATCCAATGAATTTTTGTTTAACTCACATCCATCCAAAATTTGTACAATAATTCATTGTACAAATTTTTGAAAATGTTTGTTGATTATAAATCAAATGGCACCATGACGTTTCATTTGATTTTTGTGGGCACATATTTCTTGAAAGGTTACATGGGAATGTTATTGCAAAATTGTGTTTGATACATCGTATAACCTTTGCTTGCAATGTCCAAATTCTATAGTTGTGAATTTGTTTTCATGACATGACTGACAACGATAGTTTTTTTCTTTATTTAAGATGACAAGTTCCACAATGGACAATGATAAGGTCATAGTATCTCCATGGGAGGACAATAGTGGGCCAGACATCTTGGCTATTTTAAAGAATCCAAATGCTCGACATCTTTTAACTCCTGCCAATGTTGGCCATCTTTTCCAGGTTTGTTGAATGATTACAATTTTGAGCACCAATTTGCAATGTCGGTATGTTTTGCACTTGTAATGTTTTCAGATTTAATGTTCTATTCACTAAAAACATAAACATGTCAAAAACCCAGAATCCCAACACCTCCACAATTCTTTCAAAAATTCAAAACCAAAAGAATTCTCAACACCTCCATAATTCATTGAAAAATTGAAACCCAAAAATCTCCCAACACATGGACAATTGTTTTAAAGCCCAAAATTCTCAACACTTGCACAACTATGTCAATTGTAGTTGATAAATGATTCATCTTTCACTCTTTGTATTGATTAAATTTGCTGAACCTATTGCATTTTTGATTCCTTGGTTTATGATTGTGGGCAATAATAAGTTGCAATCTTGAGAAAAAAAATCCATTATAAGAAGAATGTAAGAAAGAAAATGACTAATTAATGCAAGATGGAACCACAAGCCAAGTGCAGAAATGTCCCATTTTTCAATTGGATCCAGCATGGAACTTGCTTGCATCACAATGCAAAACATCTCCAAGTAGATTGGAACTCTCCACAAACACATGGTTGAGAGCATGGTCACCCACTAAATTTGCAGACATAAATACACGAACATACTATCGATATCATCCTTGTATTCTAGAAACTCACAACAAGTTGTACCACATTGTTGGATATGATCAATACAACATTTCTGATGATCATGCCACCACTTCCACTCATATCAATGAAAATTGGCTTGCCTTGCCTCCGTTGAATTACCTCCCAACCAAATGTGATAAAATCATTGCTGGTTCAGCAGGTCTCATCTTTCATCAACATCATTTGGTTGCCTCTTTTCATTTCCTTAAATTGTTTTTTGTTTTTTTTGTTTAATAAGGTAAGCCCCAAGGTGGGCGGGGAATTCCCAAAATGAGAGACATGTATAGGAGGAGGTGGTAGCCAAGCCTAACCCTACAATTTGGGAATGTTGGGTCAACCCATTGTAAATCATGAGTTGAAAATTATGGTGACCTAAATGAACATAAATTTCTAGGCATAAGAGGGGTACGAATTTTACACCTACTCCATAAAAGTGGAATGGAGTTTTGAAAAATACTTGAAAAACATTCCTACTTTTATGAATTAAGCATGGTGTAAGAATCATGGACTATTTTTAAGGAGGTGTGAAATCCTTTCTGTTTTCTACCAAGGATATTCACAAAGATAAAGTGACCTCCAAATATATTCCTAGGAAAAGCTTGCTTGGAGTGGTTTAGATTTTGCCAAATTCATGACATATATAGAAAAAGAAAATTGCATCAATTTGGATATATTTTATTTTATGCAAGATACGGTTCATCATGCATGATTGTTTAAAAATCCATTGTGGTTTTAACTTGCAACAACCCTTTTTAACCCATTTTGGGGGTGAGTTTTGGTAATTTTTTCAACTTGAAAAATCTTCTCTTGACATATGTATTAAGGATTTTGATCAATGAAAGGTCCAAATTCTAAAAGTTTGGCAAACTTTGAAGAAGAAAAAACTAAAATTTTGCAAGATATCTATAATAGGTTGGAAAAAGTAGCCAACAATATAGTTTTAAAGATGATTGAATTGTCTTACTATATAATATTTCAAATGTAATAAAAATTGGCTAAATGTTCTTATGGAAAATTGCCATTTTAGCTACAACACAAAAAGTTTGTATAGAACTAACATTGTTATAAGTGGTCATCCATGAGAAGATTTACCCAAATTGGGGTTGAAAACAAGATATGAAAGTTTAAAAAATTGACATCTTTCTACATTGTTCACTACCTGCTTGGACCTACTATATAAATTTGATCTCTTTCTATTTATTACCATATTTTCAAAACTTGGCAATTGAAAACCCTAAGAAGCATTCATTTTCAACATTTTATATTTAAAAAAATCTCTATAAAAAATGTTGGATTGTTCAAGGTTGTTTATGTAAGTGATATAAATTGAACATTCTAAGAAAAAAATAGATCTTTATATGCACAAGATTGGACATTCCTCTTCTATAATTAAGTGGTTCTGTATAGTCCAGAAAGACATATTTTGAAGAGCTTCATGATTTGCAATACTTGGCATGTAGTTGGTAGGTAGTATAAGGTATCAAAAATCTTAAAAGTTTATTAATATAAGGACCTTCTCCTCCTTCAAAACTTATTAAATTTTGAAGACACCTTGGTTGAGACTCAGGACCTCATGAAATTACTATGTACTTGGCCATAAACAACCTAGAGGGGACCTTACATCATATAACCTATAATTGATATACATTAAGACAAATAAACATGTTTTAAAGGTAATGAATGAAGCTTTGTAAAAATTGTTACATAAGGTTGTTGAAGTATGTGCCATTGTTTAGATGGGTATTTAACCAATGTATTAACAACTTGCAAGTGCGTGATTTTGAAGGTCTTTTGGTGATAGATGGGGGTGAGCAACCAGGGCATGAACCCATCATGCTTTGGGGAAAGTACCAAATTCCTAATGAAAAGTATTGGATGAAACAAAAAACTCGAATGCAAAGTGGGGGTCAATCTCTTGTTTGTGTAACTAATCCACTTACACGTGAATTTATTTTGTTGCCACCAATATTGAAGAGAAGAGTGAATGATAAGATAGCAAAGTTTGTGTTTATCAACAAGGAGCGCACGATATACAACTTGGTGATTGTTGGGTGGGACTACATAGAGAAAAATGGAAAGATGGAAGACATCCTTTGTGTAATTGTTTATTCTTCACAAAATCAAAAATTTGTCCATGCAAATTGCATTGAGAAAGCTCGACCAATTCGGTTCCATGAATGTGGGCGAACAGGGATGGCAGTTATTAATTATGGGGTTTATTTTGGTGGTTTGCGAGTTGTCACTAGGGTTGATGATGTTAATGAACTTGAAATACCTGCTATATATTACTTCAACATTAGTCAAAACCGTAAACAATGCCTATGTTTTGATTTTTCTTTGGTGAATATTGCGGGTCGTCGAATTCAAGCCCCAAAAGTGGTTCAAGCTGGAGGCCATCGTGTTTTTGCAGCTACAAGATATGTTCAAATACCCACAATTATTTGGCTTGTTGAAGTTCTTTTGCATAATGATGGAACCCCCACTGGCACATATCAAACACTTCCCAATGGTGTCATGCCTACAATTTTCTTTAAGACATTGTTTCCTTCAGAGAAGGAAGCTTTACTTCCATATGAATGCACTAATGCAGATGCCAAGATTGCATTCAAAGTTGGTACCTCCAACAATCTCATTGTTATGTATGATATGAACACATTTGAATGGAACATTACAGAATTCCCTTGCCAAAAAAACCAACAAGAATTTAGTATGTGTGATGGTTGTTATGAGCCCAACTTCCTTGCAAGGCCTTAGGAACAAAGGGCATAAACTTTAAGAAAAACTTTAACAAAGGGCATATTACTTTTTTTCTTCTATGGGCATGTTTGCTTTATTCAAAGCTACAAAAGTTAAACCTTACATTTAAAAAAACATTTATGGATGAAGTTCATGAAATCTTATTAATGAACACCATGAATCACATTTTGGATGAAATTTAATCCAAAATTCATTTTAATCTCATCCAAAATCACATTTGAAATGGTGTTTTGGAAGGTTTCTAAATATACCATGCCGATCTTGCCCCAATTGCACCAAAAAAAACATAGATCCTTGTTGTGCTTGTTTCTTCTCCTTGTAACATCCCATACCTTTTGCATGTTCTACTAATTCATATACTCTCTTGTATATATTATACCATACTTTACATTGTGTGAACTAGAAATTACTAAACTCAAATGTTCATGACAAAAATGTTTTGGCAAGGCATTGATGGCACCTAACAATACACATTGTTTTGATATTCGAAAAATTGTGTAAGAGCAAATCCACCCATAGCAAGTATGCAGGTTTCTATAAATTATGTCTACCACATTCAAAATGTGCAAGTGATTTCCCCATCCCCATCCAAAAACATGTCAAATTTACAATGAGGATTACTTAAATGCCAACCATGGTGATTAATTGATCAAAATTAATCCTATTTATTTATTGACCCTTTTGAAGAACATTGTATATCTTTGCATATCTACATGTCCAAATTTGGTTTCACATTATTTGAAGGTTGACCTTCATCCAAATCATAGTTTATGTAAACTTATATTATAACATTGCAACCATCTATTTTTATTATCTCTTTTGTTTTGGCAACTTGTGTTTTAATCAAAAAAACGTTTAAAATACAAAAGTTTGTTAAATCTCTTGAATGCAAATTGTTTTTTTTCTTACTTTTGAGGATTTTTGTTGCGATGAAGCAACATACAAAAGAATTGCCATGTAAGTTTTTTGAAAGATATTTTTTGGTGGTTAAAGCTTGATCACGGAATCTTATTCATACATTTGTTTCACACAATTCAACTTTCCATAATACTTTTGGATATATACCTTTGCACTTTGTTAGAGGTACTACCACTTATATCCTTAAGTTGGCATGCTTCTCTCTTTGTCATTTCATTTAGGTGTAGTATAATTTTTCAATTTTCTTTTTGAAGCTTAAGAAACATAAACATGAGGTGCATTGAAAAAGTTCATTGCCTATGTTCTACTTAGTTTGCTTATGTGATTGGGTCACAAATAAAGTTGTATGTATCTCCTTTATAACAAATGAAAAGTACTTAAGGGATGTGGTCTATTGAAAAAATGATCAAGATAAATACTTGCACAAGATGTTTTAGATTTTTCATGAAATTGAATCCATAAATGGGCTTTTGTTAAGTTGAATATTTGTAAATGCAATATAAACATTTAAATTTCATGTAGATTGTCATGTTCTAAATTACTATTTATTCAATGAGCAAATTAAACAAGTCTTCATAGATAGTTATGTTTATTGTTCAACAAGGGAAGAGGTGTGAACTCGAAAGGTTAAGGTGGTAGCTTGAGATTGGTCACAAATTAAATAAGGGCATTGGGTATCCAAATTAAATAGTCTAAACATTTTTCAAGTTTATTTAAATGAATATAAAATATCCAAAAACACTTTTCAAGCACAAAACCCATTAACATTACATTAAGCACTAATTACATGTTCAACAAATTTTTAATTTGTGAATGTACCATGAGATTCTTAAAAAGAACCTATTATTTTTTAACTTGCAAATATTCAACATGATTAAATCAAAGAAGATTAGATGTTTTAAACTTTTTTCACAAGCGGGATCATATTGCCCTTTGCTTCATTGCTTTTTACTTTCTAAGTACATGAATTTCAATATATCGTCAATTCAATATTCCAACAAGTGGCAATTTAGTTCCATTTAATTATTTCTTTTCTATAAGCACAACACTAACACATGGCGATGAATTGCTAAACATTTGAACATTTTTCAATATTTGTATGGAACCTATTCTTGACCAAGATGATGACTATAATTTTTCAAAATTTTAATGATGTTTTAGGTGGCAAAGTCTTTGATGGAGTTTTGGATTTGTTGCATCAAATGATGGCAAAAATGTGGCAAACATCTTGCAAAAAACTAAGTAAGGATTCTTGGCAACCACCTTTCATGACTTGTCTCTATGGAGGTTCTTGAGCCCAATTCTTTTTTTGAAAATGCTTATCAAGAAAAGGTTCTTGCAAACAACTTGAAAACAAACTCAAAAACAAACTCAAATACAAGACTCTCAATCAAAATTGTGGAGACAATATGCAAATTCAATAAGTAGTATTACTCTATCAAAATAGTCTAGCAAGTTTGAATCTCCTAGCAAATTGACATGACACTTTTATTTCATCTAATGGACTCGTAAATAGCCTACCTAAAACTAATTATACACATGGAAAAAGAAATTCTTGGCTCCATGCAAAGAAACTAGCTCAGTCTCAAGTTCCAAACCATGGATAGACAAGAAGAACATCAAAGTGCATGTGTTTCTAATTGTATTTATAGGTTGTAAGGACCTTGTCATGTTAAGTTAATGGTGCATGACTAGTGATTATGTTAGAATAGTTACTTTGTCTAGAAGGTTGCATAGACATAATATGAAATATCTCAATCAACAATTTGGTGAAGAGAAATCTTTCTTGTTCAAAAATAATTATAATCCAAACTTCTTTTAAGAGTTCTTGAGTTTGGATTTGATGGATTTGTGGCTAAATCATCATTTCTTGGATGGAGGTGGCTTTAATGGACATAATACAAACAATGTAACATGAACATAATTAGTTTAAAACCAAACTATCCTCACACTTTTTGTCTATTTATGCAATTGAAGTGACCAAAAAATCTCCCTGACTCACTTGTTATAGTCTCATCTTGAAGCTTTCACATTCCTTTGTCCCATAATGAAGAGTTAAGGAGCAAACCCTAGATTGTTGCCATATTTTTTCTCTTCCTATTGGAGGATTAGGGATATCTACTAAACATGAAAGTAGTAGATTCCTTTCACAGTTTTTTTCACAAAATACAAGAGACTCATCAACACCTCACTAATTTGTACATAATTGTTTTGTCAACTATTCACACAATGGTGTGCATGATTCAAAATGTATATTAATTGTTAATCATTATGAACCCCACAAGAGGGTGTGCAACCTACAACATAAGAAATCACCTTAGAATTGATGTTCCAGATAATCGTTATCAAAAGTGCCAAAATCAAAAGTCTTTCTTTGAGACCTGCCATTGTTTTTGAAGAAAAGAAAGAGTGACAACACATTCTACAACTATTGTATATAAGTACGAACCCTAGTCAAAGCACAAGGCTGCATGGCTCTTATGTCTTGCCAAGCAAGTCCCCATCTTCTGCCAATTAACTGCGAGAACATCATGCCCACACAGAGTTCTTCTGGATACACACAGCATGCACAAATGTCCATACACAGCCATGACCTGAGATTACAAGACCTGAACTCTTTTATCAAACCCCGTCAAATTATATCATGCGAGTATGCACACAAAACTGATTCTCTTTACAGTGTGCAGATTTTGGTGCTAACAGTACAAACACCAGGACATTCTTGTGTTTCTCTACTCTCTTGCACATTTCTCCACCTCATGCATTTCTTTAGTATCTTTGCTCCAGTCATCTCACACTAATAAACTCAGAATTTTAAGCTCAATATACACAGGTAAACATGAGAGCTCCCACATATCTTGGACTTCAAAATGAAATGAAATCAATCTTTACCAAATACAAGATAATACCTGGCTACTAATGCCACCCTCTCTTTGTATACCCACATGTAGCAGCTCATTCCAACACTGCTCTGGTTGTGCGGTGTTGCCAAGGTGATGCTCCAAAAGGTTCAGAAAATGTAGGTACAATTTATGGCTCAAGCCTCTCAAGCTTGACAGGCAGTTCCAGCAAGTCCAAGAAATCTCCTGAAGAACTTTGATTCATAAGAAATTCATCCTCCTCTCCCATTGTCGTATCAGCCTGCACAGCCAGCATACTTTTGTGAAATTCTTCTGGTTGCCTGAGTCAATGCACAAAAGCTATATTTTATTGCCCATTATCAATCCAGAAAAACCTTCTTACTCCACTATGATGAGACTATTTCAAGATAATTAAAGGGAGATGAATCAAGAATCTGCAAGTTTTTTAGTACCTACACAATGCTAAATTTCCTGGGAAACACTGAATGATTTTCTTTGTAATAGCAGAGCAGCTTATGCATTCAGCAGCAAACCACATGCACACAAAATGTGCTAAGATTTGAGACTCAACTGGCTGCTTCTGAAACCTGCCTTCTTATGCCATTCATAAGCTGTCAAGCATTGATCAACCCATATAACTGGGATCTATGGCATGTGAATCCTTTCAAATGCTGGCAAAAGAGTGAACAGTGCAGGCCTCCATTCACTCATATCTTAAAAGAAGGGAGATGCGTTGGATGTAGAGAGCTACACAATGTTAGAGACTCTTCTGCCTACCTCATCATCATCCTCAAGCTTATGACCATTGGTGCGGGATGAATGCTCAGTGGATTCATCATTTCTTGCAAACCGACCTCGAACACGTGGACGCTTATCTGCTAGAGATTTGCGGCAAGCATACTGCACACACAGATCACCAAAAACTCTTCAACCATGCTTTTGCAATATACCTTCTGGTGTGGAAGGATCTCTGAAGTGCACAAGAACTTCGCAATTCTTCCTCCTTAGTAAAAGGCAGCTAATGTATCGTACATGTTGGTCAGAGAAGTAAAATCAGAAATGCACAAATAGATGAATTGTGTATGCTAGCAACATAATAGTATTATGGAAACAGATTCCATACACAGGATGAATGACACCAATGTGAACTAAAGGTTATATTGTAGTCACGTGAGAAAACAGAAGTGACTATGTATATTCTGATTCCTTGAAAACTGAAACAATTTCAATATGCCAATCATTTGCCCATGCAAAAATCACGTTGTATGCACTTCAGTCTTCCAGAGCTTCAGAATGATGTTCACCCAAAAGCAGTGCATATCACTGGAACTAGATGCATCATGAAGTATACCTCGAGAGTTCCAAACCATAAGGTGCCTCTCTGATTGTTCAATAAGACCATTGTTTCGACAGGGTCTTCCCTGTGAAGTAAGAACAGAAAACCTTTCTTGAAACAAGATAATGGCTAGTTGGTCAATTGCCCTACACCAGCCAAACTTTTGTTCACAGAACAAACCAAAGCTGGATGCACGAGTTGTAGATTGTGAAAAATCTACCTTGATCTTCTTATTGAAGTTCCTCTGTGTTCTCTTCTGCTGAAATCTTTGCAGCAATTGTCTGCGTTCCTCCAGAGTGAACCTGCCAACTCTCTTGGTGTCCCCATACATTGGGGACAGATTTCCTCCCCCAACCTGTGTCACAGTTGACCTCTGCACAAAAGACCACCACCAAAAAATGGCCACAAAAATTAGGGAGGATTCAATAAACCTTTGTCTTCAAATAATGGTTTCTGAGTAGAGCTTGTGGTGCTTGCCCCTTCTAATGTCTCTTGGTTCCATGTGTCTTTCTGTGAATGGAATATGCTAGCAATCAGAAAACTCAAATAAGTCCAAGGAGAAAAGAATTTACCTGAAGATCTCCTGTACTTTGAGCACGGCGCATCAATGGTGCTGCCATGTAAGCTGCTCTAACCATGTCGTCCAAGTCTGAATGCTGAGATTGTAAGCGAGGACGTGGACTTGTGACCTGCCCAGTAAATTCAGGCTGCACACCCTGCAAGTTTAATGAGGACGACTCACTTTGAGGCGAGAGTAGGTGCATCACAGGTTGATCCTGCCCCAACGTGTGGCTACTCTGGCTTCGCAGCATGGATGGCCGCCTGTTGGATCTAGGTTGCACCTGTGAAATCACCCCACACCCAGGCACCTATGAGTTCGAAACTGAATGAAAATACCTGACTGCATGTCACATATCACATAACATCCTTGCCTTACATACACAAATCTACAAAGATTCTGTGCTTCCAAGATACCAGCAAAACTATCATGGCAAGATAAGGAATGACTTCTCAAAATCATGAACATCATCCAAGGTCAAGAAATGACTTTACCCCTAGGTGATAATCAACAATATCTGACTCTTCTCTTTGAAGCAGATCACCTGCTCCTCCTTGCTGTTGAATGGGGACAAAAACAGTTCGCTTTTGCAAATGCATCACATCCACAGGATCTTCATAATCAACACTCATTGTAGCAGATGAGGCATCAATTTGCAAAGGTGTCCAGGGTTGCCCACCACCAATGCCTCCAATGGTTGAGCTTGGCACATCTTGATATTGCAAAGGATAATACTGGGACACTTCATTCCCACTCACTTGCAACTGTGATGGGGGTGGCACAATAGGGGAAGGGAGAGAAGATGGAGCAAGACAGTTAATTCCTGGAGTGACAGGGATCACCCCTGCAGAAGTGGACTGGTCACCCAGTTGGAAAAATTTGCTGGCATCAAACAAAATTTGCGGATCATCAAACAATTGTGGATGAAAAGAAGGTGTTGTCTGTAAGTGATCAAGGGCAAGGCCATTGAAGTTCTCAGACACTCCATGTGTTGGAGAAACTGACCCATTCATGCTCACAGCAGAACTAGCTGGAGAGGTTAGGCCTGACACAACTCCATTGAGTTCCATGTATAACTGAGAGTCACCATTTGCATACAGGGTATGAGGCAAGGAAATTTCTACTTGCTGAGCCGGATATACCCTGTCTTCAGCTTTGATGTTCTTGAACTCCACAGTTTCCTCATTTGATCTCAGCACAACACCCTCTTTGCGAATGTCTGCCAAACTTGCAAATGCACCTAGGAAAAATTCCTGGTTGTCATATATCAACATGCAAAAATGTGAGAACCAAAAGCCAGGCCAAGAAGCAATACTCTTCAGAATGAAAATCCAACTGTTGGACAATATCAATGCACTGGCATGTGGAAGTCAAACATGGTAAAGAAGTTAGCAAATGGGGTTCTTCTGGCTCTAGTAAGGCATATCTGCACATCAGAAACCTGCAACTCTGGAGGGACAAGAAGAAAACCTCAAGATCATCATTCTCAGCATATGGAGCCATCAGAGAACCATATTGCTCATGGTTCAGACATGTTTCTGTGAAGCAATCCATGGTATCGTGTCGAAACAGAAGCTCACTCACTCCAGACATTGAAAAGCAGTAAAAAGCTCAACAGTTAACTGTGAACGCCTCTATGCTCCAATTTGTCCCTCAGACATCAACTGCACTCTCCCCAGGCACCTCAGACCTTGCTTCAAACACCCATTCCCTTTGTGCCCAACCAATTGAGAAATCAACCTGGCAACAAATCCAACAGCCCTTTCAGCAACTTTGATCAACTGCACTGCAAGAAAATGACAACCCCAGCTGCTGGCAGCTGAAGATGGACTCTGAATAATGCAAAATCAAAGCTTGAGAGCTGCCTTGAAGGTGCATCTCAACTTAATGGCAGACCTTCCCAAAGAACAATTGCCAAAAGAAGGAGAAAGCTTACAAAAGACTCACGGACAGTAGATAGATTGAAAAACAACTAGAATGAAGAAGAAAACAGATTGAATGAAATAAAAGGGAGCTTTTCCTCTGGTCACAAATCAAGAACATCATGCGCTACAGATCTTCAAGCCTTCTGCGCCATGTGCAACTTCCACCAAAAAAACCAAATCTCTGTTCACTCCTAGCCTTCCATATTGTTACCCGTAACAATCTCCAAGAACTCAAGACAACGACTGTTCACACACTGAGCTTCTCGTGCGATGATGCTACACTGTTGCCCTGGAGGATGTTGTTGTGAAGAGACTTGTAGAAAAAGATCAGGAATCTGGAAGCGCAAATCTAGAATATTAAGAGCTTATGCAGAGCATGAACAGCCGAATCGAGAGTGCCTGGTGGACAGCACTAGTGCTATTGTGACTCTCTCCGAGCTAGTCTTCATCTTCCGCCTTGCGAAATCACTAACGATCTGACCCGGGCACTTTGATGTGATGCCCGCCTTCATCGTAATCCTATAGTCTATTTTTCTCTTTTCTCGCTCTAGTTTCTCTCCCATTTTTGTTTCGAGAAAATTGAGGCGACAGTGTTGAAGTCCTTGCAGACTGCTGGAAAAGTTCCATGCAAATCAGAAGCAGTGACTTACGCTCTAAGCATGTGTAAACAGTGCGTGCGTGTAAACAGTGTGCTCTAACTCTAAGCATGTGTAAACAGTGTGTCTTTTGCTTGCATTCACAGGTTTTCCCTCCTATTCTTTGAGAGAATCGAGAAACAGATCCATGGAACTGCTGATAGATATTTCAGCAATATGTCACCGATTTCTGGACATCATCAAACTCGAAAGAATCCAAACAGAATTTGCTATCAACTACAAAAATTGCACATTCTTAGAACTCTTCCTCCACCCGCCTAATCTCTGCTACTCCTCCACAATCGAATATTATTGTATTCCTAGTTTTCAGACTAGTATCCAGCAGCCTGACACAAAGCAGCAGGCTGCTCAAGGCAACAAAACTGGAACGTTAAAGCCGAGAAATTGCACTTGACCAAAACCGAAACAGCAACCAAAAACCGAAAAAAGAAAACAAAACTGCGGTTACAAGAATAAAATATAGAATCAAAACTGCACAAGGAAAAATAGGAAGAACAAAATAGAATCAACCAATAAAGTAGATGTCAGATCCGAAGAAAACACAAGCCAAATTCCCAGAGCGAGTCCGGGAACAAATCACAAAGAAGGGAAGAGAAGAAAACAAGCAACGCAAGATATATAAGATGAACAAATCGAGCAAAATAGAAGGCGTCAATTCACGTAGAGAAAAGCTTACTTACACATGTGCACACCGAAGAAGCTGCTGTTCTCCGATGAAGCGAAATGGAGTCCCGAGAGACCGCAACAACAGCGCAAATTGAGCAGGAGAGATCTGAAGAGAACCAAAGAAAAGGGGAAAAACCAAAGCTCCAGCGAACCCCGGCTATGGAGGCTTTCTTTTGTCCTGTTCACGGATCCTGCGAGGAACAGCCAACCGGGTCACCCGACACACTCCTGGGCTGCACGCCCTATCACCCGGCCCACTTTCTCCTTCATCCTGCGTCCTCGTTAGATAGGTAGTAGTGCCAGTGGTTTTTTTTTTGGTGGCGATTTTCGCCAATTTGTGAAAAACATTTTCAAAACAGAAGATTCTGTCGCAGATTCTCTGTTTTATTAATAAAAATTTCGCCAAAAATCGCCATCATTGCCTACAATATGAAAGGATACTACTACTTCAGATCTTATACTTTCATATTTTGAACATCGCCAAATTTGGCTAAATTGACTTATGGACTATCGTCAATTAAGCAACATCATAAAATTGAAGGAAAAAAACACTGGTAGGAGGTATATGTTTTTTTTAAAATAAAATCTAGGGAATGTTTTTGAATCTTTTCAATTTCTTTTAATGTAGCCAAAGTGATGACAATCATATGTAGGAAGATTGTTTAGCCAAATCTGGCAATAAACCAGATATGAAGCACAAATGTTTAATGATCCTTCTATAGTTTTGGCTACATACTGAGAACCAAATGTAAAAATCTGGCTATTTTTAACTTCTAGCTTTTTCCTCACCTTCTAGCTATTGAAACTTTTTAAAACGCACTTCAATTTTAAAATATTGAGTTTCTATTTCGCTTTTTGGCGAAATATCTAATGTAAGGTTTTTTTTTTTAAAAAAAGGCTGGCACCCACTATGGCATTATCTAGTGCCCAGGCAGCACTCTTTTTTAACCTCACCAAACTTACTATAATTTACTCAGGTTTTCTCTTATTACATTACTTACCCAATTGAGTTACATCCCAATTATGTTCCTGTCCATTATAAATATTTTTTTGCACATGGAACTGGCTTTCCATTCTCTGTTTGCACTTGGACTGGACTTGCTCTTTTCCGTCAAATTTTTTATCATTTTGTGTGTTTTTATTTGCACATGTATGTATTGGCTCCGCTTTGCTTTGCTTTGATTTGGTACAAATTCACGTAACGGTGCATGTATTGAAGATTCCATTCTGTACCCTGCAGGAAACAGTAAAGGTCAGTTGGCGATTGGTTTACATGTTGTGAAAGGGTGTTGTTGTGGGTGACTGGTTGTGCTCTGAAGTGGAGTGTTCCAATAGAAGAGGGGAGTGTGGGGAGGGGGGTGGAGTGGGGGGGGTGGAGTGGGGGGGGTGATTTTGGGAATAATGGAGATCTTCTTATTGTTGTTTGTTTTGTTCTTGGGTTTTTTTGGGGGGTTGGGTGTGGATTTATGTTTTCTCCTCCTATAGTTTGATTTGATAGTAGTTATTTGTAGCTCCCAAAGATCCGATCATTGCATCTTTAGATTTTAATACAATTGAAATGTGCAAAACAAAATTTCAAGGTATCCTCAAAGATATAAACATATAAATAAATAAACGATACTTTGGGGATGCCATTTGAAGAATCTACAGTGTGGCCCATTTAGTACTTCTTTTGTTCCAAGGGATGGTTGGCTTAAAATTTGGTTTTTGTGCCAAGCCAGTAATAACTGGAATTAAGGGACAACAACCGGAAATTAGCAGACACCAACAAATGGCGAAACTGGAAATTAGCATCAGGAAATCACAAAAGAGTTTTTAATTAAAAACCCACAAACTGAAAACAGAAACCAAAAAACAGTTAAAACAGTCGGCATGATTTGAGTTCCGACTATCACGCAAGATTTGTTTGTGAACGATTGAACTCTTGTAAGGACAATTTAATCCTCATTGGTTAGCCCATTCAACCCTTGTAAGTACAATTTAATACTCCTAACCTAACATAGAGAGCTTAAAAAAATATACAAAACTTTTGCTCCAAAGAAAAATACAAGAGGAAATGTTACGGTCGTACTTTCTTACAATCTTATCCCGATCTAATTTATACAAATCATTTGAGTTCTATACTTAAATGGTTGTACATGTCAAACCCATCCCCCCCCCCGCCCAAAAAAAATGCATAAGTGGGTTGTAATGGAAAGTGAGAAGTAAAATTTGATATTCTTCGAATTTGCAAAATGTTTTGTGTTAATAATTTAACACCAATAGCCATATCTAAAATTTCGTAAAGATTTTCATCTTCCATACTTTGAAATCTAGTATATTTGTTTTTAGATCTTGTCCTAAATATTTATCGAATGTTTGAGCGAAGAATGTATATGCTAAATGTTACATGTTTTACACTATCGTAAAGGTTGATATGTAATTATATATTATCATGAAAAACCAAACCACACCTTCACAACCAAAAAGAAGCTTCAATAATGGGGCCTAAGTTTACACATGTAACTCAAAATTTCACACAAACGAGACCTCTACAATTTACATAGGATTGTAACCCTTATGTATTTTGCCTCTTGTATGTGAGAAATACAAAACTAGCTCTAAGTTTAAATTTAGTTTTATCAAAAGCATTGGTAGAATAAGTTAAAAGTGTATACTTGCATTTAATACTATCTCTATTTAGTGACCTTAGCAATAAGGAGCCATTGCCTATATATGGTTTGCCCAAGTTTGATTTATGTATTCTCATTTATACAAGGTTTGTTTTGAACAACTATTTCTATTTAGTGGCGTTAGCAATAGGGATCCATTACTTATAAATTGTGTGCCCAAGTTTGATTATGTATTCTCATTTGTGAAGGGTTTGTTTTGATAAATTATGGTTTCTCATAAAAATGAGAAGATATTACTTCAATAATTGTTTTCTCAATACTATGTCATTCAATGTTTGATTAGGATCAATTAATTAGGATGGCAAAGGGAAAACAATCTTTGCTTTGCTTTATAAATTTGGCTCAATTAATGGGCCTCACCTATAAGCTCCAAGTTCATTGAACGGGTGGTTTAGCAATTTCACGAACTTGACAAACCAAAAGGACTCATATGTGATTTTTAGGGTGAAAGCACACTACACTATCCATAAAATGTTGTCATAAAATAATTTTTGCAAAATTTAAAAATTTGTAATTAGTCATGTGATTAAATAAAAACCATTAAGTCCCTAAATGACTCAACATTACAATGTTTATATATATCATAATCACATTGAATGATTCTTTAAAAATAATTTTTGAATTGTCATAACATAATGGACTTTTTAAAAAATATCAAAAAACCTATAACAATTCAGAATTGATGAATATGGATTTTATGCATTTTTATATAATTTTTTTGATTGAATAAAAAACTCAATGATAATATAATGTGATAACATTGATATTAAAGAAAACTTTTGAAAAGATTTTGATGATCAGATTTTTCTATCTATTTTGAATTATGATGATTTTTTTCTCATTAAGTCCTTTTTATAGTGAATGTAATAATTTAAAAACTCATATTTCAAATTGAAGTTCTCCTTAAGATAAACTAAGATTTTTAAAAAATTATAATAAATGAAATTTATTGGAGATGACTGCTTGTCTAGGTTTAAACAAATGCAAATGCATCTCCCACAACTTGTACATAGATACATTTAAGTAAGACATTGTTTGAAATCCTTGTGTGAGGACAAACCATATGTACTTCATGTATGTCTCTAATCTCGTACTAACCTTATTTTGTTGCAGTTCACTCTCACAATCCTCTGTAAACTGAAAAGGTTTCAAACCTGAACAATAAGAAACTGACATTTTGGTAGCACAGTTTTTCAATCACCAATTTTGCACCATGACAAAGGCTAATGCCACCAAAATTAAAGGGATCACAAGCAAAACTAATATCAAAAGGCCACTTAACAAAAGGAACATAAATTAATGATACAGTGCTTCATTAATCTCATCCATTGTTAATGGAAGGATGAAAGTGATATTAGCCTAACACATAAGAGCCTTTGAGAATTTTTCATCGTGTATACAAAGCTACACTTACAGAGTGTAACATCTCATGAGGGATTTTGGAAAACAAAATGCTCACAAGCATGTGCATTTCCATTTTCTGAAATGCCTTGTGTCATTTTTTTCTTGTGATATCTGATGAGTACCTGTTAGACCCTAAACCCTAAACCCTAAAAACCCAATTTTTTTCTCAAAAAATAATGACAATTTTAATGCTCAGTACCGCTCTCAGAATGAGGAGTTTTCAAAAGTAAGCGCCCCTTGGGGCCGACTTGGGCGTGCGCCTACTTCTGAAACCACCTTGTGATAACATTGTCAACCTGAAAATCCTTCGCCCCAAGGCCCAAAACCCAGGAAAAAGTGCTTATTTGTGATGTTCTGCACACATGACTGTTGCAGAGTCCCAACTCCATCCCACATAATATGGCAAACAGACATTCTTGAAGAATCAAATAAGAGCACAAGAGCCCAACTTTGAACAAGTTCACCATGGGGTATGAAATTTAGGCAATTAGTTTTCCAAGGCAAACAACCTTTCTAGTACATATGGCAACAACAAGAGCAACCAAAACCATGTGAAAAACAAATGACCTTTTACAAGGAATTCCTTTCTACCTGTTCTTCTCATGTCATCTTCCCAGGGGCACAAGAACAAGGACCATAGCTCAAGTTTGCCTGCCCAAGAACCTTTGTGATTCAGTTTTGGATGAACCTTAACCTGAGATAATAACTGGTTTCACCTTGGTAATCCATTTTGTAAGAAGTAGGTCCTATATAATAAGATAATAGGTCCTAATGAGGTAAGTAGGTGGTTTATACATTTATACATAGGTATGGGCTGTTCTATTACCTACCTACTTGTTCGGTAGGTAGGTAGGTAAGTAGGTAGTAAAAGGAACCAAGTGGTGAGCTGTGAGCACCATGGTTAGCTAGGGAACTGGAACCCAACAGAAAGCTGTTTTGTGACCACATACAATCCATCCTTGATAGCAAACTGGTCGGTTCTGGAGCATAGCAAACACCAGCTGAATATTCCTTCAAAATGTGGGACCACTGCATGAAAACTAGATGGTTCTAACTTGTGTAGTCTTGACCTTACTTGCAAGGCAGAGATAACCGAGTGTAATCAGTACTCTCATTATTTCACACATCTGTTCAGGCCTGGATGGATTGTCAGGAACCCACCCCCATAGTTGACCCCACTCCAAAACAAACCTACCGCTTCTCATTTTATCATCACTTTTGGCAAATTGTCAACCACCAATAAGTTACCACTCAAGAGGTGCTCTATGACCCTACTACTGTATAGTAAGGCTTTCTATTCTCCAGTTAGTCTTTTGTCAGCTCCGAGAAGAAGCAGAGATTCATACAAGAAGATGATGAAGAAGAAGAAGACGACGGTGTCTACAAGACAAAGAAAGTAAGGAATAATTGCAAGTTTGGATCAGACGAAATGAGGACAATTACGTACTCACCTAGTACATGGCCACCCTAACCCTCATCTTAGGGTTAAGGAAGAAGGAAATTCTTTGGATGTATTCCAAGATGACGAAGTTGGTGCTCACAAGATGATGAGAGTAAGGAATAATTGCATGTTTAGGTTTAAAAGAACAGGGTTGTAGGCTAGGAAAGGTTTGAGCCTATGAAAGTTACTTTTAATTAAGTCTCTATTATCATATAAGTAGGTTGCATTCCTAAAGTTTCACACATCCACACACCATACAAAACATTCAAAAAAATACAAAAGATGAAACATGCATATTTTTGAGCTAGGATCATTCATGTGTTGAAGTTTAATCTTCGTGTGTGCTACACCCATTAAGGAGTTCATCACAATTTTTTTAAGATTTTATTTTGTGAAGGTTGTTCATAAAACCTACATACATTTGCTCTTGTAATATACTTTCATATTTTTTAAAAACATGTAAATTTATTGCAGCAGAGGTTTGTTACACAAAAGGCTTATGCCAAGGCTCAACAAAAAGTAATAACATGAAATTATCCACAAAAAAAAAACCCCCCAAAGCTTCACCTACAACCTCTTATTTATCAGAAAGGAAAAATAAATGAATTATTAACCCCATTCATTAAGCATTCGTATCCATTAACAATAATATTATGCCACACATTATCCTTTTAAAATTATGAGCAAGTCATTAAATTATTTAATTTATTTTTTCCTAAAATGTAATCAAATTCACATAGTTCATTTTGAACTATGTCAAACCCAAAATAGTTGATTTAATTATTTGTGTGAATCCATATTTATGTCCTTAATCAAAGATCTTCAAGATTAGACCCATAAATTGAATTATTTATTTTCATACTTATCCATCCTTTTACCCATATGTCATATTAATATTATTTACAACTTTTTATCCCTAGCAACCCATCTTGGTGGTACAAAAGCCATCAACAACTCTATTGCTCAAAGCTAGTGTGGGATAAATCATTTCACATCTTCACATCATCATTGGGGGTGTCTATGGTTTGTCATCTTTCCAACCATTCTTTAAAATTTCTCTACTAGTAGTGAGTGTGGGCACACCTAACCGCATTCTGGGTTAACCCTGGTAGGACGTAGACAAGATCTGTAGGTAACATGCTGAGCCTAAGTAGCAATGCAATTTGCCACCCCATGTCGTATTAGTAGGGTCCTAAATACCCCCCAAAAACTCCTTCATTTTACGAGTCATAAGTGTTTTGATAACCAAGCCCTGTGAAGCTTTTGACTTCTAAATTATGAAAAATTTGCACCTTGTGCAGCATCAAACTAACAACAAAAATATTTCTCAATCAATTTTCTAATTCAATATTTTTTTTAAGAATGTTTTGCAAATCTTAAGTATGTTCCATTGAACATTTTTGTGGTCTTTTTTATCAAACCATAGTGATGTGGAAAATACTAATGTGTAGAAATAAATGTTTGTGTTTCTAGTCACAAAGTTGTAACAATGGCTATGGCCCTCTCTTTCTGTAGACACACATTTTAATAACATGAAATTCACCTCCCAAGCATATAGTCTTTGAGTGTCTATCAACTATTTCTTCTTATTCCCTAGGCTATTAACGATTCTCCCTTTGCAAAAGTAGACATGTTGTAATTGCCAGACAAGGGAAATATAATTTCACAATGTATATTCTTTCAAGAGCTAGAGAGCCCCTAAGTTCCCATGAATTTGACTACTCTGTAACCTAATTAGCAAGTTATATTGGAGCTTTCTTGCTGAATGTTAATGCCACTTATAAACAGGAATTGTGGTACCTAATTAAGGTTACCTTTTTATGTTGGATGTTTTTCTGAAATTGGGATTTTTCACATGAAAAAACTTCATACTGTGATTTTATCTTCAACATGAAAACTCCTTCTCTGAATGGGCTTCCAAACAAATATAAAACTCTTGAATATGTAGCTTTTAAGACAATGACCATTTAATATTTCACTGAGCTACTATTTGACAAAAGGTTGTGAATTGATTGAATTGTGTACATTGAATCCATATCATTGGTTCTGAATTCTTGCAAGGGTTCAATCTTGCAAGTTATGTTACACTAGTGGGTACCCGTGACCTTCGGACACTGTGAAGTCCCCTGGTTTCTTTAAACCAAGAGAGACACACACAAAGGCACAAAGCAGCTAATTTTATTTTTTTTTATTTTTATTTTTTTTTGTGACGAAAATCCGTTGAAAAGTCCCCCATGGAAACATACATGGTGAAGCGAGCATTTTGGAAAAATTCAAAAAAAAACTAAATCGCCACATTTTGAGGAGAAAAAACACAGGTTTTGAAATCGCTGAGATTTGTGGAGGATTTGGGCAGATTCTAAGCTTTCTTCTTTTGAAACACATTTATGAAGGGCGTGCTAACCCTAAAGCCCTTACCCCCAAGGAGGACGACCGGACGGACAGACACTTAAAATATTATATATACTGGGTACCCGTGACCTTGGGGCACTGTGAAGTCCCCCGGTTTCTTTAAACTTGGTTCATGTTTTAGTTTTTTCTAGAAACTTTTATCTTGTTTATTTTTTATTTTTATGTGTTTTCTGTTTTTATTATTATTTTTATAATAAAAATAATGTGTTTATTTTTCACGTTTATATTTTTGTTTATTTGGATGCAAGTTTGAAGTTTGGAGAAAGAAGACACACCTCATTCTTTTTCAAGTAAAGTTTTTCTTCATTATTATAAGTTTTGTTTTTTCTTTTTTTTATTCTTTATTTGATTTCTTCATTTTTGTAAATTTTTTTTCTTTTAAAATTATTTTACTGTATTTCCCTTTCCTTGTTTCATTTGTTTCCATTCCTTTTTTATATTTTTTGCGTTTTTACTTTTTTTCTGTTTATGTTTGTTTCATGTTTTTAATTTTTTCAATTCTTATTTTGTCCATCTTCATTTTATTATATTTTTATGCATTTATTTATTTTTCTTTTTTCTTTTTCAAAAAAAATCTAGTTTTTCTAATATGTTTTATAATGAAAATAAATTTTAAAATAATTTGTATTTTTGTTTGATTAGATGCAGGTTTGAAGTTTTGGAAAAAGAAGACAAACTTCATTTATTTTTTCAAGTATGGTTTTTTTTCTGTTTCTTTTGCTCTTTGTTTTGTTTCTTATTTTTTGTCATCTTCTTTTTAATTTTCTTTTAAGATTATTTTACTGTATTTTCCTTTCTTGTTTCATGTTTAAATATATTTATTTTATATGTTTTCATTTTGTTTCTATTTTTAAGTGTTTTAAAAAAGTTTCTAATTGTTAAAATGTTTGGATAAACTGCTGCTGTTGCCATTCGTCCTCCTCCTTCCTCCTCCTCTTCCATCATCTTCTTCTTCGGGGATGAGGAACTTGGATGGACGGATGACGAGACGGACGACGAGACGGATGGATGGAAAGGAGGACCGCCGGACAGATGGACACCACGGATATTATTATGTTGGTGATGAAGTTGCAACTTTTAATAATCATCTACCAACATGAAAAAACCTTATTGTATGAATCTAGTTGCATCTTGATGGGGGTGAAAAACTGTTCAAAAATGACTGTTCCAAAAGTTAACATGTCTGGGACCAAAATCTATCAACTGGATTCAAATGATGCCTCCCAAGCTTGGAAGGGGCAAAATCACCTCTTAACCCCTCCATATGTCCATTGGACAATTGGTTAAATAATTAAAATTTCATATATTTTCATTGGAACTGTTTCAGAACCCAACATGCAGTTTTTTTTGCATCGGGCTCTCTCACAAGCCAACATATAAATAAGTTATCTTGCAAAAAAAAATTCCTTGGAGATAATTAAAAAGTCTTGTGTCAATTTTGCCACAACTCTCAAACTCCTTTTCTCAAAGTTTAAACAATCCTTTGAACCTTCCTTAACATGTCTTATTAGAAGAATGTGCGGGCAAGGACAGGTTATCCATACACTGTGACATCTAAAAACGTGCCCTAGAGTAAGGTATCTTGGGGATTGCTTTGGGTCGTGATTTTAGTACTCCCTTTATAATTACAACACAAATTTTTCAATGTCTATTCTGGCTTGTTCTACCCTATATCTTTCCAAGGTGGATGAGGAATGTTCCAAATGACATTTGGATGGGTGTAGCCTATGTAGAACGCATTACCCTCAATGAACCCTCTAATCATAACATTGATGCCCAAAAAAAGATCTACATAGAAATGAAGCCCAAAAAAGCACCTCAAGATGTTTTCTAAATCACAATTAAGATTTTAAGTGTTTTGACAAACCGTCATGTAAAGAAGATTGGTTGACCATGATGGCCTAAAAACACACATTAAAAAAATGAAAAGGGTAAAACACAAGTATTTTATTAGTCTCCAAAGTGTCTCCACCCACACCCCCTAATTGGGCCTCTACAAGTGTTAATCACATCCAATATCGAGTTCTAATAATTTCTCTAGCCCTTCCCATAAACATGAAATTTTAAACGGTATAAAGTGAAAAATTTCCACCATATGGCCATTTTTGGAGAACACTAATGTATAGTAACAAAATCCGAATGTCTCACACTATTTAAAGGTTATACTTCATCCAAAGTACTATGAATGAATCATTATAATATTGCCAGTGGAAATGCTCATATATGCCCAAGCTACCACCCATTTTGGATTCTTAAAACGTTTTTTTCAGATTGGGGACATGCATGGAATTATATTGTAACTTGTTAATTCAAAATAACAAAAATTTATTTCACTTTATGTATTAAAATAGGTACTTATTTTCCTAAAGATGAACCCATGACATAATTGTTGTAATGAATGTGGTATGTGACAAGTTTTATTTTTAAAAAATATGGTTGAAGAAAATATAGTTATTTAGAACTTACATCATCTATTAGTTTTTTTTTTGATCTGTATGGTGTGATAATTGACTAGGACTGGGTAAAGGTCCAAAAACATTTTCTAACTAACTAAGACAATTAGTCATTTACATGGCTCATGCAAGGCAAATGTTGCTTCCGATTAATGGTGGAAACAAAGAACCTGGGGATTCTTGGAGCTGGAGTCAGCTTGTGTGTTATGTTAATTTGTACACCCATCAATGAGTATTACATGCTGATGTAAATTTTAGCCTATAGAAGCGGCATATTTCACACATGATTGACCAATCAAAAGGCCAGTCATAAAATCAAAATCAGGGGGTTTCTTTTTCCCCCTAAAATTGTGATAAAAAATTTGGTGAAAATTTCTCAGGAAATCAAAAAATTTAGCTAAATTTACACTGGAAAAAGAATTTTCCTCCAAAAAAAAAAATACCGATTTTTTCCCCCAAAAAAGGGGCCAAAAACAATGTCACAACAACAACAACAAATCACAAAAGAGAAAAGCCCACGAAAGCATTACTAGCAAACTAGTTGAAAACCAACCCAAAGGAACAACTCACAAGTAACTCAAGAATATATAAAAGTGTCTAAAGAATATAAAATTTAAATTTGTTCCTCGTCGTGGGACCAAAGATTGGCACCATAAATTTTAAGCCTTACATTCAACAATATTTTTGTCATGCACATAAGCACAACTATATATTAATATTATTCTCATTCACTATAAAAGAATAATATACCAAAGACGCTTTAGACTCCCACATCAAGTTGGAGGCTTGGAATCCATGGATGCAAACATTAGGTATTATGTGGGATAGTTTTCATATGAAATGGAGCATCTTGGTCCTTAGGAGAGTATGGATTTAAAAAAATACATTTATGGGTTATGTGAGGCCAATGCATCTTACTTAATTAGTATTCAAATTCAATGTGCACTTCTTATGTAATAATATATTTTTAAATATTATAGTCGCCTTTCATTGCCTTTTATCATCTTTTAATTTATATATTCATTTAAGGTTATTGTTTTCTTTTCTCTTTTTTTCTTTTTCTTTTTTTCATGCCAGGGAAAAAACAAAAAGAGGAATATTCTGTTGCAAACTTTTCTATTTTCAATTAAATGTTTTTGCCAAGTTTTTTTTTTTTTTTCAGTTAAAGAATTTTGCCAAGGTTTTGAGAAACTTTATTTTTTGGAGAAATTTTCATTAGATTTTCCACTGATTTTTCAAGTTTTCGTTTCATTTATGGTAACACTTAGTTCACGTCTTTTTTTGACAAAATTTGGATCAAAATTTGGCATTTTCATTTATATTGTTTGCTTTTGTGCGTCTAGTTTTTCATTGAATATTCTCAGCCGTCAGATTCATCAAACTGAAGAATCGAGGCCGTGCGATCCCAGTGCGTTAGATATTTTACAAAATATGGCACGTGACCACAGTCTTCGTGAATCCACCACGTGTCTTGCAATCCAACCGTCAGGAAATTACATAGGAGGATCTTGGCTGCTGATTCAGTACGTACAAGCTAGCAGACGTACGGTAAGGACCCCGTAGGCTTGGACGTATATATAGGTACCTAGTAGCTACGGAGTTCGTACTTCGATTCTTTGCCAAGTTTTGCCAGCTTAGATGGCGATTCTTAGTCAGCGTGTTTTTTTTTTTTTTGGTTGCTGTTGCTCGAGTCGCGATCATCCACAAGTATATTTAGCCAAATTTACGGATATGAAAAATATGAAAATATAAAATCCTAAGCACACTTTCATATTGAAAGAAATTGTGGCGAGTTTTAAAATTTAAAAGAAATGGAAAATTATTTTCAAAAAAGTAAGCGAGTCGTGGTACAAAAATTTATTTATTTATTTATTTATTTATTTAAAATATTCGCAAAACGACGAAAATTCGCCAGCAATAAAATCAATGTTCATAATGGAGTTTCTTGAGGTTTCGCCAGAATTACCCTGTATTAATTGAGGCAAGTACCTACTTAGGTCCATTTCTTGCCATTTCAACACTTTGGTCCATTTTCAAACACTTTGAAAATTTATTAAAAACTCAACTTTCCGTAATTTTCTCGTGTTTCTCAATAAAATATAATAGGGTAAGATGTAAGCATACCCGGACAGGGCGTATTCCCCCCACATGAAAATGAGGGCCCTGGGAACGAGAAAGATCCGACTACGAGTAGCTGACTCTAAATGTTGTTCTTCTTGTTTGGCTTTTGTGTTCTCAAAATAGTTATCTTATTCAAGAGATGAAAAGGGGATTAAGGGGGGGAGGGGGGGGGGAGGGGGGGGGTGTGCTTTTCAGGGGATTTCTCGCACAATTCCCTACATGAGCATCATCCGGAAATGGAGTTCCCAAACAATCCCTCAACTTCCGAGTCATCCATATTCTTCATTTTTTTAAAGACTTCTTAGATGATCACAATTGTAAAATAATTGACCTAGGGTTAAGCTACGTGGTTTGGTTCAAATTGGGTCCATCAAGTGACATCATTTACAAGCTTGATGGCGCGTTGTTATTATTAGTAAGGCAATTGACCCCGGTGCCCAACCCCTAATGGCGCCATACCCCTGGTTAACCCTTTGTCTCCCATGTGACAAAGGTTCTTTTAGTTTGCATTAAAATTTTAAAACCTTTGGTATTGCCCTTCAAAGTGGATCCAAATTCTTCTAACTCATCGCAACAAATTGAATTATGGTGGTTTTATTTTTAGGATTTATTTTTACAAATTTTATTATTATCAAATCCTTGCAAATTGCGAGAAAGTTTTTGAAAAATACTTTCCTTCAAAAAATTTCTTGGTCCTCATCAACATTAGTGTGCAAAATTGCTTTGTGATTTTTTAAAAGGGCAACATATTGAGAATTATTCCAAGTGGTCACCCTTGTCCCCAGGCCCTCAAACCAGAGGAACCCTCCTGTTGTTGTTGCCCTTCCGTGTACCAAGTTGATTTCCCTTCCCTGGGGCCCGAACATGGCCTATATACACACAACTATCATTTGTTATTAATAGTAGTCCTATTGACACTAGTGCCCACCCATTTGCAAATGGGTACAATGGAGGCACTAGGCAAGCTTTGTATCCCATGTGACAAAGGTATTTTTGTGTTGTTGTCGTTGTTGCAAAGCCAATGGAACAAAGGTTCTTTAGTCACATGTACCTTTAAACTGTTTGCTTCCATTTTGCTTCTTTTCTTCTTGGACCTTCTACCAGCTTCTCCTTTCAAGGTCAGCATATGGGAAGATTCTAATGGGGAGCCCCGTGCATAGTTCTTATACCTCTACCTCTGGTCATGCTTACTCCCCCTTTTCAACCATTGTCTCTTATGTTTACAAACGTTGTCCCCTCGTTTTAGCACCACTTGCATGCACTTTGAGCACTAGGCGAATTTCAACAACCAATTACGTTTCCATGCAAAAATAGTACGGGGGGAGGTCTTCTTCCCCTCTCCAACCATTGTCAATTGTCTTCTTCCAACTCTTATTGTTTTGTAATATTGTTGCTATTGAGTCCCATGTTTGAGGACCCCATTTCATTAGTCTCACAAGGAGTTGTAGGAGATTCAAATAATCAAAAAAATTAATGGTAACATAAATTAGCCAATTTTTGTGTGATTGAAAGAGCCTGTTCTTGGCAATAAGTATAGGGTGAGGCACTCCTATCCATGCCTTCAGCTCCATGAATTGAGGGCTAAGCCCAAGGTCTAGGGTAGCAATGCCTCATCCTTTGTAACAAATGAGGTGCCCAAGGGCTCAAATGCATTACATGACGATGGCTCGAGATTGCATTATGTCATTTTTTCCTCACCTTAGCAAGCGTGGGCATGTAAGATCCTGTACACCAGAGAGATTATGGGAGATCTCCCAATCCAGGAGGAAGTGAGAAATTGTGCTGGTGAGGTGCCCTCCAAATGCACTATCAAATTTCTGGGAGGTTGTTAATGCCATTGATTAAGGCCCACCTCTCTTATGCTCTTTGCAAGGGGTAACTCTGAGCCTTACACACAAACTCTACTTACACATAAATGGAAAGTCTTTCCCACCCATTGTGCATATAACCAGCTAGATGACAATGAACTATGAGAGTTTTGGGTCCATAGGACTACAAGCTGTTTACACAAGGTTTAAGGTACAGAGTTGTGCCTGCATTTTAGACTCTAGCATTTGGATCAACAACATGGACAAATGAGATGATGGAACTTGGAAGTAAGAGGAAAGAATCTGGTGGGTGCCCATCAGAAGTATGAGAACAGCATGCTGACACCAATGAATAATTTGTCAATTTGACATTTTGTGAGTTCTTATCATCAATTGGTGGTGTTGTGTGCATGGGAAACCCAAATTAGAGTTTTTTTTTGGATTGAAGAAAACTGGAGGGTGATGGTGCACCGTACTGGAATCCTCCAAACCAAAAAATAGGGTTTGGAGTTTTGTGAACACTACAAAACAAGTAATTGATGTATTCTTTGCTTTTGGTTCATTCGCTATAAAAACCATCTCAAGTTCTAAACTTGAAGCGTAATTCTAGCTCATGAACTGTTCACTGCTTTTGGTTCTTTTGATATTTATAACCCACCTCAAGGTGACTTCAGGATCTAGCATCATTGACTATGAAGTTTGCGGTGAATTGGGAGTAGAGATTTTTTGGGTCTTTGGGCTGAGGTCTTTCTGAGGAATAAGCATTGGGATCTTTTGCACACGGACATCTAATTGAAGAACACTGTTTGTGTCTTGTGGTGCAGTTGATGAGTACTTCTGCTGTGTTGCATACTTTGCAATCTGTCACTGCAAATCAATAAATATGTTTTTGTTGTGGGTTGTTTTTATGCCAGTGCAAAAAGACAAACTTTTGCTCTCTTTTTTGTTGCATTTTTGTATCAGGATTATTTTTTTTGGTAAACATGAACCCAGTGCATAGCCAACTTGAGTAGAGATCCAATAGCTTTATACAAGAGAATGTGCATGTAGGTGGAGCACAGAGACTGACTGCAAGAAATCTTTTACAGTGAAGTCTATAACAAACTTGGATAAATAATAAATTGAGGTTTTTTGGGGGATTTGAACCCATGATGTATATATACATATTATATATTATATATTTTGTTGCTCTGTGAATCTGAGCATAGTTGAGTGGTTCGAAGTGTCTTTCATCATGGGTGTCACTTGATAACAATAAGTGAGCCATGTTTTGGATCCCTCTATAACTTGCATGCAAGTTCAGATGCTACCCCATATGCACTTATCATAAAGTAGCTGGTGCATGGGCAAAACTTGTCATGATACGTGAGACCCAACCCCCCAAAACTTATGGCCTGCAGAAAATAAGAATCATAGTAACCAGGGATTTTTATTTTATTTTCAATTTTGTGAGGTCTAAAAAGTGGCATCAACCCATCAACTTTGACACACTCAATTGTCGAAAGAACACCAAATTAAGTGGAAATTAAATTTTCATTTCAGATAATATAATATTCCTCAAATTCAATATTTTCCTTCAGAAAATTATTCTCTTTGAATAAAATATTTTTTGCAATTTCCAGCATTTCTATAAATATTATAGAAGCTACCATCATACTATGGTAGTCAACCTAAAGTAAAGAGTTATGGCAATGGTGAAGAAGGGGCAAGGCTTATATTGAATAACGAAGTAAAGAGTTATGGCGATGGTGAAGAAGGACGAGGCTTACATTGAATAATGAGCGTCATTCCTGCTCTTCTAGTGTTATTGAAAAAAGAAAACAAGGGTGTAAAGAAACCAATGATAAAAACCAGAGTCAGAACTCGGAACTCTCTTTTTTTTTCCCCCAAATGAAATGATTAAAAGCCTTGGAACTGGAGACCCTTATGTGCAATCATATTTTGTGGAGCTTTGAATTTTGTCTGGTTTTGCACAATTGGGTCTAGGCCTGAATAAACAACATAAACCTGAGTACAAAAGACAGGCAGTGTACAAATTTCATGAAAATGAGGCATTTTTGTCCACATCAATCATCACTCAATTTCATTCCCCAAAATTTATGCATCTCAAAATTTGGACTGGCATGCAACAAAAATACAACCTACAACCCAATAAAGTTTTCATACCTAGTTTCACAAAAAGACACCTCTTGAGCTATTTATATTACATATTCAACCTACTACCCAATAAAGTTTTTTGTACCTAGTTTCACAAAAAGACACCTCTCGAGCAATTTATTCCATATACAACCTACTACCCAATAAAGTTCTCCGTACCTAGTTTCAAAAGAAGAAACCTCTCAAGTAAATTTATACATCTCAAAATTTGGACTGGTGTGCAAGAAAGATACAACCTACTACCCAATAAAGTTTCATACCTAGTTCCACAAAAAGACACCTCTCAAGCAATTTGCAAGTTCCAGTTTGATTGCTGATTTGGCTTTTTCCATAGCTATTTTGTTTGCACATTAGGAAAAGTGGGTATGTGTAAAGCTTTGGGCAAGTGCTGAGGATCTTCGGCTAAGGTGGCCCTATGATGTGTGAAATGTGCACCCTACTACTACCCTTTGGCCTTTCTCATATTTTGTAGGTCTGTTGTTTGTAGTATTCCTAGCCCATGGTTTTTTCCACTATGCAAGTGGTGGAGGGTTTTCAAAGACCCAACTACTGAAAATATTCACCAAATAGCCGGCCATGTGACAAATATGCACCTTCCTTTCTTTCTTTCTTTCCCCACTTCTATTTTTGGTCTGTGTGTTTGTAATATTCGCTGGTTATAGGGACAGTTTCCGAAGAAGCGCAAGGAAGCACACTAAGAATTCCTCAGAAACTACTGTACATTGAGAATTGGAAAACCTGTGTGAAAAATTATCAATGTTTGTCCATCATCTTCTTCCCGTTCAAGGTTTTCCCAAAAAACGAAGTTAAAGTCCTGGACAAACTCCCTTCACTACAGATAGCTTAAAAAAAATTTAAAAGACATGGGAAACAACTTGTCATTCATTCCCACTTGGAACTCTGCATAATGTTGCTTAGAGGATTTATGCACTTTGGAATGGCCTGTCTAGTGCCTAGGAATGTGCCCAGCCCAGTTATGCAAGTTGCCATTCTGTCAAATGGTAACGGTGCTACCAGGTCCCGTTTCCGTGATTTGATTGGCCCATAGTTCAAAAATAACTGAAACTATGGAGTCTTGCCAAAGTAGAAGGTTTTTTTTTTTGAGGTTCAGAGTTACCCCCCTTTCACCCACCTATATAGGTAAAATGAGGACAACATTTGCCAAAGCATATGGGATAAAAGTGAGGTGATATTGGGAACTCTTACCTTTGACACCCCCCCCCCCCCCCCCCCCCAACGAGAAAATAAAGGGAGGCCCCGTCACTCCATGGCACAACTTGTCATTGGTTGCATGGAAATTATATTCCTAAAATTGGCTGCCACTATTTTTGGCCTGGACTAATAGGCCTTCCTAAGAACACCCCATAGTCATGTATCTTACCTTTCCATAAAGAACCCTCAAAATACTCATTGTGTATTTGCTCGTAGCTCTTCCTGCATAAACTCAACCCAGGATCTTGTGACCCACGTCAGATCACAGTGACCAGTCTATAGGACCTTACAAATCTGTAAGCATTCTGTTTTTTCAAGAAAAGGAAAAGCCCAGAAGAAAATCCTTGGGTCCTTAGGAAAATGCCCCGGGTAGTCATTAGGTTCTGCCTGCCTTGTGACCGCCACCTTAAATCCAGGAAGAGTTCAAATGTAGGCCCTTCTCCTATACATAAGGAGTAGTACAATGGAAATCATAAACCACGGCCAACCTAACCTAGGGGAAAAAGTTACTAAAGAAGCAGAATAAGAACCAGCATTCCATTCTCAGTTGAGATTTGGTGCATGGAGACCTTGCATGCAGTTTTCCTCTTGTTTACCCACCGGGTGCATGCTTGGTTTAATTTTGTGTGTGTTGTGTTGCAACAGAGAAGGAGGAGGTGTGTTTGTGTGTTTTGTTGCAAGAGAGCTGGAGGTTGCTAGAGCAGGTGAAAGAGAGAATTTGCTGGAGCATTGTGAGTCTCATGCTGAGTTTTGATTTTGGTTCCCTGTATGGGTGACTTTTTAAATAGCTCAAAAAAACTCAGGATGAGATGGCAGGCCAAAGACAGGATGATTTTAAGGATAACTATGTTGTCGCATCGTGAAAAAACTGGAAGTTATGTGTGCGATAATAGAGTTACTCATGAATTCACCGTCTTTGGGCCCTAATTTGACTCTCTAGTCTAGTAGCCCAATATTCAGGATATTTTACAGAACTAGCTTGAAGAAGTTGCTTGGGTGCTCTTTTCTTTTTCTTTTCCATCTCCTCTTGTCAGTGGAAGAATAGGAGAGTTTGGGAAAAGTATAGAAACCTAAACCCTCCTGTTGATGGGGGAATTCTAACCACTGCATCACAGTTTTTTTTCTTGAAAGCACTGTTCAAGAAAGATACTTAAATAGTTCAAGCATAATTCAAAAAATTCAAAAATCTACTAAACATTGTCTTCAAAATGCATCAAATCTGATTCTACATTTAATTTGTTGTGCATGTTTAATCCTTGTTGCGGGAAAAAAAAAAAAAAGCATCGATCAAAATCAGCAAGCTTGTTGCTTTGAGCTCGCTGTAGCAAGACTGTAGCAAGAAATGGGGCTCTTGGTAACGACAGCAAAGAGCGCTGAAGTTGAGAGCTTGAAGAAGTTGCTGAGTTGAGAGCCATGAAGGGACAAGATCAGCAAAAATTGACGATTGCAGGGTTACAAGGAGGGGAGCTCACACATAAATTTTACGTCAAACTGCTGTTGATGGGGTTGATAGAGTAGAGGCATGGAGTTCCTCTTACCCCGGTGACCAACCAACCTTTGATTTTGGAAAGTAATTGACAGCATCTTCCTATCTCAAATAATGAGGCAGAGGGTGTCAGTGGCTCTTCAGAGAGTTGAGACCATCACTATTTTGCTTCGGGCAGTTGTGACAGAAGGAGAGGCCTTTCTAGACTTGGCGACCTTTTAAGTTTTTTGCTCATCTCCTTGCACAACTTGTTTTGTGCTACTGGTGATGGGTTTAAGTCCTGAGTTTTGTGAATTCTCCTCTTAGGGCTCCCCATTGTGAGTTCTGCACTTTTGAGTGTGGTCTTTGTTTGGACTTCGGTCCTTTCTTTTTCTTCTCTTGTTCCCTTGCTGGGTGTTTTTCATCTATTTATTTATTTATTTATTTATCATGGTTGTATTGCAAATGTGTGTGGGGACCCAACTTTATCAAGGTTGTGTTTGCCAAAAAAACCAACACCCAAGTTGTGAGTTTTTCCAACTAAATACAAGACAATAATATCAAGAAATAGTGTTGGAACTTGGAACTAGTGTTGGTTGGTCCCTTTTTTCATAACAAAGGGGGGCAGGGCATTAGTGAGATTCTTTTTCTGTCCCAGATTTTGACAATTTTTGACACCCGTTTGTAATCTATTTGCTTGTCTAAGCAATACCCAAATTACCAATTTCACCAGTTACTTCCTTATAATAAGCACTTTTTTATGTGTAAGGGTAGCTTTAAAATACCTTACTTGATACCCAATCTGTGAATCGTCTAGTTTAATGCCAAGCGAGGTGGTTTTTGTATGCAATACTTATCCCCCAAAAGAATCCTCATTCCAGGTGCACTTCTCATGAGTGCCAAGTCACACAATCAAATTCAAACCTAAAAGGCCACCTGAAAGTAGAGGAATGCAATCAAAATGAACTTCATTCAAAAGTTTGAATGTTTACAGATTCAAAAACCTTATTGCGACAAGGGGTGTGTCACACTGTGACCATGTCATTTACATTGAAAAGCATCTTAAGGCAAAAGAAGAATTATGGAAACTCAAATATTTCACCATGCAAAAATATAATCTTCAAAAAATCCTCTAAGAGAAACCAAAATCCTTCAAAATATTATAACCCTATAACTAATCTCAAGTTTCAACACAAGCCAAAATCCCTTGAGCCACCATATACTCTATAATGAATCTAAACACAATATCCTTGCCTTGATAGGCACAGCCAACAAAGCATGGAAAGCTGCATATCAATTACATTGGTTGTCATTGAAGCAATACCCAGCCCCCTAAGAGTCTCATGACGTCTATACAGAATATATACTGAACAAGTAGCGAGTCTATCCAGTTCTTAAACCAATTCCAAGATAACTAGGCATTTTCTCAAGAATCATCCAAGTCTGCTTGGAATACAAGGTAAGTAGAGGTGTTGGACTGTTATATAGGGTTGGGCTGGATATGAACCTGAGTACCTACCAATGTAGGTTGATTCTTTTCAAAGAATTGGCCCAGGTATATGTCACCACACCGGGTATCAATATATTTTTTAATCCAACTTTCAGACCTGCCTATTCATATTTCATGTCAAAATAATACCCTAAATCTCCAATTCATTTTTATTTTTTAGCAATACTCACCTATTATGCATAAGGGTCGATTTTCAAATACCCACCCACCTTAAGATTTTCTTTGTATACACAAGTAGGTTATAGTTCTTTAGGTACTCTGTATTTTTATTTGTTTTGTGGCCTAGTGATTGTTCAGAAACCCAGGCTTCATGGAATTTCCAATTCACACAAAGAAAATTGGCTATCAAACTGAGGCTTCTCAAACCTCAGAGAAGCCAAAAAAAAAAAAAAAAAAAAAAAAAAAAAAAAGCCTTAAACTAGACTGGTTTCCAATTTCCAAAGCTAATAAACTAAAAGTCCTACCATAGTAAACAACTGTTTCGGCATAAATTGAATTATTTCTTATTTTGTCGAATTCTTTTTTTTAAATTATTATTTGTGCCAAAGTTCTAATAATTATTATAAAGTTAAATTCTGAAACATTGGATTGTTGGGTTTGAACTTCGGAGGTATTACCTACTCTTTTTTTAAACATAACTACTCTTTTGCATAATGTAAATTGCTTAACGTAAATTGACTGCATGATAACCTAGAGTGTGCGAATGTGAATTGCATATCTAGTAGACATATAAGGAAGGAGGTACTCTCTGCAATAAGGACCCATTGCCAATTCAACGTCCTTGGTATGTCACCCATATGTAGTCGAGATTTAATGTCCTCCATATCTCAAATCGTATTGATTGACTCTGTTTCTAATTGGCTAGATAGTTTGATTGGACCAAGCGGTTTGCTGTCAGTCGTCTCTGACCTACTTGCAACTCCAGTTTCAGTTTTATGAGTGGGGTTGGAAAAAAAGTTAGTAACTTAAACTTGGATGTGAGAAATATTTTTGCAGGATCACATACTGAACATTGGTGGAGATGCTCTAAACTGTTCCGGGGCTCGTCGTCTAGGGCTCTGAAAGCTGCATCCCAGCAGTCTTCCAGTGGATCCAGTGGAGTAAACTGATGAACCTCATCCAAGAACCTAATGCAAATTTTCAGAAGAGCTATGGCCACTACACTACCCACATAGTTAAAATATTCGCGTATGGGCCCATCATATAAATGTCATACCTATGATTGATGTTTGGCACAAACTTAATTCACAGAAATTTTAGGCAAAAATAAAAATAAATAAATTATTGATATTTGTCAAAATATTTGAAAATTAAAAACCATTGGGTTATTATTACAAATGCACAACACAAGATGTATTTTGCATACTTATTCCTCAATTGTTTAAATTGTGAAAAAATAATTTAAAACTGCCAAACCTAATTGTTTTAAATAAATAAATATTTGACAAAGAATTAATTAAGCATCAGTCGTAGGTACAGTACTTTGAGACACCACTTGTACTGTTCAAAATTGTTTCAATATATATATATATATATATATATAATCTTTTGTGGCGAAGGCTTTTAGCCTGTTAAGGTTACCCTTGAAAGGTTTAGCCAGACCAATCATCATATATATAAGTACGGATCACAAACTCTTATCAAGATCCAAAGATTTCTGCATCCTGGGTTCTCTACTACTTAAAAGATTGATGAACTAAGCTCTCCATTGACCATATGCAGTCCAATCATGCTCAATGCAATGCATGTCAGAAAGAAAAGAGTATGGCATTGTGCTTGAGTTGTGCTTAAGTTCATTTGATCAGTGTTGTTGGTCAAGTTCACAGCAAGATGTTGGGCTGCAAGCGACACTCAGTGTTTTCTTTTCTGGCTTTCTCTTTTCCCTTTTTTCAATTGTCAATTTTGTGATGTAGCAAAAGTGGTTGTCATCCAGATGAAGATTTAGCCAAAATTGGCTATAAACAAGCGAACAAGAAATGAAAGTTGAAAAAGTTAGGCTTGGCTACCGATTGGAACCAGACCCACTTAGGAATTTTCTTTTGAAGAACAGGGAATCAGATCTGGTTTGGAACAAGATAACACAGGCCAGTTATTTGAGTTATCTCCACATCTTTTTTTTTTTAATTTCAAAAAAATTCAAAACCCTCAAAGAACTGATGATTTTCATGAAATATATGGCAAAGAACTGGCAGTTTTAAGGAAGGTTATGTGATCGCTTCTTAGATATTTAAGAACTAGTGGGTACTCATGATGTTCAGACACAATCCGACCGTGGTACCCGTGACCTTTGGACCCGTGGCTACGCCACTCCAATCACCCCGAACGCTCTGTTTGGTCGCCATAATCCGAAATTTTTCCAAAATAACACTCGTGGGTCCCACCCTAAGGCATTTATATCCCCACAGATAAAAACAATATTGTGACTTAGCGCAGTGGTCCTGACCAACGTTGTGCGAGTATCAAAACCAGTCGTGTGTACCCTTAGGTTATCAATTTGGGTATTTACTCCTTTACCCGACGGGGGTGAGAAAACCCAAAACTTCGGTTCTGACATTTTGAACCTTGGTTCTCGAAAGTTTTGGAAATTTCTGAAAACACATTCCTACATATAATCGCCAGTTCTTTCAATAGTGGGGGGGGGGGGGAGAGGAAGGTTTTTATATCCGCCTCTGGTGCGGTGGGAGAGGGATGCGATCTGACCGTCATTCCTTCCCTTCGAACGGCTGCGATGCTTTGTGGAGATCAGGTCCTGGTTTGTACACCTGGCCAGTGCGAAAACCATGGTGGTTGCCCGCTACTTCACCAGCCTCTCCCTCCCCCACCCCGCAAAACCCCCGTCACAGACAGACAGACTTACTAAATTAAGATATTAGATTGTTGTTGTATCTAAGAATTTGTTCTCAGATTTTTGGGAACCTTTGCTAAATATCATAAACCAGTTGTTTGGTTTACTGAGAACCACAATTGCATATCTTTAGGAACTGCCCACTCTGAGAGCCTCCAGTTATCAAAGTGCGGTTTCTAATAACCTCTCAACACTAGAAAGCACTAAGAACCTTGTGTGAGCTGAGCAGCAGCAGCGTTTATTTTATTGGCAAAATTCCCCCAAACTTCAACCTGAAAAATATGATTCCAACCTATACACAGGTTTTTTATCATGGAGAAAATGGCGCCCAAATTCGCCAGATTTCGAAGAAAGAAAATTCCAAATTTCCAGATCTTAAAGGTAAGTTCCATGAGGAAGTCAAGAATATAGAAAGAATTTGTGTTTTCTTTACTTTCATATCTAGTATGTAGCCAAATTAGGCTAAAGTATTTTCTGGATGATTGCCACTTTGACAACATCACAAAATCCTTAAAAGAAACCCTGCTCAGCAGGTGCCAAAGTTCTGGCCATACCCAAGACAGGGTAGACTGTAAGTCTGTACCTCTTACACATGCTCACAGAAGCAGGAGAGCAATGATAAAAGCATGGTGGACTTCCCTCTGTTATAACAGAGATAACAAGCAAAACAGAAATATCAGTATTGTAAGTACCTACTCTTATATACCAGAAACCTGAAGCATTCTGGTGCATTCATCAGTACCTATAATTGCATCTGTGTAGTTGAATAATTAAGAAAGGAACTCAATCATTCACTTTACCCTCTTTCACCAATGCATCTGTCCACACAGCAAGAGACAAACAAACAGCCTCATAATTTTCTTCCATCTGCTCAAACCCATCACTGCAGAGTAGTGGAGTGCATTGCAGGGCTTAAAATTTTGAAGCCTTTATTTTCTTTCAATTGGGTTCTCATCTTTCCAACTCATAGCCCAAAAACACAGTGTCTTCCAAAACCCTGAAGGGCTATAATCTTGTAAATATCAGTAACAACCTGAAGGGCAATAATCTAATAAATACAATCAGTAACAAGCTCCAAGGATTTCCTTAGTTTATTTGGAGGTACTCTTACATACTGTAAAATCTCATCGGGCATTTTGGAAAATGAAACAATTGCACGCGTGAGCATATCCATAATGCCCCATGTCATTTTTTTGGCAATACCCAGCCTTCAAACACCCATTCAGTATAAAGGGAGAAAATTTAAAAATAAAACATGCTCAGTAATGCAATTGGAGTGAGAGAGTTCTGGAAGTAAGCGCCCCTGAGCTTCACCTTTGGTGGGCACTTGCTCTGCTGGAACTCCCCCCACTCTGATGGCATTACTCTACACATAGTTGTTTTGGCATCTTGGGCTCAAGACTCTCAACTTTCAATCTTCATCAACTGATTGGTTTATGAATTGTAATGATTCTGATATGGTGGAGGCTTGGAAGTTGGGAGGGTCTTTAGTGACCATTATTATTGGCACAATATTGAAGGATGGTAATATTATCTCATGCAATTATGTGTAGGGTAACACCCTAGAGCTGGGGCATTCCCAAAATCAAGGGCCCGAGGCTAAAGGCATGTGTTTTCAGGAAAGCCCCCACTCCAGCCTCAAAGGCCCATTATTTCAGGAATGCCCTGGCCCAAGGGTGTGACCAGTGTAAAACAAAATACTTTTTTTACTTTTTCATTTCTTTACCATGATAAGTGGTGGGTACCTTTGAGTATCATGGTAAAAGTAAAAAAATTACACATGCATTTTGTCATGCGAAACGCTCACCTTTGCGAGCATTTTGAAAAGTGAAACGCTCACCTCTACAAGCATTGTGCTTTTTTATTGTTTCTGCTCGCTCGTGGTTTCCAGTGGATAAGGCACCTACCAGTACCACTGCCACAAATTGCAGAGTGTTTTACAGCATGTCGTACTATGCACTTCTACAAAAATGACATCATTAGGACAAAGTTTGAAGTCAATAGAAGCTCATTGAAAACATTTACAGAAGTTCCATAAGTTTTGAAACCTTATTAGTTTGTTTTCATGCATGTATCAAATTGTGGGTCCTCAAAGACCATAGTGAGATTAGGATTTAGAGCTTCTTCAAATGGGATGGTCTCAAAACCAAGAATTTGAACTCTCTAAACATATGATTTCTAAGTTTGTTGGATGTGGGAATGTCCAATATATCTTCCATTTTGGATATTGAATGTGGAGTTTCCCTTTTTTCTTTGCAGATAGTTGATCCCACATCATCATCATCCTGATCTCATCAGGGTCCAAGAACTCTTTGTTTCTAAGACTTTACTTTCAGAAAGAAAGGTGGTCATGTTAGCTAGAAGCTGACCTTACCTGACATCCTGTGTGTATTAAATATGACATTGGGGAGTAACAGGGCAAGTGCTGCATGCCAGCCTTTGACATGCCAAAGGGTAAGTACTTCAAGAAATTTTCCAGCAAAAAGGAACACTTTCATGTGAAATTAGAAAACCCACTTGGTAGGTTAGGTAGTTGAAGCAAATGTGACATGATTACTGTGGTCTGTAATTGGTGATTGGTGTGAACTGACACATGTATATTTCATTTTTATCCTCATCTTCTCCTATTTGGCTGTGGATATATAGGTTTACCCTCATCCAAGAGTGAGTAACAAGTAGCTACTAGCAACCCTTCCTTTTGGCTGGTAAAGAATGTGTTAATGTATGCCAATATTATCTTGGACATTTTGTAGTGCGCTTGGCCACGAGGGAGAAGGTTAGACATCTAGAATTTTAGATGTGATTGTTTCAAGCAACATGAAGTAGGCTAGTGATAATAACTAATAATTAGTAGGTGGTGGGTTTGAAAGAAATTGTGTGATTCTACTAAAATCATGGAGGACACAAAATGAGAAGCCTCATGAAGCTGGATGCGTAGGGGTAATATAACCTCTTGCAACTATGAGGTGCTTGTTTGGGTTGTTGTCATTTATTTGCATTTTTTTCTTTTCGGCGTTGTGTTCCATTCCTTGCACTAATGTTCTTATATTAATAGAACTTCTTTAGATTGTGGTACCATTTGCCAACCTAAATATTGTTAAAGATGTTGATAGGCTTTTTCCTTTTTTAAAAAAAAATCTTTATGATCCTCTCAATCCTATGTGATCATATTTCAATGCTAATTGCATAACGAATTGTCTTGTCTCACTTGCCAAACTCCCATAGTTGTATAAATGTTGTACGCAGTGTTTTCACTAACCTTATGTTTTGATTAGGCTAAATGTAGGTTTAAATGAAATATCCAACTTTGCTTAGATGAAAAGTTTTGCAAAGCTTATATACCCTTGTCCTTGATTATGAAATTCACATAGCATACAAAATTTCTAACCTATTGATCTATTTTTAAAATCTTCTAATTCAGTTGTTTAGATTTTTTTCTTATATGGTTGATAGATTATCAGGTAAAATAGCCGGCACAACTATTGAATTCTAAATAGGAATCTATAAAATACATGATAACACCTAAAACTACTTACATAATACATGATAAGAACTACAATAAAAATTGTTGTACATGAGGAGGAGGATAATGGACATACTTAACTTGAATCTATAAGCCAACATCAACAATTTGTGGTAATAGAATCACAACATGAAGCATTATGTCTAGTGCAGACATTTATAAATCTACCAACATCATAGGGAACAAATATTTGATAGTTGCATTAAAATAGTTTTAACATTTATGTCTTTTCTAGTTTGCATTTCAAATATTTGAAGACATGATCCAAAGTAAATGCATGGCAATGACAAGGGAAAAATTAGGACAATTATTAAATAAGATTTGAATTATATTTTGGAGGGAAGATTTGGAAAAAAAAAGTTCATAAGGATTTTTTGGCACATGGTGTGAAAATATTGTACATGGTAAAGAGGTAGAGTTGTAAAAGGAGGAAAAAAATTAAAAGATGGAACATGGATTTTTGTTTTGTTTTGGATATGGATTTTATATTTTGAAACATGAAGCACATTGACATAATATGTGATGTTTGATGAAAATATGTTTGTTATAAATACACAATAATTGTTATAGGTATGAATTGTTTTAAAGCTTTTGTATTTCTTCATGTATAACTCAAAATATAAGCTTTGGAGCACAAATTCCAAGCTTTGTTTCACACTTGTTACTTGAGTGGCAAGTATTATTCCATTGTAAAAGATTTGTAGAAAATAATACTTAGCACTCAAACAACATGTGTAAAACAAAATAAATGATTTGATGAATTAACTCATGATTAATGTTAGATGCAAAAAAAATCACAAAATCTTACGAGCAATCCTAAAAACTTACCATTTTGTTTTTGCATATCTAAAAAGTCTTGGAATCAATGCCTTTTGTGATTTCCAACTTGGGGTAAAACGACCCATCAATTGGTGGAAACTCATTTTTGGAACTTGGATGGAAATGGTCATTTCACCCCAAGTTTTTTGCTTCCCTTTATAACAAGCTTCTTAGAATTAACTTTATTGATTATTCTTCATGTTATTTCCATTTATCCTTTTGAATCTTGGTTATAGTCATGACTTCCAAATTTCATAAAATGTTTCAAATAACTTGCTTAAGTCTCAGTATGGCAACACTACTCACACCCTAGCCCAACCTTATCATTCCACCTTGTCTGAAGAATTCAATATCCTTGTGTCAATTTTTGAATATCTATTTATCAATGAACTATAGTCAATGATTTCTCCACAAACACATTTGACCAACTTGCATCAACAATTGGATTGCCTTCTAAAACATGTATAAAAACATGTTGAAATTCACCAAAAATTCTTAGTTCAAATGATTTTGATATGCCAATGAACAAAAGCAACATTCTTTAAAACATGGCTAAAGAATGTTTAAAACATGGGTAGCAACCTCCAAAACATAGGGTGTAGGAACTTCCAAAACTTGGACAATTTTTTTGAAACATGGCTAACACCCCTTCAAACATGGTTAGCACCTTCCAAAAAGAGTTTCGTATCCATGGCATTTGAATCTCACTCGTGAAAATCAATCCATGATTACTTCTTTGGTTGAAACTTGTGCAAAAACACATTCACTTCAAACTTGTCCAACTTTCTCATTCATCCCTTCCAAAATACGCGCTTACATTTTTTTGTCATTTGTTGTAATTGAAACCTTAACAACCTTTGCATCCAAATGCCTTTTTTTAATTGCCTTCTCATTTGACTCATTGAAACTATGTTGCAACTATAGTGTGGATTCATGTGAAACTTGTTGCAATTGATGTGTAGATTCATCCAAAACATGTTGGGATTTTTTTTATTCATACTTCAACCCCTAAAACAAGCCTAGATTTCTCTAAAACTTATTTCAATTCGTTTAAACCCATAGGGCCTTCTATAAATGTTTGATTGAAAATTTCAAATTATTGAAAATGCAATCATCTAAAACCTCTTCACTAAAAATCTACATGCACCTCATTCATACCTACATGTTTCCAACTAAAATAACATTTACATTTTACTACAAAATTTCCTTTTATTGTGGAAATGGTCCTCCATCTTGCAACTCCAAATGGTCCCTACCATATAAATCACATTGGGTTTCATTTTCCTCTTCTTCATCTCGATCATCCATGGTTTCATCTTAACCCTACTTGGTTGCTACATTCGTAATCTCTAAACCTTGCATTGCTTCCCATACAAGAACCTCAAATATGGCCCTTGATATGGCAATTTGAGTTTTTTGGTGTACCTTCACTTCCCAATGCTACTACTCATCCTTGAAATGCAATGGGACTTTTGAATACATTAATTGATCTAGCCCTTTTAAAACCAATTGAGTTGGGAACATCAACATCCATCTATGTTCTACCATTCGATCAAGAGTAGCTACCTTGTTAGAAACTTAGGCGATATTGCAATTTAAACAATGATACCCCATTGAACATTCATCCATCCCATGTCAATATCTTTATGACATCTCAAACATTTTTGAATAGCTTGAAAAGAAACTTTTCCACATTCCTCATTTATTTCAAATCAAATTTCGAAACATATTTGGCTCCTTTTACACCATCTCTTTTATTGCCCTTATCTACACCAAAGCAAAAAACATAAACAATTCAACCAAGTTATCAAAGTTGTCCATAAGTTGTTGGAAGGCAACTTCAATTTTATCATCCATAACATCCTTTCGAATTCTAGAACCGCCAAAACTACATATGGCCATTAGACTTGAAAATATTCACATCTTTCTTCCAATTGTGACAATAATCCCAAATCTCAACTTGTTAATTGAAATTTGATTAGCAATTAGCCCCTTCAATCGAGCACATGCAATTAAAGTCAAGTTCAAAGGAGTGTTAAAAAATTGTTTTAACCAATTCAGCTTCCCAAGGAACAACTTTGCACACTATATTCTTTTGTAAGAGGTGGAATGTGACTACTTCAACTTTGATTGATGAGTGGCTCCAACAGAATTGGCCTATTAATCTAAGTGAAACACATCATTGGTAACAATGGCCCAAACATAATTCCAAGGTCTGGTCGCTACCAAGGCTGCCGCTGCCAAGAAGCACTCCGATGACGACAAGAAGTGTCGGTGCAATGGCCTACGCTTGATCGCCATGGCTTGGGAAACGTTCGGCGGCTCCGCCCCCGAGACGTGCATCATGATCCGCAAGATTTCCATTCGTCATGCTGACAAGCACAACCGATCCCGAGGACAGACATCTACCAGATCAATCAGCACCTTTCCGTCGCGCTCCAGCATGGCGTTGGGGAGCAGCTGATTGCTTGCGAGTGTGCTGGCTGAACGCTGGCTTCACAGCTGACACCAACGACAGTTAATTTACCAACATCTAAGATCGGGGCGCCAAAAAAAAAAAAAAACATAATTCCAATCCCACATTATAACCCCCAATTTAGTTACATTTTCTAAATTCATCCCTTCAATCATTTAATGACAAATGATGACCTTTGTTTGTTTGTTTAAGTGTTCCTTGTCTTTCTCCTCAACATGATTGAAGTACTCTAAATGTTGTTCATAATCCAAGTACTCATAAAGAGCATCAATCAAAGGTTGTGTATTGTCAACTTTAAGAAGGTCCATTGCTTGATAAATTGTTATAGGTGCCCTACTATCATGTAAGAGTCAAGAAACAAATTTTTTTAATGAAACAATCATCTAAAACTTGCAACAGAACCAAAACAATTAATTAAAACATAACCATGGGTCAAAACATAATTATGAATAATACATTATATGAAATATAACATGGTGCAAAAAATGACCATCTTAACTATCCGAACTATCACTATCATTGTATAGTCTATAGGTTGATAAGTTGATTACATATAGAAACCTTATGCTTATATAAATAATATGATATCCACATATCTATATGGATGGTTAGTTTTCAAATATGTATTTTCTTTGTTTCATATACATACTCAATGAATATTATGATCATGGAAGTAATTATTGGCCCCCTTGTTGGGACCTATTTCCACATACTAATTCATGTTTTCATTTTGACTCAACAAACACCTTGTGAACATGAAAAATGTTTTAAAATATTACTTTGAAGCACCAAATCTTTGAATGTCAATGTGAAGAATTCCACCAACTATGGGTAAATGATGGGAATAATTATGAACTTTTAACGTAGCCAAATGTTTTGTTATTTAATTATTGACATGCATGAATGGATTAACAAGATTCCCACTATCCTTGTTTATTATTTAAGATAATTATAGCCAATGGAACATGCCTCCATAGATTGATACATTCCACAAAATTAAAATTAAATGTTCACCCTGTCAAAACCTTCATGACTATAAAAGCATTTGGGTAGGAAAAAAAATACACAAAATCATACTCATTTAAGATATGTTTATTTATCAAATTTAACACATGTGATTTGTATATTAAAACCATTTATTGGCCATATTAAAAGTTAAATATGAAAATTCAAAGCATGAGAGTCATATTCCTCAAATAACCAATTGGTAAATTTAAAAAAACATTTAAAAAAAATCTTCACTACTTCAAAAACAATTCAAAAGAAGTTCAAAAAATCATGTTCCATTTGGGTTAAGTTTTGAAACTTGTTTCCTTTTAAGAAAAATAAATACATTATATATTTTGAGATATTAGTCCAAAAATAAGGTGCAATTCTTAGCTTAAATCATTATGGGATTTAAAAAGTGAAATAGTTTCACTTCACCCCATTCATTTCACTTTGCTTAAAGTAATGTCATTATAGGATCATTATGTAATAATGGTCTTTCACTATTAGTTGACATAATTGATTACTAACTAATGTTAATTCACTATTATAAATAGATTTTCTTTTGATGTTATTGCTTTAAATACCTTATGTTACTGTACCTTAAATTATTCCACCTTAGGTTATCCTTGATTATTTTAGCATTATATTTTAGGTTATTTAAACCTATTCTACCTTAAATTATTCTTGGTCATTTTATCTTAAATTATTTTATCCTATTGTATCTTATATTATTATTGGTATTTTATTTTATATTATTTTAATATATTATACTTTATGTTATTATTGGTTATTTTATGTTAAATTATTTTAAGTTACTATATCCTATAATAACCTAGGCTTATAATTAATAACAATCTATGAGTACATAGCCTAAAATAACCTATACTAGTTAGTAATAACCTATAATAATTTAAGGTGGAATAACCTAGGATAACAAAAAATAACCCAAAATAATTTAAAGTAAAATAACTTAAAATTATTTTAAGGTAAAATTATTTTAAATACTCAAAAATAACCTAAGGCAAAATAATTTTAAATAATGTAAGGTGGAATAATTGATAATAGGTTAGGGTGGAATCACTTAGAACACTATGCTAAAATGTGGCATATATTATTACACATTATTACTGTGTTTGTGGTAATATAAGTCACATATTATTACATGACTATAAGTTACATGATTATGTGATAAAATCAGATTCATGGCTTATTTCATTAATAATAAATATAGTCATAGTATTTTTTGCCATTAATAATGTGATTTTTATTACTGAAATGGGAAAATATAATTAAATAACAGGAATTTATTGACTTATGAAATCTATACACATGTTTAAACCTAATGACCATGTTGACAATCTAGCTACATGTTGTACCAATTTATGTAATATTTATTTTAAATATATTATCATGTACCATTAAGTTCAACTTACATTATTTTTTTATAATACATTGTAAAATTGCTTGCATCCAAATGACAATATATAATATTAATGCATTATTTTTTTGAGCATGAGCAAAAAATTTCAATTTACAAATAGAAATCTCCCATTACGGTTTTTAATTTTGGAAACTTGATCAAAAAAAATCAATGACACACATAATGATTTTTTTAATGATTATGGTCATGTAAAGCCTTGTAGTCATGAAAATGATCATAGTCATGCAAATGGCATAATTACAAGGCATACTTTACTATATGACTAAATTGAAACATTGATTGTATGTGTTCAAGTCATGGATGCCATGGTTTGGCATAGTGGAATAATCGATAATAACCTAGAATAATTTAAAAGTGTTTAGGGTGGAATAACTTTAAATAAACAAAAATAACCTATTATGAAATAACCTAAAATAATGTAGAATGTATTAACTTACAATAAATGAAAATAACTTAGGGTATAATAATTAAAAATAACCAAAAAATTTAAGGTCGAATATATTAAATTAACATAAGAATAATTTAAAATCCTAGTCTATAGTAGCTTTTAAATAACCTAATAATAACATAAAAACCTAACCTATGGTACACATAGGTTTATAATAATATGTGATGAAAAATCATTTGATTTATTTAAAGAATGATCTGATGATTAAATATTTGTTTTTTAAGCATGTATGTCAAGGGAGGTGAAAGGTTCAAACCTGCGCATTTACACCCTAAGTTGGTGGGTTAGGTTAACCTAAGTTCTTAAGTGTTTAACTTATCCTATGTTAATAACCTAATTTAATTATGACTAAGATGTTAGTTTTAAATTAATTATTAATGAATTTGATTAGCTATTAATGAATCAACTATTAATGAATTCATTTGTCCATAGGAATCGACTTTCGTTCACTATGGGTTGGCCACTTTCGCCATGGTAAATTTGTTTAAATTCATTCAAAATCTAATGAAATACATAATTAATTAGGACACATATTGTTGTGATGAATTTTGATTTAATCAAATTTTTATTTGATTGTTTTATAACCCATTATTCTTTTAAAATGTTGATTAGCACACGTAAATAAAAACACTTGAATTGGAATATTCATCCATTTTATATTTTTTCATCCACTTAAGTTATAATTAAGTTAGTCAATATTTTGATTGTTAATCAAAACCTTCTAGAAGGTCCCATTGAATTTCATTATAAATTTATATTGTGTTCTTCTTGTGACCTCTACAAATAAAATCATTACTAGATGTTGTGATCTTAACCTTAGGCTCACAACCAAAATTAAAGCATGAAAAGGGAAATGGGTTGGGAAATTGTTTGGAACTCAATCACATTCCCATAAATGTGAAAAAATGCAAGGAAGTGAATCCCAACACTCCACGTTTGGATTCCCAATTTAGGTGTTGAAGTCATATGATTATGGATTAAATATTTGGGACAAAAGTGAATATAACAAACCTTTTTTTATTATGCTGGAATGGTTTTGAAATTTCAATTTAAAAAATGAATGTTTATTTTACATTTGGAGATGTGAAATTCAAATTATGACTAAAATAATGGTCAATAGTCAAACTAATAGTTTTGATGCACCTTCAAATTCCTTGAAAGATTCAAATGTGAGTCCGAAGGTGAAAATAACGAAAGAGTGAGGAATTGGGGTACGTTCCCTAGCTTGTAACACTTCAGGGGTAAGAGGGGCATGCTAGAGCTTTGGGATGGGAACTAAGATGAATGACAAGCGAGTCAATTATTCATATGGACCTACACAAACCAAACAATAAGTTGGTTAGTGCGTAGTTAGAGCACTTTTAGTGCACATATAAGTCATGGGCATACATAGACTCACAAGACTCACCATGGCCTAAATTTGGCAGAAGCCACCACCTCCCCCCTTATACTATTTTTTGTGATGGGCCATAGGGGCTACACCCAAATGTCATTTCTCCCAAGATTCCCAAGTTGAAAGTCCCAAACTTTTCAAAATTGGGACTCCTGCCACTTTGGAGGCCCATAACTTCTTGTGCAGACCTTTGATTGAGGTGAAGTTTAAAGGAAAGTTGTAGTCCTCATCGAAAGCTTTCCAATGATATGTGTCATGTCACTTGCGACAACGTAAATCATGATTATTCTTTACTTTTAGTGGTTGATAATCAAATTTACACTTTGATTCCTAACCCTTCTTTCGGCGATAGCTTGTGTTGTAAAGACTCAAATGAATCATGAAAACCTATTTTAGACATCTAATTCTCAAGAGCTTTCCAATGGTATAAAAAATTCTTCAATCCAATGAGTTTTGACCCATAAAATCGTTATTTAAAAATTCTAGAATCCATAAGGACTATAACTTCCAAAGTGGAGTCCACTGGGGTGTGTGGGTTCATTCCCTCACACTTTTTCGCACTTCAGGAGTGTAAATGTGACTCTTGACTTACACACTCAACTCGCACATTTCCATGCCCTTGCTTTGGTCATGAGCCCAAGGCTAAGGTCGTGACAATTTGATTTTCATCACTAAAATTTAGGAAATGATGAAAAAATTACCTTTGAATTAAAATTGTTATTTTCCATTAGAAAGTTTTTTTTAAGATGTACAATTGTGTTTTTGAAAGCTCTTTAATCCAAAATTTGCATGATGGAATTATGAATAAACAAAATTATATGATTCATAACTTAGTAAAATTGGGAATTTTCAAAACTTTCAAATATTGATATTTTTTGTAACTTCAATGTCAACCCCACCACTAATCAAAAAATATATTATAAGGAAGAGAATGGTGAACTCCTCCCAAGTTTGGGCTATGATGGGTTTTGTGAGTTAGGTTGTCCAATATAGTTCATCCATGCACCATTTTGGTTTTAATTTGCAGTAATCACCTTCTTTCTTAGTTTGTGCAAATTGATTTCACCTTAAACTATTAATTGTGAATTTGTCCTAGTATATAACACACCTTGAGTTTTCATTTTGTTGCAAACTCAAAAATTTGTTGGTTATTTACCCTTGATGCCATTTGACAAACCTAATGGGGTGTCATTAGGGGTGTTCTCTTAGAAAAAATTCCAACATGGTATTAAAATCGGTTTATGTGAATGTTTGATTTATTCAATTAAATGTAAATGTTTCTAACTTTTTAATTTAGTGAATACATTGAATGCCACTCATTCTCATGAGAGATGAAAGAGAAACCATGCACACTTGCATGTTTGGGCAAATTAAACATGGAAGTTTTTAAGCTCAACTTTAGTTGCAATGGTTTAAAAATTTTTGATGTAATCATGTACATGAATATAATTGTCTAGAAAGAAGTTCCAACTACGGATTTTGGTATTTTTAAATGATATTTTTCAAAAGGAAAGTATGTGGATTTACCTAGATAATGACTTAAATCATTTGTTGATAACAATAGAGACTCAATAATTAGACAAAATAATTAAATGTCATCAACTTATCAATTAAAGATTTTGTCATTCATTTCATTAGAAATTTCATAAACTTGTATAATTCTTGGCAATATTTGAATGACGAATATAAAAGTAATAAATTTTACAAAAAAAATTTGTTAAAAAATCATATCAAAAACAAAAATATTAATATATATATTATTTGAGAAAAATGATTTGCAAACTATTGATTTTGAAATGTCAAAAAAGCTAACCACTTTGTTAGTTTTTAAATTTTTATCAAAGGAGTATCATGTCTTGGTGAAAAAATTGATAAACAAATCAACACTACCAATTTTTAAAAAAGATAGAAGTTCAACTACTAAATGAAAAGATGTAGTTGAAAATGGACGAAGGAAGAAACACATCAAGTTGGAAAGGAAACTTATTGGTTAAAGGGATAACCAAATTCACTGCACACAACTCCTACAAAAAAAAGGATACCAACTAGTCATTTGATAAAACAAAGCACAACATGAACCAATTCAATAGTAACATGAACAATATAACCAAGTTGGGAACAAAGAGGCAAAGAAAAAAACAACTCAAAATCACTGATAGTAGTAATAAGTTAAGAAGTTATTTTAAGATCATTAGGCAAAGGGGCATTGGGAATGAGATTGTGAAGCTTGAAAGATTATAAACACAATCATAAAACTGAACTTCAACAAATTTATCAAAAGTAACAAATCACTTAAACAAAATCCACATGTACGAAATTTTAGAAAATGAAAAAAAAATACAAGTTTTAAAATGATTCAAAAGGCAATGATGAAACATGACTTAAAAACTACCTCATTGAAATTATTAATAATCCTTCTTGGTATTTCAACTTTAGTGACACTAGAAATGGACATCACATGAAACATAAAAAAATTTATATTTGAAAAAAGGAAGATGTAACACCTCCATTACAATAGCAAGTGGGGAAACTCACCATATAGTTGGCGAAGGCACTCTTTTAGTTTGATTCAAAACTATAGAAATTACATCAATGAAATTGTTTTTTATTTACCTAACATTCAAAAGAACCTACTATCCATTGGAAATATTGTAGATGTAAGCCATATAATAAATTTGTTTCCATTAGTTTGTCTGATTAAGGACATGAAAACTAATGTTATCATCCTGAAAACAATAAAGGTGAAAAGAAAGGGCCTTTACAAACTTGAAACAATCTTTATCACTACTACAAAATGTGGGTGCAATTCACTAATCCTTGTTCATTAGACTAGTAAATTCAGTGCTTCATCATTGGTCTTCGTTTACTACAACCAATGAATTCACTCAAAATCTAATGAAATCACTTGGCGTGTAGGGACACCTTTTGTTGTAGTGATATGTTCAAATCAGAAATCAATTTCATGACAAAATATACATTAAAAATGATGAAAACCACATTGTAATTTTAGTTTTGTTGCTTGTGAAACTGCCATAAAATCAACTTTTGTTGATGACATAATAATAAAAGTTTGTTTTTTGGGTAAACCTATGTTAAAACATTTCACCAAAACCTAATTCAAATATTTTTAAAACATTAATTGGACTTTGGCACATGTGAATTGATGTCAAATGCAAACAATGAAGTTTTTTATTATATATTTATATATTTATAACAAATAATGTTGGTTTAATAAATTTCACCCCAAAAAAACTAATATATTGCAAAAAATGAAGTCCTTATGGAGTTGTTTTTTGGTTATCACATTTGGTGTTTGACTTTTTAAAATATTCATTAAATGTCATTTTACACAAGTAACAATATAAAATTTCATCAATAATTAGTCATTTGAATGTATTCAAAATTCAAATAATTCGTAAATAATAATAACTTGATAATTTATCAACAATGACATCTTTTTTGGCACAACTTAACTTTGAGAATTTTTATCATATTACTACAACCAATAGCTCCATTGCCCAGTAGGAAAACATAACTTGATATGAATTGATGATCATCAATATTACCAACCCAACTTGCATCACAATAAACACACTTTTGTCTACTTTTATAAACAATACCAAAATTTCCATAGTTGGAGTGATGGCTTTGGTAGGCATTCCTTTTGGAATTCATTTAGCCCATAATGTTTTTTTCAATTCCTTGGCTATGGCAAGCAACCTTCCAACCCTAATGCATAAAGACATGTTTGAATATTTGATGCCATAAATTGATATCTTTAAACTTGGTGTTAGAATTTGTTGTAAAACTATGTGTGAAGATTTTTTGAACTTGTTCTTCCAATCTTGTTTTTTTTTGTGGCACTCACAACATGACTTAAATACCACAATTATGGCAAGATCCATTTTTTTTCACCTTCTTATTCCTAATTTTCTCCATTTTATACCCATTTTGAACTTCCTACAAACACCTTTAAAGAGAAAGTTTTTTTTTGTTTTGTTTTATCTGATGGTGAAATATTTTTCACTAAAACCACAATTCTTCTTGTAACAATTGTCCATGCATACTAACTCCATAGATAATTCATCAATATGAATACTAAACAAAACCACCAAGATATGGAAAGAAAGTGGCAAACTCCATAGAAGTGGAAATGTCAAACCTTCATAAAAAATTTGATGATCAATGTTTGCTGACTTGTCGATGACAATCATGCAAAACTTGTTGATGTGAATTTACATTGAAATGCCCTTTCCAATATTAAAATTACAAAAGGTCTCGACATAGTCATAAAGCTATTGTCAACATATTGTTTTTCAAATGTTGCATAAAGGTTGTACTAAGTGTCTTTTGCTCTATTTGCAACACTACATGATGAAATGTAAAAAATCAACTATGTTTTAAAATGTTGTTGCACAAGCCAACTTGTCTTTCTTCATGAATACCTCCTTCAAGAACAATCTCCAAACTGAATCTCTAATCACAACAGGTCTTTAAAGTAATTCCCCACAAGCCTTTTTCATGTAGGAAAAACATTGTCTTCATTTTCCAATTATGAAAATAATTACGAAATTAAATTTCTCAATGCTTCAAACATTATAACTAGATGCGATGATTGTCACAACAAAAACACCAACAAATAAACATTTAAAATGCCAAAGTTTTGGAAATGAACCACTAGAAATGTAACTCTAATTTCTCCTTTTCTAAAAAATAACCAAGCTTTAATACCATGTTAGAAATTCACATGAAAAATAAAAATGAAAAAAACAAAAAAAAATTATGAACTCTCCACCCAACCTTAAGATCACAAAATATGTTACAAATTTTAATCCACTCCAAGCTTTAGCCTACAATTGAATAAAAGGTGAACATTCAATGTAAATGTTACCTTCCCAATTATTACCTGCATAAGGCCATCATTGCATGCAAATGTTATCTCCACAATAGCAAGGGTGAACATCACATGCAATGATATATTTCACCTAACTTTTAAGTAAAATATTTCATAATTCCAAAAGTTAAATACATGAAACACACTTATCTATAGCAAAAATAACTCGATAAGACAATATCCAACAAGAAACAATGTTTTTTCTTTCTTTCTTTTTATTTATTTTTGATGTAGCATCATTAAAACTAAAACTAAAATGGTTAATGATCTAAAAACAATTTCCTCAATACTTGTGATTTTTTCTTAAATAGGAAACTCTTGTGACAAACTTATTTTTTTTAAAATGGAGATTGAAAATTTGTGAAAAATTTTCCACATAAATAATCATTGGCCACATAAATAATCAAATAAAAAGATTACTTGTATTGAATAAAAGGTGTTTGTTATTAGAGAACTATATTCCAATAGGAAAAAAATGCATTTATATAACATTAAAAGATTAAAGTTTGCATTTGGTTGTGATAAGGGAGGAGGGAGGAATAATTAGTTTGTGTTGTTTGTGATGTTTTTGGAAATTGGATTTGCATTGTGGCAATGAAACATTAGTAGGTGTCAAACCTATGCACTAATGAGAAAAGCGAAAATCAAACATACCCATAGGCATCTTCACAATTAAATCTGAGCAATAAGATGATATAAAAAACCCTAGTTGCTTCTACAAATTTGTCATTTATGGTTAGATAATATTTAACTCTCACAAATGAATTTGTTAATTTGGATTCATTGGGGTTTCTAATTGGGCCAAGTGTAAAGGAGTAAACAGTACATTAATTTTGAAGTTGTAGGTGGAAAGGTTTAAGGATGGGAGTAGAGAAGGATTGTATTTATGCTTCAAAAAACAAAGGAATTTACAGAGGATTTTTTTTTGCCAACGGCAGTGAGATGCTTAAAGCAAAGGTTTGATACCCAGTATTGGTGAAGAGGAGCTTCTTTGTGAAGTGATTGTGGCAGGAGATGAGGTTGGGCTGTGAAGGTGTGGAAAGGTAGCCAGAGGAAGGAGAAGGCAAAGGCAAAGGCAAATACCTAGTAATGGCAGGAATCAGTGGTGATGTTGCTACTCTTGTCGTCGGTGGTGGTAGCAACTCCATCACAATCTTCAACCACTGCATCTGCTGCACACGCTCGGCAAGTGTCAGCCGCTTCTCTCCTCGTATTTGCTTGTCTTCTTCTTCAACCCCAGTTTGTCGTTTGTCCCGCCGGTTTGCTCTCTCCGCTTACCCCATGTTGAAAACGGCTCCAATTCCTACTGGCCGTGTTTCCGAACTTTTTGGATTTGTTGGTGATTTACGGTCAAATGTGTACTGCGGCGCTGCCCAACTCAATTCTTCGAGTCACCACGAGGTATTTTTCTATTTTCTTTCGCATCGATTAATTTGTTTTTTCTTCTTAAAAAGTTGCAATCCAGAAATTGGGAGATGGGATTGCGATGGGATTGCAGCTCGAAACCCTACCAAAATTTGAGCGAGGAAGTGAGGCGGAGCTTCATCTCCTTTTTTCTGGCTTTCTTTCTCAGACACTTTAGTTGAATTGTGTATTCAGGGATGTTTGCCCATTGGAAATCAGGAGTTCTTTTGAGTTGAAATACATTCTTGATGTTGATTACAATGCTGCAGGAAAATCTAAACCCTAAACCCTACAAAAGTTTGAGATGGTCACAGACATATGATACAAAACATCAAACAACTTCTATATTGCAGAGAGCCAGCAATAATGATGATGACAGAGATAGATGATGTTTGAATGGTCTCATTGTCACAGAATTTGGAGTGGGCAGTTTCGTGATGATGGTGCAGAGGTGGAGGTGCGGGTACCCATTCCAGTGGATATGGAAGGAAGTGATGGTGCAGCTGTGAGTGCACGACACATGCAAGTTGACACACAAGACACAACACTCTCCATAGCAATACAAACCTCACAGGGTGTGCAGCTCCTCTTCTCAGCACCACGCCTCTATGGCCGGGTCAAGACTTCTGAAACTATCTGGTATACTTTTGGCTCTGCAATCATTTTGTCATATGAGACCAGTGACTGGAGATGATGATTCTCAGGATAATCAGTGGACACAATATCTCTGGTAAAGAGGAGCTTGTGTTACAAGGGGATTTCTGATGCAGGATTTTCTTAACTAGGAGTTGATTTTGGCTTTCATCAGTGTAAGAGATTGCATGGCTTAGTGGAGACCAAGTTTGACTTCTTATGGATGTTCAGAGGTTGAGGAAATGCAATGAGTGACAGAATGTGAATAATATCCACAGAGTCATTGTTGTTTAGGTGACAGGAGTCGGAGTCGACATTGTTCATGATTTGATCAAATTGAGCAACCTGGATGACATTACAGATATCTGAAAAAATGGGTTGTGTGTGGTGGCAGGTATGTGGATGACAATGAGATTATTCTCAGCTTGAAGAAGATGGACACAGACTTAAAGTGGCCTGCCCTGCTAGAAGGGTGGACATCCTTAACAACAGGTGTGTCAGAACTGCTTAAGGGCACATCCATTTATGTTGTTGGTGCATCCACCACCATCAACTGGGCTGTTGCAAAGGAGCTTGCCACGGGGCTAGGGTATGTATTCTTGTTTCACCTTTTGATACTGTGGGTCTGTATGTGTTGGTGGAATTGCATGTGGAGTTCATGTATTTTGAGTGGTGGTGTTCAAACTGTATCCAGCATTTCCTTGAAATTCTAAAACCACGGCTTCACAGCTATGTACCGTTGCAGACAGAGCTGCTAATGCAGGAGCTCACAAGCAGGTCACCAAGTGAATGTGAGTGTGGTCCTCACCTCTTTGTCTTTTTCGGTTCCCATTTGCAACTAGTGTGTCAAAATTAAACTAGGGTTTTCCCAGTAGCTTCAAAAGCTTGTCCATGTGGCTCTGATACTTTGGGCTTTGCGTCACATGAACTTCTCAGCATGTGGCCTAATGGTGTGGGGTTGGTTAATGCAGTGGCAGCAGCAGAAGGTTATAACTCAGTGACCGAAGCAGAAGATATGATTCTGAGTAGCCTTAGTTCGTACGCTCACTTCTTTCCAACTTGTTGGTTTTTTTGTCATTGTTTGGGATCATGTTTATTTAGTTTATCCCCGCCCTCCTGTTGACTGCCTGTGACAACCTCTTTTTCACAGAGATGTATGTTACTTTGGAGGTGGTCGCAGTATGAGGGTGGCTGCATTGTTTGGACAAAAAAGCTTCTGGCTACTGGCGTAGAGTCCATCTGCACATTTAGCATGGAATTATTTATACATCAGTTTTCTGAAATGGCCATTTGTGTGCCTATTGCAATGTATGTGAGAATTGTGTTACTGATGTAAAAGAGGTTTTACGGGTGCAGGCATGTACGCTGTGTTGTGGCAACATTGGGTGGTCATCAAGGCATTGCAGCCCAAAATGTTGGCTGGAATGGTTTGCATGCTGGGTTCACAGTGTGGTTATCCCAAAGCAATGCAGCAGGTACTATTTGCCCCTAGCCATTTCCTGTAGAGAAAGAGAGGATGCTGAACCAACAATCGGGTAATGAGGTTCCACATACAAGTTATCAGAAGGTGAAATCTGTTGAATTGTTTCCTGAAAATACTTTATTTGTGAAACATTGTGATATTTTTGTTGTGAATGAAGAGTTTCTAGCCAAATCGTAGGATTTTTTCAACAATTTGCTGCTGAATACATGCCTAACCAGCTGCATTCATCAATCAAGATTAACCATCTGCTGAGATTTGGGGAGGAAAATGGTCTATGGGCCAGTTACGACTTGTGGTTAACCATATCCATGTACATGATATTAACATGGGTTTATATCATGGAGTCTAGTTCAATTAGGCTTAGAATGTTTTGTTTTTTTTTACACTGGGGTCTCCTCTTCTTCCTGTTTGCTGATATATTGTTGGATCTGAAATCTTTCTACCTTACTATTGGGTCATCTCTCGATTCTATTGAGGTTGATTTAAATCATGGGGATGTAGAAGTTCTCATTACTCAGGAATCTATATTAGAACATTTTGCAAATTGACCTCCCAATGCAGTGCAGCCCAAATTGATGACATTGCTTCTGTGGCTCGACAGATGAGGTAGCAGCGGAAGAGGAGGCAGCAAAAGCAAAGCAGGAGGGCGTGGAGGCCTATGCACAGGCTGATGTGGTAGTCGCACTGGCAGGATGGGATGAAAACTCAGCAAGGCCTGCTGCTGAGGGCTCATTGAGAGCCCTCAAATACCTACTTGAAGCCGATAAGGAGCTTCCTGGTCAGTCAGTAGGACTCCACCTCCCCTTTGAGGATCACATAGATACAGGATGGAAGTCCTTTAACAAATATGTTCAAGCTCTTTGTTGTCAAGAGAACTGATGCTTTGTTCTATACACTAGCACAATGGACTCAAACTTTTTGAATTTTTCTGAAGGTGTCCCAACTTACCCATTTGTGTTCTCAAAGTTTCCAAGCACATCAGTGAGAACAAGCGCCTCAATGAAAACTTGTGTTAAAAGTCACCAACAAGTTCAAATCAATCTTCATGTTCAGTAAATGGCAAGGATTTATTTTATTCTAATCACTCCAGTTATTTCGTTACAGGAAAGAAGAGCTTGTATTTACGTCTAGGATGCCGGGGTGATTGGCCCAATATCATGACCCCCAGGCTGGGATCCTACAACAGGAAGCAGGCAGCAACCAGGAAAGCTATTGCACTGTGAGATGGTCTCACTGTATTCCTCTGTGCTTCAATTGAACTTTTTGGTAAATTGAATTATAGGCCACTGACATGAAAGATCTATATATGTGTATCTCCTCTGTGCTCTTTTTCTCCATGCTATTCCTTGTGAGAGTTCCATGGCCAAGTCTCTGAGTAGTCATGATTAATCTGCATTGTATTTTTGCATCACAAAGGGATTTTAGGGAGTGTATTTTGGGCTTCTATGTGCATGGTTTTTATTCCATTGCAGATTTCGCTTGCACATTATTTAGTTACCCAACAAGGGCAGTGATAACATCAGCCTATCCAGTTGCCTGGCAATTGGGTTATAGCATTCTAGATTAGTAGACAGAATGTGCATTTGACACTACAGTTACAACAGAATCTTGTTCAGAAGGTGCAGCAAGACAAACAAGATTACTAGTGATTTGAACCATTAACACAAATTCAGGTTCAATGTTTGTCAATCAAGTCCTTTGAAACTGTTTCTATGCCAGGTTTACTGCTAAAAACACACTCAAGTAAATGTTAGAAGATGCATTGAAAAGATAAAAATCCTCATGCTGTCCTGCTGGTCAGTCCCAACTGAAAGCTGAAATACTTCTGCTCCCCTCCATCTCCTCTCACTGATCTTCACCACATACGATTCCCAACTTACCATCCCCAAATTAAAAAGGTCCATGTACTCCCCTATTGGCTGGCTTGGTACCATTGCATTAAACACCATTACACCCAAGAGAACAAAATGGATCCCCAGAGCTTGCCACCACACTTGCTGTT